>CM062296.1:289366826-289977004 GCA_031216915.1 Pictodentalium vernedei
CGAAAGAGCCTAAGTGTGGACAAAATCCAAATTTTTTGAGCTACACTACCGGAATTATAATCAATGTATCCTACAGTAATTCTACAGTAATATATTAAATACTACATATATTTGAGGACGTTGCCAATGTAAACAACGTCAAAGGAAAAAAACGGAAACAAGACATCAGGCACACAAAAAGACCCAAAGTCAGTAACCAATTTAAATGCTACCAGATGCAAAGTTAGATCTTCATACGAAGAAGAAACGATACATCAGATAGAAGATGCAAGACCAAAATGACCTAACACCCCTAGGGTGAGGATGTAACCATGGAGATAAACAGAATCAACATTCTGTAATACACGTTAAACTCCCAAGAAATTTAATAAAAAATTTTAAGAAAAAATAGCCAAAAAGCATAGGAGTTTAACAGGAGGGCTTCATGGAAGGATAGGGAAGGAACACTTAACAAACAGTGGATTAAACATTAGAAGAATGATGATGTCAGGCGTATATGTCTTGAAAATGGAAAACATGAAATAATTTTTATAATTGTTATAAAGTTACAGCCTGAATGTTTGAAACCACCGTTGTTCACTTCCATCATCCATTTACAGCCTTGGATCCACCAATTCTTTCATTGATTTGTGTCTGGCATCCTCAAAAAAGCAGATTTTAAAGCACAATTGTCAGATTATTGTTACTGCCTTTAGGGCCAAGCAAAGAATGATGGTTGGTGCCAATTTCGGTACCTTCCAGGATACTGCGCATGCGCCGATAACAAAAGTATGGAGGACCAGATAGGACTTGAATTTTTCGGTTTTGTATGCAAATTCGGTGGATTGGGGGGCAAAATTTGTGTTTGGCCCTGAATTAAATTGAGTTAGCACCAGCTAGTATGGGACATTGGTTGTGGTATAAAAATATGTGATTTCTCATAGGGTTTCTATAGCAACAATAAGCCACAATTGTGGCCATGTTTGCCACCCGATTAACATTAAATGAGGATTGATGGTAGAGGGTATCAGCCATCAACCATGCAAAGTTTCAAAACATTTGGCCCGTGGTTTCATAGAAGATTTTTCAAAATCCACCAATCAGAATCAAAGAATGCCTCTGGTGGCCATGTTTTTAAACCCATGGGAACAAAATGAGGACCACTTGTAGAGGACCTACCATAGACTATCCCTGCCAGGTTTGGTTCACATCGGCTCAGTAGTTCCAGAGAAGAAGATGAAAATGTGATTTCTCATAGGGTTTCTATAGTAACTATAAGCTGCAATTGTGGCCATGTTTGTAACCCGATCAACATTAAATGAGGATCGTAGGTAGAGGGGTCCCAGTCAACATTTATGTGAAGTTTCAAAACATTTGGCTTGACGGTTTCAGAGGAAAAGATTTTTTAATAAACAGCTGTGCCACGAGCGCATGATACGCCCGTTATTAATTACAAGAGGGAACCACACAATATGAGTATACATGTGTACTTGTCAGGTTACATATACTTGCCACCAAAAAATCATGAAAATTGCTCAATGTCCAACATGTGGAAAATTGCCTATATTTTAATGAATAAAGTCCCATAACTCTGGAATGACAAATCGGACAGTGACACAAATCGAAAGGGAGATTCCTTCTATCAACATATACTTGCAACCCAAAAATCATGAAAATTGCTCTAAGCATTTTCAAGTTATTGTTCGATGTGAAAAATAAAGTCCCATAACTCTGGAATGACTAATCGAACGGCGACACCAACCGAAAGGGAGCTTCCTTCCATCAACATAAACCACCTACCAAAAAATCGTGAAAATCTCTCGAAGTGTTCTCGAGTTATCGTACGACGTGTAAAAAAAATGAAGTCCCATAACTCTGGAATGACTAATCGAACGGTGACACTAAACGAAAGGGAGCTTCCCTCCATCGATATACACCACCTACCCAAAAATCACGAAAATCTCTCAAAGCGTTCTCGAGTTATCGTACGACGTGTAAAAAATCAACAATTTTCTAAGTAATAAAGTCCCATAACTCTGGAATGACTAATCGAACGGCGACACTAAACGAAAGGGAGCTTCCCTCCATCGATATACACCACCTACCCAAAAATCACGAAAGTCTCTCAAAGCGTTCTTGAGTTATCGTACGACATACGACCGGACAGACGGATGGGCAGTGGTATACCATAATACGACCCGTTTTTCCAAAACAGGGTATAAAAATACACCAACCAGAATCAAAGAATGCCTCTGGAAGCCATGTTTTTCATCAAACGCGAATAAAATGAGGATCATTTGTAGAGGACCTCCCAAAGACCATTCCTGCCAAGTTTGGTTCACACTGGCTCAGCGTTTACATGTGAAAAGTTTACGGATGCTGTAAAGTGAGCTAAAAATGAAGCGGAAGATGAAAAACTATGTTCCGGCACCTGATCATAAAACCTGGATGAACTCCTTGTGTCCCCTCATTATAGCAGGAAATATATTCCTGAAAAGGAGTTTACTATAGGCATTTGAAAGAACGCTCATTAATCACACTAGGTTAATATGGCGTCATCAAAAGGGCTAAAAGCCTCAGACAACTAACACAAAAACAATACCGCTAAGAAGAGAACAAACTCTTCTCTTGTAACGGTACCTTGTCTGATAGGACAGTGGTCTCAGCCTGGCTGAAGCAGCTAAAGGTCTTCCTATACATGAAGACAATTAAATGGCAGTTAACTTTGGCCCAAGAAGCTCACTAAAAGAGACTTACAACGCTAGCTGCTAATGATAAGGAAAAAATACCGCTCATAATTCTAGCTAGGCTACTATAGTGTCAACAATAAGACTAAAGTCTGTGACAATATGGAAAACAACACCGAGAAGGAAATGAAAGTATCAATGACACTGTAGCTCAACTTGTTAAGACATGTACATGTATAGTATGTGTCACAGCAATGACAAACATCTAGATAATGACCTGATAACAAAGGTACATATAAAGTATTGTAATGGTCTGTACATAAACACTGACCGTCGCCTGTAACAAATGTATAGGTACAGTATTGTAAAGGTGGGTGACAGTCAGATGCTAAACTAAACAAGTTTTTGACCACCGAGGTGGTATTAGTCCCCTACGGCACTTTTGTGACATAAGGTGTTTTTGTCACAGAAGACACTAGAGTATATAAGCATCTTGGATTTTGAAAAAAAAATATTGAGCGTGCATAATCCCCTCACAACCCTTTATCCATGTACCATATATGAAAGGCGTAGCTTGAACCATGTTGGAGGGAGGGGTGGTAACATAAAATAGAGAAAAAAGCTTGAAAAACACAACAAAAATGGCCGCCATTCTGCCATCTTGGATTTTGAAGAATAAATATTGACTGTGCATCATCCCCCCAGAACCATTTATCCATGTACCAAATATGAAAGGTGTAGCTTGAAGCATATTAGAGGGAGAGGTGGTAACATAAAAACAGACAGACAGACAGACAGACAGACAGACAGACGTTAGATTTTGAAAAAAAATATTGAGCGCGCATAATCCCCTCACAACCCTTTATCCATGTACCATATATGAAAGGCGTAGCTTGAACCATGTTGGAGGGAGGGGTGGTAACATAAAATAGAGAAAAAAGCTTAAAAAACACAACAAAAATGGCCGCCACTTAAAAAACACAACAAAAATGGCCGCCATTCCGCCATCTTGGATTTTGAAAAAGAATTTTGAGCGTGCATCATCCCCTCAGAACCATTTATCCATGTACCAAATATGAAAGGTGTAGCTTAAAGTATATTGGAGGGAGGGGTGGTAACATAAAAAACAGAGACAGACAGACAGACGGACGGATGGACAGAGGGACGGACGAATTTTGGAAAAAAAATATTGAACGTGCAACATCCCATTACAACCCTCTATCCATGTGCCAGATATAAAAAGTGTAGCTTGAACCAAGTTGGAGTGAGGGGTGGTAACATAAAATAGAGAAAAAAGCTTAAAAAACACAAGAAAAATGGCCGCCACTTAAAAAACACAACAAAAATGGCTGCCATTCCGCCATCTTGGATTTTGAAAAAAAAAAATTTTGAGCGTGCATCATCCCCTCAGAACCATTTATCCATGTACCAAATATGAAAGGTGTAGCTTAAAGCATGCCGCCATCTTGGATTTTGAAAAAAAAATATTGAACGTGCATCATCCCCTCCCAACCCTCTATCCATGTGCCAAATATGCAAAGTGTAGCTTGAACCATGTTGGTGGGAGGGGTGGTAACATGAAAATAGAGAAAAAAAGCTTAAAAAACACAACAAAAATGGCCGCCATTCCGCCATCTTGTATTTTGAAAAAAAAATTTTGAGCGTGCATCATCCCCTCAGAACCATTTATCCATGTACCAAATATGAAAGGTGTAGCTTAAAGCATGTTGAAGGGAGAGATGGTAACATAAAAACAGACAGACAGACAGACAGACGGATGGATGGACGGAAGGACAGACGGATGGACGGACGAATTTTGGAAAAAAAATATTGAATGTGCATCATCCCCTCCCAACCCTCTATCCATGCGCCAAATATGCAAAGTGTAGCTTGAAGAACCATGTTGGTGGGAGGGGTGGTAACATGAAAATAGAGAAAAAAAAAGCTTAAAAAACACAACAAAAATGGCCGCCATTCTGCCATCTTCGATTTTGAAAAAAAAATTTTGAGCATGCATCATCCCCTCAGAACCATTTATCCATGTACCAAATATGAAAGGTGTAGCTTAAAGCATGTTGGAGGGAGAGGTGGTAACATACAAAACAGACAGACAGACAGACGGACGGACGGATGGAGCGACGGATGGACGGACAGACAGACAGACAGACAGACAGACAGACAGACAGACGGAGTGCAATCCTATAGTCCCCTTACGGTTCCCGTAGGGGACTAAAAAGAAATCTTTGAGTCCCAGGTCTGACAGACCCCCAAAATATTTGTTCTCATAGAACAGTGATAACAAAGGCACCCAAAAACACTCATTCCTGTCCCAACATGATAACAAAGGTACCCAAGAAGTTTCATGAAGATCGGTTCATAAATACGGCCTCTAGTCTGAGCCATATAGAAGTTGTGTACAAAAAACTGATGGACCTAATTTCGGTTCAAAATGGCCACTGGCAGCCATCTTGAATTTTGGACTGCAACCAGAAACACTTGTTCTTGTCCCAAGGTGATAACAAAGGTACCCAAGAAGTTTCGTGAAGATCGGTTCATAAATACAGCCTCTAGTCCGAGCCGTATTGACATGTGCACTCACTGTGTATAAGTAGCACTGAATACATCAAAGTTCATCTAATTTGCATAATTTCTGCATGAGAAAAAACCTGTATTATATGTGATGTATTCCATGTTACTAAACATTCATTCAAAAATTTATTCAAATCAGAACCTTCATATAGAAGTTCTGTACAAAAAACTGATTGTACCTAATTTCGGTACAAAATGGCCACTGGCAGCCATCTTGAATTTTGGACCACACCCAAAAACACTCCTTCTCGTCCCAAGGTGATAACAAAGGTACCCAAGAAGTTTCGTTAAGATCAGTTCATAAATGACAAATTTAAAGTAATTTGTATATTTTTCATACTTACCAATGGCCCAGACTCACTGGTGCAAACTCAAAGTTGTCAAGGGACAAACACAAATTTTGAACCCCCCCCCCCCCCCCAATCCCCAAAATTCTTCCATGCGCAGTGTCAAGGAAGTACCGAAAAAGGCGGCAAATCTTGACTTACGTGAACTCTTTCCTTTAGCGGTTCGATTTCTAAAAGACAGTGGTCTCAGCTTAGCTAAGGAAGCTTAGAAGACTTCATCTCCATGAAGACAGATATCTCGGTGTAACTTTTGTGACTTTAGAAAGCTCACTAGAGGGAGACTAACAACGTTAGTCACTCAAGTTAAGGAAAAAGGGCCGCACTTGATTCTTATAGGGCATCAACAAAAGGACTAACAGCCCCAGTTGCCTAAGAATACAACACCGAGAAGGAAACAACGTACTCTTTCCTTTTGACGGCCCTAATTCCAAAGAGACAGCAGTCTCAGATTAGCTAGCGCAGCTAATAAGTCTCCATCCCGTGAAGATAGATATCTCGGTGAAACTTGAGACTTTGAAAGCTCACTAAATGGAGACTTACAACATTAGTCGCTCAAGGTAAGGAATAAAGGACCGCTCTTCTAACGGCCGTAAGTCCAAAGAGACAGTATTCTCAGCTTCGCTAACGCAGTTTATTAGTGTTCATCTCCATGAAGACAAATATCTGTGTCACCTGCGGCCTTGGAAAGCTCACTAAATGGAGACTTACAACATTAGCCGCAATGTATAAAAAAAACGCTGTGAAATATATCAGGCCACTATGACGTTAGTCGCTAATGCTATATAAACACAGACCGCTCTTAATTTACATAAGCCAAACTAAGGTGACAACAATAGGACTAATTGCCTGTGACGCCTAGGAGTACCACACCGAGAAGGAAAACGTAATCTTTCCTTCTAACGGCCTTATTCCAAAAAGCTAGCGGTCTCAGCATAGCTAACACAGCCTTGAAGTCATATATTGGTGAAGACAGATATCTGTATGTTACCCTGTGGCCTTAGACAGCACACTAAATGGAGACTTCCGACGTTAGCCACTAATGTATAAGAAAAGACCGCTCTAACAGTACATTAGACTACTATGGCATCCACAATAGTACTAAATGCCTCTGACACCTAGAAATACAACACCGAGAAGGAAAAGATGTACTTATTCCTTCTAACGGCTCTATTCCAAATAAGACAGCTGTCTCAGCATATCTATGAGCGAACGATCTTCTATTCATAAGGAATAGATCATTGCCTTTCTTATACTATTGCTAAGCCATGGGAGGCACCGTTAATCAGACCAAAAGCCTTCAACACCTGAGCCAGATGATCTGGGAAGGAAAGATCTTTGTCTTTCCTTCGCCCGGTACCTTAAGCCGTTTTTACCTAGCAAACGCAGACTTTTGTTCAGATGGAACAAGATTCGAAGAACTTATGAATAAAAATTCAGTCTTAATGTGCCGTTCCATGAGGGATGGAGAATGCTCCATCTGAAAACATTGTCACCACCATGCGAATGTTCAGATGACTGGACCAACCCAGCAATTTCTGACAGCTGACTACCGAAACCTGTTGACGGCAGAAACTGCATCCACTGGGATGCTGTGATATGCTGCGCAATCTGCGACAGCAAGTCCGTAAACGAGGCTTGCAGAGCAGCGATTATCTGCTTCTTCACCATATGCTGCTCACAGGATGGAGATCTGACCCCAGATCTTTTGACGCATGTCCTGTATAAAAATACCTCGAATGACTAGCTACAGGTTAATCCGACTTCAGTGGTGAAGACTGAGAACATCTCCATGGAACAGCATGAACATGCGAAGTCGGATAGCTAGTCTGCGGTTTAACGTGCTTCATCGATGAAGCAGAGGAAGAAACCATAGCTGCAACTGGCTCCGGCTGCAGTGTGGAAGGAGCGTCCTGAACCGCAAGCATGAACGAGTGTCCCAACTCACTAAAGTTTCTTGAATCGAAAAGTCGACCCCATCTGCTGAAGGAATGGAGAGGGTTCTCCAGCTCGAGGTCTGGCTCCAGACCTCCCCGAGCATTCCGTTTAGAAACTTGTAGGCTTTTACCCCTTAGCGTGCTTATCCATGGAAGAAGAGGAAGTCATAACAACAGCCGACCCCGGTTGAAGTGTGGAAGGGGCATCCCGACTCGCACATTTTGGATGGCTGCTCTGACTCATTGAAGTTTCTCACAACAGAAAACAGTCGATCCCGACTACTAAAAGGATGGAGAATGCTCTCCAACTCGCGATCTGACCCCAGATCTCGCCGAGTATCCCGTTGAGAAACTTGCAGGCTAATCCCCTTTGGATGCGCTTCCATGTAAGAAGAAGAAGCCATAACTGCAGCTGACCCCGGCTGCATTGTGGAAGGAACATCCCAATGCATGTTCTGCATCATTATAATTTCTCGCAGCGGACACAGTCGACCCCGACTGCTAACGGGGCGGAGAAGGTTCTCCAACTCGCGATCTGACCCCAGATCTTGCCGAGCGTCCCATAGAGAAACTTTCAGGCTTCTCCTTTGCCATCATCACTGGGTGAACTTTATATTATGAGGTGCTTGCTCTACTCATGTTATACTACCTGGCGTCCCGGCTCCCATATAGGGACGACCTACCTGGCGTCCCGGCTCCCATATGGGGACGACCCCTTCACCGGTCAAGCTAGCTGCATGCAGAGAATTAAGCTTCTAACGGCTTTAATCCTGTGCAAATATCATGATCACCTTGGCAGCTAGCTCTGTTTATTCATCAGAGTGGGGCTCATCAGAATGCATCAGAATGCAACGATGGCAGCACGTAACGGACAGATGTCAAAGTACCATCGCCATGTTCTTGTTCCTCTGAAAAGAAGACTGAAGGACTAGCATTAGCCAGCGGTGAAAGCTCCTACATAGGAACTTCACCACCCACCACACAGGTCGACACCCATATCCACCGTTCGCATTCCATAGTACAAGTATTGAAGGAATGCCGCAACTATCGGCAAACAACAAGCCTTTAATCCTGAGGCTTCCTGGACTTACACTAAGTACTAAGGACAAGCACTAACTGATTAAAACTAAACTACCGGAATAAGATATAAGATGTATCCTAATAGAAAAAACAATAATTGTTTTTAACTAAACACTGAATTAATATGAATCCAAAATGTTATTGAACAGACGTCAAGAGGAAAAACCAGAAACTAACCAACAACAGGCACAGCAAAGACCCAAAGTCAGTAACCAATCAACAACCACCTGATGCAAAGCTAGATCTTCATATGAAGAAAAAACAATGCATCTGGTAGAAGATGCAAGAATACAAAACATCCTGAACAGTAATGAACAGGACGTAAACATAGGGGATAAACGGAATACCTATTCCGTTTCACAAGTTAAACTCCCAAGAATTTTATAAAAAATTCTTCAATAAAAAAGCCGAAAGAGCTTAGGAGTATAACAAGAGGGTTCAGGAGAGAGAAGGGAAGTAATACTAACAAAACAACAGTGGAGTCATATTATAATGACGATGTTCAGAAGCATATCCCGAAATTGGGGAACATGAATAATTTTACATAAAAATTATAAAGTTACAGCCCTGAACATCTGAAACCACTATTATTCACTTCCAGCATCCTGCTACACTGTTGATTCCATGAAAACCATCATTGATTTGTGTCTGACATCTTAAAAAATTAGAATTTATTACACAAATGTCAGGTCAAATGTTTACTGACTTGGGCCAAACAAAAGAATGATGTTGTCGCCAATTACAGTCTCTTGATGGGTACTGCATATGCAAGTACTAAAAATATGGAGGGCCAGATAGGACTTTTAATTTTCGGTATTGTATGCAAATTTGTGGGATTGGGGGTTCAAAATTTGTGTTTGGCCCTTCATATTATTAAATTCGCACCAGCTAAATCTGGGCCATTGGTTTTAGTATAAAAATATAAGCACTGTTTCAGAATAGAATTGCCAATCAAAACTGTATTTTTTATGCGAATCTACTAAGATTTACAAACTTGGGGCAATGGGCAAATCTTGATGCAAATCGATTCGTGGATTCATGTTGAAATTTTGAACCTGTACTGGTAATGGTTTCATTTCTTTCATGTCAAGTCTTGGTTGCCTTTATAGGCAACCAAGGTTTTACTAGAAACCACTGCAAAGCCACAGGACAGAGTTTGCTGTGTATGTTTATAAAAAAAAAAATTGTCCAGGCATCTCAGGGTTAACATATTTTGACTTTACCAAAAATGCTGCCATCCCCTTAAAGGGTTGGTATTCTCTGGCTGTTTTTAAAACTTTTACCTAACAAAATGGCCCAAAACCAACAAGCACTATTCAGAAAATCACCGTTCAGGAGTTGTTATTTTTTTTAAACAAAAGATGAAAATATTCAGTAATTCAAAGAATACTTTTTCAAAAGTCGTTAGCTTTTTGTATTGCGTAAACAGTTAATATTCTGCCTGAAGTAAAATTATGTAGGCAGCCATGACTTGCTTAGAAACAATTGCCATGGCACTTCCAATGTAACTTGCAAGCTTTCCTCAAAACTGTATGTTGGGGCATCTGTTTTGTTGTAGAAAAATGTGATTAAAGTTGGAATTAGGCCCTTAAGGGTTAAAATGGTGATAAGGTATACTCACGATTCTGTAATCCATCTAAACCTCCTACTGACTGTATACAAGCATTTGTGTTGCCACAACATAATCGTCCATCCTATTTGAAAATAAAATGAAAGTGTCAATGACACTGTAGCTCAACTTGTCCAAGAAGGGACTGAACAATAAAGAAAGATCCAGTAATGCCAAGTCATTCACTCAAGTTTCTGCAGAAAAGACATCACACCAAAGCTACATCTGAATCTGAAGTAAATCGGGTGAGGGGTGGGGCCTGTTGGGTGTACAAACGGAACTGTTGACAATTTATATCTCAAATCCATCATGGCCGGTGGCAGCCATCTTTTTCAATGGAATGCAGAAAAATTTGATAACTCCCATCTAGACATCATACCAAAATTACATATAAAATTTGAAAAAGATTGGGTAAGAGGTGCAGCCTGTAATGTCTGCTTATGGCATAGTTGACAATTTATATGCCAAATCCAAGATGGCCATTGACGGCCATGTCTTTCAATGAAATTTAGAAAAATTTGATATCTCCCATCCAGACATCACATCAAATCTACATATGAAATTTGGAAAAAAATTTGCGTGAGAGATGTGGCCAGCAAGTTGTGCTAATGGAATTGTTGACAATTCATATGCTAAATCCATGATGGCTGCTGGCGACCACATTTTTTTAACAAAATTCAGAAAAATTTGATAGCTCCCATCTAGACATCACACCAAAGCTATATATGAAATTCAAAAAAGATCAGGTGAGAGGTGTGGCCTGTAGGGTGCGCTAATGGAATTGTTGACAATTTATATCCAAATCCAAGATGGCTGCTGGCAGCCATGTTTTTCAACAAAATTCAGAAATATTTGGTAGCTCCCATCTGGACATCACACCAAAGCTACATAAGAAATTTGAAAAAGAATGAGTGAGAGATGCAGCCTGTAGGGTGTGCTAATGGACTTGTTGACAATTTATATGCCAAATCTAAGATGGTCACTGGCATTCATGATTTTTAACGAAATTCGGAAAAATTTGATAGCTCCATTCTAGACGTTGACCAAAAGCTACATATTGATTTTGGGACTAATCAGGTGAGGGCAGCGGCCTGTAGGGTGTGTTAAAGGAATTGTTGGACAATTTATATCCAAATCCAAGATGGCCACTGACGGCCATGTTTTTCAACAAAATTCGAAAAAAATCAATAGTTCCCATCTGGACATTGACCCAAAGCCACATATAAAATTTAGAACTGATCGGGTGAGAGATGCAACCTGTAGGGTGTGCCAAAGGAATTGCTGACAATTTCTGTGCAAAATTCAAGATGGCTGCTGGCAGCCATGTTTTTCAACAAAATTTATAAAAATTTGTTAGCTCCTATTTCGACATCACACCAAAGCTACATATGAAATTTAAAACTGATCAAGTAAGAGATGCGGCCTGTAGGGTGTGCCAATGGAATTGTTAACAATTTATATGCCAAATATAAGATGGCCAATGGTGGCCATGTTTTTCAATGAAATTCGGAAAAATTTGATAGCTCCCATCTAGACATTGCCCCAAAGCCACGTACGAAATTTGGAACCGCTCGGGTGAGAGCTGCATCCAAAAGGAATCGTGGACGGATGTATGGATGGACAGACGGATGGACGGATGGATGGACAGATGGACGGATGGAGCTGGATGGATGGATGGAAGGATGGATGGACAGACGTATGCACAGATGGACAAAAGGATCACAACCCATCCCAATAGCTCATTCTTGGTGTCCATTGAAGCTAAAAACTATATAACAAGGCCAATAACTTTTGTATGAAAGCATGGACAAAACCGGTAACACGTGGATATCCTTTCCTCCATACTGGTCAATCAGCATACCAAAGGACATCAAAATGAAATGGTAAATGAGTTACAATGACAGATGTTCATACAGAGGTATGTAAGCACGAACAGAGTCCTTGACTATATGCCCACCGAAACCTCCACAGGAGGTTGGCGGCAAAAGGAACTGCTCAGTTGTAGTGCGACTTTGGATGTTAGACGTGTTGGATTGTAGGCGGTGTGTCATATTCATGTCTATTGGAGGATTATTGTTATTTAAAAATGATGCTGTTAAACTCAAAACCTATGATGGAGGCCAAAACCAAAGGTGACATTCTTATAATCTGTGTATCACTAAAGTAGTTTTGCAGTCTTGGGCTCAGATTTGAAGCCAATGGGCTGAGCCACACTTGTGAAATTTAGAAGAGGTAGGTGCACTTAATAACTGTGAACATTTTTAATGTTGACCATCAGAAATCTTAAAATAGTTATCATTAAGGCACCACAAAGTAGATCTTCTTCTCAGGCAATTATTTTAACAAAATTGCATGTGGGCGGGCAGTTTATTATTTCATTTTTGTAATGATTTCTTTGCCATCAAAAGTTCATGTTCTTGGTTTGTTTTAGGTCTCATAGTCTACAGAATAGTATGGGTGGTGGTGTATTTCGTCCCTTGAGTGCAAGAAGGCTTTGCAACGCTAAAGCTTTGTAAAGCCTTGTTATACACAAGAGACAAATTTATCAATTTTATTAACTTGGGTGAAATATGAGACACCATTTATAGTATGGGTGGTGGTGTATTTCGTCCCTTGAGTGCAAGAAGGCTTTGCAATGCTAAAGCTTTGTAAAGCCTTGTTATACACAAGAGACAAATTTATCAATTTTATTAACTTGGGTGAAATATGAGACACCATTTAATTTTTATTTTTGAAAGTTTGCATTGGTTATAAAAAGGCAGCATGCAGCAGCCAAAAGGATCATGTGGGAAGGCTTGAGAAACAGATGTTTTACTTTTTTAGGCCTAATGACAAGTTTTAATGCCCTGTTAACAACTATGTTGGCAATGTCTGTGGGCCAGTGTGGCAGTATGGATGGAAACTATTGAATAGCATTTTTCATGTAATTTCTGTGATAGCTCTTAGCTGCGCATTTTCAATTGTTTATAAAATTTCATTAGTATTAATAATTTACAAATATGAGTTGGCAACAGCTTAACATTTCTAATGGGAGTTTCCCCAGTCAAAGTGACTCGAAATGAGCCAGTCAGGGTTCAAAGAGCAGTGCGAGCTGTTATTACCTGCATGTTTTAGTATCACCAACAGTGCGAGGTGTATTACCTGCATGTTTAGTATCGCAAGCATCATTGCTATTCGTGTTGGCCACTTTAACCAATCAGAAGATGCATTCACTGCTGGTAAGGGGACCATTAAATTTATCAAGATGTTCTGTTAGAAGAGTTGAACTGAAATTGTTTCTGCAGATGCCATAGGAAAGTGAATTGAGAATGTGTGTTCTTTTCTTCATGCTAATTTAAATTGTATACATGTAAAATTAACCCTCTGCACACTGATGACAAAATATCAACCTGACCTTTCTCCTGTAATGCAACTAGGAATTTAACTAATTCACTTTTGTTTGACAGAGCTCACTGAGCTCTGTCAAACAATATAGAATTGGTTCAACTCTCAGCTGCACTATGGGGAAAATTTGCGGTTTGAAATTTCATTATTTTGACATCAGAATGCAAAGAGTTAAGTAGTTTCTAATTAGCTTCTGTGTCAGTACAGTAGAACCTGTCTTGAGAGAACACCCTTTGGGCCACACAAAAGTGGTCTCTCAAGACAGGTGGTCTCTCATAACAGGTTTCAGGTTTTCTCAAGTCAGTGAATAACCAACCACAAAATTCAGAAATGGAGAAGAATGGATTTTTGTAAATACTTTGTAGTTGTTCTTTTGTATGAAGTTTTTGTAACAAATTGAAATGGACTATTATAAAAATTATAAAAATAAATTAGTGTTGAAAATCTTCATTGAAGATTTTCAACACTAATTTATTTTTATAATTTTTATAACAGTCCATTTCAATTTGTAACAAAAAGATTTTCAACACAAATTTATTTTTATTCCTATCTGTCACATTTCAGGTGTGTATGAAATAGTTTATTCAGCAATAATCCTAATCTTTTCACAGGGGTCTTATAAGAACATCTCAATCTTTGATGAGTTAGCAAATGAAACCCAATTAAGAGCTTTTAATATTTTTAATTATGTTAGTATAACCACAATGGATTTTCCAATTCCAGAACAGGTAAAAAGCTTTTGTCATGGTTTCAGTCTTCAAAGGGGCGGTCTCTCAAGACAGGTCCATTATGGCATAAAAATACAAGTTGGTACCAGGTCACAGTGGTCTCTCAATACAGGTGGTCTCACAAGAGAGGTGGTCTCCCATAGCAGGTCCATTATAGAGTAAAACCAATCGGTACCTGGCAGATGTGGTCTCTCAAGACAGTGGTCTCTCAAGACAGGTTTTACTGTAACTGTTATAACATGATGTACAGTGATGATAATCACGGGAAAAAAACCTGCCATACCAGTAATTCTTCTGCCCTCTTGGGGAAAGGGTCCAGGGCCCATGTCACTAGGGAAAGGCACATCATGGAGGCTCCAATTGGGAAGTTGTTTTTAGGGGAAAATAAACACACAAAGAATAAGAAATATTACTTTTGAATTTAACTGATAACGTAAATACACAAGCTACTAAATGTAGTAAGTTTTATAACAAACAGTCAGATGAAAACATGATCACTCCTATCTCACTAATCTCCATTAAAGTGTTTTTATACTGTTAACCCTTACCCTTTGCTACACTTTGACAGTCTACGTACTATGTGTTTGCAGTTGTTTCTAGGCAAGTCTTGGCTGCCTACATAGGGTCTCAGAACAGGCCTTTAGATTACCACATTTTCTCACCTTTTACAGGTGTTCCCAAATTAGAGGTGTGAATTTATTTATCTATTTATTGGTGTTTAAATCACATACTTCTGCACAATGGCTAATCATGACCACAACATGGAGATAAAGTCAAGGTCATTCAATCGTTTATAGCCCATGCTGCCTATTTTAGAGGACTCATGCCCCAAGCATTAGTGACTGGGTCCTATTTTACCAGTGAAACAGAGCTTGTTTACCACAGTAAACAAGCACTGCTTCACTTCCCAGGGTTCCAGCGGTGGGAGAAAGTGTGAAGGTATTAAGAAAAATATATAAATTCTCTGAGCTTATTCTGCATTTTAGAATAACTTCCATCATATGACAAGAGAAACACAAAGGAAGGCATGACAATGAAACATAACAAGATAAAACTGTTATTTCTGGTTTTAATATCCCCAAATTAGGGCAAAACGGTGTACCCAAAATAAATGAATTTAAAGGACTGCAGAATTTCACTTGCAAATGGAAGTATCTACAGACTGTCTGTTGGGGCACCTGTTTTGTTGCAGGAAAAAGTGATGAAAGTCCTAATTAGGCATTTAATGGTTGAAGAAGAACCTGTTGTTTGCCTTTAAATTCATATGCTTTCTTCACCTAGTTTGTAATTACTGGTTTTCTGAGGGTTTTTGACTACACATTTCAGGACAACAATTGTGAATAAAATTTTTGTTTGAGTGGTGACTGAATCAGGAAAATTTTGGGTTGGAGTTGGAAAAAACTGTACTGTGTACTATGGCATACTGCGCACCATTGGTGTACTTGTCTTCAACCAATGCTAACCCTACTTGTGTGGAGTTGGTACACTGGGGGTCTGACTGTTGCTCACCATTGCTCAGTAGTTCTGTCCGGGTACTCAGGCTTCCTCCACCCATAAACCTGCCTGACACAAGGTGAACCTGGTTGTCAAAAGGGTCATTAGACCCCCAAAAATAAAGAAATATCCCATACAGGTTATAGATTAAATTCCAGTTAACTGAATACAAAATCTTGTGAGCTGTCAAAGAATATCTGCGACAAACATTGAATTCCCCCATGTTCAGTTCATGGACATCTCTGGCCTCAGTACATATAATACAGTGGAGCCCACTTAACTGGCTATCTCTTAACTGAATAACCCTGTTAATTGAATATAATTTCCAAACACAAAACCATCTACCATACCTCCAGTACAAATTTGACCTGTTAATTGAATATAGGTTATAGAGTAAACTCCTGCTAATTAAATAAAAAATATTGCAACCTGTTGAGAAATTACCCTGACTCGCCCCAGTTTTCCTTTGTTTATAGACTTATTTGGCTTCAGTACATCCAAAACAGGCATTTAATCTATTAAATCTTGTTTGACAGAGCTCATGGGACTCTGTCAAACAAGATGTAATAGATTAAATGCTAAATTTATCTCTAGAGTACAGGAAAGTTAAAAAATTTATGGTAATTTCTATATTTTTTATACTTACCAATGACCCAGACATAGCTGGTGCTAACTCTTAAAATATAGGGCCAAACACAAATTTTGCCCCCCAATCCCCAAAATTTGCATCTAAAACCAAAGAAAACATGTCCTGAAAGGCCCTCCACACTTCGCCTCTACTGCGCATGCGCAGTGTCAAGGACGTTCCGAAATTGGCGCCATTAATCATTCTAATAACCAGTGCCTGGTAAGCGCTATGTACTCAGCGGGGAGGCAAGAGTTCCCAACTCCTGGGAGGGCCATCCCCGTCTGGGTCATTGGTAAGTATAAAAAATATAGAAATTACTATAAATTTTTTAACATTTTTATACTGTACCAATGACCCAGACATAGCTGAATAGTAAAAAGGCTGGAGGGCCAAGGACATAGAGCAAAATGGAATACACTCAATAATATAAAATAGAGTCATCCCCTGTAGGGAAAAAGAAGTAATAGGCCTTACATGTATCTTTCTTATTTATGATAAATTAGAAAGATACAACACCTTCCAAAATTGAGCTTCATACATCCATGTACTCTATTAATATCCAATATAATCCTTATACTAATAATTTTTAAAGTAAGCCAATAAATAAAGTAAGTCTAGAGAATAGAGACTCTTATACTCCTTAAAAGTGTCTGAGGATTGCATAATCATGTCCGTTGACATATGCAATATTCAAAAGCTATACTTTAAAAACTAAGACTTGAATGAATTTTTAAAACATAAACTTCTCACTAAACAACCATCCCAATAACAGCTCAGAATTACTAACTCAGGAGGAGGTATCCCCTTGTTTTCATAGTAAAACAGGTGACCCAAGGGAACACCCTCCCCCCCCCCCCCCCCCCTTTTTCTTGCCCTGGGTCAAATAGCCCAGAGCGAAGAGGGCAGCAGAACGGAGACACTGCCGAAACAGACAGCCTACCTAGCTATAGTAGCAACTGTTAAGTGAATGACATTCTGAGCAGTAGATAATAGACCTAACAATAGAGGCCTCCAGAAATGGACTCAATATTTCTGAGATAAAAATTCATGAATGTGGATGGCTGAGCGCAATGAGCAGCCTTCAAAAATCTATAATAGCGACACTATTAATGTTAGCCCAAGATGTAGAAGAACTCTTACTTCATGAGCCGAAATCTTAAGCACAACTGCTAAGTCAATGATATACCATAAGCAGTACCGATAGTTAATAGAATCCATTAACAACAGAATGGAGCGAAACGTCCTTCTACTAGGCATCAAAGACAGAAGAAGCTTACGCCCATAGTAATAAACAGATATCTGTTTATAAATACAAAAACTCTACCCGGAAAGAGTAAAGGCCTATGCCCGTACGAAGACGGAAGGACCTTAATAACAATAGGTTCCGGATATTAGGAGCCTAACTCTTATGCAAAAATCCAACCTAAATAGTAACGGAAGTAGTGATTCCGAAACTACGAAAGTGAAAATCATCCATCGATAGTGCATGAAACTCACTGACTCTACAGTAAAAGAGAAACCAACAGAATTACTGTCTAAAAGGTCAGAATTTGAAAACTACTGTTTCCAGAGACTCAAATGATTACTTAGCTAAATAAGAACCGAAGTTAAAATCCATATAGGAATTTAATCTAAAGATTCTAAGTCTATATATCAAAAAGTTACTAACTGACTTAGATAAAGAGACATAAGACTCAATAGTAAACTATCGTAGAGTGCATAGGTATGAGGTAACATAAACCTATAACCTTACTAATAACAGGCTGCAGTAGATCTTGTGAAACAAGTATACTAAAAAATTGCAATGAGTAGTATGGAGGGATCAACAATATGAACATAATGATCCCTACTACACCAACGACGGAAGAGCCTCCACTTTAGCCGCATAGAATAGCGAAGAAGAGGATCTCCTATAGTAAGAAATCGCGTCCAATGCTCGTCCAGTACAATGCTTACAATGCAATACGGACCACACAACGGAATACATGAAGGTTGTGACCTTGCGGGTTGTGATAAAGATGACACGACTTACCCAGTGAAAAAAGATCCTCACATTGAGGAAGATTTCACGTTAAGACCCACAGTAGACAAGAGAGTAAATTACCCATGATCTCTGTGAAGATAGAGATGCTATCAACAGAAATGTATAGTGGTTGTTTATCTTAGCAATACCTGCTGAAACAACAGCGCCGGAGGATACGCGTATCCTATCATTCCGTCCTATAGATCAACAGAGCGTTAACAACATTAGCTCAGAGATCTGGACAAGCCAACACATACGTCTGCAATTGATTAGCAAGCTGTGTTGTAAATAAATCATCATTGGGCGCTCCCACAGATAGCAAATCTGATTGAATACTTGTTTGTTGAGAGTCCATTCTGACAGCAACAAGCGACCTGTAAGTGAACGGGAGTCCGGTAAAACAATCAGACGACCCGGAATATGCCGGACCAAAACAGCACTTGGTGTACTATAACCAACAGACGGATTCTTTCCATTAAATTGAATAACGGAAACGAAAGAGTGCCTCCCTGGTTCCGGAGATACGCCACTACTGTCGAATTAACGGACAGGATTTGGGCATGCGTTTCTGAATAATGTTCATGCAATGACATAAAGCAAGCCTGAAAAACATTATTCCGCGGAAGAAAATTGGTTGCTAAGAGACTGCGGAACCCAAAGACCCTGGCACTTCGAATCCGTTGGGATCAGTATTATATCCCAATCTGTTTGACTGGCAACCGTCATAACAGCCACACTCGGGTCCGGCAACTGCGGTAGCACTCTCTGAGTCAACCACCGAATGTTTGCCCCAGTCTGAATCTCTTGTAACACTAGATAGACAAGAGAACGTGTAAATCGAGCAATTCATGGATTGCCGAAAAGTTGCCGTCGAAGAGAAGCTCCTCCGAGAACGAAGCGACTCTGAGAGAGTTCTTAACCTTACTATCCACGCGTATGGATGTAGCTAGGGCTGCGTCACGTCTAACCAACTCCAATCAGCCACTGAAGGGCGGAGTTATACGTGAACAAACTACTGCCCTCAAAAGAAATTACATTGAGAATAATATCCCATAAATCTTTTCTTGAAAACGTAATGATAACGCCTCAGTAAGGCGGATTACGTATGATAAAGCGTCTAAGTTAAGTCTACTATACATCATGTCGTTTCCAACATTGAAGTTGGAAAAGACATAAACGGCGAAAAAGAATATTTCCAGTCTTTAACCACACCGTCTAGACGCAAATGAACTCTCGGTATACCCTGCTCTGCCAAAATAAACTAATCGTGAAAAATGATAAAACGGCAGAAATGAGCAACGCGGACAAGAAACTAAACTATCATGCTTGGTAGCAGGCTTGTATGCATATATAGCGTCGAAAAATAAAACACATGTTGTAATGACATTATTGGACTGCGTCGGTAAGTCAGGGACAATGTCCCTGAACCGATCGAAAAATCCGAGTCCAATGACGCTATAAGTCTCTTATCCAAGATCGCAGCAATGAAGTCCGAAATAACAATCACTGGAAGATAATGCCAGAAGATATGAAAGGCAGCTTCCGATACTACTAAAGGGAAAACTCGAAATCTTTCGAATCCCTTTCGCCATCCTGTCGGACCCTATAAAGCGTTCGGTCGTCCGTACCTGATGCAACCGCGGACGCACCGACCCAGCGCCGTCGGATAATTCCTGATTCGACCAAGAAACTGTCAATTGCTGGGATGCTGCGAAACAACTGTGCTAACTCGGATAGCACGTCCGTCACTGAGGCCTGAGGAGAAGCGGTCCTACAATGCATTGCCGCTGGAAGATCCGTGATCGTTACCCCGTGCATACTACCAATATGCGAGCGAACGGAGTGTATAGGCCTCGTGTCCCTTGGCTACCGGATGGCGCGACCTATTCGCCGTGGAATCACTGAATGACGAAACTGATCGGATACTCGAGGTCACGTAGCCAATGTGCGGTCGTGTGCCCTGCTGTGAGGATGAGGAAGCATTAAGGACAGTCTCTCGGACTGTCAAAATAACGGAGCGTCCCGACCGACAGACATATGCTCCGAACGTAAAATATCTGATCCACAACATGCGGTCCCCTATGTTGTTGGACGAGAGAGGGACCTCTCTCGCTCACAGCCCGGACGGACCTGGACAAGCCAGGAACCGGACTAACAGGCTTCCTCCGATCTGTCCTCAATCTGCCGTCACTGGGTGAGTACTAAAGTAATTAAAGTGCTTGCATCACCCAAATCTCCTTCCTAGACCGCAACGGACGAACCCGGCAGCCGAACCATTCGATGAATGTACGCTACACCGGGTGAGCTAGCGAATGTCACTCCGTAGGCGATAGACAAATTCCATGAGCACTTGTCACTCCGTAGGCGATAGACAAATTCCATGAGCACTTATTGCCGCTAGCTCTTCATTAACTATGACGACAGAGGCACACTTTTGAAAGACATCTCCGTAACTTTGCGAACAAGAAACCAGAAATGCTTGGTTATAGCAAGCATATAATAATAATATATAGCGTCGTACAATAATTCGAAAGTTTGCGTGACATTATTGGACTATGTCGGAACTGAGGGACGATGTCCCTGAACCGAACAAAAAATTTCTAAGTCCACCGACGCTATCAGTTTCTTATCCGGCATCGCAGCATTCTGGTCCGACGAAAGAAGCTGTAGAAGACCAAGTCAGATGACATACACAACAGCATATGTTGTTCCGAAAGGAAAAGCTCGAAATCCTCCAAATCCCTTTCGGTATCCCGTCGGACCGGATGAAATTTTCTGACGTCTGTACCCGCTTCCGCGGAGCGTCCCGACACAGCATCGTCGGATAAAAAATATGCGACAGATTCAGTTGATGCTGGGATGCTGCGATAAACTGTGCCATTTAGGAAAGCACGTCCGTTCCCGAGGCCTGTGCAGTAGCGGTCTTACGATGCATTGCCGCCGGAAGCTCCGTGTACGTTGACTCCCGCACACTTCCTATGCGAACGTCCAGAGTCTGCAGGCCTTGTGTCCCTGGCTACCGGATGGTGTGACCTGGTCGCCGATGAATCTCTGACTGGCGAAGCTGACTGGATATCCGTGGTCACGTAGCCAAGAGCGGTCGTGTGCACAACTATGAGAATGAGGAAGCCTTATTGACAGTCTACTCCGGACTGACTATATGTCGGAGCATCCCGAGCGACAGACGTATGCTCCGAATGCGAAACATTTTGTACCACAACATCTGGGGCCAGATGTTGTGAACGAGAGAGGGCCTCTCTCGCTTGCCGTCCGGATGGACCGGAACGAGCTATGAACCGGACTAAAAGGCTTACTCCGTTCTCTCTCCGATCCGCCGTCACTCGGTGTGCATTAGGTTGATTTATAGTGCTCGCATCACCCCAAAATTCCTTCTAGACCGCAACGGACGAACCCGGCTGCCGAACCATTCGGTGAATGGACGCTACACCGGGCGAGCTAGCGGACGTCAAAGGCCGTCGAACCTACTAGGGTCCTCTTAGGCAATTGGCGTATTTACATGAGCACTTTTCCGCTAGCCCTTCATTAATTGTGACGACGGAGGCACACTGTTGGAAGACATCACAGATACATCACCCTAATCTTGATCGTCTGAAATAGAAATTGATAAAGTAGAGTGACCCTGCGGGGAAAGGACCGGAGTGTCCAATTCCCCAATAACATACCATGACATACGCTCCCCATATTGTCATCGAAATCATACGATACAGAACAGGAGTTAATGCGAGTACACTGACCACACATAGAATGATTATAAAGTCAGAGGAAGACTTCCTCTTATTACAATTGATCAATATCCTTTCAATGTGAAAAGAAAACAAGTCCTGGTACTCGCACTAACCCCTGGCAATCAAAATACATAATAATAATATGATCCATTAATATAGAAAAAATAATTGAAATCAAAATATTTTGAAAAAATATTTTTTCAGAACAGCCCAAGTTTCTGAAAAGTAACGTTGAGCCCCAATGGATCCCAAGCCTAAGTGTGGACAAAAATTTTAAAAATATTTTAAACAATTTATTCAACACTTACGAACAATAATAATGTATCTAGTTATGATTAAAATAACATCAAGATATTATTTTCCAGAAATCCCCCCCTCACACAGAGGGCTGTTGAAAATGTAAACAATGAGTGTAAAAACACTAAAATAAGACTCCAGGCACCCAGGCCCGAAATCAGTCACCAAAAATACACTATCTGATGCAAAACAGAGACTTCCAGGGAAGAAACTGCAGAACATCAGATGGTAGATGCAGAACACAACGCCTAACCACCCGTAGGTGAAGACGTAAACAAGGGGAAAAGAAACAGAATTCATTCTGTTATTCAGCTAAAACTCCCAAGAAAATTTAGTAATAATAATTACAAAAACTATGCCAAAAGCATGGGAGAATAGCAAGGGGGGACTTAAAGGACAGGGAGAGAGGAAAACACTTAAAAAACAGTGTAACTAATTAATCAGAATGACAACAAAATGGCTGCTGCCTCGAAAATAGGTAACTTAACATAATTTCATTAAAAAATTTTAAGTTACAGCCCTGAAAATATTCTGTCACACATTTTTTCCTCTCCTCCTTCTCTATCCTCCTTAGAATCACCATTTCACTAATATTTATGTGTCTGGCATCATTTAAACTGAGATTTACAAGCACAAAGATCAGTCAGATGTTAACTGATGAAGGGCCAAACTTAGAATGATTAATGGCGCCAATTTCGGAACGTCCTTGACACTGCGCATGCGCAGTAGAGGCGAAGTATGGAGGGCCTTTCAGGACATGTTTTCTTTGGTTTTAGATGCAAATTTTGGGGATTGGGGGGCAAAATTTGTGTTTGGCCCTATATTTTAAGAGTTAGCACCAGCTATGTCTGGGTCATTGGTACAGTATAAAAATGTAAAATATTCCCTGTTAATTGAATACTCCTGTTAAGAGTATTCTGTTAATTGAATAATTTTCATTGACAAAGTGGATATCCAATTAACAGGGTCCCACTGTACAAGCATTTTATCCATAATTATATCTTGTTTTACAGAACATTAAGAAATTTAGATCCTTTCAGATTAAATTTAAGGGTGAACAGAGCTAGAAAGCTATACAGATGTAAGTAAATGAATGTTGAATGTCTTTTGAATTATTTGGAATATGCCGAGGGAGCCGGGTGGCTCAGTGGTTATGGTATTGGACTTCAAACCAAAAATCCCCAGTCAATCCCCACTTGGGGTAACTACGTAGTGTCCTTGAGTAAGGCACTTAAATCTGATTATCCACAGGCATGGTTACACCGTGTACTAAGGTGTACTGCATGTTGATGGCGCACTTGTCTTCAACCAATGCTAACCTTGCTTGTGTGGAGTTAGTACATTGGGGAGTCTGATAGTTGCTCACCACAAGTCAGTGTTTCTCTCCAGGTTCTCCAGATTCCTCCACCCATAAAACTTTCCAACACAAGGCTACCATGGCTGTTGAAAGTGTTGATAAACCCCAATAAAGAAATAAATTTAAATATGCAGTTCTTGTTGGAGATGCTATTCTCAGTCAATAGAAATTCAAATCTTATAGTAAATGTCCTTTCTTATTATATCTACTGCAATTGTTTACAACAGGCTTGAAAGTCCATAACTCCAATGGAAGTCCATAACTCGGAGAAAAATACTCTCTATTTTCTTCTTTCCCAAGCAATTTGGAAAAGAAAAGTGGTGCAAAAGCACCAAGAAAAAATAAGCCAAAACTGGGTCGAGTGCGACCGGCGCAACCCAGTAGGGGACACTCTTCTCCTTGTACTAATCCATGACTTCCGGAACCAGTGCGCAGACGTATAACCAATGTGTCATTCTATTGAATCTGCCAACATTGGAGTTATGTGATTAGTGGGGAGGAAGGATTCTTACCCGAAAAAGAAGATGGAGGGCCTCCTTGTAAACAATTGCAGTAGGTATAATAAGAAAGGAAATTTACTACATGTATAAAATTTAAATTTCTTCTCAACCTACCTTACAATTGTTTGCAACAGGCTGAATAGACAACAGGAGGAGGGAATCACATAACTAACCCCCACATAACCCGACTTCGCTGGAACCGTGGACAGAAGAAGAGTTCCCTAGGCCTATAAAACTATAGCATCACAACCATTAGGAAATGACGATGGGAGATGAGACGTATGGCCCTGTGTGACACATAGACAGAAAGGACAGTACCAAGAACAGGGCTGGAACTGACATTGCAAGAACCCTAATGCTAGGGTTGATGACAGCTAGAGCAGAAGAAAAGAGGGCCTAAAGAAAAAAAGTCCTCAGACTGTTCCTGCAACTGACGAAGATAGGTGGAGAAAGTAGAAGCATTTCTCCAGTAGGCTGCCTAAATTAACATCCGACAACTGACAGAGTTAGCATAAGCCCAGGAGGTAGACAATGCATGCACCTCGTGTGCAGAAAAACAATTGGAAATACTATCGTCAGTCACTAGACGAGTGTATGATGTGCGAATATCAAGACAAATCCATCTAAAAATGGATTGAAGAGAGATCTTCTGTCAACCAGGGATAAGAGACAGAAATACATCTTTACCTGTCTTTCCTAATGAACTGCGTCCGTTGAGGTAAATGTGAATTGCACGAACCGAACAGTGCAAAGGGCGATTACCCTCAGCAGAAGGAAGAGCCCTGATACAGATTGGAGGTTGAGTAGTTTCTGGCATCTGATTCTTGGCCAGACAGGGGCAATCAGTGGTCAAGTAACACTGTTGGCAGAGCTCCAGAAAAAAAGGCTGCATCAACAATGAGGGCATGAAGCTCACTAACCCTTCTGGCTAAGGCAAAAGCCATCAGAAAAAAACATCTTGTATGTGAGAAAATGCATATCCACCTGGGATAAAGGGTTGAATGCCCCCCCCCCCCCCCCCCCCCACTCCCCCTCAAAATCCTAGGCCTTTTAAAAGAAAAGTGCTGAATAAACTTGGAGAGGTTCGGATTAGTGCCGATACAATGCTTTCCCACATACGAAGAGGTCTCCGAAAGCATGAACCTGTACCCCTAGATGGTAACTGGTTGGAGATCCCAAGAATCAAACAGATATACTAGAAACTCCACAATCTGTGTTATTGAAGGATCGGCATAATCAACAGAGTGATCAGCATACCATCGACTGAAGACCTTCCATTTAGCTGCATAGGCTAAACCAGTGGAGTGGTGCCTTGAAGGAGAAATGCACTCCACTGCTTGTCTCGAAAAACCTCTATGGAGGAGACAGGACCTTACAAAAGATATGCATGAAGGCACAATGAAGTCAGGTCGACGTGAAAACTCCTCGGGCGAGCTTGGCAAATAAGGTTATGATGGAGAGGGAGATGTGCCGGAACTGCCCTCAACAGAGAGTGGAGCTGATTCATCCACACCCGCTGAGGCGACAGGGAATCGATCAGAATGATTCGACAACTGCAGGTTCGTATCTTGGCTAGAACCTGAGGCAGAATCGCAACCAGCGGGAAGGCATAGCTGACAATACCATTCCAATCGAGTGAAAGAGCATCCACGTCGAAAGCCAGAGGATCTAGACACAGGGACACAAAAGTGTACACCTGGGGGGTTCCAACGGGTCACAAAAAGATTGATATGGGGATGAACCCAGAGTTCACAAAGCGACTGGAACACTGCCCTGTGAAGCATCCACTCGGTGGAAATGAACCTGCCCCATCGGGACAGGGAGTCAGCTAGGACGTTCAGATGATCGGGAATGTGACGAACCACCACCCTGGCATTGACATCCTGAGCCAGCAGTAGAAGTTCCCAAGCCAGCTCGTACATGGAAACCAAGTACGTGCCGCCTAAATGTAACCGACCACTGTCGAAGTATCGGACAACAGAAGGAGCGATGATTTGAAAGGTGGGCAACCACTGACGGAAACTCAGAAGAATAGCAAGAAGCTCCTTCTGGTTGATGTGAAGAGCTGCTTGATCCTGGTCCCATACACCGTGAAGGGAAAGACCAGAGGATCCAACGTCGTGCACCATCCGAGATCGCTGGCATCAACGGTCAGAACATGATCGGACATGGGCACTTCCAACGGAACTCCCTGCATAATCCACTGAACATCCGTCCAGGGAAGAAGGTGACGATGAAGAGATGCTGGTAACTGAAGCACCAGATCCAGAGAAAGTGTTGGAGAAGTCTGACATGCAGCCGACATAGAGGAATGAGATCCATCACCGAACCGCAGAGACCGAGCAGCCAGAGAATACACCAAGCTGTTGCAGACGTGGACTTGGTCAGAGTCAGGGTGAAAGCTGAGAGAATCATAGCCTTCGCCTGGTAATTGCCACCGCATTCAGCTGAGTACGGAAGTCCATCCCCAGATGACAAAACGACTGAGAAGGGACCAGGTCCGACTTCTCTTTGTTGACCCTGAACCCATGCGACGTGAGCAGGCTCAAGTGTGTTGACATCTGACTCCAGAAGAGCAGCATTGGAGTGCCTCTGGAGGATCCGATGAATCGGAACGTGAAAGTAAGTGTCTTGCAGGTCGATGCTGGAAGTGAATGGAGCGGCGAACTGACCTGAAAGTCTCCATGCTGAACTTGGGGGCAATGATAGACTGGTTCAGGATACTCAGATCGATAATCGGTCAACCTTCTTTGGCACCAAGAACAGGAGGGAATAAAATCCCACTAAATGAATGTTCTTGACGACCTCGATTGCCCCCTTTGATAGGATATTGTCTATCTCCGTTATCAAAAGTTCCTGACGTGAAACGTCTAAAGGAACTTGGGTTGGAAAAGGCACTCTCGACAGAGTGGGGTGCCTCCGAAAGGATATCCACAAACTGGACTGAACATCTAACACCCAAGGATCAGATGTGATCGTGGCCCAACGGTCTGAAAACTCGAATATCCCTCTTCCAACCTGGGAGGAATCGAGGTGAGGACCTTCATTTCGAGCCCCGGCGAGGCCTGTGAGTGGAGAAACCACCTCCTCTGCTAGTTGAAGGATCCTGAGTCCTCATCTGGACTGCAAAAGTCTTGCAGACCGATGGATTGGCAGAATCGTAGGAACGATAATGCACTGGGAACAAAAAACTATCAGCCTAGTGAAGAACGAAGTCTTCATAGCCTTGGAACTCAGACTTGAGTCCAATGCTGCAAACGCTTCGACCACTTGTACCGACTGGTATGGTTGAAGGCGTCCAGAAGCAGGTTACTCCGCAAGCTGTAGACGTGCGACTGATGATCGCGGCCTGGCTGAAACCTCCGGCTGGTCTGATGGTTTGAAGGAACTCAAACACAGTCAAGAGCCGCACCCAAGTCAGAAGACTGATGGCACTCAACGTCATGTGTGTCTGACCCATCGCCTGAGTTGGAAGACACATAGCCCATGTCGGGCATCCCAGCTGATGCCTCCTATGGTGTAGGAACACCAGGGGGTATCAGAAAGCAGCGGCCTGCTTCCAATCCCGGGAGGCGGTGCTGTGGAGGGCGCCTGGAAGTCACTAGAAGCCTTGCTGGAGGCAACGGGAAGGCCTCCGTAAGCTCACAACACGTATCTGTCGGTTCGACATGGGAACGGCCTGGCAACGTGGCTTCGCATCTGACACTCTAAACCAGCGAAGGGTCACAATCCTCTAGATCACCCGAAGTGGCAGCAGAAACATCTGAATACAGATGCTTATAGGGGTATGAAATACCCCAAGGATCTAAAGTGCGGGAATTCAGGAGAGTCGTCACAGACCTCTGAGGGACAGAAGGTGAAGGCTACATAAAAATAATGTGCCAGTCCCGCAAAACTGGCCAAAGGACCAGAGTGCATGGAAGGAAGCGCAACAGATTCCACGGTGACCCCCACCATGGACATCTGAATCCAAATCAAACCCTGCTGGGCTCCATGGCTGAGAGACACAGCAGTGAGATTGGCCAGCAACCACTTCCAACTTCGCCGAGTCAAAGCCAGAGAAGGTTGAGGCCAATACCCCATGTCCAAGAAGCAGAAGTCCCTGCAGACCCCTGCAGGGATAAGCCGAGGCCCTGAAACGGAGACCGATGATGTCACTGACGGAGTAGCAGTGGGAGCGGACACACCAGTAGCTGTTGACAAAGGCAGAAAAGTGGAGAGAGCAACTGAGTTCGGCTCCAAAAGAGGAGTCACAACCCTAGTGACAGCCTCAGATGTCGACTGGAGGGGGACAGTAGTCCCAGAACCAGGCATCTCTTCGCCAGAAAGTCAGCAGCTACTGCGGTATCCACACCATAAAAAGACAACAAAACCCCCAGGAGGGGGTATAACTCTCTCCAGACAGAGTCGAATCGGGAGGCCACCGAACTACAGTATTCCCCTTCCTGCATGCGTGGGAGGAAAACATCACATGCCCAATCTACACAATAGATGGAAGCCCAAAAGGCGGAAGACCACCCAGCCCACAGGGTCTTTCAATAGAACACCCAAATAAAGTGGAGCATGAATAATGGGAAACTTCAACATGTTAAGACAACCAAAATGGCCTGCAAGGTATCATCCTAGGCATATCTGGTGAGAGCAATGTAGAGGGAAGGTGAACCCAAAGAAACAAGCCAAGACCAATACCGGGTCTGGACCTGCGTCGCTGCATGCAATTGAATCGGCAAACAGGAAGTGGCTGCATAGCAGATCTGAAAATTGCATACACGATACAACTGATCATTATCAGGCTCCAGATGAAATATAAAATCAATCCCTTGCATAGAAGCCGAGAAAAGTTTGACGAAAAATTTCAATGTTCAGTGGGTACAGTAAAATTTCAAAGTATCAGCAAACAGGAAGTGGCTGCACAGCAGATCTGAAAATTGCTTACACGATACAACTCATCATTATGAAGCAGCAGACCAAATATAAAATCAATCCCTTGCATAGAAGCCGAGAAAACCTTGACGGAAAATTTCAATGTTCAGTGGGTACAGTAAAATTTCAAAGTATCGGCAAACATGAAGTGGCTGCACGGCAGATCTGAAAATTGCTTACACGATACAACTCATCATTATGAAGCAGCAGACCAAATATAAAATCATTCCCTTTCATAGAAGCCAAGAAAACTTTGACGGAAAAAGTGTTTCGGACGGACTGACGGACGGACTGATGGACGGACGGAGTCGAGCGGTTACTAGACCTGCTCTGCCGCTGGCGACGCAGGTAAAAATAAATCAGGACACCTCCAGCTACCAGAGTAAGGTGGCAGGAAACAAAGGCCCAACGGGGGAAAAAAAGTACCCCAACAGCCAAAAGGGAACTGGCAGAAATTCTACCCTCAACAGAGGGGAGAAAAGCTGCCACTACCACCCCCCAGCTGCCACCTAACTCAGTTAAAAGCAGAACCGAAAGGGTTAGCATTAATGAACAGAAGTCCGAAACAGCACGGTATGCGAAAATCGCGACATCAGTATAGAGATTTATCACGAAAAATACAGTGAATAATTGGGAGAATATATAAAAACACAGCCCTGTATGTCTGGATAATGAAGAAACAGCTATGAATCCACAACTCAGAAAAGGAAACATTGTTTAAAGTCGAGTCAAAAGGTATCACTGTTGAAGAGCGAAACGATCCGCATCCTGTAAGATGGCGGAAAAAAATAGAATGACACGTTGGTTATACGTCTACGCACTGGTTCCAGAAGCAGTGGATTAGTACAAGAAGAGTGTCCCCCAACTGGGTGAGCACCGGTTGCACTTGACCCAGGTTTGGCTTATTTTTTCTTGGTGCTTTTGCACCACTTTTCTTTCCCAAATCGCTTGGTAAAGAAGAAAATAGAGAGTATTTTTCTGAGTTAGGGACTTCCACTATAGCGCAAGCCTGTTGTAAACAATTGTAAGGTAGGTCGATAAGAAATTTTTATTCCCTGAGCATTCAGTCATCAGCGATGAGAATTCTTGAATTTGAGTACCAGCAGTCACTGTAGAATGGTCAATGGTGCAGTTAGTGTGATATATTCATCGTCAATAAAGTTCAGATGGCCAAAGAGTTGGGCATAGAATATTTGTCCCATGAAACTTGAAATGATTATCCTTACATCCAGATGGGATGAAATTCCTTGTACTGGTGCCCACACATTCTTCCCTGGACATGTGCCCATCTGGAAATGAGACACCTGGACAGTTGCCCCACCTAGTCTTTTTTCCACCAGATTATTAGCATTTATGGAATCAATTGATGTGCAGGTGGACATGCAGAGGGATGGATGGATGAATGGATGGATGGATGGATGGATGGACGGACGGACGGATGGATGGACGGACAGACGGACAGATGGATGGACAGAGACAGACAGACAAATAGGGCACTTCACCATATCCTATCTCTTTTCTGCAGGGGGATAGACAGGCAAATCGACAGACAGGTAGGCATACATACATACAGACAAATGGAGCTCTTCACCATATCCATTCTCTTTTCTGAAAGGGGATAAGAATACATTCTCCAGTGCTTTTTTAGCTTACCTCTGTGAATCGCCATTTTTGGGTTTGACAGCGCCTTTCATCAGACTTCCTCAATATCAATGGACCATTTTTGCCAGAACCGACATTGTCTAATATATCAAGAACCAGAGAATGAGATGTGCTGTTAGATGATTTATTCTTGCAAGGATCTTGTGGAGGTCTTGATCCTTCATGTACCAACTTACCACTACTTGTCATTCTCCACAACTGTGATCGCTTTCCCATTTCCTGCAGACAGATACATGTAAAGCATTTGTTATATTCACAGTTGTATCACACTTGATATTTCACAATAGAACACAAAACTTGAGGGGAATGAAACAGTAATGTGAACTGAAAATCATTTTTCTCAATAAAGCATGGTGAGCCATAAGCCAGTTTTCTGGCATCTGACGAAGAATTTAACAATTCTTTTTCTTTCCACAGACAAGGTGAACAGAAAATCATTCTTCTCAATAAGAAATTATCATCTGTTTATGTCTATATCTTGAGTTATGAACCCCCAAAAACAAAGGCCAAACTGTGTAAATGGGCGTAGCCCATTTACACTATGTTTGGCCTTTGTTTTTGGGGGTTCATAACTCAAGAACTAGACAGAAACAAATGATCATTCCTTATAATTAAACTTGAGGGGCAATAAATTTAAACACTCTCTATTTTGCGGATTTAAAATAAAAACCTGGTCACATCATGCTTCTTAGTGATAAGTGAATAATAAAGGCATAGTTTCTGAAATTCTGTTTGAAATAACGACACATTTCACTGAAACATGTTCTTGTGTCATTAAAGGTTTTATTGACTAATAAATTGCATAAGGAACATCATGTGCCATGCCCACACAAAACTTCAAGCCCCTTTTCTGCTTGATGGGAGACTGCTGTCATTCAAAGCAACACGGAGTTAAATTTAATTCTGATTTTGACCATTTCCTAAGAAACTGGAAGCACAGTTTGTAAATGGGGAGTTCGATATAAACCCAGATAACATGAAGTTGGTTGAACTTTGTCTCAGAAAGAGTTCATTCAGGCTATTTGGAAATTGGAAAGTTTTGTTCGCGTGAGTTTCGTTTGTGTATTATTATGACCGGCCATCGTTTACATTGGATTTGGGTAAAATGATGAACGCAGATGATGAAAAAGCATAAGGATTTCATTGTTTATTAAATTTTATTTTGAAAGTCTTTTTAATATGATGAGATAAACATTAATTACTTTTCAAGTTGAAACAATATGAGCATGCAGGGTTTCTTTTCCATTCCCACTGAGCAATGTAATTTTTAAGACAGACATTGGGGGCATGGTTTGCAGGCATAAATGGGGGTTTTTTTGGTTCATTGTGTTATGGAAAGAAAAAAAAAGAAATACTCTGGCCAATCATTTTGCCTGAAAATGATAAATTTAAAGTAATTTGTGTATTTTTAATACTTATCAATGGCCCAGACTAAGCTGGAAAAACCTCAATATTATCAAGGGCCAAACACAAATTTTGACCCCCCAATCCCCAAAATTTGCATACAATACCAAAATTTAAAAGTCCTATCTGGCCCTCCATACTTTTAGTACTTGTGCATGCGCAGTACCCAGGAAGAGACCAGAATTGGCGCCAAGCATCATTCTTCCTAGTTGTGCCTACTAATGTTATAACTCAGCGAGGAGGTATGAGTACCCACTCATGGGAGGGCCATCCTCGTCTGGGCCATTGGAAAGTATTTAAAATATACAAATTACATTAAATTTATCATATTTTTATACTAGAACCAATGGCCCAGACTTAGCTGAATCGTAAAAGGCAGGAGGGCCTAAGGAATAGCAGACTAAAATTCAGCTCCTTAGCCTGCATAGAACTCCCAAGGTGCATAGGAGATTACATTTTTAGGAATTACATATACTGAGTCAAAACAGAAAGTATAATAAGCTTCAAGGAGCAATTTTTTCAGTATTATAGACTTTAATCCCAAACAAATTATTGTAAATTCATATTTCTAGTCTAGCTGTATGAAGTTGCATAATTTCATAGTCATGCTGTTGCTAGCGTCACGTCACGATGCCGCAATTCAGACATGGGGCGAAATGAAAAGTTCACACATGCAGTCAATATAGCATGTATGTCCACCATTTGGCTCTTGGATGGCCAGATATCGATAGCGCATGGACCTGATAAGTCTCTGGATGGCACCCTGTGGTATTGCGTTCCACTCCTGCCTTAGAACATTACGTAAAATCGCCTAACGTCATACCCAATGGTCCAATTGATCCCAAAGATGCTAGAGTGGTGACAAATCTGGCAAAAGTGGGGGCCAAGGAAGAAATGTGATGCTCTGCTCCTCAAGAAAGTCACGACAGATATGCGTCACATGACATCACGCATTGTCTTGCTGGAATAACTGCAATCCGACATTAGCGATGAACAACGGGACAACAGTGTTCAGAATTTCATCCCTATATTGCTGTCCATTCAATTACCATCGATGAAGATCAACCCGCAAGTGAGACGTCCTGATGTGTCAGTTTTGTGCTGGGTTCGTAACTCTTGGTCAACCTGAACGCAGTCGGTCGACAGTAGATCCAGTGGTTCTATACGTTCCAATGAAATGGTAAATAGTGGCCACAGTGACTCCGAAATCAGCAGTGAACTCATCTGGAGGTATCCCAGCCTCATGCATACCAATGGCACGCAACCTCTGATTTTCGGTAAACCTTGGCATTTTCTAAAATGTTAGAAGACAAAAACTAGCATGTTTTCTCAATAACCCAGGCTCTCTAGCACAACATAACACAAAGAAAATCGTTGGTCACCCATTCAATTTGACATTCTCAGGTTGCACATGCTATTTTGAAATCCATAGCAAAATTGTATACGGTTGGGTGGACAACAACAACATATCATTAAACTTGTTGCACGATTTCTTGTCCACAAACATGCAACATTAGAACTATTATATTTCATCCTTTATGCTATTTTTTCACATTTGTTTCTATTATACTTTCTTTTTTGACTCAGTATATATGCCTCTCTATATAGAGGACATACCACTGAAATAAGGAGTAATATCCAAGTAATTCCCTATTACTTAGCATAAATGATTACGCTAATTGGGTGTAACGAGCCCCAAATTTTAAGGCTAGTCCAGACTAAGACACTTAAAATTAAGAAAGCGTGTCCAAGAGTTGGAGACTAATGCCCACAGACACATGCCGTGTATAATGCAACAAGCTGTACATAAGATCAGTATAATCTATAGACAATAACAGCTTCACTCATATTTACACAATTATTATAAGGCCAGAATCGCCCCCACCCCCCACCCACACCCTCTTTTTTGAAGGAATTAATCTTCAAAACAAAGAGGGAAGTGATCTGGAATCAATGAAAAAGTGGAACTGAATAATATATATTCACCTAAAAGGCCCCAGGTTATTTATTTATTATTTATTGGTGCTTAATGCCACATCAGCATCTAAGGCTATATCTTGGCGATCCCGATTATTAAAATCGCAAGCTTCTAAATGTATACCGCATCCGGAATACGTAGATAGGTCGATAACCGGTAATAATAATATGTACAACCTTAAACCTGTCCAATTGAATCTCAATGGAAAGTTATCTGATAGAACTTATAAGCTTCTGAGCCAATCCACAGGCGACCACGTTCAGGTTGTATAAGTACATTCCAATAATGAACTTCCAAATTGTAACCACTCAATCTACCAGAATGAGAGAGTAGGATTCCCCTTGTGTACCGCTGCCGGTTGAAAACTGGATTCAGAACCTGGAATGGGATATGATTAAAAAACCTGTCACGGACTGTCCCCAAATAAATCATTGTTCCCTTGGTCCATTAAAACCAATGACTGTTCGGAGAAAGTATATACCACTCCGAATAATGAAGCCAAAAATAGAGAACGTATGCAAAAATGTCCTGCAGGAAACTCCATAACTGATCCAACTAGCCCCAAATTCTCATAAGCTCTATACTAAAGCAGAGCAAGAATTTAGGAGAATCTATTTAATAATATGTCTGCCTAATGATAAATACATATTATGCACGCAATCAACAGAATCCCGCAAGCACCCTCGCCTGAATACAGCCTGTATCAACGATGTGACTGAGCAATACAAAATATAACCAGGAAACTGAAGGAATAGAACGATGTTAATGCGATTTAACCTGAGGAATAGACTCATATGTCGTTACAAAAGCACGCAACTCTGAGCGAAGCTTCTCAGAATGGACTAATTGCCATATTTGGAGAATGTCGTCCAGATAACCGACATACCTGCCACACAGGTACATGAAGGCTAGCAATATCAACAGAATGTATTCATGAAAGATTTCGGAATCCCCAAATAGTTACTGTTAAGGAATCATACCTTCATATACAACTTATGAATGAACAACCACAGGAAGCAAACCAACTAAAGAGTGGATGTGCCCCTGAAGTCACCATTAGACCGCAACCCACCCACCAATCGAAGAGAAATGAAAGACATGCATATAATTGAATGCATATGAGGCTTATGGGAAGAGAACTACGTCCTGCCCTGTAATCGCCTCTTAACAAATTGGCAGGAGCGGGGTGGGGGGTGGGGGGGGGGGGGTCGATGAAAAAATCATATCAGACCTCAGACAACTAACACAAAAACAATACCGTTAAGGAAAGAACAACCTCTTCTCTTATAACGGTACCTTGTCTGATAGGACAGTGGTCTCAGCCTAGCTGAAGCAGCTAAAGGTCTTCCTATTCAAGAAGACAATTATATGGCTTTTAACTGCAGCCCTAGAAGCTCACTAAAGGAGACTTACAATGCTAGCCGCTAATGATAGGGAAACAAGTGGCCCCAGGGGGCCTGAGGGTGCTCACCTGACATGGTAGCCTAAATATCAACCCAGAGAATTGATTTCAACAAGTTGCATCTGCTCCTCCTAAGAAAAGCTTATACCAAATATCCAAAGATTCTGACCAGTGGATCTAAAAAAAAAAGAAGATTTTTAAAGAATATTCCTCATATTGAACTAAGTTATAATTCGGGCTCCCACAGGGAGCCCATATATGAACCCAGAAACTTGGCTTTAACAAACTTGAATCTCACCCCCCTAAGGATGCTGCACACCAAATATCAAAACATTCCGACTGCTGGATCTGAAGAAGAAGATTTTTTAAGAAAATTCCTCATTTTGAACTAAGTTACAATTTGAGCTCCCACAGTGAGTCCAAATATTGACCTAGGGACATGGCTTGAACAAACTTGAATCTCACCCCCCTAAGGATGCTGCATACGAAATATCAAAACATTCTGACTGCTGGATCTGAAGAAGAAGATTTTTAAAGAAATTTCCTAATTTTGAACTAAGTTATCATTCGGGCTCCCACAGTGAGCCCAAATATGGACCTAAGGACATGGCTTGAACAAACTTGAATCTCACCCCCTTAAGGATGCTGCATACCAAATATCAAAACATTCTGACTTCTGGATCTGAAGAAGATTTTTAAAGAAAATTCCTCATTTTGAACTAAGTTATAATTTGGGCAACCACAGTGAGCCCAAATATGAACCCAGGGATTTGGCTTGAACAAACTTGAATCTCACCCCCCAAGCATGGTGCATACCCAACATCAAAAGATTCTGCCCGCTGGATCTTGAGAAGAAGATTTTTGAAGAAATTTGCCTGAAATGCACTAAGTTCAAATTTTGGCTCCTATACTGAGCCCCAATATAAACCCAGGGGTCCGATTTGAACAAACTTGAATCAGATCCACCCGACAATGTTGCATACCAAATATCAAAAGATTCTGCCTGTTGGATCTGGAGAAGAAGATTTTTTAAGAAATTTGCCTGAAATGCACTAAGTTCGAATTCGAGCTTCTATAGTGAGCCCAAATATAAATCCAGGTGGCCGATTTGAACAAACTTGAATCAGATCCACCCCACAATGTTGCATACCAAATATCAAAAGATTCTGCCTGCTGGATCTGGAGAAGAAGATTTTTTAATCTTTTTCCCATTGCCTACAGTGTTAAAAAGAGCTGACTCCACACTTTTTCAAAAGTCCTGAAAAAAGTACCTTGTGATCAAACTGATAGGGACTTTTTTTAACCATTCTATTCTACTGGATACAAGTAAGCTTTATACAAATAAGAATTCTCTGTGCCGTGTAGTTTTGGAGATATGTCAGTTTTAAGGTTTTTCCTATTTTTAGCTCCCGAGGTTCCCACGGGGCAATGAGAAAAATTTTGTTTGCATCAATCAACTACTTATGACCCATTATCATCTCATATCAAGTTTGGTTCAAATCGACCTCACGGTTCTGAAAATAGAAATTTTAGGCGTGGCCAAAATTGTTGTCCCTCCCATAACGAAGGCAAATAATGCCCGACAAACTTCTCTTGAACACACTTGATTCTAAACCTCAAAAGGACTCTGTATACCATATATCAAGTCTCTGCTACTGGTGGTTCATAAGAAGAAGATTTTCAAAAAATTTGGCCATTTTTTCCACACCCCTCTGCTCAATATGAGCCGAAACCTAATTTGCATAAAAATCAAAATGCCCCAATATAACCACTACTTACATGAAATTTAATTAAAATGTGGCCAGTGGTTTAGGAGAAAGAGGCTCAAACACCACCTTCACGCAGGACGACGGACAGACGGACGGACAGACGATGGACGAAGAGTGATAAGAAAAGCTCACCCTGACTTTCAGTCGGGTGAGCTAAAAACACCACTCATAATTCTAGCTAGGCTACTGTTGTGTCAACAATAAGACTACAGTCTGTGACACTTAAGAAAACAACACCGAGAAGGAAAAATGTACTCCTTCCTTTAGCAGTTCTATCCCCAAAAGACAGCGGTCTCAGCCTAGCTAAAATAGCTAGAAGTCTTCATTTCCGTGAAGACGGATATCTCTGTGTAATTTTTTGACTTTAGAGAGCTCACTAAATGGAGACTTACAATGTTAGTCGCTCAAGTTAAGGGAAAAAAAGCGCCGCACCTGATTCCAATAAGGTGTCAACAAAAGGACTAAAAGCCTCAGACACCTAGGAATACAACACCAAGAAGGAAACTACATACTCTTCCTTTTAACGACTCAAATTCCAGAGACAGCAGATTAGCTAGCGTAGCTAAGAAGTCTTCATTTCCGTGAAGACAAATATCTTGGTGCAACTTGCGACCTTGAAAGCTCACTAAACGGAGACTTACAACGTTAGTTGCTCAGGGTAAGGAATAAAGGGCGGCACTTCTAACGGATGTAATTCCAAAGAGACAGTAGTCTCAGCTTAGCTAACGCAGCTTATTAGTCTTCATCTCCGTGTCACCTGTGACCTTTAAAAGCTCATTAAATAGAGACTTATGACGTTAGCCGCAATGTATAAGAAAATACCGCTGTAAAATATATAAGGCCACTATGACGTTAGCCACTAATGTTGTATAAACAGACCACTCTTAATTCACATAAGACATACTAAGGCGACAACAATAGGACTAATTGCCTGTGAGGCCTAGGAATATCACACCGAGAAGGAAAGAACATAATCTTTCCTTCTGACGGCCTTATTCCAAAAAGCTAGCGGTCTCAGGGAAGCTAACACAGCCTAAAAAGTCATAAATCGGTGAAGACAGATATCTGTGTGTTACCCTGCACCCTTAGACAGCTCACTAAATGGAGACTTACGACGTTAGCCGCTAATGTATAAGAAAAGACTGCTCTAACAGTACATAAGGCTACTATGGCATCAACAATAAAACTAAATGCCTCTGACGCCTAGGAATACAACACCAAGAAGGAAAAGACATACTAATTCCTTCTAATGGCTCTATTCCAAACAAGACAGCTGTCTCAGCCTTACTATGAGCTATTGATCTTCTATTCGTAAAGAATAGATCATTGCCTTTCTTATACTATTGCTAGACCAAGGGAGGCATCGTTAAGCGGACCAAAGGCCTTCAACACCTGAGCAGAAAGATCTGGGGAAGGAAAGATCTCCACCTTTCCTTCACCAGTACCTTAAACTGTTTTTTGCCTAGCAAACGCAGACTTTTATTCAGATGGAACAAGATTCAAAAGAACTTTTGAGTAAAATTCATAGTCTTAATGTGCCGTTCAGTGAGGGATGGAGAATTAACCTCCGTAGCCCTCTCACCATCTGAATGTTCCATCTGAAAAACATGGTCAACACCATCCGAATGTACAGATGACTGGACCCATCCAGCACCATCTAACAGCTCACTACCGGAGACTGTTGACGGTGAACCTGCGACTACTGGGATGCTGCGATATGCTGTGCAATCTGCGGCAGCAGGTTTGTGAACGAGGCTTGCTGAGCAGCAGTTATCAGCTTCTTCACCATATGCTGCTCACGGGACGGAGATCTGACCCTCGATCTTTCGACGCATGTCCCGTATAAAAATGCCTTGAACCACTAGCTGCAGGTTAATCCAACTTCAGTGGTGATGACTGGGAACACCTCCATGGAAGAGCATGAACATGCCTAGTTGGACAGCTAGTCTGCGGTCTAACGCACTTCATCGATGAAGCAGAGGAAGAAGCCATAGTTGCAATCGGTTGTCCCAACTCACTAAAGTTTCTTGAAGCGGAAACAGTCGACCCCGACTGCTGACAGAACGGAGAGGGTTCTCCAACCCGTTTCCAGCGTTCGCATCCCATAGTACAAGTATTGAAGGAGTGTCGCGACTACAGGCAAACAATAAGCATTTAAATCCGAGGCTTCCTGGACTTACACAAGTACCAATTATTATAATAGATAAAAATATAGAACCTTAGTGAGCATGCTCACATACCCCACGCGCCCCGATATTTCAAGCTCTAATCATTTTTTAAAAATAAACATAGATTCTAGGAATACTGCAGAAAACAGTGTTCTGTAGTTTCAACGGTATTGAAAGAATTCAAGCAGAGAAAAAGCCTGGAAAACTGTAATTTTGATGAACTTTTCAAAGTCTATGGGGCCGTAATTTTGGTAAAAATCAGTGGAGCGGAACAAAACCCAAACTTGTTCTGTAGGCCACCATGTTAGACTAACAAATCAAAAATCAGCTCAATATCTGGAAGCGTGTAGGAAAAAAGTCTGGAAAGTTAAAAAATTTATAGTAATTTATATATTTTTTATACTTACCAATGACCCAGACATAGCTGGTGCTAACTCTTAAAATATAGGGCCAAACACAAATTTTGCCCCCCAATCCCCAAAATTTGCATCTAAAACTAAAGAAAACATGTCCTGAAAGGCCCTCCACACTTCGCCCCTACTGCGCATGCGCAGTGTCAAGGACGTTCCGAAATTGGCGCCATTAATCATTCTAATAACCAGTGCCTGGTAAGCGCTATGTACTCAGCGGGGAGGCAAGAGTTCCCAACTCCTGGGAGGGCCATCCCCGTCTGGGTCATTGGTAAGTATAAAAAATATATAAATTACTATAAATTTTTTAACATTTTTATACTGTACCAATGACCCAGACATAGCTGAATAGTAAAAAGGCTGGAGGGCCAAGGACATAGAGCAAAATGGAATACGCTCAATAAAATAAAATAGAGTCATCCCCTGTAGGGAAAAGAAGTAATAGGCCTTACATGTATCTTTCTTATTTATGATAAATTAGAAAGATACAACACCTTCCAAAAATTGAGCTTCATACATCCATGTACTCTATTAATATCCAATAATCCTTATACTAATAATTTTTAAAGTAAGCCAATAATAAAGTAAGTCTAGAGAATAGAGACTCTTATACTTCTAAAAGTGTGTGAGAATTGCATAATCATGTCCGTTGACATATGCAATATTCAAAGGCTATACTTTAAAAACTAAGACTTGAATGAATTTTATAAACTTAAACTTCTCACTAAACAACCATCCCAATAACAGCTCAGAATTACTAACTCCGGAGGAGGTATCCCCTTGTTTTCATAGTAAAAACAGGTGACCCAAGGGAACACCCTCCCCCCCCCCCTTTTTCTTGCCCTGGGTCAAATAGCCCAGAGCGAAGAGGGCAGCCGAACGGAGACACTGCCGAAACAGACAGCCTACCTAGCTATAGTAGCAACTGTTAAGAGAATGACATTCTGAGCAGTAGATAATAGACCTAACAATAGAGGCCTCCAGAAATGGACTCGATATTTCTGAGATAAAATTCATGAATGGATGGCTGAGCGCAATGAGCAGCCTTCAAAAATCTATAATAGCAACACTATTAATGTAAGCCCAAGAAGTAGAAGAACTCTTACTTCATGAGCCGAAATCTTAAGCACAACTGCTAAGCTAATGATATACCATAAGCAGTACGCTAGTTAATAGAATCCATTAACAATAAAATGGAGCGTAACGTCCTTCTACTAGACATCAAAGACAGAAGAAGCTTACGCCCTTGTAATAAACAGATATCTGTTTATAAATACATAAACTGTACCCGGAAAGAGTAAAGGCCTATGCCCATACGAAGACGGAAGGACCTTAAAATAATAGGTTCCGGATAATAGGAGCCTAACTCTTATGCAACAATCCAACCTAAATAGTAACGGAAGTATTGATTCCGAAACTATGAAAGTGAAAATCATCCATCGATAGTGCATGAAACTCACTGACTCTACAGTAAAAGAGAAACCAACAGAATTACTGTCTAAAAGGTCAGAATTTGAAAACTACTGTTTCCAGAGGCTCAAATGATTACTTAGCTAAATAAGAACCGAAGTTAAAATCCGTATAGGAATTTAATCTAAAGATTCTAAGTCTATTTATCAAAAAGTTACTAACTGACTTAGATAAAGAGACAAAAGACTCAATTGTAAACTATAGTAGAGTGCATAGGTATGAGGTAACATAAACCTATAACCTAAATAACACAGGCTGCAGTAGATCTTGTGAAACAAGTATACTAAAAAATAGCAATGAGTAGTATGGAGGGATCAACCATATGAACATAATGATCCCTACACCACGACGGAAGAGCCTCCACTTTAGTCGCATAGAATAGCGAAGAAGAGGATCTCCTATAGTAAGAAATCGCGTCCAAAGCTCGTCCAGTACAGTGCATACAATGCAATACGGACCACACAACGGAATACATGAAGGTTGCGACCTTTCTGGTTGTGATAAAGATGACACGATTTACCCAGTGAAAAAAGATCCTCACATAGAGGAAGATTTCACGTTAAGATCCACAGTAGACAAGAGAGTAAATTACTCATGATCTCTGTGAAGATAGAGATGCTATCAACAGAAATGTATAGTGGTTGTTTATCTTAGCAATACCTGCTAAAACAACAGCGCCGGAGGATACGCGTATCCTATCATTCCGTCCTATAGATCAATAGAGCGTTAACAGTATTAGCTCAGAGATCTGGACAAGCCAACACATACGTCTGCAATTGATTAGCAAGCTGTGTCATAAAAAAAAAAACATCATTGGGCGCTCCCATAGATAGCAAATCTGATTAAATACTTGTTTGTTGAGAGTCCATTCTGACAGCAACAAGCGACCCGTAAGAGAACGGGAGTGCGATAAAACAATCAGACGACCCAGAATATGACGGACCAAAACTGAACTTGGTGTACTATAACCAACAGACGGATTCTTTCCATTAAATTGAATAACGGAAACGAAAGAGTGCCTCCCTGGTTCCGGAGATACGCCACTACTGTCGAATTAAAGGACAGGAATTTGGGCATGCGTTTCTGAATAATGTTCATGCAATGACATAAAGCAAGCCTAAAAAACATTATTCCGCGGAAGTTAAACTGATAGCTAAAAGACTGCGGAACCCAAAGACCCTGGCACTTCGAATCCGTAGGGATCAGTATATATCCCAATCTGTTTGACTGGCAACCGTCATAACAGCCACACTCGGGTCCGGCAACTGCGGCGGCACTCTCTGAGTCAACCACCGAATGTTTGCCCCAGTCTGAATCTCTTGTAATACTAGATAGACAAGAGAATGTATAATTCAAGCAATTCATGGATTGCCGGAAGTTGCCGTCGAAGAGAAGCTCCGCCGAGAACGAAGCGACTCTGAGAGAGTTCTTAACCTACTATCCACACGTGGATGTAGCTAGGGCTGCATCACGTCTAACCAACTCCAATCAGCCACTGAAGGGCGGAGTTATACGTGAAGAAACTACTGCCCTCAAAAGAAATTACATTGAGAATAATATCCCGTAAATCTTTTCTTGAAGACGTAATGATAACGCCTCAGTAAGGCGGATTACGTATAACAAAGCGTCTAAGTTAAGTCTACTATACATAATGTCGTTCCCAACATTGAAATTGGAAAAGACATAAACGGCGAAAAAGAATATATGCAGTCTTTAATCACCGTCTAGACGCATATGAACTCTCGGTATGCCCTGCTCTGCCAAAATAAACTATATGTAAAAAAGATAAAATGGCAGAAATGAGCCACGCGGACAAGAAACTAAACTATCATGCTTAGTAGCAGGCTTGTATATATATATAAATATATAGCGTCGAAAAATAAAACACATGTTGTAATGACAATATTGGACTGCGTCGGTAAGTCAGGGACAAAGCCCCTGTACCGATCGAAAAATCCGAGTCCAATGACGCTATAAGTCTCTTATCCAAGATCGCAGCAATGAAGTCCGAAAAATAATCACTGGAAGAAATGCCAGAAGATAAGAAAGGCATCTTCCGATACTACTAAAGGGAAAACTCGAAATCTTTCGAATCCCTTTCGCCATCCTGTCGGACCCTATAAAGCGTTCGGTCGTCCGTAGCTTGATGCAACCGCGGACCGCACCGACCCAGCGCCGTCGGATAATTCCTGATTCGACCGAGAAACCATCAATTGCTGGGATGCTGCGAAACAACTGTGCTAACTCGGATAGCACGTCCGTCACTGAGGCCTGAGGAGCAGCGGTCTTACGATGCATTGCCGCAGGAAGCTCCGAGATCGTTACCCCGTGCATCCTTCCAATATGCGAGCGAACGGAGTGTATAGGCCTCGTGTCCCTTGGCTACCGGATGGCGCGACCTATTCGCTGTGGAATCACTGAATGCCGAAACTGATCGGATACTCTAGGTCACGTAGCCAATGTGCGGTCGTGTGCCCTGCTGTGAGGATGAGGAAGCATTAAAGACAGTCTCTCGGACTGTCAATATAACGGAGCGTCCCGAGCAACGGACATATGCTCCGAATGTAAAATATCTGAACCACAACATGCGGTCCCCTATGTTGTTGGCTTCCTCCGATCTGTCCTCAATCTGCCGTCACTGGGTGAGTACTAAAGTAATTAAAGTGCTCGCATCACCCAAATCTCCTTCCTAGACCGCAACGGACGAACCCGGCAGCCGAACCATTCGATGAATGTACGCTACACCGGGTGAGCTAGCGAATGTCACTCCGTAAGCGATAGACATATTCCATGAGCACATATTGCCGCTAACTCTTCATTAACTATGACGACAGAGGCACACTTTTGAAAGACATCTCCATAACTCTTCGAACAAGAAACCAGAAATGCTTGGATAGCAAGCATAAATAATATATATATAGCGTCGTTCAATAATTCGATAGTTTGCGTGACATTATTGGACTATGACGGAACTGAGGGACGATGTCCCTGAACCGAACCAAAAATTTCTAAGTCCACCGACGCTATCAGTTTCTTATCCGGCATCGCAGCATATGTTGTTCCGAAAGGGAAAGCTTGAAATCCACCGAATCCCTTTCGGTATCCCGTCGGACAGGATGAAAATTTTCGGACGTCCGTACCCGCTTCCGCGGAGCGTCCCGACCCAGCATCGTCGGATAAAATATATGCGACAGATTCAGTTGATGCTGGGATGCTGCGATAAACTGTGCTATTAAGGAAAGCACGTCCGTTCCCGAGGCCTGTGCAGTAGCGGACTTACGATGCATTGCCGCTGGAAGCTCCGTGTACGTTGACTCCCGCACACTTCCTATGCGAACGTCCGGAGTCTGCAGGCCTCGAGTCCCCGGCTACCGACCCAGCGCTGTCGGATAATTCTCGATCCGACACCGTTTCTGTCGGCTGCTGGGATGCTGCGATAAGCTGTGCTATGTGCACAAGAATGTCCGGCGTCGAGACCTGCGGAGGCGCAGACTATCGCTGCTTCGCCGAGGGTAGCTCCGCATCAGATGGCTCCCGCATACTTCCTATGCGAACGTCCGGAGTCCATCGGTCTCGAATCCCTGGCTGTCGGATGGTGTGACCTGGTCGCCGAAGAATCCTTGATCGGCGAAGCTGGTAATATATCGGCGGTCACGCAGCCAAGGTGCGGTCGTGTGCGCTGACGAGAAGAGGAAGCCTTAGCAGTCTCAGCGGACTGCCTATACAACGGAGCGTCCCGAGCGACGGACGTATGCTCCGCTAACGACACATTTGTACCACAACATCTGGGGCCAGATGTTGTTGAACGAGAGAGGGGCCTCTCTCGCTTGCCGTCCGGATGGACCGGAACGAGCTATGAACCGGACTAAAAGGCTTCCTCCGTTCTCCCTCCGATCCGCCGTCACTGGGTGTGCATTAAGTTAATTTTATAGTGCTCGCATCACCCCAAAATTCCTTCTAGACCGCAACGGACGAACCCGGCTGCCGAACCATTCGGTGAATGGACGCTACACCGGGCGAGCTAGCGGACGTCAAAGGCCGTCGAACCTACTAGGGTCCTCTTAGGCAATTGGCGTATTACATGAGCACTTTTCCGCTAGCCCTTCAATAATTGTGACGACGGAGGCACACTGTTGGAAGACATCACAGATACATCACCCTAATCTTGATCGTCTGAAATAGAAATTGATAAAGTAGAGTGACCCTGCGGGGAAAGGACCGGAGTGTCCAAATCCCCAACAACATACCGTGACATACGCTTCCCATATTGTCATCGAAATCATACGATACAGAACAGGAGTTAATGCGAGTACACTGACCACATATAGAATGATAATAAGGTCAGAGGAAGACTTCCTCTTAAAACAATTGATCAATATCCTTTCAATGTGAAAAGAAAACAAGTCCTGGTACTCGCACTAACCCCTGGCAATCAAAATACATAATAATAATATGATCCATTAATATAGAAAAAATAATTGAAATCAAAATATTTTGAAAAAATATTTTTTCAGAACAGCCCAAGTTTCTGAAAAGTAACGTTGAGCCCCAATGGATCCCAAGCCTAAGTGTGGACAAAAATTTTAAAAATATTTTAAACAATTTATTCAACACTTACGAACAATAATAATGTATCTATTTATGATTAAAATAACATAAAGATATTATTATTTAGAAATCCCCCCCTCACACAGAGGGCTGTTGTAAATGTAAACAATGAGTGTAAAAACACTAAAATAAGACTCCAGGCACCCCGGCCCGAAATCAGTTACCAAAAATACACCATCTGATGCAAAACAGAGACTTCCAGGGAAGAAACTGCAGAACATCAGATGGTAGATGCAGAACACAACGCCTAACCACCCGTAGGTGAAGACGTAAACATGGGGAAAGAACAGAATTCATTCTGTTATTCAGCTAAAACTCCCAAGAAATTTTAGTAATAATAATTACAGAAACTATGCCAAAAGCATGGGAGAATAGCAAGGGGGAACTTAAAGGACAGGGAGAGAGGAAAAACACTTGAAAAACACAGTGTAACTAAATAATCAGAATGACAACAAAATGGCTGCTGCCTTGAAAATAGGTAACTTAACATAATTTCATTAAAAAATTTTAAGTTACAGCCCTGATAATATTCTGTCACACATTCTTTTCCTCTCCTCCTTTTCTATCCTCCTTAGAATCACCATTTCACTAATATTTATGTGTCTGGCATCATTTAAACTGAGATTTAAAAGCACAAAGATCAGTCAGATGTTAACTGATGAAGGGCCAAACTTAGAATGATTAATGGCGCCAATTTCGGAACGTCCTTGACACTGCGCATGCGCAGTAGGGGCGAAGTGTGGAGGGCCTTTCAGGACATGTTTTCTTTAGTTTTAGATGCAAATTTTGGGGATTGGGGGGCAAAATTTGTGTTTGGCCCTATATTTTAAGAGTTAGCACCAGCTATGTCTGGGTCATTGGTACAGTATAAAAATACTGTAATTTTGATGAACTTTTCAAAGTTCAAGGGCCGTAATTTCGGTAAAAATCGGTGGAGCGGAACAAAATACAAACTTGATCTGTAGGCCACCATGTCAGACAAACATACCAAACATCAGCTCAATATCTGGAAGCGTGTAGAAAAAAAGTCCGGAAAACTGTAATTTTAATGCATTTTTCAGAGTCCAAGGGTCGTAATTTCGGTAAAAATCAGTGGAGCGGAACAAAACGCAAACATGTTCTGTCGGCCACCATGTTAGACTAACATACCAAAAATCAGCTCAATATCTGGAAGCGTGTAGGAAAAAAGTCTGGAAAACTGTAATTTTTATGAACTTTTCAAAGTTCAAGGGCCGTAATTTCGGAAAAATCAGTGGAGCGGAACAAAATGCAAACCTGATCTGTAGGCCACCATGTTAGACTAACATACCCAAAAACAGCTCAATATCTGGAAGCGTGTAGAAAAAAAGTCCGGAAAACTGTAATTTTGATGAACTTTTCAAAGTTCAAGGGCCGTAATTTCGGTAAAAATCAGTGGAGCGGAACAAAATGCAAACTTGATTTGTAGGCCACCATGTTAGACTAACATACCAAAAATCAGCTCAATATCTGGAAGCGTGTAGAAAAAAGTCCAGAAAACTGTAATTTTGATGAATTTTTCAGAGTCCAAGGGCCTTAATTTCGGTAAAAATCAGTGGAGCGGAAAAAAATGCAAACTTGATCTGTAGGCCACCATGTTAGACTCACATACCAAAAATCAGCTCAATATCTGGAAGCGTGTAGAAAAAAAGTCCAGAAAACTGTAATTTTGATGAATTTTTAGAGTCCAAGGGCCGTAATTTCGGTAAAAATAAGTGGAGCAGAAAAAAATGCAAACTTGATCTGTAGGCCACCATGTTAGACTCACATACCAAAAATCAGCTCGATATCTGGAAGTGTGTAGAAAAAAAGTCCGGAAAACTGTAATTTTGATGAATTTTTCCGAGTCCAAGGGCCGTAACTTCGGTAAAAATCAGTGGACCGGAAAAAAAGCAAACTTGATCTGTAGGCCACCATGTTAGACTCACATACCAAAAATCAGCTCAATATCTGGAAACGTGTAGAAAAAAAGTCCGGAAAACTGTAATTTTGATGAATTTTTCAGAGTCCAAGGGCCGTATTTTCGGTAAAAATCAGTGGAGCGGGAAAAAATGCAAACTTGATCTGTAGGCCACCATATTAGACTCACATACCAAAAATCAGCTCAATATCTGGAAGCGTGTAGAAAAAAAGTCTGGAAAACAAGTAGGACTGACTGACGGACTGACGGACGGACCAGTCAAAAACATTATACCCCTGCAACTTTGTTGCCTGGGGTATAATAATAATGAAGGGAAAATCATAAGTCTGCTGCACTCCCAATAATAATAAAGAATAAACATCGCAAGGATACATAACATAGACAATCACAAAATTTTTTAAATAATTTTTTTTTTAAATTTCGAAAAATTTTCAATGAAGCCTAAGTACCCCAAGGGAACCTCATGAGCCAAAGGGCATCCTGATAGAGCCTAAGTGTGGACAAGCACTAACTAATTAATGCTAAACTACTGGAAAAAGATATAATATGTATCCTAAGAGAAAAAACAATAACTGTTTTTAACTAAACACTGAATTAATACATATCCAAAATGTTATTGAACAGACGTCAAGAGGAAAAACCAGAAACTAACCAACAACAGGCACAACAGAGGCCCAAAGTCAGTAACCGATCAACAACCACCTGATGCAAAGCTAGATCTTCATAGGAAGAAAAAACAATGCATCTGGTAGAAGATGCAAGAATAAAAAATAGGCCGATGAAATCGTCAGATGTGTACCCATACACGCAACTAGTAGAAAGCTGTATGATGGAGGGCCACCACGGATGCCGACATTACGTACACCATACATGGTATGGGTACATATAGAAATGGATTGGAGGAGTGTCTAATTTGATGGATAAAGGGTTAATATCTCTGGATCAAATTATCAGATTTACATAAAAAACTATAGAGCACAGTACATCAGTAACCTGAACATATATATGAAGTAACATGACAATCGGATTGATATTTTTTAAGTTATCTCATGCCAAAGGGATTGGAGGAATTTTCAATTTGAAGGATAAAGGGTTAATATCTCAGGATCAAATTATCAGATTTACACCAAAAACTATACAGCTTGGCACATCAGTCACCTGAATACAAATATAAAGTAACTTGACAATCCAAGCAATATTTTTCATGTTATCAAATGCCAAAGGGATTGGAGGAATTTTCAATTTGAAGGATAAAGGGTTAATATCTCAGGATCAAATTATCAGATTCACACCAAAAACTATTTAGCTCGGCACATCAGTAACCTGAACACAAATATAAAGTGACCTGACAATCCAAGCAATATTTTTCAAGTTATCGAATGCCAAAGGGACTGGACGAATTTTAAATTTGAAGGTTAAAGGGTTAATATCTCAGGATCAAACTATCAGATTTACACCAAAAACTATACAGCTCGGCTCATCAGTAACCTGAACACAAATATAAAGTAACTTGACAATTCAAGCAATATTTTTCAAGTTATCGAATGCCAAAGGGATTGGAGGAATTTCAAATTTAATGGATAAAGGGTTAATATCTCCGGATCAAAATTACAGATTTACACCAAAAACTATACAGCTCGGCACATCAGTAACCTGAACACAAATATAAAGTAACTTGACAAGCCAAGCAATATTTTTCAAGTTATCGAATGACAAAGAAATGGATATGGACGCTGGATGGACAGACCGACGGATGGACAGACAGACAGACAAACAAAAAAAAACTATACAGCTCAGCCCATCAGTAACCTGAACACAAATATAAAGTAACTTGACAATCCAAGCAATATTTTTCAAGTTATCGAATGCCAAAGGGATTGGAGGAATTTTCAATTTGAAGGATAAAGGGTTAATATCTCGGGATCAAATCATCAGATGTACACCAAAAACTATACAGCTCAGCAAATCAGTAACCTTAACACAAATGTAAAGTAACTAGACAATCCAAGCAATATTTTTCAAGGTATCGAATGCCAAAGGGATTGGAGGAATTTTCAAATTGAAGGATAAAGGGTTCATATCTCAGAATCAAATTATCAGATTTACACCAAAAACTATACAGCTCGGCACATCAGTAACCTGAACACAAATATAAAGTAACTTGACAATCCAAGCAATATTTTTCAAGTTATCGAATTCCAAAGGGATTGGTGGAATTTTCAATTCGAAGGATAAAGGGTTAATATCTCAGGATCAAATTATCAGATTTACACCAAAAACTATACAGCTTGGCACATCAGTAACCTGAACACAAATATAAAGTAACTTGACAAGCTAAGCAATATTTTTCATGTTATCGAATGACAAAGAAATGGATACGGACGCCGGATGGACAGACCGACGGACAGATGGACGGACAGACGGACAAACAAAAAAAAACTATACAGCTCGGCACATCAGTAACCTGAACACAAATATAAAGTAACTTGACAATCCAAGCAATATTTTTCAAGTTATCGAATGCCAAAGGGATTGGAGGAATTTTCAATTTGAAGGATAAAGGGTTAATATCTCGGGATCAAATCATCAGATTTACACGAATAATTATACAGCTCGGCAAATCAGTAACCTGAACACAAATATAAAGTAACTAGACAATCCAAGCAATATTTTTCAAGTTATCAAATGCCAAAGGGATTGGAGGAATTTTCAATTTGAAGGATAAAGGGTTAATATCTCAAGATCAAATTATCAGATTTACACCAAAAACTATACAGCTCGGCACATCAGTAACCTGAACACAAATATAAAGTAACTTGACAATCCAAGCGATATTTTTCAAGTTATTGAATGACAAAGAAATGGATACGGATGCCGGATGGACAGACGGATGGACAGATGGACAGACGGACAGATGGACAGACAAAGGATGGACGAACGATGAATGGCCACCCCGGATGACGGCATTATGTGTACCATACATAGTATCGGTACACATAAATATTTTTCAAGTTATCAAATGCCAAAGGGATTGGAGGAATTTTCAATTTGAAGGATAAAGGGTTAATATCTCAGGATCAAATTATCAGATTTACACCAAAAACTATACAGCTCGGCACATCAGTAACCTGAACACAAATATAAAGTAACTTGACAATCCAAGCGATATTTTTCAAGTTATTGAATGACAAAGAAATGGATACGGATGCCGGATGGACAGACGGATGGACAGATGGACAGACGGACAGATGGACAGACAAAGGATGGACGAACGATGAATGGCCACCCCGGATGACGGCATTATGTGTACCATACATAGTATCGGTACACATAAATATTTTTCAAGTTATCAAATGCCAAATGGATTGGAGGAATTTTCAATTTGAAGGATAAAGGGTTAATATCTCAGAATCAAATTATCAGATTTACACCAATAACTATACAGCTTGGCACATCAGTAACCTGAACACAAATATAAAGTAACTTGACAATCCAAGCAATATTTTTCAAGTTATCAAATGCCAAAGGGATTGGAGGAATTTTCAATTTGAAGGATAAAGGGTTAATATCTCAGGATCAAATTATCAGATTTACACCAAAAACTATACAGCTTGGCACATCAGTAACCCGAACACAAATATAAAGTAACTTGACAATCCAAGCAATATTTTTCAAGTTATCGAATGACAAAGAAATGGATACAGATGCCGGACGGACAGATGGACAGACGGACGAACAAAGGATGGACGAACGACGGATGGCCACCCCAGATGATGGCATTATGTGTACCATACATAGTATGAGTACACATAAAAACATCCTGAACAGTAACGAACAGGACGTAAACACAGGGGATAAACGGAATACCTATTCCGTAAAACAAGTTAAACTCCCAAGACTTTTAATAAAAAATTCTCAATCAAAAAGCTGTAAACAGCTTGGGAGTATAACAGGTGGGTTCAGGAGAGGAAGGGAAGGAATACTAACAAAACAACAGTGCAGTCATATTATAATGACGATGTTCATATGCATATCCCGAAATTGGAAAACATGAATAATTTTACATAAAAATTATAAAGTTACAGCTGTGAACATCCAAAACCACCATTATTCACTTCCAAAATCCTGCTACACTGTTGATTCCATGAAAGCCATCATTGATGTGTGTCTGACATCTTCAAAAATGAGAATTTATTACACAGATGTCAGTTCAAATGTTTAGTGACTGGGGCCAAACAAAAGAATGGTGCTTGGTACCAATTCCAGTCTCTTCCTGGGTACTGCGCATATGCAAGTGCTAAAAGTATGGAGGGCCAGATAGGACTTTAAATTTTGGTATTGTATGCAAATTTTTGGGATTGGGTGATTCAAAATTTTGTTTGGCCCTTGATAATAATGAGGTTGCACAAGCTAAGTCTGGGCCATTGGTACTAGAACAAGACCACCGCCTAGCTGGGCAACATACACCGGTGGTGATCACCATGTGTGCAAAGTTTGAACAATATAGCATGTAAAATGTTGAAGGAGTAGGCGACACAATACTGTTATGTTTTAAGTACTAAAAGAGGTCATAACTCTGGAAATACAAAACAGAGTCACCTGCTCTTGTCACATGAACAATGGCAATTGGTGATCAACATGTGTGCAAAGTTTGAACAATATAGCATGTAAAATGTTGAAGAAGGTGACACAATACTGTAATGTTTTAAGTACTGAAAGGGGCATAACTCTGGAAATACAAAATGGAGTTACCTGCTCTTGTCACATGCACAACGGCAACTGATGATCACCATGTGTGCACAGTTTGAATAATGTAGCATGTAAAATGTTGACGGAGTAGGCAACACAATAGTGTAATGTTTCAAGTGTTAAAAGGGGCATAACTCTGGAAATACAAAACAGAGTAAACTGCTCTTGTCATATGCACAACGGCAATTGGTGATCAACAGGTGTGCAAAGTTTGAACAATATAGGATGTAAAATGTTGAAGGAGAAGGCGACTCAATACTGTATTGTTTTAAGTACTAAAAGGGGCATAACTCTGGAAATACAAAATGGAGTTTCTGCCCTTGTCACATGCACAACGGCAATTGGTGATCACCATGTGTGCAAAGTTTGAACAATATAGCATGTAAAATGTTGAAGGAGTCGGCGACACAAAACTGTAATGTTTAAGTACTAAAAGGGGGCATAACTCTGGAAATACAAAAGAAAGTTACTTGCTATTGTCACATGCACAACGACAATTGGTGGTCAACATGTGTGCAAAGTTTGAACAATATAGCATGTAAAATGTTGACTGAGAAGACGACACAATACTATAATGTTTAAGTATAAAAAGGGGCATAACTCTGAAAATACAAAATGGAGGTACCTGCTCTTGTCACATGGACAATGGCAATTGGTGATCACCATGTGTGCAAACTTTGAACAATATAGCATGTAAAATGTTGATGGAGTAGGCGACACAATACTGTAATGTTTTAAGTACTAAAAGGGGCCATAACTCTGGAAATACAAAATGGAGTTACCTGCACTTGTCACATGCACAACAGCAATTACAGATCAACATGTGCGCAAAGTTTGAACAATGTAGCATGTAAACTGTTGGAGGAGTAGGCGACACAAAAATTGTTTATGGACAGATGGACGGAGAGACAGACGGACAGACAGACAGACAATGCCATAACATAATACTCCCGTTTTTTTCAAAACGGGTGTAGGTGTATAATAAAAATATGCATGAACAGAAAAAAGTTTTAATTATATAAATGGTGATCCAGTAAGCAGTTTCCTGGCATTTGAGGATCAATTTTACTATTCTTTTTTATTCCACAGATGCGGTTAACAGAAAATCATTTTTATAAAAAAAGCATGGTGTGTAAGTATGCAAGATCCTGGCATTTGAGGAGGAATTTAACAATTCTTTTTCACTGCAGATTTATGTTATGTGACAAATTCTGTCACAAAGTAACTTAATGGCGGTATTTTGCCATGGCAAATGGAAGCCATAATAATCTTTTTACTTGTTGACAAATACAGTATTCCGACAAAAATTATTATCCAACCCTGCACAAAGTATATTTTAAAGTCATAAATGATATATAAAATCAAGATAGAGGTTATCATAATTAGTTAAAAAGTTAAAAAATTTATAGTAATTTATATATTTTTTATACTTACCAATGACCCAGGCTTAGCTGGTGCTAACTCTAACAAAACCAGGGCCAAACACAAATTTTGCCCCCCAATCCCCAAAATTTGCATCCAAAACAAAAAGAAATCATGTCCTAAAGGACCTCCATACTACGCCTCTACTGCGCATGCGCAGTGACGCAGACGTCCCGAAATTGGCGCCAATTATCATTCTTACTGGCAGTGCCTGGTCAGCGCTATGTACTCAGCGGGGAGGCAAGCGTTCCCAACTCCAGGGAGGGCCATCCCCGTCTGGGTCATTGGTAAGTATAAAAAATATATAAATTACTATAAATTTTTTAACATTTTTATACTGTACCAATGACCCAGACTTAGCTGAATAGTAAACAGGCTGGAGGGCCTAGGACATAGAGGAAAATCCAATAAGCTCAACTATATAGTAAAGAGGTAACCCCTTAAGGAGAAAAGGAGTATTAGGCTCTACATGTATCTTTCTTATTTAATATTAAATTAGAAAGATACACTACCCTTAATAATTGAGCACAATAACATTCATGTTCTCTATTAACATCCAGTATATCCCTTATACTAATTATTTTTAAAGCAAGCCAATAAATAAAGTAGTCCAGAGAATTGAGACTCTTTATAGTCATTTAAAAGTGTCCGAGTATTGTATATTAAAGCCCGTTTGACACTTGACATATACAAATGCTTCACACCGAGCTACACTTTAAAAATAAGACATGAATGAATTTTAACATTAATATTACACTTTAAAACCATCCCGGAAGCGACTCAGAAATACTGACTTGGAGGAGGCATTCCCTTGCTTTTCACTATAAAGCAGGTGACCTAAGGGAACACCCGCCCCCCCCCCCCCTTCCCCTTGCCCTGGGTCAAATAGCCCAGAGCGAAGAGGGCAGCCGGACGGAGTCACTGCCGGAACAGAAAGCCTGCATAACTATAGTTGCAACTGTTTAGTGGACGACATTCTGAGCAACAGATAACGGACCTAAACAATGCAGGTCTCCAGAAATGGACTCAATATTTCTGAGATAAAAATACGTAAATGTGGATGGCTGAGACCAATAAGCAGCCTTCATTAAATCTGTAATAGCAACACTATTAGCATAAGCCCAGGAAGTAGAAAGAGCTCTTACTTCATGAGCAGAAATCTTAAGCACAGACTGCTGAGAAGAAGATAAATCTTCATAAGCAGTACGGATAGTTAATTGAATCCATCTAGCAATAGAATGGACCGAAATGTCCTTTCTATTAGGCATCAAAGACAGAAAGAAACGTTTCCGTCCCTTTCTGATAAACTGAGATCTCTGTTTATAGATACGTAATGCTCTAACAGGACAGAGTAAAGGCCTACGCCCGTCTGAAGACGGAAGAGCCTTAATAACAATAGGTTCCGGATATTTATTAGGAGCCTGATTCTTAGCTAAAAAACCCACATTAGTAGTGAAGGTGATAGTGTTCCCAACACTACGATAGTGAGAATCATCCACCGACAGTGCATGAAGCTCACTGACTCTTCTAGCAGAAGAGAAAGCTAAGAGAAAAGCTGTCTTATAAGATAAGAATTTGAAATCTACTGTCCCAAGAGGTTCAAATCGCTTTTCCTTCAATTTAAGAAGAACCCAAGCTAAATTCCACTTAGGAATTAATCTAAGAGTTCTGGGTCTATTTATCGAAAAGTTTCTAACCAACATAAAGAGACATTAGATCCAATTTGTAAACTATCATGATGTGCATAGGTATCAGATAACATAGATCTATAACCCTTTATAGTAACAGGCTGCAGTTTGATTTCGTCAAACAAGTATACTAGAAAGTTTGCAATGTCTGGTATAGAGGGATCGAATATATCTACAGAATGATCCCTACACCAACGACGAAAAACCTTCCACTTAGCCACATAGTTTAGCGAAGAGGAGGTCCTCCTACAGTTAGAAATCGCGTCCACTGCTCGTCCTGTAAAGTGTTTGTCATGCAAGAAGGACCGCACAACGGAAAAACGTGAAGGTTGAGACCTTGCGGGTTGTGATGGAGTTGGCGCGATTTCCCCTGCGAAAGAAGATCCTCCCGTGGAGGAAGCTTTCACGGTAGGTCCCACAACAGACACCTGAGTAGATTTATCCACGGTCTCTGTGGCGACAGAGATGCTACCAACAGAATCTTGCATTGAGATTGTTTTATCTTTAGCAATACTTGTTGAATTAACGGCGCTGGAGGATACGCATATCCTATCATTCCGTCCCAAGGGATCGACAGAGCGTCTACTGCAAATGCTCTTGGATCCGGACACGGAGACACATACGTCTGCAACTGATTGTTGAGATGTGTCGCAAATAAGTCTATCATTGGCCGTTCCCATTGGTAGCAAATCTGATTGAATACTTGTTTGTTGAGAGTCCACTCCGACGGCAACAATCGACCTTTTCGTGAAAGGGAGTCTGCTAGCACATTCAGACGACCCGGTATGTGACGGACCGAAAGAAGAACGTGATGTTCTAGCGCAAACAGAAGGATTCTTTCCATTAGATTGAACAACGGAACTGAATGAGTGCCTCCCTGATTCCGTATATACGCCACTACTGCCGTATTGTCGGATAGGATTTGGACATGAGCATTGTGAATAATGTCCATCCAGTGACGTAACGTAAGCCAAATTGACATCATTTCCTTGATGTTTATGTGCTTGCACAGGAATTGCGGATCCCAAAGACCCTGGCATCTCGAATCCATTGGGATTAATGATGCACCCCAACCTGTTTGACTGGAATCTGTCATAATGGTAAAACTCGGATCCGGCAACTGCAGCGGAACTCCCTGAGTTAACCACTGAATGTTTGCCCAAGTCTGAATCTCTTGTTTCACTTGATCTGACAAGAGAACGTCTACATCGAGAAAATGAATTTTCACACTCCAATTCTGAGTCAAGAAAATTTGAAGAGGACGTGTGCGTAACCGCCCCATCGGAATGAGATCCGCGGCGGCTCCGCACAGACCTATCAGTCTCATAAATTCTCTCGCCGTGACTTTGTCTGCGCGCAGACAATAGCGAGCGTAACAACTGACTAATTTCGCTCTGGTTAACGGCAGACGAACGAGATTGTTGTGCGTCTCGAAGCTCATTCCCAGATCAGTGAATGACTTGGACGGCACCAGATCCGACTTCTCCTCGTTTACTATAAAACCGAGACGTCGGAGCAATAGAAGAAGATTCTGAACATCGTTCTGAAGCGTTAACTCGTTGCTGTACCTCTGAAGAATGTCGTCCAGGTAGGCCGACGTTACCGCAGACGAATGAGCTCGGAAATAGATCATTACCGAGTTCATTACCTGAGTGAAAGCCCAGGGTGCTAGATTCAATCCGAAGCACATCGCCCGGAATTGATACACCACTCCTAGGACTGCGAAGCGTAGGTACTTTCGGAATGTCGGATGTACCATGACGTGAAAGTACGCATCTTTGAAATCTATGCTCGTTGCATAATCGTTCACCCGAATACTCGCTCTGACCGATCGAATCGTCTCCATATAAAACTTCGGAGCGACGATCAGCTTGTTTATCCAGCTCAAATCTATGACTGGACGGAACGAGCCGTCTGGTTTCGGAACCAGAAACAGATGGCTGTAGAATCCCGGAGATTCCTGGTTTTCTACGACCTCTACCGCGTTCTTCATTAAAAGAGACTGCACCTCTGATAACAGAGCGTCTCTTTTCTGTGGATTTGATGGAAGATGAGTCCACTTTGGACTTAATGGAGGCTTTCGTTTGAAGGATATCTTTAGACCTTCCGAAGTCACTCCTCTCACCCAAGGGTCGTCTGTAATCGACGCCCATTCTTGTGAAAAGCTCGACAACCTTCCGCCAACCGGTACGCGATAGAGGTTTAAGCCATCACCTCCTGGACCTGCGAGGCCTGCGGTAGGAGAAACCACGTCCTCCACGGCCCGCACCTCGCCCCGTCGACCTCGGGGCGTCCGACCGATTGTCCCGGCCTGAAGGACGTCCCGAACGAGAGTCGCTATCCTGACGATCTCTCGAATAAGACCAAGAGGACGCAACGGAACCTCTATAGGAACCTCTCTTGGGCGCATCAGACCCAGAAGTGCCTGTCTTATTCGTGTCTGCTGTATCCGACTTCTTAGGAGCAGATTTGAACAACAGAGAATCCTTAGCTTTCTTTGTAATTTTATCATAAATAGCGGAAAGCTTGCCGTCAAAGAGAAGTTCTCCTGAGACCGAAGCGACTCTAAGAGAGTTCTTCACCTTAGTATCCACTAGTGTGGATGTAGCTAGGGCTGCGTCACGTCTAACCAACTCCAGATTTGCCACTGAAAGGGCGGAGTTACACGTGGAATAAGCTACTGCCCTTGAAAGAAGTCTTAAAGAGGATTGTATATCCTGAAACTCTTTCCCCTGAAGGCGCAGTGATAACGCCTTAGTAAGGTGATCTGCATAAGATAAGGCATCTAAATTGGCTCTGTTAGACGCAATAGCTGTTTCCAACACCGCGGTTGGAATAGAAGCCGACGACGGTAATGATAGCTCTAAGTCTTCCGCCTCGTCGTCCATACGCAGAGGAACTCTCGGTATACCCTGTCCTGCCGTATCGAATTTATTCCTTGCATTAATGAAAGGCAGGTTGAGAGTATTAGCGGACAAGAAACCTGCTTTCCCCGTCCTGGAAGCAAGTTTAAATATAGCGTCGTTCAATAATTCAAATGTTCTTGCAACATTATTGGACTGCGACGGAAACTCGGGAGCGATGTCCCTGAACCGCTCAAAAAATTCAGAGTCCAATGACGCTATAATTCTCTTGTCCGGAACCGCAGCAGTCTGGCCTGACGGAACAACTTGAGGGAGAAAGTGCCGGATGAAGTCCACGGCAGCTTTATGTTGTTCCGAAAGGGATAGCTCCAAGTCATCCGTATCCCTTTCACCATCCGGTCGGACCTCATGATGTTCCTGGTCGTCCGCCCCCGATGCTTCGGCGGAGCGTACCGACCCAGCGCCGTCGGATAATTCTCGATCCAACACCGTTTCTGTCGGCTGCTGGGATGCGGCGATAAGCTGTGCTATCTGCACAAGAATGTCCGGCGTCGAGACCTGCGGAGGCGCAGTCTTTCGCTGCTTCGCCGAGGGCAGCTCCGCATCAGATGGCTCCCGCATACTTTTCCTATGCGAACGTCCGGAGTCCATCGGTCTCGAATCCCTGGCTGCCGGATGGTGTGACCTGGTCGCTGAAGAATCCTTGATCGGCGAAGCTGGTAATATATCGGCGGTCACGCAGCCAAGGTGCGGTCGTGTGCGCTGACGAGAAGAGGAAGCCTTAACAGTCTCCGCGAACTGCTTATACAACGGAGCGTCCCGAGCGACGGACGTATGCTCCGCTAAAGACACATTTTGTACCACAACATCTGGTCCCAGATGTTGTTGTACGAGAGAGGGGCCTCTCTCGCTCGCGGCCCGGCTGGACCTGGACGAGCTAGGAACCGGACTCAAAGGCTTCCTCCGTTCTCGCTCACTATCCGCCGTCACTGGGTGTGCATCTATTATGTTTATAGTGCTCGCATCACCCAAAATTTCCTCCTGGACCGCATCGGACGTACCCGGCTGCCGAACCATTCGGTGAATGGACGCTACACCGGGCGAGCTAGCGGACGACATTTGTCTAATCTCCATGAGCACTTTTGCCGCTAGCTCTGAATTCATTTGTGACGACGGACGCACACTTGTAGAAGATAACATGGAAACATCACCCTGTTCTGGTTCCTCTGAAATAGAAACTGAGAGAGTAGAGTGACCTTGCGGAGAAAGAGCCGGCATAGCCCTTTCTCCAGAAACAACATATCGTGACACATGTTTCCAATGTTTCTCATCCCAATATTCACATATAGGACAGGGATTAATGCGAGAACACTGACTACAATTAATACAATGATCATGAAAGTCAGAGGAAGATTTCTTCCTATTACAATTTGAACAATGTCCCTTCATTGTGAAAGAACAACAAAAGTCCTAGTTACTCGCAAAAACCCCTGACACAAAGATACATAATAACATGATCCATTAATAAATGAAAAAACAATTGCAAATCAAAATAATTTTGAAAAAATATTTTTTCAGCGAAGCCCAAGTTGCTGAAAAGTAACGTTGAGCCCCGATGGATCCGATGGCAAAGTGTGGTCAAAAATTTTAAATTTATATTAAATAATTAATGAGACACTTACGGATAATATAAATGTATCTTATAGTGAGATAAACTACAGCAAAGGCAAACAGCCCCCCTCAAAAAGGCTGTTGCCAATGTAAACAAACAGTGTAAAAACACCAGAAAACATGACTCCAGGCACTGAAAAAACTGGCCCGGAATCAGTCATCAAATTACACTCTATCTGATGCAAAACAGAGACTCCCAGGGGAGAATCTGCAGAACATCAGATGGAAGATGCAGAACACAAACGTTATACACCCATGGGTGAAAACGTAACTATGGGGAAAATAACAGAAAACATTCTGTAACCAAGCAACTCTCCCAGGAAATTTTAGAAATGAACTTTCTCAAAAATATGCCAAAAGCATGGGAGAATTGCAAGGGGGGACTTTAGAAGGCTAGGGGAGAGGAAACACTGAATAAGCAGTGCAACATTTAGCAAGAATGACAACAAGAGGCCCATGCCTCGAAAATAGGCAACTTAACATAATTTCATCAAAAAATTTTAAGTACAGCCCTGATTATTTTTTGTCACTTCTTTTTCCTCTCCTCCTTCTATCCTCCTTAGAAACACATTTTCTCCAAAAATTACGTGTCTGGCATCCTTTAAACTGAGATTTACAAGCACAAAGATCAGTGAGATGTTGACTGATGAAGGGCCAAACAGAGAATGATAATTGGCGCCAATTTCGGGACGTCTGCGTCACTGCGCATGCGCAGTAGAGGCGTAGTATGGAGGTCCTTTAGGACATGATTTCTTTTTGTTTTGGATGCAAATTTTGGGGATTGGGGGGCAAAATTTGTGTTTGGCCCTGGTTTTGTTAGAGTTAGCACCAGCTAAGTCTGGGTCATTGGTACAGTATAAAAATATCAGTTTGTATAAGAATGAAACATATTTCAAATTTGTCATACTTTATTACTTTCCAAAGTGTGATTTACTGGGACTTTCGGGTTTGATTATAAATGATAACTTCACAAGTGAATTATGCAATCAACAATTGGGTCATGTAACCGTGTGCGCAAACGAAGATGCTTTGCCGTGGGTGTAATGGAGACTTCATTGTTTTTGTCTTTTTTTAACCCTTTACCTAACATGAAAAGCAGACGACACTTACAAAAAAAATTCTTGAATAACTATTATTTTCATTTTTTGTCTCAAAAACATAGGTTATGTCCCCTCATTGGAACGAGCTCAATGTAAATAATATAATTATCGTTAATAATGAAAAGTAATAAACAGAGTAATCACTTGACTGGACTGGTTACGTGAAATAATTCATTCGAGGCAAGGGACTATATTGTAAAACACTTGTGCTCATTCGCACACTCGTGTTTCTACAACATCCCTCACCTCTCATGAATTATTTCACGTAACCAGTCCTGTCAAGTGATTACTCTCTATGTATTTATTACTCATCATAAAACCCCAGTGACTGATGAACATTTCATCAAATGATAAGAAATATTCTTGGGATCATAAAACCCTCAATGACTTTGAACATTTCATCAAATAACAGGAAATATTCTTAGAATCTCCACTTTGATGTCACACAACTCATAAATAGAACCATTCAAATGCTTCAGTCAATAAAAGTAAGGGAATTTTCGTGCTAAATTTATATCACTGACACAATGCGGCAGTTCTATTGGTCAAGAACCAACATTGAGTGTGAACAAAAAATCTCTTTGATGTTTCACACTCCTAATTTGCTGTATCAGTAAATTAACAAATGTAACTGAATAACCATCATTTGAATAACCATCATTCAGCATCAATTTGTTCAGTAAATATAAATACATCAAACCTTTAACCCATACAAAGCAAGATCACTTCTAGCACTAAAGTTACGTTGGGGTGTTTTAGTCACATTGTTAAAAATATATGATATCCAGATACTGTATTTCGATGTATAACAATATTATAGCAAGGTATGAAAACTCAAGAGACAGGAGATGTTGGAATCAAACATCATTGTTTGTTTGAACATATATTCATCATGAACAAGCCTGAAGCTAGGATCTCCAAATTTTTCTCAAAAGGAAGCTCCAGACCAAATATCAGTGATTGTACCCACTGGTTAATGAGAAGATTTAAAAACAAGAGGCTCCAAGGAGCCTTAATCACTCACCGGCCAAAGTGATTCAAAGAAGTATTTGGGGTCACATTCAGTTAGACATGGTTCATCAACACTACAAAGGAATGAAGTCATGAGAAACAAATTTTATGGAACTAGGGACATGGCTTGAACAAACTTGAATCTTACCCCCCCTAAGGATGCTGCATACCAAATATCAAAAGCATTCATCTGCTGGATCTGATGAAGATTTTTAAAGAAAATTCCTCATTTTGAACTAAGTTATCATTCAGGCTCCCACAGTGAGCCCAAATATGAACCCAGGGACTTGGCTTTAACAAACTTGAATCTCACCCACCTAAGCACGCTACACACCACATATCAAAACATTCCGACTGCTGGATCTGAAGAAGATTTTTTAAGAAAATTCCTCATTTCGAACAAAGTTGCAATTCAAGCTCCCACAGTGAGCCCAAATATGGCCCTAGGGACATGGCTTGAACAAACTTGAATCTAACCCCCCTAAGGATGCTGCATACCAAATATCAAAACATTCTGACTGCTAGATCTGAAGAAGAAGATTTTTAAAGAAAATTCCTCATTTTGAACTAAGTTATCATTCGGGCTCCCACAGTGAGCCCAAATATGGCCCTAGGGACATGGCTTGAACAAATTTGAATCTCACCCCTGAGGATGCTGCATACCAAATATCAAAACATTCAGACTGCTAGATCTGAAGAAGATTTTTAAAGAAAATTCCTCATTTTGAACTAAGTTATCATTCGGGCTCCCACAGTGAGCCCAAATATGGACCTAGGGACATGGCTTGAACAAACTTGAATTTCACCCCCCTAAGGATGCTGCATACCAAATATCAAAACATTCCGATTGCTGGATCTGAAGAAGAAGACTTTTAAAGAAAATTCCTCATTTTGAACTAAGTTATCATTCGGGCTCCCACAGTGAGCCCAAATATGAACCCAGGGACTTGGCTTGAACAAACTTGAATCTCACCCCCTCTCCCCTAAGCATGCTGCATACCCAATATCAAAAGATTCTGCCTGCTGGATCTTGAGAAGAAGATTTTTAAAGAAATGTGCCTGAAATGCACTAAGTTCAAATTTGGGCTCCTATACGGAGCCCAAATATGAACCCAGGGGGCCGATTTGAACAAACTTGAATCAGATCTACCCCACAATGTTGCATACCAAATATCAAAAGATTCTGCCTGCTGGATCTGGAGACACCAAAATTGGTTCAATTTGATCCAGAAAACCAAATATCAAAAGATTCTGCCTGATGGATCTAGAAAAGAAGATTTTTTAAGAAATTTGCCTGAAATGCACTAAGTTCGAATTCAAGCTTCTATAGTGAGCCCAAATATGAATACAGGGGGCCGATTTGAACAAACTTGAATCAGATCCACCCCACAATGTTGCATACCAAATATCAAAAGATTCTGCCTGCTGGAACTGGAGAAGATTTTTTAAGAAATTTTCCTGAAATGCACTAAGTTCGAATTCGGGCTCGTATACTGAGCCAAAATATGAACCCAGGGGGCCGATTTGTACAAACTTGAATCAGATCCACCCCACAATGTTGCATACCAAATATCAAAAGATTCTGTCTGTTGGATCTGGAGAAGAAGATTTTTTAAGAAATTTGCCTGAAATGCACTAAGTTCAAATTCGGGCTTCTATAGTGAGCCCAAATATGAATCCAGGGGGCCGATTTGAACAAACTTAAATCTGACCCCCCCTAGAGATGTATACCAAATAGGAAAGAATTCTGCCTGGTGGATCTGAAGAAGATTTTTTTGAATTTTGGAAAGAAATTCAAGGGTGCTATCAGAGTTATGCCCCTTGTGGTGCCCCCTGTGGTTGCGGCAAGTTTATTTGTAAGCGTTTGAATTGACATATGATGGGGAACAAGCACACCAAATTTGGTTCAATTTGATCCAGTAGTTTGTGAGGAGTAGTCGATAATGTAAAGTTCACGACGGACGACGACGAGGCAAGTGATAAGTTAAGCTCACTTTGGTGAGCTAAAAATATTGGAGCATTTTCTCCAACCCCCTCCCTATGGGGCTGGGGAATTTGATTTGAACAAAAATAAAATGTGATGTCAGAACAAGCAATCACCACAAATGTAACTAAAATCAGTTCATAAGAAGGTGCAAACAGCATGTTCTTGGATGATGGACAGTGAGTGATCACAACAGCTCATCTTGACTTTCAGTCAGGTGAGCTAACAAGAGGTCTCTCAGCCTATACAGGTCACCTCAGCCTTACTACTTTTAGGGGCAGCTATATACAAGATTAACATGAGTCACAGACAAAATGAGAGACGTGGTTACCTTGCATTCTCACCTATTATTAGAACAAGTCTCGATAGGGATGATATTAAAATCACTGATACTACTCACAAATTTACATTCAAATGTAACATGGGGTGGGAAAGGTAAATTTCATGCTGCCCTAAAGCAATTATGGTCTGGACAGAGAAATGTCACTGAGAAAGCTATTTTTAGCATTTGACACTCAACTGCAACCTTGACCTTATGGCCAGCAGAGTCAAAATGTTGACGAGGAATGACCTTGATCTTGGAGGATGACCTTGATTTTGGGAGCAGAAGCTAAATATGATGCACAACACACCATCCACTAAATATCTCTTGAAATGTTTCTTCAAGTTATGTCGAGCAGTAAATAAATTAAGGACAGTCCGGATGAGAAAATATCATTCAGAAATGGCATAATTGACATTTGATGCACAAATGTGATCTTGTCCTTGGGGTGTGGAAGGTAAATTTGATGAGCGATGCATCAACAACTATTGATACATACATGCAAGAAGTTTCATCTAGCTCTCCATGGACGGGCAAAAATGTCACTAAGGAATGGTAGCATTATTAACATCTGGTGCATAACTGGGACCTTGACCTTCAGGTGTGGACTGTAGTTTGTTGTGTGACCTGTGGTCTACCAATGATATATATATGTGTAAGAAGTTTGATCAATTTATGTTATGTAGTGAAGGAGTTAAGGCCCAGACAAGAAATGTCACCAAGAAATGATTATTAATATTTGATGCATAACTTTGACCTTGAGATGTAGAATGTAAATGTGGTATGTGACACACCATCTAGTAATGATAAATATGTGTAAGAAGATTCATCAATTTATGTCACGCAGCAAAGAAGTTATGGTTTGGACAAGAAATATGTCACAAAGAAATGACATCATTAATATTTGACGCATAACTGTGACCTTGACCTAGGGGTATGGAATGTAAATGTGGTATGTGACACACTGTCTACTAATGATATGTATGTGTAAGAAGTTTTATCAAGTTGTGTCAAGCAGTAAGGAAATTATGGTCCGGACAAGAAATGTCACATCACTAATAAATGACACTATTAACATTTGATGCATTGAAAGTAACCTTGACCTTCAGGTAGGAAATGTGAGTGTGGCATGTGACACATCATCTACCGATGATATACATGTGTCTAAGAAGTTTTGTCAAGTAGAAAGGAAATCATGGTCTGGACAAACAAAATGTTGACGGCAGACAGGTGGCAGATCAATGATGGACAACTGGGTATCAAAAAAGGCTCCACTGATATTGTCAGTGCTGACTAAATAAGTCTACAATTCATAATGGGGCTAAGAGTGTTTTAATATTTTGTATTACCAAGAAGCCTTACACTGCTACGTTTAAAGAAGTACTGTGGGTATATTTGATAAGGTAAAAAAGATGAATTTTTTACAACTGTAGCAAAACTGGTTAGTTTGTCATTGCAGAATTTCAAAGCTGTACAATGGATCACATATTATTTTCAAACAGGAAACATAAAACCATCTGTTTCATTGTTATCCCGGTACCTAAAACATTAAAAAAGCCTGCAAAGAGCAATACTCAAAAAATGCTTGTCAATTTATTCTCACAGTACCACAAGCTATGATTTGAAAGAAAAAAACAAATTTTTAAACTATTTTGGCAAAAAAAAATTATAGTTTTGAATATCTATAGAAGGTTAGAGGTGCTGTAAATACATAATTTAAAATACATTAGGCAGTAATTGAGAGAGTAAACCACTACATCAACTGAAACCAGGCTCATACAGATTATTGTATAATATTCGATTTGTACTTGTACCAAAATACATATGTGGGTTCTTTTTGCAGAGAGACTTGATTTGACTCGAATCTGAATTAAATCAATTTTCATAGTGAAATGGAACTTTCAGCAGCTGACACAACAGAGAAAAATGTTTTCAAAAAGTTTGGTTAGATAAAATGTTGCCTCACCTTCCTCATAAAAACAATATTATTTCCATGAATGCAATCCAATACCAGCTCTCTATTTTCAATACAATCACCAGTGCCACCCCTATAAAACAAAAAACACAAAAATACAACACTTGAGTGAGAGTTTATCCGCTCTTTTACAAACAGAAATTGAAGCTGTATGTCACAAAACTTTGTCCTGAAAAGCTAAAAAGTTTTCTTTTTACCAAGAATCCTTTATGACTCTTGATATTAGAACATAACAACCTTGTTCGAGTGAGAGGCTACCATTTGAAAGAGAAAAGGTTAAAAATGAAAAAATTTATAGTAATTTATATATTTTTTATACTTACCAATGACCCAGACTTAGCTAGTGCTAACCCAAAAATATCTAGTGCCAAACACAAATTTTGCCCCCCTATCCCCCAAAATTTGCATGCAAAACCGAAAATTGGAAGTCCTAATGGCCCTCCATACATTTTACAATCCCCGCATGCGCAGATGCCAGGAAGTCACCGAATCTGGCATCAATAAAATCATTCTTTGTAGAAAAAAGATTATAATTCAGCGGGGAGGTATGAGTGCCCAGTACTGCCCACTCATGGGAGGGCCATTCCCGTCTGGGTCATTGGTATGTATAAAAAATATATAAATTACTATAAATTTTTTCATATTTTTATACTGTAACCAATGACCCAGACTTAGCTGAATCGTAAAAAGGCCAAGGGCCTAGAACTTCCGAAATAGTAGATCAACATAGATCAAATCCTTCAATATCCATGATGAAGAAATTAGAATTTACATGAATGTCTCTTAATACCATAATAGAAGAGACATAACCTAATATGGATCCCAATAATGTAAATCCTAAATCTAAGCATAAAATCATGTTAATGAGGATGTAACAAATAAACAATTTAGAGACAAGTCTGGACTAGGCCCTAAAAATTATTATGTCATACTGAGAATGAGAGAAAATTTCCCATAAACCTACGCCACACAATATTACTGCAGCTGATCGCCGAACATAGTACGGACAAGACAGCTTCCTCAATAGTTACATACCCCATAAGGAAGAGAAGTGGACAAAATGACCCCCCCCCCCCCCCTTTTTTTAACATAACTTCAAAAGAAAGAGGGGAGAAGTCTGGAATCAATAAGCAGAACCCGGAAACGATATAAATAAATATCGATCAGGCACTCAAAAAATTAATTCATGAATAATAAATGGTGCTTAATGCCACTTCACAAGCCAAGGCTACAGCGATGATTTTGGTAAATAAAATTATCCACTATAAAATATGCACTGCAGATGCCGTATACAGGTATGACGAAATCAGTGAGAAATCAATTATAACATATACATACAAAAGCGGTATAGGATGAACAATCTCTGCAGAGAAAACATGCTTCAAGATCATTCACAGGAGGCCTCTGTAATATTAAATCCGGTAAAAAAACACTCTCCAATGTGTACTATTTGGTATCTACAGCTATAAACACATGAGAATATGCGATTTGAGAATGGACAAAATAGAGACCAGGATCTAGAAATGAAGGTAGGTATGATAACTGGCTCCAAAATCAGAAAATAAATACCGGAAACCAATACAACAGAACTGCATATATGCATATGATGGTGCCATCCAAAACGGCCCAGATGCAAAGTATGTATGTATTAAAATATAAAGACGCGACAGTGTCAGTGTGTGTGTGTGGGGGGGGGGGGGGGGGGGGGGGGGGAGGGGGGGGGGGGGGGGGGAATTCAAATATATGTCGAAACCTCCTCACCCACATTACTTAATTATTGCTGGTGCAGACAGCAATAATATAGTGACCGTAATGCCACTGAGAGCGGAGAATGACATGAAGAATAAAACTTCCCTTAAAGAAGAAAACCTTCTAATGGGGAAGCTTCTGGCGAATGCTCAATAGCAGACCCCATAACCTCAATGAAATCAATAGAAACAAAAGAACTGAAGGATACACATATCCTATCATTCATTCCCATGAAACGGGCTGAGCGTCAATGTATGCGCTCAAAAGCTTTATACTAGTGACACAAATAATGGAAACTATTATTCCCATGCGCCGAAAACTTAACTATCCTGAAGAGATCCCACATAAGATCATATAATAGCCAAACAGTTAGAATAAGCGCAAGATATAGCCAGCGCTTACTTAGGCACTGAAATCTTAAGCATTGACTGCTAATTGGAAGATAAATAACCCAAGCAGTATGAATAGCTAACTGACTTATTTAACAATAGAATGAACAGAAACGTCCCTTCTATTGAAAAATAATGACAACAGAAGTGTTACTTCTCTTCTGAAAAACTCTGATGTGCATAGAGAGACCCTCAGACTAAGGATTGTAATGCAATATATGAACTCACGTCTGAAATAATTGAGAAAACCATAATATATGCCCAAACTTGACCTTATGTTAAAAGATTCTCTAAAACAAAACAGGTCAAGAGGGAAAAACGTCTACCACTCCAGTTAATAACTGGAGTAGACGTGTGTAAGCGACCCATCGAAATAACATTCCAAGCCGCTCCACACAACTCCATCCGGTGCAGAAAACTATAGCTGTTAATGCGTCAGATAACTGATAAAAGCAAGCCAAACAGCTGGTTAATTCGCTCTGTGAAACAGATGAACCAGCCAAATGAATAGTGGGATACAAGAATCCTATCATAAATCCCATGAGACATTATCTAGTTCACAAAACAAGTGATCTAAAGAACTATACTCGCTACAATTGCCAAACGTTCGCCTACCACTACTACCTGAAAGATAATCATAAATAACCTAATTATCCACTTCCAGTCAAAATCGGCCGGACCGAGTTTTATAAGAGCCTCGAATCACCGGCTCAGGGGAGTCTGATCAGTAACTCAGTCTGACGAGAAACCCCTATCCAAATGGCTGAAAAGACAAACCTAAAAAATTATATATAGGAGAAATACCTATACCTTCGCTATGAGCCTTATAAGCGAATTGAGTCTAGGACAAACTCTCCTACTCTTCTGTTGGCTGTGGTCGATTAGACCCCAACTTAAAGAGTCGAGAACAGATGCTTTCTTGTAGTTTAATCCTACAATAATGAAAGCTTACCATCAAAGACTTAGGTATACCTGTACCTTTGCTATGAGTCCTTATAGACGATTTGAGTCTAGGACAACCTCTCGTACTCTTTCTGCTGGTGATGGTACATTAGACCCCAGCTTAAAGCGACAAGAATTGATTCTTATCATAAAAACTAGAGTTGGAAGACTAAAGCAACCTATGGCAAGTTTTCCACCTAGTCAAATGCCAAGATGAAGACACAAGGCTTCGCTGCATCAGAATAACTCCCACTTAACATTAGTTAAGACCGAGAAATACAAGGTCTGGAAAGAATTTTAAAAGGTAGAAACGACCACAAAATTCCTTCCATATAGACGATGCGTCACAGTACTTAAAATTCAAGTACATGAGACTAAATTCGCTCTAAGAAATTATCTTCTCAATTGCGTCCGAGCGAACAGCTAAATGATGAAGGTAAGGCTAAAACTAGGATCTTAGCCTGCTCAATCAACGCTGAGGAACTCTCTAATCTTCCCCTGTTGTTTTTAAAAGTATGCGAACCGTCACAAATGATTAAAAGTTAAAAAATTTATAGTAATTTATATATTTTTTATACTTACCAATGACCCAGACATAGCTGGTGCTAACTCTTAAAAATCTAGGGCCAAACACAAATTTTGCCCCCCAATCCCCAAAATTTGCATCTAAAACCAAAGAAATCATGTCCTGAATGGCCCTCCATACTTCGCCACTACTGCGCATGCGCAGTGTCAAGGACGTCCCGAAATTGGCGCCATTAATCATTCTTACAATCAGTGCCTGGTAAGCGCTATGTACTCAGCGGGGAGGTATGAGCTCCCAACTCCTGGGAGGGCCATCCCCGTCTGGGTCATTGGTAAGTATAAAAATATATAAATTACTATAAATTTTTTAACATTTTTATACTGTACCAATGACCCAGACATAGCTGAATAGTAAAATGGTTGGAGGGCCTAGGACATAGAGGAAAATCCAATAAGCTCAACTATATAAAATAGAGTCATCCCCTCGAGGGGAAAAGGAGTATTAGGCCTTACATGTATCTTTCTTATTTATGATAAATTAGAAAGACACAACACCTTCCATAATTGAGCATCATAACATCCATGTTCTCTATTAACATCCAGTATAATCCTTATACTAATAATTTTTAAAGTAAGCCAATAAATAAAGTTAGTCCAGAGAATTGAGACTCTTTATACTCTTTTAAAAGTGTCCGAGGATTGTATAATAACACCCGTTTGACACGTGATATATTCCAATGCTATACTTTAAAAACTATGACATGAATGAATTTTTAAAACATACACTTTTCACTTTAAAACCATCCCAGTAACAGCTCAGAATTACTGACTCCGGAGGAGGTATCCCCTTGTTTTCATAATAAAACAGGTGACCCAAGGGAACACCATCCCCCCCCCCCCTTCCCCTGGGTCAAATAGCCCAGAGCGAAGAGGGCAGCAGGACAGAGTCACTGCAGGAACAGAAAGCCTACATAGCTATAGTTGCAACTGTTAAGTGAACGACATTCTGAGCAGCAGATAATGGACCTAAACAATGCAGGCCTCCAGAAATGGACTCAATATTTCTGAGATAAAAATTTGTGAATGTGGATGGCTGAGACCAATATGCAGCCTTCATTAAATCTATAATAGCAACACTATTTACGTAAGCCCAAGATGTAGAAAGAGCTCTTACTTCATGAGCCAAAATCTTAAGCACAAACTGCTGAGTTAACAATAGATTATCATAAGCAGTACCGATAGTTAATTGAATCCATTTAGCAATAGAATGGACCGTAATGTCCTTCTATTAGGCATCAAAGACAGAAGCTTACGTCCTTACTGATAAACTGAGATCTGTTTATAAATACATAAAACTCTAACCGGACAGAGTAAAGGCCTATGCCCGTACGAAGACGGAAGGACCTTAATAACAATAGGTTCCGGATATTAGGAGCCTGATTCTTAACGAAAAATCCAACATTAGTAGTAAAGGTAATAGTGTTTCCGACACTACGAAAGAGAGAATCGTCCACCGATAGTGCATGAAGCTCACTGACTCTTCAGCAGAAGAGAAGACTAAGAGAATTGCTGTCTTAAAAGGCCAGAATTTGAAATTTGAAAACTACTGTCTCAAGAGGCTCAAATGGTTACTTTAGTTTAATAAGAATCCAAGCAAAATTCCATATAGGAATTAATCTAAGGATTCTAGGTCTATTTATCGAAAGTTTCTAACTAACTTAGATAAAGAGACATTAGACTCAATTGTAAACTATCATGGTGTGCATAGGTATCAGATAACATAGACCTATAACCTTTAATAGTAACAGGCTGCAGTTGATCTCGTCAAACAAGTATACTAGAAAGTTTGCAATGTCTGGTATGGAGGGATAAAAAATATCAACATAATGATCCCTACACCAACGACGGAAGAGTCTCCACTTTAGCCGCATAGTATAGCGAAGAGGAGGTCCTCCTACAGTAAGAAATCGCGTCCACTGCTCGTCCTGTACAATGCTTGCCGTGCAAGAAGGACCGCACATCGGAATACGTGAAGGTTGAGACCTTGCGAGTTGTGAAGAAGTTGACACGATTTCCCCAGCGAAAGAAGATCCTCTCGTGGAGGAAGTTTTTGCGGTAAGTCCCACAGCAGACACCTGAGTAAATTTATCCACGGTCTCTGTGGAGACAGAGATGCTACCCACAGAATTGTATTGTGAATGTTTATCTTAGCAATACTTGCTGAATCAACAGCGCTGGAGGATACGCATATCCCATCATTCCATCGTACTAGATCAATAGAGCGTAAACTACATATACTCGGGGATCCAGACATGGAGACACATACGTCTGCAATTGATTGGTGAGTTGTGTCGCAAATAAATTATCATTGGGCGCTCCCATTGGTAGCAAATCTGATTGAATACCTGTTTGTTGAGAGTCCATTCTGACGGCAACAAGCGACCCTTACGTGAAAGGGAGTCTGCTAATACAATCAGACGACCCAGAATATGACGGACCGAAACAGAACTTGATGTTCTAGAAGAAACAGAAGGATTCTTTCCATTAAATTGAATAACGGAACCGAATGAGTGCCTCCCTGGTTCCGGATATACGCAACTACTGTCGTATTATCGGACAGGATTTGAACATGCGTTTCTGAATAATGTTCATCCAATGACGTAGTGCAAGCCAAAATAACATCATTTCCTGGAAGTTAAGTGCTTGCCTAGAAACTGCGGAACCCAAAGACCCTGGCACTTCGAATCCGTTGGGATCAATATTGTACCCCAACCTGTTTGACTGGCATCCGTCATAATCGAAAAATTCGGATCTGGCAACTGCAGTGGAACTCTCTGAGTCAACCACCAAATGTTTGCCCAAGTCTGAATCTCTTGTTACACTTGATTGACAAGAGAACGTGTATATCGAGCAATTCATAAATTGCTGAAAGGTTGCCGTCGAAGAGAAGCTGCTCGTCGTTGCTCGGTGGTTCTCTCCGGGTACTCCGGCTTCCTCCAGCCGTAAAACTGTCACGGTCACGATTAGCCATTGTGCATAAGTATGTGACCTTAAACACCAATAAATAAATAAATAGAGAAGCTTCTCCGAGACCGAAGCGACTCTGAGAGAGTTCTTCACCTTACTATCCACACGCGTGGATGTAGCTAGGGCTGCGTCACGTCTAACCAACTCCAGGTTGCCACTGAAGGGCAGAGTTATACGTGGAAAAACTACTGCCCTTGAAAGAAATCTCATTAAGAATCATATCCTGGAATTCTTTCTCTTGAAGACGTAATGATAACGCCTCAGTAAGGTGGTCTACGTATGATAAAGCGTCTAAGTTAAGTCTATTAGACATCATTGTCGTTTCCAACGTCGTGGTTGGAATTGACATAGACAGCGAAAAAGACAATTCCCAGTCTTCAGCCTCGTCGTCTAGACGCAGAGGAACTCTCAGTATGGCCTGTCCTGCCATTACAAATTTATTCCTAGAATTGATGATTTAGGCAGATTTAGAGCATTTGCGGACAAGAAACTAGACTAGCATGTTTTGGTAGCAAGCTTATATATATAGCATGGCTCAATAATTTGAATGTTCTAATGACATTATTGGACTGTGTCGGCAACTCAGGGACGATGTCCCTGAACCGATCAAAAACTCTGTGTCCAATGACGCTATTAGTCTCTTATCCAGCATCGCAGCATTCTAGTCCAACGGAACAACCTCTGGAAGATAAAGCCGGAAGAAATATATGGCAGCTTCTGTTGTACCGAAAGGGAAAGCTCGAAATCTTCCGAATCCCTTTCGTCATCCTGTTGGACCCTATGAAGTGTTCGGTCTTCCGTACCAGATGCAACAGCGGAGCAAACCGACCCAGCGCCGATGGATTATACCTGATCCGACAGAGATTCTGTCGTTTGCTGGGAAGCTGCGATAAGCTGTGCTATTTTGGATAGCAAGTCCGTCACTGAGGCCTGTGGAGAAGCGGTCTTACGATGCCTTGCCGCTGGAAGCTCCGTGTTCGTTACCCCGTGCATACTTCTATTATGCGAGCGACCGGAGTGTACAGGCCTCGTGTCACCTGGCTACCGGATGGCGTACCTTGTCCGCCGTGGATCACTGAATGACGAAGCTGGCCGGATACTTGAGGTCACGTAGCCAAGGTGCGGTCGTGTGCGCTGCTGTGAGGATGAGGAAGCATTATCGACAGTCTCTCGGACTGTATATATAACGGAGCGTCCCGAGCGGCGGACATATGCTCCGAATGCGAAACGTCTGTACCACAACATCCGGACCCAGATGTTGTTGTACGAGAGAGGGACCTCTCTCGCTCGCAGCCCGGACGGAACTGGATGAGATAGGAACCGGACTAACAGGCTTCCTCCGATCTCTCCTCTAATCCGTCGTCACCGGGTGTGTACTACTGTCTATTATAGTGCTCGCATCACCCCAACCTCCTTCCTAGACCGCAACGGACGAACCTGGCTGCCGAACCATTCGATGAATGGACGGTACACCAGGTGAGCTAGCGAATGTCAACCCCGTCGATCCTACTAGGGACCTCTTAGGCGATTGACGTATTCCATGAGCACTTATTGCCGCTAGCTCTTCATTTAACTGTGACGACAGAGGCACACTTTTGAAAGACATCTCAGTAACTTTGCGAACAAGAAACCAAACTTGCTTGTTAATAGCAAGCATATATATATGTAGCGTCGTTCAATAATTCGAAAGTTCCTGTGACATTATTGGACTGTGTCGGAACTGAGGGACGATGTCCCTGAACCGATCCAAAAATTCTTGTGTCCAACGACGCTATCAGTTTCTTACCCGGCATCGCAGCATTCTGGTCCGACGAAAGAACCTCTAGAAGATAAAGTCGGATGACATATACAGCAGCTTATGTTGTTCCGAAAGGGAAAGCTCGAAATCCTCCGAATCCCTTTCGGCATCCCGTCGGACCGTATGAAATTTTCGGACGGCCGTACCTGATGCTTCCGCGGAGCGTCCCGACCCAGCGTCGTCGGATATTACATGATGCGACAGAGATTCTGTCGTTGCTGGGATGCTGCGATAAATTGTGCTATTTGGGATAGCACGTCCGTCACCGAGGCCTGTGCAGTAGCGGTCTTACGATGCTTTGCCGCTGGAAGCTCTGTGAACGTTGACTCCTGCATACTTTCTTATGCGAACGTCCGGAGTCTCCAGGCCTCGTGTCCCTGGCTACCAGATGGCGTGACCTGGTCGCCGAGGATTCTCTGATTGGCAAAGTTGACTGGATATCCGAGGTCACGTAGCCAAGGTGCGGTCGTGTGTGCGCTACCATGAGGATGAGGAAGCCTTATTGACAGTCTCTCCGGACTGTCTATATAACGGAGTGTCCCGAGCGGCGGACATATGCTCCGAATGCGAAACATTTTGTACCACAACATCTGGGGCCAGATGTTGTTGTACGAGAGAGGGGACTCTCTCGCTCGCAGCCCGGATGGACCTAGACGAGCTAGGAACTGGACTAATAGGCTTCCTCCATTCTCTCCTCTAATCCGCCGTCACTGGGTGTGCACTTGGTTGATTTATAGTGCTCGCATCACCCAAAACTACTTTCTGGACCGCAACGGACGAACCCGGCTGCCGAACCATTCGATGAATGGACGCTACACCGGGCGAGCTAGCAGACGTCAAAGGCCGTCAATCCTACTAGGGACCTCTTAGGCAATTGACGTATTTCCATGAGCACTTTGCCGTTAGCTCTTCATTAATTGTGACGACGGAGGCACACTTTTGGAAGACATCACCCTGTTCTTGATCGTCTGAAATAGAGATTGATAAACTAGAGTGACCCTGCGGGAAAAGGACCGGCATGGCCATTTCCCCGCTAACATACCGTGACTCATGCTTCCCATGTTGTCATCGAAATTAACACATACTGAACAGGAGTTAGTGCGAGTACACTGACTAAATTTATACAATGATTATGAAAGTCAGAGGAAGATTTCCTCTTACTACAATTGAACAATATCCTTTCATTGTGAAAAGAATACAAAGTCCTAGTACTCGCACCAACCCCTGAAAATCAAAATACATAATAACATGATCCATTAACATAGAAAAAATAATTGAAATCAAAAAATTTTTTGAAAAAGTTAAAAAATTTATAGTAATTTATATATTTTTTATACTTACCAATGACCCAGACTTAGCTGGTGCTAACTCCACAAAAACCAGGGCCAAACACAAATTTTGCCCCCCAATCCCCAAAATTTGCATCCAAAACAAAAAGAAATCATGTCCTAAAGGACCTCCATAGTACGACTCTACTGCGCATGCGCAGTGACGCAGTCGTCCCGAAATTGGCGCCAATTATCATTCTTACTGGCAGTGCCTGGTCAGCGCTATGTACTCAGCGGGGAGGCAAGAGTTCCCAACTCAGGGAGGGCCATCCCCGTCTGGGTCATTGGTAAGTATAAAAAATATATAAATTACTATAAATTTTTTAACATTTTTATACTGTACCAATGACCCAGACTTAGCTGAATAGTAAACAGGCTGGAGGGCCTAGGACATAGAGGAAAATCCAATAAGCTCAATTATAAAATAAAGAGGTAACCCCTTAAGGAGAAAAGGAGTATTAGGCTTTACATGTATCTTTCTTATTTAATATTTAAATTAGAAAGATACACTACCCTTAATAATTGAGCACAATAACATTCATGTTCTCTATTAATATCCAGTATAACCTTTATACTAATTATTTTTAAAACAAGCCAATAAATAAAGTAGTCCAGAGAATTGAGACTCTTTATAATCATTTAAAAGTGTCCGAGTATTGTATATTAAAGCCCGTTTGACACTTGACATATACAAATGCTTCACACCGAGCTACACTTTAAAAATAAGACATGAATGAAATTAAACATTAATATTACACTTTAAAACCATCCCGGAAGCGACTCAGAAATACTGTCTTGGAGGAGGCATTCCCTTGCTTTTCACTATAAAGCAGGTGACCTAAGGGAACACCCGCCCCCCCCCTTCCCCTTGCCCTGGGTCAAATAGCCCAGAGCGAAGAGGGCAGCCGGACGGAGTCACTGCCGGAACAGAAAGCCTGCATAACTATAGTTGCAACTGTTTAGTGGACGACATTCTGAGCAACAGATAACGGACCTAAACAATGCAGGTCTCCAGAAATGGACTCAATATTTCTGAGATAAAAATTAGTAAATGTGGATGGCTGAGACCAATAAGCAGCCTTCATTAAATCTGTAATAGCAACACTATTAGCATAAGCCCAGGAAGTAGAAAGAGCTCTTACTTCATGAGCAGAAATCTTAAGCACAGACTGCTGAGAAGAAGATAAATCTTCATACGCAGTACGGATAGTTAACTGAATCCATCTAGCAATAGAATGGACTGAAATGTCCTTTCTATTAGGCATCAAAGACAGAAAGAAACGTTTCCGTCCCTTTCTGATGAACTGAGATCTCTGTTTATAGATACGTAGTGCTCTAACAGGACAGAGTAAAGGCCTACGCCCGTCTGAAGACGGAAGAGCCTTAATAACAATAGGTTCCGGATATTTATTAGGAGCCTGATTCTTAGCTAAAAAACCGACGTTAGTAGTGAAGGTGATAGTGTTCCCAACACTACGATAATGAGAATCATCCACCGATAGTGCATGAAGCTCACTGACTCTTCTGGCAGAAGAGAAAGCTAAGAGAAAAGCTGTCTTATAAGATAAGAATTTGAAATCTACTGTCCCAAGAGGTTCAAATGGCTTTTCCTTCAATTTAAGGAGAACCCAAGCTAAATTCCACTTAGGAATTAATCTAAGAGTTCTGGGTCTATTTATCGAAAAGTTTCTAACCAATTTCGATAAAGAGACATTAGATCCAATTTGTAAACTATCATGATGTGCATAGGTATCAGATAACATAGATCTATAACCCTTTATAGTAACCGGTTGCAGTTTGATTTCGTCAAACAAGTATACTAGAAAGTTAGCAATGTCTGGTATAGAGGGATCAAATATATCAACAGAATGATCCCTACACCAACGACGGAAAACCTTCCACTTAGCCGCATAGTTTAGCGAAGAGGAGGTCCTCCTACAGTTAGAAATCGCGTCCACTGCTCGTCCTGTAAAGTGCTTGCCATGCAAGAAGGACCGCACAACGGAAAAACGTGAAGGTTGAGACCTTGCGGGTTGTGATGCAGTTGGCGCGATTTCCCCTGCCAAAGAAGATCCTCTCGTGGAGGGAGCTTCCGCGGTAGGTCCCACAACAGACACCTGAGTAGATTTATCCACGGTCTCTGTGGCGACAGAGATGCTACCAACAGAATCTTGCATTGAGATTGTTTTATCTTTAGCAATACTTGTTGAATTAACGGCGCTGGAGGATACGCATATCCTATCATTCCGTCCCAAGGGATCGATAGAGCGTCTACAGCAAATGCTCTTGGATCCGGACACGGGGACACATACGTCTGCAACTGATTGTTGAGATGTGTCGCAAATAAGTCTATCATTGGCCGTTCCCATTGGTAGCAAATCTGATTGAATACTTGTTTGTTGAGAGTCCACTCCGACGGCAACAAGCGACCCTTTCGAGAAAGGGAGTCTGCTAGCACATTCAGACGACCCGGTATGTGACGGACCGAAAGAAGAACGTGATGTTCCAACGCAAACAGAAGGATTCTCTCCGTTAGATTGAACAACGGAACTGAATGAGTGCCTCCCTGATTCCGTATATACGCCACTACTGTCGTATTGTCGGATAGGATTTGGACATGAGCATCGTGAATAATGTCCATCCAGTGACGTAACGCAAGCCAAATTGACATCATTTCCTTGATGTTTATGTGCTTGCACAGGAATTGCGGATCCCAAAGACCCTGGCATCTCGAATCCGTTGGGATTAATGATGCACCCCAACCTGTTTGACTGGCATCCGTCATAATGGTAAAACTCGGATCCGGCAACTGCAGCGGAACTCCTTGAGTTAACCACTGAATGTTTGCCCAAGTCTGAATCTCTTGTTTCACTTGATCTGACAAGAGAACGTCTACATCGAGCGAATGAATTTTCACACTCCAATTCTGAGTCAAGAAAATTTGAAGAGGCCGTGTGCGTAGCCGTCCCATCGGAATGAGATCCGCAGCGGCTCCGCACAGACCTATCAGTCTCATAAATTCTCTCGCTGTGACTTTGTCTGTATTTAGACAATAGCGAGCGTAACAACTGACTAATTTCGCTCTGGTTAACGGCAGACGAACGAGATTGTTGTGCGTCTCGAAGCTCATTCCCAGATGAGTGAATGACTTGGACGGCACCAGATCCGACTTCTCCTCGTTTACTATGAAACCGAGACGTCGGAGCAATAGAAGAAGATTCTGAACATCGTTCTGAAGCGTTAACTCGTTGCCGTACCTCTGAAGAATGTCGTCCAGGTAGGCCGACGTTACCGCAGACGAATGAGCTCGGAAGTAAATCATTACCGAGTTCATTACCCGAGTGAAAGCCCAGGGTGCTAGATTCAATCCGAAGCACATGGCCCGGAACTGATACACCACTCCTAGGACTGCGAAGCGTAGATACTTTCGGAATGTCGGATGTACCATGACGTGAAAGTACGCATCTTTGAGATCTATGCTCGTTGCATAATCGTTCACCCGAATACTCGCTCTGACCGATCGAATCGTCTCCATATAAAACTTCGGAGCGATGATCAGCTTGTTTATCCAGCTCAAATCTATGACTGGACGGAACGAGCCGTCTGGTTTCGGAACCAGAAACAGATGGCTGTAGAATCCCAGCGATTCCTGGTTTTCTACGACCTCTACCGCGTTCTTCATTAAAAGAGACTGCACCTCTGATAGCAGAGCGTCTCTTTTCTGAGGGTTTGACGGAAGATGAGTCCACTTTGGACTTCGAGTTAATGGAGGCTTTCGTTTGAAGGATATCTTTAGACCTTCCGAAGTCACTCCTCTCACCCACGGATCGTCCGTAATCGACGCCCACTCTTGAGAAAAACTCGACAACCTTCCGCCAACCGGAACGCGATAGAGGTTTGAGCCATCACCTCCTGGATCTGCGAGGCCTGCGGTAGGAGAAACCACGTCTTCCACGACCCGCACCTCGCCTCGTCGACCTCGGGGCGTCCGACCGATTGTCCCGGCCTGAAGGACGTCCCGAACGAGAGTCGCTATCCTGACGGTCTCTCGAATAAGAGCTAGAGGACGCACCGGAACCTCTATAGGAACCTCTCTTGGGCGGATAAGACCCAGAAGTGCCCGCCTTATTCGTGTCTGCTGAATCCGACCTTTTAGGAGCGGATCTAAACAACAGAGAATCACTAGCTTTCTTTTTAATATTATCATAAATAGCGGAAAGCTTGCCGTCAAAGAGAAGATCTCCTGAGACCGAAGCGACTCTAAGAGAGTTCTTCACCTTAGAATCCACTAGTGTGGATGTAGACAGGGCTGCGTCACGTCTAACCAACTCCAGATTTGCCACTGAAAGGGCGGAGTTACACGTGGAATAAGCTACTGCCCTTGAAAGAAGTCTTAAGGAGGATTGTATATCCTGAAACTCTTCCCCTTGAAGACGCAGTGATAACGCCTTCGTAAGGTGATCTGCGTAAGATAAGGCATCTAAATTGGCTCTGTTAGACGCAATAGCTGTTTCCAACACTGCGGTTGGAATAGAAGCCGACGACGGTAATGATAGCTCTAAGTCTTCCGCCTCGTCGTCCATACGCAGAGGAACTCTCGGTATACCCTGACCTGCCGTGTCGAATTTATTCCTTGCATTAATGAAAGGCAGGTTGAGAGTATTTGCAGACAAGAAGCCTGCTTTCCCTGTCCTGGAAGCAAGTTTAAAAATAGCGTCGTTCAATAATTCAAATGTTCTTGCAACATTATTGGACTGCGACGGAAACTCGGGAGCGATGTCCCTGAACCGCTCGAAAAAATCAGAGTCCAATGACGCTATAATTCTCCTGTCCGGAAGCGCAGCAGTCTGGCCCGACGGAACAACTTGAGGAAGAAAGTGCCGGATGAAGTCTACGGCAGCTTTGTGTTGTTCCGAAAGGGATAGCTCCAATTCATCCGTATCCCTTTCACCATCCGGTCGGACCTCCCGATGTTCCCGGTCGTCCGCCCCCGATGCTTCGGCGGAGCGTACCGACCCAGCGCCGTCGGATAATTCTCGATCCGACACCGTCTCTGTCGGCTGCTGGGATGCTGCGATAAGCTGTGCTATCTGCACTAGAATGTCCGACGTCGAGACCTGCGGAGGAGCGGTCTTTCGCTGCTTTGCCGAGGGCAGCTCCGCATCAGATGGCTCTCGCATACTTTTCCTATGCGAACGTCCGGAGTCCATCGGTCTCGAGTCCCTGGCTGCCGGATGGTGTGACCTGGTCGCCGAATAATCCTTCATCGGCGAAGCTGGCAAGATATCGGAGGTCACGCAGCCAAGGTGCGGTCGTGTGCGCCGGCGAGAAGAGGAAGCCTTAACAGTCTCTGCGGACTGCTTATACAACGGAGCGTCCCGAGCGACGGACGTATGCTCCGCTAAAGACACATTTTGTACCACAACATCTGGTCCCAGATGTTGTTGTACGAGAGAGGGGCCTCTCTCGCTCGCGGCCCGGCTGGACCTGGACGAGCTAGGAACCGGACTAAAAGGCTTCCTCCGTTCTCGTTCACTATCCGCCGTCACTGGGTGTGCATCTATTATTTTTATAGTGCTCGCATCACCCAAAATTTCCTCTTGGACCGCATCGGACGAACCCGGCTGCCGAACCATTCGGTGAATGGACGCTACACCGGGCGAGCTAGCGGACGACATTTGTCTAATCTCCATGAGCACTTTTGCCGCTAGCTCTGTATTTAATTGTGACGACGGACGCACACTTGAAGAAGATAACATGGAAACATCACCCTGTTCTGGTTCCTCTGAAATAGAAACTGAGAGAGTAGAGTGACCTTGTGGAGAAAGAGCCGGCATCGCTCTTTCTCCAGAAACAACATATCGTGACACATGTTTCCAATGTTTCTCATCCCAATGTTCACATACAGGACAGGGATTAATGCGAGAACACTGACTACAATTTATGCAATAATCATGAAAGTCAGAGGAAGATTTCTTCCTATTACAATTTGAACAAGTTCCTTTCATTGTGAAGGAACAACAATAAGTCCTAGTTACTCGCAAAAACCCCTGACACAAAGATACATAATAACATGATCCATTAATAAATGAAAAAACAATTGCAAAACAAAATAATTTTGAAAAAATATTTTTTCAGAGAAGCCCAAGTTGCTGAAAAGTAACGTTGAGCCCCGATGGATCCGATGGCAAAGTGTGGTCAAAAATTTTAAAATTATATAAAATAATTAATGAGACACTTTCGGATAATATAAATGTATCTTATAATGAGAAAAACTACCTCAAAGGCAAACAGCCCCCCTCAAAAAAGGCTGTTGCCAATGAAAACAAACAGTGTAAACACAGAAGAAAACATGACTCCAGGCACTGAAAAAACTGGCCCGGAATCAGTCCTCAATTACACTCTATCTGATGCAAAACAGAGACTCCCAGGGGAGAATCTGCAGAACATCAGATGGAAGATGCAGAACACAAACGTTATACACCCATGGGTGAAAACGTAACTATGGGGAAAATAACAGAAAACATTCTGTAACCAAGCAACTCTCCCAGGGAAATTTTAGAAATGAAACTTCTCAAAAATATGCCAAAAGCATGGGAGAATTGCAAGGGGGGACTTTAGAAGGTTAGGGGAGAGGAAACACTGAATAAGCAGTGCAACAATTAGCAAGAATGACAACAAGAGGCGTTTGCCTCGAAAATAGGCAACTTAACATAATTTTAACAAAAAATTTTAAGTACAGCCCTGATTATTTTTTGCCACTTCTTTTTTCCTCTCCTCCTTCTATCCTCCTTAGAATCACATTTTCTCCAAGAATTACGTGTCTGGCATCCTTTAAACTGAGATTTACAAGCACAAAGATCAGTGAGATGTTGACTGATGAAGGGCCAAACAGAGAATGAAATTTGGCGCCAATTTCGGGACGACTGCGTCACTGCGCATGCGCAGTAGAGTCGTACTATGGAGGTCCTTTAGGACATGATTTCTTTTTGTTTTGGATGCAAATTTTGGGGATTGGGGGGCAAAATTTGTGTTTGGCCCTGGTTTTTGTGGAGTTAGCACCAGCTAAGTCTGGGTCATTGGTACAGTATAAAAATATATTTTTTCAGAAAAGCCCAAGTTTCTGAAAAGTAACGTTGAACCCCAATGGATCCCAAGCCTAAGTATGGACAAAAATTTTAAAAATATTTAAAAAAATTAATGCAACACTTACGAACAATAATAATGTATCTAGTTATGATTAAACTAACATCAAGATATTATTTTCAAGAAATCCCTCTCACACAGAGGCTGTTGTCAATGTAAACAAGAAGTGTAAAAACACCAGAAACATGACTCCAGGCACTGATAACCCTGGCCCGAAATCAGTTACCAATAATACACTATCTGATGCAAAACAGAGACTTCCAGGGAAGAAACTGCAGAACATCAGATGGTAGATGCAGAACACTACGCCTAACCACCCATGGGCGAAGACGTAAACATGGGGAAAAGAACAGAATTCATTCTGTTATCAAGCTAAAACTCCCAAGAAATTTTAGTAATAATATTACAGAAAATATGCCAAAAGCATGGGAGAATAGCAAGGGGGGGACTTAAAGGAAAGGGAGAGAGGAAAACACTGAACAAGCAGTGTAACTTTATAGCAAGAATGACCACAACAGGCCCTTGCCTCGAAAATAGGTAACTTAACATAATTTCATTAAAAAATTTTAAGTTACAGCCCTGATTATTTTCTGTCACTCATTTTTCCTCTCTTCCTTCTATATCCTCCTTAGAATCACCATTTCTCTAATATTTATGTGTCTGGCATCATTTAAACTGAGATTTACAAGCACAAAGATCAGTCAGATGTTAACTGATGAAGGGCCAAACAAAGAATGATTAATGGCGCCAATTTCGGGACATCCTTGACACTGCGCATGTGCAGTAGTGGCGAAGTATGGAGGGCCATTCAGGACATGATTTCTTTGGTTTTAGATGCAAATTTTGGGGATTGGGAGGCAAAATTTGTGTTTGGCCCTAGATTTTTAAGAGTTAGCACCAGCTATGTCTGGGTCATTGGTACAGTATAAAAATATACAGAGGAAGAAGATAAGAAACCGAATTACTTTTTCCCGCAGGAAGTTAAATATGGTGTTGTCTAAACAATCGAAGACCTGTGACACCCGTGTAGACTTAACTGGAAAGAGATCTTATTACCCTGCTCTTTACCCGGATAAAGTCAGCGTCCAACTACGCTAGCGGTTTCTCATAATTGCTCGCAGCATTTTGAATCACTGGAACAAGTTCAAGGAAATGATAATGTATGGTATCTATATCATCCAAGAGTTGTTCCGGAAGGAAAAGTTATCCTTTCGGTACCATCCCATAAGTTACACATCCCATTTGTCACACAGTCTAAATGACTATATAAACACCACCCTTGCACACCTATAGTTGGTGTTAATGGTCTGTTCTGAATTAATTTCATTCAGTGACCATTTTCATCATCAGGGGATTTAAAAAAAAAAATTAAATGGGTTTTGATGTTTATTGCTAATAAATATGCAACATGGCAGATAAATAAATGAAGAAAATAATAATGAAATGAAATTTTTCAAATACACAATACAACAAATTATCCTGATAGAATATATGGACTACACATAATAATATTACACAATGATACACAAAAAGCAGATAAATAAATAGAGAAAACATACAATGAAAAATAAAATAAATGAAAATAATAATGAAACGGAATCCTTCAAATACACAAGATAATAAATAGTGATTGACAAAGCAGATAAATAAAGAGAGACAATATATAACAAATTAACCTGATAGAATGGCTTAATCAATAAAATTAATTTAATTATAAAATGAAAAAAAAAACCAAAAGCAGATAAATAAATAGCGACAATATATAATGAAATAAATAGCTACAGTCTAATGGAATGAAATATTTCGATATATATTTTATTTTACATATTAGCCTAGTTTCAAAAAATGGCCGACACAATCGAGAAAGTCCATATCATTTTTCTCATGCCTCAACAGCTGTTCTTTCAGTCTTATCAATCTGTTGTCCATCTCTTTATACACGCGTTTCCTTTGAGGAGGGGCTGCACCCATTTGCAATTGTAAAATTTTTGCTCTTTCAGCTACTTCTATATTTTCTTTATTGTTTCAACAAATCTATAGATATTGGGATGATGATGAGGTACAGACCTGTTTATTCTGCGGTGAAAGCCTTCTAAATTATTGTTTGTCCGTGGCCCAGCTGTTGTAAAATGAATCCACATTGGAATAGGGAATCTGGCGTCATCATCCACCCATGTTGTTACCATGTAATCGTTGAACTGGGCTGTATTGTGGCCTTCAGGTGTCAAATCCATGACTTCCAACCATGCATCCTGTACTTTTTCAATGGGTAAAAGGGGAAGAGCTGCTGCTCGCCTTACCCAATCTTATGTTTCTTGATCTTCTCTATAGGCTGCAGCCAGACCCAGACTCTGAATTTTTCTCCAGATGGCTTGAGTGTAATGAAAAAAGCACCCCTTCACTTCAGCGTGTGGAAACTCTCTCTCTCTCTCTCTGTGGCTTGTATTGCAGCTATCTCAAAGTCAGTCAGCACCATTGAAGGTTGGAGTTGACAGTTTAGTTTAATTTCAACGGCAGCCTTTAAACATCTGAATAATCTACTATAGGTGTTGGCTTGTCGATCTGGAAGTAGTGCATATACTAGAGGGAATGTTGTAGATCCCTTTCTAGCATGTAATATATACAGCTGGTTCCAAAGAGATGGACATGCTGAAAAGGTTCCATCCATATAAATTGTACTAGCGGCCTGAAGTAATCAAATCAAATCAAAAAGCCATTCAGGTGATAGTGTTTGTACAGAGTGAACAAGGTATGAGTTTTGAATACTTGAAAAAAAAATAAAACTAATAAAACTAATTGATGATTACAGTAAAGCAAACTTCAATTGATTGCTTCTCACGTAATAACACATCATTATCTGTCGAGGGGTAACAGGTTGTTAACACTCTTTTATTAACTTCAAAACTGTGTGACTAATGACACATTTGGATTGTGTGACAAATGGGATGTGTAACTTATGGGCCCAAACCATCCTTTCCATCATATGTTCAAATCAGTTAGAATCACAGTCACCAGCATCTAAACAGGCAGGTGACTGGACCAAAAAAGCACTGTGCAACAACTCAAGATTTGAGACTGATGTTGAGTGCTTCTGCCTTAGCAGGAATACTGCAATTAGCTGCGCAGCTGCAACAGCAAGTCCTTTACAGAGGACTGAGGAGCAGCGGTCATGAATAGCCTCTTCGCCAGCTGCTCCTGGGACAGGGAGCCCAATATAGTTATTACTGCGGACGACCCGATGAATGAAGCCTCATCTCCTTGGCTACTAGATGGTGCGACATTCTTCACAAAAGAGGACCTTTTGATGATGTAGACTGGAAATCCTGAGTCACTTAGCCAAGGTGCGGTCGGGAGTGCTTGGTAGACGCTAAAGAAGCAAAACTGTAGCCGTCCCGGCTAAGAATTGAACTAAGCATACCGGACAATAGCTATGTACGTAAGCTCTGACTGACGCAAGTTCCTACCAACAACACCCGGCTTCAGATGTTGTTGAAAGAGAGGGGCTCCCTCTTGCTCGCGATCCGGAGAGACCTGGACGAGAATACCTAAGAACTTGACGTCTTCCTTCCATCAACACTAGGTGAGCATGGATTCGATCATCAGTGCTCGCTACACCCTTATTCTCTGTCGACTGCCACGGACATGCCCGGCATCACATCACCCACATACGAGTAAGATCTGCCAGTTGAGCTAGCTGTTTTTAGACAAGGGACGCAAGCCTCTTTTGAAACCTAGCCCTTGTCTTTTCATAAAATCATTGAGCACTTTTCCACTAGCTCTAAATACAATGCATATGTGACACATCCGGAGTCACGGTCCAAGTATCCAATCTTAACCGTTTCACCGGCTACAGGGAACTGACACCACTCATCGGGTTTTATAGCCCTGGCCAATACAAAGATCACTTTGTCCGTTATGTAGAGGAAACCAAACGACTAGCCTGCCCCAGCTGCCTATTAGACTTGACGTCCCGGACAGGAGGCATGGACGTATACTCCGACTGATGCAAGTTCCTACCAACAACATCTGTCCCCAGATGATGCTGTAAGAGAGAGAGGCCTCTCTCTTGCTCGCGGTCCTGGATGACCTGGACGAGCGTACCTCAGAACTTGCCGGTTTCCTCCTTCCGTCGTCACTGGGTGAGCATAATTGCATATCATATTGTTCGCTCCACCCTATATGATCTCTCTTTTTCTAGCCCGGATTGTACTGCCGGCCCCGGCAGTCTATGGAAGGAGTGTCCCGTGGACGTAAGTTCCAACTTACACAAGTTCCTACCAACAACCTCTGACCCCACATGTTGTTATAAGAGAGAGGGTCCTCTCTCTTGCTCGCAATCACGGAAGACCTGGACGAGCATACCTCAGAACTTGTCTGACTGACACAAGTTCCTACCAACAACCTCTGACCCCAGATGCTGTCATAAGAGAGAGAGAGGCCTCTCTCTTGCTCGCAATCACAGAAGACCTGGACGAGCATACCTCAGAGCTTGTCTACTTCCTCCTTCCCATGCTTCCTCCTTCCCATCATCGCCGGGTGAGCATGTTCGTATGTTAATAGTGCTCGCTACACCCTTATTCCTCTTCTCGACCGCTACGGACATACCCGGCATCACACACCACTCGTTGACGTGATAGATCTGCTGGTCGAGCTAGCTGGCGACAAGGTCATCAATCCTACTAAGGATCCAGGCACTTGTCTAATACCTGAGCACTTTTGCTGCTAGCTCTTCATTGATTTGCGATGACGACAGCACACTCCTTGATGGCGTCACAAAGCCACATCATGTTCTTGTTCCTCTGTAAATAGAAACTAAAAAACTATAGTGACCTTTTGACGAGAGGACCGAGTCTCTTTGCCGTGATAGGACCGATAGTGTCCACTCGCCTAACACAAGCATGACGCCCGTCATTCAGATTATCAAATCTGATACATGGAGTAGAATTAGTGGTAGTACATCAAGTAAACTCATTACAACAACCAAGTAAATAAAGGAGAGGTTTCCTCTATTTGCCATACTATTAGATAAAAATAAATACCTAAAACTAATATATGTCATTGTACCACCACCAAATCTACATATAATATAAGATAACATTAAATATAATCAATGAAATAAATATATCCAAAAGAAAAACGCTTTCAAAAATAAAATAAAAATTTTTGAAAAAATTTTCCTAATATAAGAGCCCAAGTTCCCAAAGGGAACGATGAGCCCAAAAAAGCCTAAGTGTGGACAAAATTATAACAAGAGGCCCCAAGGGGCCTGAGGGTGCTCACCTGACATGGTAGCCTAAATATCAACCCAGAGAATTGATTTCAACAAGTTGCATCTGCTCCTCCTAAGAAAAGCTTATACCAAATATCCAAAGAGTCTGACCAGTGGATCTGAAAAAAAAAGAAGATTTTTAAAGAATATTCCTCATATTGAACTAAGTTATAATTCGGGCTCCCACAGGGAGCCCATATATGAACCCAGGGACTTGGCTTTAACAAACTTGAATCTCACCCCCCTAAGGATGCTGCACACCAAATATCAAAATATTCTGACTGCTGGATTCTGAAGAATAAGATTTTTAAAGAAAATTCCTCATTTTGAACTAAGTTACAATTCAAGCTCCCACAGTGAGTCCAAATATGGACCTAGGGACATGGCTTGAACAAACTTGAATCTCCACCCCCCCACCCCCCCCCCCCCCCCACCCCCCTAAGGATGCTGCATACCAAATATCAAAACATTCCGACTGCTGGATCTGAAGAAGATTTTTAAAGAAAATTCCTCATTTTGAACTAAGTTATCATTCGGGTTCCCACAGTAAGTCCAAATATGGACCTAGGGACATGGCTTGAACAAACTTGAACTTGCATGCTACATACGCAATATCAAAAGATTCTGCCTGCTGGATCTTGAAAAGAAGATTTTTTAAGAAATTTGCCTGAAATGCACTAAGTTCGAATTCGAGCTTCTATACTGAGCCCAAATATAAACCCAGGGGGTTGATTTGAACAAACTTGAATCAGATGCACCCCACAATGTTGCATACCAAATATCAAAAGATTCTGCGTGCTGGATCTGGAGAAGATTTTTTAAGAAATTTGCCTGAAATGCACTAAGTTTCGAATTTGGGCTTCTATAGTGAGCCTAAATATGAATCCAGGGGGCCGATTTGAACAAACTTGAATCTGATCCACCCCACAATGTTGCATACCAAATACCAAAAGATTCTGCCTGCTGGATCTGGAGAAGAAGATTTTTGAAGAAATTTGCCTGAAATGCACTAAGTTTGAATTCGAGCTTCTATTGTGAGCCCAAATATGAATCCAGGGGGCCGATTTGAACAAACTTGAATCAGATCCACCCCACAATGTTGCATACCAAATATCAAAAGATTCTGCCTGTTGGATCTGGAGAAGAAGATTTTTGAAGAAATTTGCCTGAAATGCACTAAGTTCGAATTCGAGCTTCTATTGTGAGCCCAAATATAAACTCAGGGGGTTGATTTGAACAAACTTGAATCAGATACACCCCACAATGTTGCATACCAAATATCAAAAGATTCTGCCTGCTGGATCTGGAGAAGAAGATTTTTTAATGTTTTTCCCATTGCCTACAGTGTTAAAAAGTGCTGACTCAGCACTTTTTCAAAGTCCTGAAAAAAGTACCTTGTGATCAAACCGATAGGGATTTTTTTAACCATTCTATTCTACTGGATAAAAGTAAGCTTTATACAAAATAAGAATTCTCTGTACCGTGTAGTTTTGGAGATATGGCAGTTTTAAGGTTTTTCCTATTTTTAGCTCCCGAGGTTCCCACGGGACAATGAGAAAAATTTTTTTTGCATCAATCAACCACTTATGACCCATTATCATCTCATATCAAATTTGGTTCAAATCGACCTCACGGTTCTGAAAATAGAAATTTTAGGCATGGCCAAAATTCTTGCCCCTCCCATAACGAAGGCAAATAATGCCCGACAAACTTCTCTTGAACAAACTTGATTCTAAACCTCAAAAGGACTCTGTATACCACATATCAAGTCTCTGCTACTGGTGGTTCATTAGAAGAAGATTTTCAAAAAATTTGGCCATTTTTTCCCCACACCTCTGCTCAATATGAGCCGAAACCTAATTTGGATAAAAATCAAAATGCCCCTATATAACCACTACTTACATGAAATTTAATTAAAATGTGGCCAGTGGTTTAGGAGAATGAGGTTCAAACACCACCTTCACGCAGGACAACGGACGACACACGACGGACGACGGACAAAGAGTGATAAGAAAAGCTCACCCTGACTTTCAGTCAGGTGAGCTAAAAACTGTGTAAAATTAACTACCAAACTATCAGAATATTTAAAGTTACTTAGGCCATACAAAGTTGATTGTCTGGTTCCACAACACGATAATTAAACAAGTTTCATACAAGCATTAACTGGCAATGGTACTGTTTTGATCTAAAGAATATTTGGAGTGCTGAAGTTTCAAACTAAAAAGTGATTTTATTGTTGAAAATCAACTTTTAAATTGCAAACTGCACTAACAACAGAACTAAACATTCACATTTGGAACACTTAAATTACTGAAACCAAAATTAATCTGAACCATGTATCTGCAGCACTTTACCGTCAAATGAACTTTGATGTGCTTTTTGAATGATTTAAAACAGGTTTTTAATCTCCACTCTGAAAGATTTTTTTTAGTATCGATATTAAGATGTGTAACCTTAAGAATGCATTCTTAGGATTCACTGGAGCTTCACACTTTTCATTAGTTCTGTTTACCATCAACTGAACAATGATTGTCCATCTAGTGTTAGAGACAAAATAATTAGTGTATTTATCCTTGACCATTCAGCTGTATCATGTATTGCCATTTCGTAAGAAGGTTCAACATTGTACAACTCTGTCAGTGTTAGATGTTTGGATTCAGCAATCAATGTCAACAAACATTCATGCATATCTGTACCAAATACATCAGCCAAGGTGTTGCATGTGCCATTTGTCTCTTAAGGTGTCACGTCTTGGTGTCATCACTGGAAAAATATTTTGGAATGGACATTAAAAACATGTTTTAATTAATTTTAAAATCACCTCAGAGTTCATTTCTTGGTAAAGTGCTACAGATATATGTTTCTGATTAATTTTGGTTTCATTAATTTAAGAGTTGAGTGTGTGAATTTTCCGTTCTGTTGTTAGTGTGATCTACATTTTAAAAGTTGATTTTCAACAATAAAACTATTTTTTAGTTTACAACTTCAGCAAACAAAATATTCTTTAGATCAAAGCAGTATCACTGACTGTCACCGTTTGTACGAAAATCGTTTAATTTAGTTGTTTAGAACTCTTTTGTTTTTGACCATTTGGGGAAATTCGCCTGTTCCTATAGACCTTAAATTAACTGGGAAACTCGTAACGGTTTCAAATAACAGTACACAAATTCCCAATGATGGCCATTTACAATACAAATGTTACTAAAAATAAATGCCAGGAGACTGTGTTCCATTCAACATAGCACCTGACTTTGCAGACTTTCTGAGGGTTGGTGCGAATCAAATGTGGAGCGAATCGACCATTCCCCTTTGTGACTGTTTGTTGTCAGACTGAAAGACACCTTCCTTCTTGCTGTCATTATGACTTACCTTTTACAGAATAAAACACTTTCTGTCGTGAATATTGGTAAAACCCACCCACTTTATTAAAGTATGATGTAGAAAAAGCTTGAAGTGTGTAAATTTAAAATTTGCGAACGCATCGATATCGATTTACCGAAATGAGCACAATATCTCAAATTTTTTTTAAAGATTTTTTGGTGTCATAAAAAGGTAGCATGCGCACCAAAAATGACCATGCGCACAGGCCTGAGAAACAGGTTCTTTTTTTATGGCCTTACAACTGTTGTTCCTAAACAAAAATAGGAAATACCTCGAGTAATGTAATGTAAACAAAACACTGGAATCAAGACCCCAGGCAACACAGCCCGAAGTCAGTAACAGAAACAAGTCTGTCCGATGTAAAGCAAGATCTTCCTCAGAAGAAAAAACGAAACATTGGATGTAAGATGCATGACCAAAACGCCTGAACACCCTAAGGATGAGGACGTAACCCTGGGGATGTACAGAATAATCTTCTGCATAAAACGTTAAACTCCCAATAAATTTTATAAAATTTTTTTATTAAATAACGTCAAAAAGCTTCGGGGCTTAACTGGGGGATCAAGGGAAGGCAGGGAAGGAATACTAAATAAACAGTGGATAGATCATAATCAATCAGTGATAACGTCAGGCTCATGTTCCGAAATTAGGGAACATGAACTAATTTTAATAAATATTATAAAAGTTAAAAAATTTATAGTAATTTATATATTTTTTATACTTACCAATGACCCAGACTTAGCTGGTGCTAACTCTAACAAAACCAGGGCCAAACACAAATTTTGCCCCCCAATCCCCCAAATTTGCATCCAAAACAAAAAGAAATCATGTCCTAAAGGACCTCCATACTACGCCTCTACTGCGCATGCGCAGTGACGCAGACGTCCCGAAATTGGCGCCAATTATCATTCTTACTGGCAGTGCCTGGTCAGCGCTATGTACTCAGCGGGGAGGCAAGAGTTCCCAACTCCAGGGAGGGCCATCCCCGTCTGGGTCATTGGTAAGTATAAAAAATATATAAATTACTATAAATTTTTTAACATTTTTATACTGTACCAATGACCCAGACTTAGCTGAATAGTAAACAGGCTGGAGGGCCTAGGACATAGAGGAAAATCCAATAAGCTCAACTATATAGTAAAAAGGTAACCCCTTAAGGAGAAATGGAGTATTAGGCTTTACATGTATCTTTCTTATTTAATATTAAATTAGAAAGATACACTACTCTTAATAATTGAGCACAATAACATTCATGTTCTCTATTAACATCCAGTATAACCCTTATACTAATTATTTTTAAAGCAAGCCAATAAATAAAGTAGTCCAGAGAATTGAGACTCTTTATAGTCATTTAAAAGTGTCCGAGTATTGTATATTAAAGCCCGTTTGACACTTGACATATACAAATGCTTCACACCGAGCTACACTTTAAAAATAAGACATGAATGAATTTAAACATTAATATTACACTTTAAAACCATCCCGGAAGCGACTCAGAAATACTGACTTGGAGGAGGCATTCCCTTGCTTTTCACTATAAAGCAGATGACCTAAGGGAACACCCGCCACCCCCCCCCCCCCCCCCCTTCCCCTTGCCCTGGGTCAAATAGCCCAGAGCGAAGAGGGCAGCCGGACGGAGTCACTGCCGGAACAGAAAGCCTGCATAACTATAGTTGCAACTGTTTAGTGGACGACATTCTGAGCAACAGATAACGGACCTAAACAATGCAGGTCTCCAGAAATGGACTCAATATTTCTGAGATAAAAATTCGTAAATGTGGATGGCTGAGACCAATAAGCAGCCTTCATTAAATCTGTAATAGCAACACTATTAGCATAAGCCCAGGAAGTAGAAAGAGCTCTTACTTCATGAGCAGAAATCTTAAGCACAGACTGCTGAGAAGAAGATAAATCTTCATAAGCAGTACGGATAGTTAACTGAATCCATCTAGCAATAGAATGGACTGAAATGTCCTTTCTATTAGGCATCAAAGACAGAAAGAAACGTTTCCGTCCCTTTCTGATAAACTGAGATCTCTGTTTATAGATACGTAATGCTCTAACAGGACAGAGTAAAGGCCTACGCCCGTCTGAAGACGGAAGAGCCTTAATAACAGTAGGTTCCGGATATTTATTAGGAGCCTGATTCTTAGCTAAAAAACCCACATTAGTAGTGAAGGTGATAGTGTTCCCAACACTACGATAATGAGAATCATCCACCGATAGTGCATGAAGCTCACTGACTCTTCTAGCAGAAGAGAAAGCTAAGAGAAAAGCTGTCTTATAAGATAAGAATTTGAAATCTACTGTCCCAAGAGGTTCAAATGGCTTTTCCTTCAATTTAAGAAGAACCCAAGCTAAATTCCACTTAGGAATTAATCTAAGAGTTCTGGGTCTATTTATCGAAAAGTTTCTAACCAACTTCGATAAAGAGACATTAGATCCAATTTGTAAACTATCATGATGTGCATAGGTATCAGATAACATAGATCTATAACCCTTTATAGTAAGAGGCTGCAGTTTGATTTCGTCAAACAAGTATACTAGAAAGTTTGCAATGTCTGGTATAGAGGGATCGAATATATCTACAGAATGATCCCTACACCAACGACGAAAAACCTTCCACTTAGCCGCATAGTTTAGCGAAGAGGAGGTCCTCCTACAGTTAGAAATCGCGTCCACTGCTCGTCCTGTAAAGTGCTTGCCATGCAAGAAGGACCGCACAAAGGAAAAACGTGAAGGTTGAGACCTTGCGGGTTGTGATGGAGTTGGCGCGATTTCCCCTGCGAAAGAAGATCCTCCCATGGAGGAAGCTTCCGCGGTAGGTCCCACAACAGACACCTGAGTAGATTTATCCACGGTCTCTCTGTGGAGACAGAGATGCTACCAACAGAATCTTGCATTGAGATTGTTTTATCTTTAGCAATACTTGTTGAATTAACGGCGCTGGAGGATACGCATATCCTATCATTCCGTCCCAAGGGATCGACAGAGCGTCTACTGCAAATGCTCTTGGATCCGGACACGGAGACACATACGTCTGCAACTGATTGTTGAGATGTGTCGCAAATAAGTCTATCATTGGCCGTTCCCATTGGTAGCAAATCTGATTGAATACTTGTTTGTTGAGAGTCCACTCTGACGGCAACAAGCGACCCTTTCGTGAAAGGGAGTCTGCTAGCACATTCAGACGACCCGGTATGTGACGGACCGAAAGAAGAACGTGATGTTCTAACGCAAACAGAAGGATTCTTTCCGTTAGATTGAACAACGGAACTGAATGAGTGCCTCCCTGATTCCGTATATACGCCACTACTGTCGTATTGTCGGATAGGATTTGGACATGAGCATCGTGAATAATGTCCATCCAGTGACGTAACGCAAGCCAAATTGACATCATTTCCTTGATGTTTATGTGCTTGCACAGGAATTGCGGATCCCAAAGACCCTGGCATCTCGAATCCGTTGGGATTAATGATGCACCCCAACCTGTTTGACTGGCATCCGTCATAACTGTAAAACTCGGATCCAGCAACTGCAGCGGAACTCCTTGAGTTAACCACTGAATGTTTGCCCAAGTCTGAATCTCTTGTTTCACTTGATCTGACAAGAGAACGTCTACATCGAGCGAATGAATTTTCACACTCCAATTCTGAGTCAGGAAAATTTGAAGAGGACGTGTGCGTAACCGCCCCATCGGAATGAGATCCGCGGCGGCTCCGCACAGACCTATCAGTCTCATAAATTCTCTCGCCGTGACTTTGTCTGTGTGCAGACAATAGCGAGCGTAACAACTGACTAATTTCGCTCTGGTTAACAGCAGATGAACGAGATTGTTGTGCGTCTCGAAGCTCATTCCCAGATGAGTGAATGACTTGGATGGCACCAGATCCGACTTCTCCTCGTTTACTATAAAACCGAGACGTCGGAGCAATAGAAGAAGATTCTGAACATCGTTCTGAAGCGTTAACTCGTTGCCGTACCTCTGAAGAATGTCGTCCAGGTAGGCCGACGTTACCGCAGACGAATGAGCTCGGAAGTAGATCATTACCGAGTTCATTACCCGAGTGAAAGCCCAGGGTGCTAGATTCAATCCGAAGCACATCGCCCGGAATTGATACACCACTCCTAGGACTGCGAAGCGTAGATACTTTCGGAATGTCGGATGTACCATGACGTGAAAGTACGCATCTTTGAGATCTATGCTCGTTGCATAATCGTTCACCCGAATACTCGCTCTGACCGATCGAATCGTCTCCATATAAAACTTCGGAGCGACGATCAGCTTGTTTATCCAGCTCAAATCTATGACTGGACGGAACGAGCCGTCTGGTTTCGGAACCAGAAACAGATGGCTGTAGAATCCCGGAGATTCCTGGTTTTCTACGACCTCTACCGCGTTCTTCATTAAAAGAGACTGCACCTCTGATAACAGAGCGTCTCTTTTCTGCGGATTTGACGGAAGATGAGTCCACTTTGGACTTCGAGTTAATGGAGGCTTTCGTTTGAAGGATATCTTTAGACCTTCCGAAGTCACTCCTCTCACCCAAGGGTCGTCCGTAATCGACGCCCATTCTTGTGAAAAGCTCGACATCCTTCCGCCAACCGGAACGCGATAGAGGTTTAAGCCATCACCTCCTGGACCTGCGAGGCCTGCGGTAGGAGAAACCACGTCTTCCACGACCCGCACCTCGCCCCGTCGACCTCGGGGCGTCCGACCGATTGTCCCGGCCTGAAGGACGTCCCGAACGAGAGTCGCTATCCTGACGGTCTCTCGAATAAGACCAAGAGGACGCACCGGAACCTCTATAGGAACCTCTCTTGGGCGCATTAGACCCAGAAGTGCCTGTCTTATTCGTGTCTGCTGTATCCGACTTCTTAGGAGCAGATTTGAACAACAGAGAATCCTTAGCTTTCTTTGTAATTTTATCATAAATAGCGGAAAGCTTGCCGTCAAAGAGAAGTTCTCCTGAGACCGAAGCGACTCTAAGAGAGTTCTTCACCTTAGAATCCACTAGTGTGGATGTAGCTAGGGCTGCGTCACGTCTAACCAACTCCAGATTTGCCACTGAAAGGGCGGAGTTACACGTGGAATAAGCTACTGCCCTTGAAAGAAGTCTTAAAGAGGAATGTATATCCTGAAACTCTTTCCCCTGAAGGTGCAGTGATAACGCCTTAGTAAGGTGATCTGCGTAAGATAAGGCATCTAAATTGGCTCTGTTAGACGTAATAGCTGTTTCCAACACCGCGGTTGGAATAGAAGCTGACGACGGTAATGATAGCTCTAAGTCTTCCGCCTCGTCGTCCATACGCAGAGGAACTCTCGGTATACCCTGTCCTGCCGTATCGAATTTATTCCTTGCATTAATGAAAGGCAGGTTGAGAGTATTAGCGGACAAGAAACCTGCTTTCCCCGTCCTGGAAGCAAGTTTAAATATAGCGTCGTTCAATAATTCAAATGTTCTTGCAACATTATTGGACTGCGACGGAAACTCGGGAGCGATGTCCCTGAACCGCTCAAAAAATTCAGAGTCCAATGACGCTATAATTCTCTTGTCCGGAAGCGCAGCAGTCTGGCCCGACGGAACAACTTGAGGGAGAAAGTGCCAGATGAAGTCCACGGCAGCTTTATGTTGTTCCGAAAGGGATAGCTCCAAGTCATCCGTATCCCTTTCACCATCCGGTCGGACCTCATGATGTTCCCGGTCGTCTGCCCCCGATGCTTTGGCGGAGCGTACCGACCCAGCGCCGTTGGATAATTCTCGATTCGACACAGTTTCTGTCGGCTGCTGGGATGCTGTGATAAGCTGTGCTATCTGCACAAGAATGTCCGGCGTCAAGACCTGCGGAGGCGCAGTCTTTCGCTGCTTCGCCGAGGGCAGCTCCGCATCAGATGGCTCCCGCATACTTTTCCTATGCGAACGTCCGGAGTCCATCGGTCTCGAATCCCTGGCTGCCGGATGGTGTGACCTGGTCGCCGAAGAATCCTTGATCGGCGAAGCTGGTAATATATCGGCGGTCACGCAGCCAAGGTGCAGTCATGTGCGCTGACGAGAAGAGGAAGCCTTAACAGTCTCTGCGGACTGCTTATACAACGGAGCGTCCCGAGCGACGGACGTATGCTCCGCTAAAGACACATTTTGTACCACAACATCTTCCCAGATGTTGTTGTACGAGAGAGGGGCCTCTCTCGCTCGCGGCCCGGCTGGACCTGGACGAGCTAGGAACCGGACTCAAAGGCTTCCTCCGTTCTCGCTTACTATCCGCTGTCACTGGGTGTGCATCTATTATGTTTACAGTGCTCGCATCACCCAAAATTTCCTCTTGGACCGCATCGGACGAACCCGGCTGCCGAACCATTCGGTGAATGGACGCTACACCGGGTGAGCTAGCGGACGACATTTGTCTAATCTCCATGAGCACTTTTGCCGCTAGCTCTGAATTCATTTGTGACGACGGACGCACACTTGAAGAAGATAACATGGAAACATCACCCTGTTCTGGTTCCTCTGAAATAGAAACTGAGAGAGTAGAGTGACTTTGCGGAGAAAGAGCCGGCATCGCTCTTTCTCCAGAAACAACATATCGTGACACACGTTTCCAATGTTTCTCATCCCAATGTTCACATATAAGACAAGGATTAATGCGAGAACACTGACTACAATTAATACAATGATCATGAAAGTCAGAGGAAGATTTCTTCCTATTACAATTTGAACAACGTCCCTTCATTGTGAAAGAACAACAATAAGTCCTAGTTACTCGCAAAAACCCCTGACACAAAGATACATAATAACATGATCCATTAATAAATGAAAAAACAATTGCAAAACAAAATAATTTTGAAAAAATATTTTTTCAGCGAAGCCCAAGTTGCTGAAAAGTAACGTTGAGCCCCAATGGATCCGATGGCAAAGTGTGGTCAAAAATTTTAAATTTATATTAAATAATTAATGAGACACTTTCGGATAATATAAATGTATCTTATAGTGAGATAAACTACAGCAAAGGCAAACAGCCCCCCTCAAAAAAGGCTGTTGCCAATGAAAACAAACAGTGTAAAAACACCAGAAAACATGACTCCAGGCACTGAAAAAACTGGCCCGGAATCAGTCATCAATTACACTCTATCTGATGCAAAACAGAGACTCCCAGGGGAGAATCTGCAGAACATCAGATGGAAGATGCAGAACACAAACGTTATACACCCATGGGTGAAAACGTAACTATGGGGAAAATAACAGAAAACATTCTGTAACCAAGCAACTCTCCCAGGAAATTCTAGAAATGAAATTTCTCAAAAATATGCCAAAAGCATGGGAGAATTGCAAGGGGGGACTTTAGAAGGCTAGGGGAGAGGAAACACTGAATAAGCAGTGCAACAATTAGCAAGAATGACAACAAGAGGCCCATGCCTCGAAAATAGGCAACTTAACATAATTTCATCAAAAAAATTTAAGTACAGCCCTGATTATTTTTTGTCACTTCTTTTTCCTCTCCTCCTTCTATCCTCCTTAGAATCACATTTTCTCCAAAAATTACGTGTCTGGCATCCTTTAAACTGAGATTTACAAGCACAAAGATCAGTGAGATGCTGACTGATGAAGGGCCAAACAGAGAATGATAATTGGCGCCAATTTCGGGACGTCTGCGTCACTGCGCATGCGCAGTAGAGGCGTAGTATGGAGGTCCTTTAGGACATGATTTCTTTTTGTTTTGGATGCAAATTTTGGGGATTGGGGGGCAAAATTTGTGTTTGGCCCTGGTTTTGTTAGAGTCAGCACCAGCTAAGTCTGGGTCATTGGTACAGTATAAAAATTTACAGCCCTGAACGTTTCAAACCACCGTTTCTTCCTTCCTTCAACCAGTTCTGTCCTTGGATCCACCAATTTAACCATTGATTTGTGTCTGGCATCATTATTAATTGAGATTTAAAAGCACAAATATCAGTTTGTTGTTATCTGACAAGGGCCAAACAAAGAATGCTTTTATTGGCGCCAGATTCGGTGACTTCCTGGCATCTGTGCATGCGCGGAGGGTAAAATGTATGGAGGGCCAGTTAGGACTTCTAATTTTTGGTTTTGCATGCAAATTTGGAAGATTGGGGGGCAAAATTTGTGTTTGGCCCTAGATATTTTGGGGTTAACACCAGCTAAGTCTGGGTTATTGGTTACAGTATAAAAATATACCAGAGTCTACCTTCCGACCTCCTAACTGAGCACTGAATTATGTCAGGTATATGTTGAATGAATCTGCAACTTATTATGACAAAGATGACAAACTCGGAAACTGCAGAGAAACTGCAGAGAATTTGTTTCTGACTTTTTTGTAGAAGCAAGGTCCAAAACAACTGTTGGTATTTTAAGATGCCAAGGAGGAGTTTGTGGTTCTTGGTTTTCTTTTATGGTATCTGGTTCAATTTTGGCAGATTCCATATAGGGTTTAATTCTTATTACCAATGGAGTGATATGTTTCTGGTGATGATTAAAAATGTCGACATTTTAAGGTTCTGAGATACAGTTATATGCAGGGTTTGATGGATTAGAAAGAAGTTTTGAGACATATTGGATTGAAAGTTTAATTCTGCGCTTATCAAGAGAAGGCTCCTCTGCCTCAACAAGCATTGAATCTATTGGCGATGTTCTAAACACACCCAAGCTAACTCTAATAAAACTATTAGGAATTGCATCAAGTGGTCTGAGGTATGACTTTCTTGCCGAACCGTACACCACACAGCCATAATCTAATTTTGATCTGACAAGTGATCTATACAGATGGACTAATGTTTTTTGGTCAGCACCCCAATTGGTCCTACCAACTACCTTCAGGAGGTTCAGTGCTTCCTTACATTTATGTTTTAGTTGTTTTATGTGAGAAGTGAAATTAAGTTTATTGTCAAACAACAAACCTAAGAATTTCACTTTCTTAACAACTTTAATAGGACTCCCATTGATTTTTAACTCCGGACTGAGGTGATGTTTCCAAAGATTACAAAAATGAACACAACTTGTTTCTGTCTTTGAAAATTTAAAACCATTTTCTGTGGCCCATTTTTGAAATCTATTTAAACACAGCTTAAGTTTGCGCTCGATAGCATTCATGTTTTTGCCACTACAGCAGATTAAAAAGTCATTGACATACAATGAAGAATCCTCCATATTCTCAATTACATTGATGATACTATTAATTTTTACCGAAAACGGGGTAACTGATAAAATACTACCCTGAAGAACCCCCAATTCTTGTTTGTGAGGATCAGATAACATTGACCTAACACAAACCTGAAATTGGCGGTACTTTAAAAAGTTTAAACGAAAGTGTCAATGACACTGTAGCTCAACTTGTGTAAGACATGTACATGTGTAGTATGTGACACAGCAATGACACACATCTAGGTAATGACCTGATAACAAAGGTACATGTAAAGTATTGTAAAGGTCTGTACATAAATACTGACCATAGCCTGTAACAAATGTATAGGTAGGTAAAGTAATTTGCATAATTTATGCACAAGAAAAAAACCTGTATTATATGTGATGTATTCTATGTTACTAAACATTCATACAAAAATTTATTCAAATCAGAACTTTCATACAGAAGTTCTGTACAAAAAAACTGATTGCTCTAATTTGGGTATAAAATGGCTGCCGGCAGCCATCTTGAATTTTGGACCGCACCCAAAAACACTCGTTCTCGTCCCACGATGATAACAAAGGTACCCAAGAAGTTTCGTAAAGATCGGTTCATAAATACGGACTATAGCCCGAGCCGTATTGAATTGTTGATGGAAGGATGGATGGATCATGGGCCATGACAAAACCTCCAATATGACTATGTCAAAGTTGAGCTAAAAATATGGAGCGCTTCACGAATTTGCATGTCATCCTTTCCTTTGGTTATAGACCTATTTGGCTCAGTACATCCAATACAGACATTTAATCTATTAAATCTTGTTTGGCAGAGCTCATGGAGATGTGTCAAACAAGAAATAATAGAATAAATGCTAAGTTTATCTCTAGAATACAGGAAAGTGACACAATCCCTGTTAACTGAATACTCCTGTTAATTGAATAATTTTCATTGGCAAAGTGGCTATTCAATTAACAGAGTTCCACTGTATTAGCTTTATTACAGGCAGTATAAAATATGCGTGATACCTTCCCATAACTAACCCCTATGGGTCTTATTTTTAATGAAACTCAGTTCAATCAATGGCATCTTAACTGGTAGAGTGCAGAAAGCCCGTATTTGGGCTTTACTCTGAAGTGTCGGTCCCATAACTTAAAGGCTTCATATTCAGTGGATGTTCTACATATCACCTTTGAAGTGAAATTATTTAGTCTGTAAGGATTTTCCTTGTTACAATTTATGGGAAAGCGCTACTGGCACTCTCTGATAAAATGTAACAAGGCAAACATATGAGAACAAATTTTGATGACCCAAAATAATTCGGACCTCTACTAGTTGAAAGAAGATCATCGCTCAAAAGAAAAAAAGGTAGCCTTTTTCTACTGTCCTATCAAGTGAGGACATAAAACAACTTTCCCTTGTGTGGAGAGAGACTTCTCTATGCAGACTAAAGACCCCTTTGTAGTATTTGAGAAGAGCGAGGCCACAAAGTTGCCCTCATGAAGTTCATCCCACAAACTGTGCCATTGGGTCAAGGAGAAGTGCTAGGCCAAAAAAAGTTAAAAATCCATTTCTCAGTCCTCCCCGCATGGTCCCTTTGGCTGTCACATGCTCTCTTTTGAAAACCAAGCCAAACTTAAAAAAAATAAAAATTAAATGTTTTATGTCTGATATTTTACCCAAGTCAACATTAATAAATTTGTCCCTACAGAAATTATTGTTAACCCTTAAAGGTCTATTTCCAACTTTTGCAACCTCAAAAAAGGTGCACTTATCATGCCATCATGATGAGGTTCTGCTGACAATAGGCAAATTATCTAGGCAGTGGTTTCTAGTTACAATCTTGGCTACCTGTTAAGGTAGCCAAGACTTGACTAGAAATTAATGCTAAGCCACTGAATGTTTTAAGGCTGTGGGCTGGTGAGAATTCTGGATACTTGTCCAGGCCCTTAAGGGTTAAGAGTATTATTCCTATTTATCTAGCTATGTAGTGGAACCCTGTTAAAGAATATGAGTGTAAAGATGCACTTGAGTTGTGATACCATATGCATCTCAATATGTGGGTCACGATACAGATATGCATCTAAATACAGTGTGCGATAACTTGATTCCTTACAGCAGCAATAGCACAATAAAACAGAAGGCCATCTGTGGACTACTCAATACATTGTTATTCAACAACAATTTAGAATCCATTCAAGGCTAATTTTTATTGAAAAACAGAACACCATAAACATTCAGATGAGTAATATATGCTACACCCACCATACAGTCCTGAATTCAGCACTGATGATTGACTTCAGTTTTAATCCTTCAAAATCAACATACTCAATTATTATATTACGAAATTAGCTAATATGACACTCGTAAACCCGCATATTATCTTGTTGGACAGACACTGTCATACATCAAACCTGTATTGGATCAACTTATTGTTGGCATATAATTGATAATCCATTATCACTTGGGCAAATTCCATTGGCAATTTGCAATATTTTAAATATCAAAATGACATTTATTTGCATTATTGCTGGGCTAATGACAGTAATGTTGAGAAATAATTATATTCGATCTTGGTGCTATGTGGTCAAAAAATCAATGTCAATGTCCAATCAGGTAGCTCTAATACGAAATGGGCAATTATGCATCCCATTCTATTTGACATGTGACTGCAAAAAGGCACTTTGATTTGTCAAACTCCAATACTACAGCCAATCACAACACAAAAGTAGAATAATATATGTAATTAATCAATGAAATATTTACCGGGTGAAATGCCGAATTTGAAGCAGTTTTAGAGACTTCCTAAGCTTAACCCAACAGGCTCAACTTACGATTTTTCGTTTTATTTTATTTATTTATTTATTTATTTATTTATTCGTGTTTAAGGTCAAATACCTCAGCACAATGGCTAATCATGACCACAACATGGAGATAAAGTCAAGGTCAGTCAATCATTTATACCCCCTTGTTGTCTATTTTAGAGGACTCGCACCCCAAGCATTAATGACTGGGTCCTATTTTACCAGTGAAACAGAGCTTGTTTACCTCAGTAAACAAGCGTTGCTTCACTCCCCGGGATTCCCACAGGAGATTTTTCATTGTAACATAACAACTCAACAGCTATGGTTGGCACTTCAGCAGATATTGATTTTCTATTGACTGTTTGGGTGTAAAGTTGGTCACAAGCACATACAAACAATTCTTTATTCACAGTTTACATTTGAATGACGGGAATCCACTTGGATTCCTGCAGTTTCTTTTTACAGGAATATTACAAGAACTGGATTCTTGAATTCCTATAAAAAAAGTGTGGCCTGTTACTTTAGTTGAACTCAGTTTGCACGTATCGCATTCAACCGATAGCTGACTGCCTGCACCGTTACATGTATCATCAAGTGAAGTGTTGCGGAGTACCAGTGCACCAGTGTATCTTTACACCCCTATAATTGAATAGCCACTTTGCCAGAGAAGAATATTCAATTAACAGAAGTATACAATTAACATAAATTCCTATCTTTTGTTATAGACTGAAAATTTATTGTTCTGGACAGGAAAATGTGTCTGCAGCACCGGAGGTGTGCATCGGAAATGTAGTCATCGAGTTGTGCTGGTAATCCCAGAGTGTTGCATGTTGATAACCCAGTTATCAATCATATCACGCTTGTCAAATCTGGAGCCTTTGTTCAAATTATAATGCTAATTATAATGCTAATGAGTTCAAAATTCGTAAAAATTGACTAATTAAGGCCCATAACTCTGTATCTATATGCAATGTATGTGTGTTTATGAAGATATGAACCTTTATCAGTATATAATATACAAAACTTTACTGACAAGATAGAGACATACTACCAAACTCTGTCAATGCTGCCCAATAAATCATAATGAAACAACAGCTGAAAGCAGAATAACATCACAAGTTTGCTTACCCTTGAAATGTTGTAGAAGCAGCTAAGAAGATGAAATTTTCATAACAAAGCTGTTCTCCTTCCTCCAATTTGTTCATATTGTAAGTGGCCGAGTTTCCACCAGGGACAGACAGGGTTATGTATGGGTCCAAACAGGGTTCATCCCAGGCATATGGTACTGGAAAATGAAAAAATTAATCCACGAGTATTTAAACAAATTAGGTTGCTCATTAAAAGTGGGAACACATGCATCCAGTGAAATGGATAAACAAAGTGTCAACAACAAAAATATTTAAATAAGGCCTATAAAAAAAAATTCTTGTTTCTCAGACAATTTTTCCTCAATTTTATGATGAGGGTGGGATCCATTTTTATGTTGTTTTAGATTCACAAAACAGTTCAGAAAATAGTTGGAATCAGAAATTTAACTATTTACACTATTATGTGGCAAACCAATGTTTTCAGCACTGAAAATTTTCCATAATGTAGTTGAAAATTTAACCAACTATATCTTGTTTGATAGAGCTCTGTCACACAAGGTGTAGTTGATTAAATATTTGTCCTACCAGTGCAAAATAGTTTCATAGAAGAGATTTCCAGGTGAAAGAAAGGTGATGAGGCAGATTTTCTATGACGAGGGAGGTGCCAGAGAAATAAGAAATTTTTTAAATAGCCTAATAGAGATATTTTATTATTTTCCCGAATTTTATAAACAACCTGCTTTCTGGTAAATTAAAAATTCATAAAGCTCTGTTGATAATAAAATGCAAACTATTGCATCTTGTACTGACAAAACTCATGTGCTGATGTTGTTGTATGAAATGTTTGGTATTTTTCCTAAGAGACTGTAAATATCACATCACGTGCCAGAATTGTTGCAAACAATACATTGAAGAAATCAAGAGACACATCCAAAAAGGAACTCTGAACACATCTCTGCCACAGCATGTAAATGAGATACCCAATAGCATTACACTTCAACAAAACAAACTACACAATTCATGACATCAAATACAGAATCATAGAGATTCCATTTTTTTTGTTTTTTATACTTTTATTCAGATATAAAAACTATACAGTGTTTAACAATGCATAATTGTAACAAATAGGTATTCTTTGTAATCAGATTATAAATAATAGTCTACTTCAATATGAAATTATTCCATCATGGAAAGTTTGCAGCAGGTGTTCTCCATACTCTTTGGTTAACCTAGTTAGACAATTTTTTGTCTTCTGCCAGCCTAAGATTTGAAGAAAACTTAAATAGATAAATACACTTACATAGGGATTCTTTACCCTGACCCAGATAATGAGGCATCAATGTCACAAATTATCGGCAAGCCAATTTTTTTTTAACTCAGTTGCAGACATTTGACACTTATCACCTGTTAGTTTACAAGTGATTCTCATTTTTAAGTGCCTTACCCAAGAACACAATGCAGTTACTCCTGGACCATTTGGTTTGAAGTCCAATGCCATAACCACTGAGGGACGGCACTCCCCACAAGACTAAGTGTTTTTCCTGTCTTTTCTTTAAATAAATTGGCTAATGGGGGAAAACATTAAAAAGTTGTCTATTCACAAACCACTGATTTCCTCATTACCCTGCTGTGTTAAAACCTAGACACTACTACTACCCCTTAAATATGATTCCAGGGATTTGGTGTGAAAATATTTTCAAATGATCTTTACAATGATGTTATATATCAAACGTGGAAGTATTTGAAGCAGTGGTGTGGAACCCTTGAGGGCCTGGATATTTTTATACATTTTTGCTATACTTTGACGGTGTACATCCTGTGGCTTTGCAGTTGTTTCAGGGCAAGTCATGGCTGCTTATATAGGCAGCCAAGACTTGCCTCAAAACAACTGACAAGGTGCTTTGAATGTTACTTATAAGATTACACAAAGACTGTGAGTTGAAGCTCCTGTTTTGTTGTAGAAAATGTGATTAAACCTAGAATTAAGCCTTTAAAGGTTAAATGTTTTACACATTACTCAGAGTGTTAAAATCCTAGCAGTCCTGTGAAACAACCAAATTTGACCTTCAGGGTTTGGTTTGTTTCCAACAAATATTTAAATCATTCTTCCAGTGACATGTATCAAATATGAACTGTATTGTTTTTGAAGATTTCGAATGTTTTCTTCATTACCCAGAATATTGAAATTTGCGACACACTGACACTCCTAAATATGCCCTGGAACTTGCTTTTGAACACATTGATATATCTTTATTACAATATTATTTATTTATTTATTGGTGTTTAAGGTCACATATTTCTGCACAATGGCTAACCAAGACCATGACAGTTTTGCGGGTGGAGGAAGACGGAGAACCCGGAGAGAACCACCAAGCAACGGCGAGCAACTGTCAGCTCCCCAACATACCAACTCCACACAAGCAGGGTTAGCATTGGTTGAAGACAGGTGCACCATCGATGTGCAGTACGCCTTAGTACACAGCGTCACCGTGCCCCCACGTGGGCAATGGGGGTGAAGTGTCTTGCCCAAGGACACAACGTGGTTGCCGCAGGTGGGATTCGAACCGAGGACCTCTCGGCTTGCAGCCTGCACCTCTACCACCTGAGCCACCGCACCCCCATCTTTATTACAAGGATGCTATGTTACATACATACATGCATATGGCACAGAGGTTTGTGAAAAGAAGAATTTTAAATGTTCCCTCCATTACTCTTAGTGTGGGTGGGTGTGGGGGGGGGGGGGGGGGGCATGGCAACTTTGAATATGAGCACAGGGGTTGGGTTTGAACAAATCTGTAAATCATGTGTTCAATGATATTATATATCAAATATGGTGGCAATTCGGGGCGGTGGTTGGGCAGAAGATTTTTAATTTATTTATCCATTACCCACTGGGTTAAAAACTAGGGGAAGAACGGGACATAATACCCCTAAATATAACCTCACAGGCTTGAGTTGAACAAATTAGTGAATCATCCTACATGCTATATAGCGAATTTGGGAGCTTGGAGCAGTTATTTCAGAGAAGATTCTGTATGTTTCACCCCATTAGACCTTTGAAATTTTTTTTCTTGTTTCTCAGGCAATTGTGCTTCAGTTTTATGTTGAGGAATGGAGGCTTTTTTCTTTTTTTTTAATTTTTTACTGCACAACAGTACTGTAACTAGTTGGAATTAAAACTTTTACGAATTGGATTATTATGTGGAAAAACCCCAATGTTTTCGGCAGTGGAAATTTCCCATAATGCAGTTGCAAATTTAACCAACTATATCTTGCTTGATAGAGTTCACTGAGCTCTTTCAAACAAGATATAGTTGGTTAAATATTTCATCCTATAAGTGTGAAGTAGTATCATCAAAGAGATTTCCAGGTAAAACAATTAAGTGATGAGGCAGGTTTTTATTGACGAGGGAGGTGCCTGAAAAACAAATTATCTTTTTAATAGCCTTACCCACAGTGTTAAAGCGAGGGATCTTCATATCGGGCCCTCTGATGTAGCCAATCTAGTCTGATTGTACACCTCCTAAGGATGTTTCTTACCAAGTATCAATTGCTCTTGTTGTGAAGTTTTGGAAAAAGAGATGTTTGAATTTTTTGTTCTACTTTTAGCCTGAGAGAGGATCCTGGCTAATATTTTGTATACCACATATCTAAGCTGGATATTGACAAATGTGTTCTGAAAATTTAGGCAGAGCCACTAACTGTGCCTCTACTGGAATAAGTATGAACACTGCCTCTCAAACTTTTCTTAAAACAAACATCAGAATGAACCTCAAAAGAAAGCTGAAACGAAAAATGAACCAATTCGATCATCTGATTCATGGGAAGGAGATTTTGTTTTAATTTAAGAGGATTTTCCCAAAACAGACCCTGTGGGTTGAACAAAATCAAAATGCAGACTCATAACTAACAATTACTCCAAATTTTATTGAAGTTGGGTGGGAGGTTTTTAAGAAGTCTGAAACAATGCCCATGTGAGAGCAGTAACTATGATAGACTTGAGTCTCAGTCGGGTGGGCAAATAATAGTTTAAAATTAATTCAGCACTAAAATATCAGTTAACTGGCTAATAAAATTGCAGTTCATTCCTGTTGGTCTTTCAAAACAATTTTCATATATTGTGATACAATGTTGTAATGGGCTCACAAAGCCTCTTCCACCAGTGTATTGTAGAGCAGTATTTTATTAGCAAAAGCAATTATAAATCGAGATTTCAAAAGTACCTGAAAAGATCACAAAAGATATAATCAGACAATTTTGGGCAATATTTTACACAAAGCTGATTCAAATGTGGCTTTTTCAATCTTTATAGGCCTAACCCCAAATTAACCCTTAAGGGCCTGAAGATTTTTATACATTTTTGCTGTACTTTAACCCTTTACCTAACATGAAAGGCAGGCGACACTTGCAAAAAATATTCTTGAATAACTAATTTTTTTCATTTTTTGTCTCAAAAACATAGGTTATGACCCCTCGTTGGAACGAGCTCATCGAGCTCGTTCCAACGAAGGTCATAACCTATGTTTTTGAGACAAAAAATGAAATAATAATGAAAATTAATTGGCGATTTTTGAGAATAGCGCTGGCCGGTCTTGGCCGTTACGTTGGGTAAAGGGTTAAAAGTCTACTTCCTATGGCTTTGCAGCTGTTTCTAGCCAAGACTTGGTTGCCTACAGAGGCAGCCAAGAATTTCCTAGAAACAACTGACAAGATACTTAGAAAACATGTTTTATGTTTACCCAAACAATGCATGTGGGACTCCTGTTCTTTTGCATTAAAAAGTTATCAAAGTCGGAATTAGGCACTTAAGAGTTAAAAAACTGTTTCCACAAAGTAGGTTCCCCAACATTCAGTAATGAGAAAGCCTCAAAGAACACAACCAAACTGTATTTCAAGTAGTTTCTAGTGGAGTCTTCACTGCGTATACAAGTAGACCAGATTTGACTAGACATCACTGCAATGACACTGAAGCTACAAACAGATTGTGAAGTGGTAAAAATGCACCACTGCCTTGACTTTTGAACAAAACTTACAAGCTGTCTGAGGTTTAATTTGTGTTTTCAATCTGTCTTCAGTTACTTTTGTTTGATAATACAGTATTGGCATCTGCAAAGAAAAAAAAACAACCAATGTTAGGCCTAAAAAAGTTAAAATTCTTTTCTCAGGCCCTCCCACAAGGTCCTTTCGGCTGCCATATGCTCTTTTTTTATAACAAATACAAACTTAAAGAAAATCAAAAATTAAATATTTATGTCTGATATTTTACCCAAGTTAACTAGACCTGTTCGTAAGCACAGCTGACGAAATACCCCCACAATGTGCAGGTCAACCCAAAATAAAGATTGCTATTTTTATTAAAGAATGTTGATTTTTAAAAATATGCTAGCACATTGTATAGGTGCTTCGGACGGACCTTGCACTGTGGGTAGACAGCAATAAGATAGAGTTGCACATCAAATATGAAGTCATTCTATTAAGTACTGTGCAAGTTATTCAAGAATTCATTTAAAGGAAGACAAAGTCCATAAAGGGCAATGACTCTGGCAATAAAATCTTGAACGACACCTGCATTTCACTATGGGTATACAGCAATAGGATACACTTGAAAACCAAATATCAAGTCACTCAACCAAGTACTTTACAAGTCATTCATGACTGAATTTTGGGACAGACGTACGTTCTTACAAATGGCTACTTATGTGGCTATTTTATGGACAAGTTAGGTGGCTAACCTAAAACACATGTCCAACATAATAAAACCAGTTTTTTGGGGGGAAATTTTTGGGGGGTCAGCTAACCCTAACCCTACCCTTTACTAACCCTAACCCTACTCACCCCTAACCCTAAGGTAACCCTAAACTAACCCTAGCCACATAACTCTAACAGCCCTTCACTGACCCCACCCACCCCTAAACCCCACCCCAGAATGCCCTAACCCTACTCTACCTCTCCCCTCCCCCCCACAATAAGAGATTCTGTTATGTGGTTAGCCATGTAACAGACTTTAACCACATAAGTATCCTGTTTTACTAATTCGTAGCCACATAAGTAGTCATTTGTGTGTGCGGATGGACAAATGGATGGACAGATGGATGGATAGATGGATGGATGGATGGACGGACAGACAAGGCGATTCCTATATAACCCGCTGGGGGTATAATAAAATTTATAAATTTGTCCCTGGAGTGCAACAAGTGCTAAAGCATTGCAAAGCCTTCTTGCACTCAAGGAACAAAATACACCACCACCCATGCTATTCTGCAGATTATGAGGCCTAAAACATAAAACAAACCGAGCACATGAACTTTTGATGGCAAAGAAATAAAAATAAAATAAAAAAATGCCAATAGGATTACCGATCCAATGTCGAGTTGTGACAGCACAAAAGTGGATTTAATCATTATCAACTTTTCGTACGGAAACCAATTGTTTACAATTTAATATGTGAAGGGTCACTGTGACCTTGACCGTTAACCTAGTGATTCCAAAATAAATAGAGCACTTTCTTGCACCAATGCCAACCTACCTATGAAGTTTCATGAACATGGGTGGAACCATTGTCAAATTATCATCTGGAAACCAATTGTTTATGATTTATTATGTTCAAGGTCAATGTGACCTTGACCTTTGACCTAGCAAGTCCAAAATAAATAGGGGTCTTCCACTCACCTAGGCCACCTACCTATAAAGTTTCATGAATGTGGGTCAAAGAATTATCAAGTTATCATCCGGAAACCAATTGTTTACGATTTACTATGTTGAAGGTCACTGTGATCTTGACCTTTCACCTAGCAAATCCAAAATAAATAGGGTTCTTCCTCTCATGAACATAGGTTGAACCATTATCAAGTTATCATCTGGAAACCAATTGTTTACTACCGCCCGCCCACCATTCACCAAACTATAAGTCGAGTTTGACTTCATCACAACTCGACTAAAAATGCCCGCCCACATGCAATTTTACCCCCCACATGCAATTTTACCCCCCAAAATGGCCTGAGAAACAGAAGATCTACTTTGTTGGACCTAAATACTAAATAAGGCTAATTAGTAACAAATTGGAAAAATTTGAGTACCCTGTCAAAAAAGATGTGGGAGTTCAAGGATTTCAAGGCCTAAACTAAGATGGAAAAAAACTAACCCTAGCAATATTAATGTAAAAATAGTAAACTTTCCTGTTAAAATTGGTTAAATTCCTAGTTGCATTATGGGAGAAATTTGCAGCTTGAAATGTTTATATTTCAAAAACAGTGTGCAAAGGGTTGTAGTCAGTATAGAAAGCCATGACTTGATTAGAAATCACTGTCATGGTACTTTGAATTTAACCGTCAATCTAACATAAAGGTTTAAGGTGGGAGCACCTGTTCTGAAGAATGACTCGTGTCAGAACTAGAACTTTAAGGGTTAAAATCTTAAAACACTTAATCGAACCTGTTGTATATGTTTTGGGAAATCTCTCACAAACACAATCATTTCAGTATCAGAATTTCACAAAAACTCCAAACACTCACCTCAGACAAGTTGTCGATTCTAAATGGTGGTGGGACTTCATCAGCATTCCCAAATTCAATACAAAATGTTGGCCCTTGTACAGTTGTCTCCACTTTTAATAGATGAGATCTTCCCTCTGAATCCCTGGAAAAATGTAATATGCAAAGTATACTCTTAAGTCATTTGAAAAATTAAATTTGAGGAACAGGCTATAAAATCATTGTTTCATTTGCGTAATGGTTACCTAAATTCATTTTGCATAAACAGCTTTACGTTTGGAAAATTATAAATTCCTAGTAATTTCTATATTTTCCATACTTACCTATGGCCAAGACTTAGCTGGTGCTAACTCCAAAATATTGAGGGCCAAACACAAATTTTGCACCCCAATCCCCAAAATTTGCATGCAAAACCGAAAATTAGAAGTCCTATCTGGCCCTCCATACATTTACTCTCTGTGCATGCGCAGACGCCAAGAAGTAACCGGAATTGGCGCCAACATCATTCTTTGTAAAAGAGAGTATTACATAATAATTCAGCAGGGAGGTATGAGTGCCCACTCATGGGAGGGCCATCCCCGTCTGGGCCATAGATAAGTATGGAAAAGATGGAAATTACTATGAATTTATAATATTTTTCCAACTGTACCCTATGGCCCAGACTTAGCTGAATCGTAAAAAGGTGGAGGGCCTAGGACTTCAAAAATAATTCCAATCCTGCAATCCATGATGAAAGGAACTTAGAATAATTAGGAATTACATGTATGTCTCTCTATACAGTAATAGAGGAGACATATTCTAAATAAGGAGCCCAATTTAAGTAATTCCTTATTGTAAGCATGAAGACAATGCGACATAGGAATATGACAAGTTCCTAATTTTTAAGTCTAGTCCGGACTAAGCCCTGATAATTAGGATGGCATATCTGAGAATGAATGAAAATCCCCCACAAACATACGCCATCCAATAACACTTCACTATATGAAGGATATAATTACGGATAAAACAGCCTCCTTCATAGTTACATACTTTTTAAGCCAGAGAAGAGGTAAGAATCCCCCCCACCCCCGCTTTCTTTTGAAGGAATCTTCAAAAGAAAGAGGGAAGAGCTCTGGAATCAATAAGAGTGGTACCAAAAAACAATATAAATCATCGTCGAACAGGCACTCAGGTATTAATTCATGATTAATAAATGGTGCTTAATGCCACTTCAGAAGTAAAGGCTATAGTGACGATCCAGGTAATTAATATTGCCCGCTGTATAACATACACCGCAGACGGCGTACACAGATAGGTCAAAAACCGGTGATATATAAAAAATATAACATACACATATCCAATCGAGCCACACTGAACGATCCCCGAAGATAAAACACACTTCCTAGGTAATCCACAGGCGGCCTCTGTACAATAAATTCCAGTAACAACACTCTCCAACGTGTACTATCCGATATCTACGATCGTAAACACGTGCGAAGTGAGTATGGACATAACAGAAACCCGGATCTAGAAATGGAAGTAGGTATGATTAACAGGCTCCAACACAGACTGCCCCCAAAGTAGATTATGATTTCAAGGTCCACAAAATACAATAAAACGTTAGTCTAATAACAGAATGCGCGAGAGCATTTATATTTAGCATGTAATCATCTGAATACCAGTTAACTGGTTACGCAGCCTGCTAGCTACTCAAAGAGTAGCAATTTAATTGTGATGATTTTTAAATAAGCGCTCGTATATAACAAATCAACAATAATCACAGGAAACTAATCCAACTAAAAAGCGGATGTTCCCATGAGGTCGCCATAGAAGACGACCCAAATGCATAGTATGTATGTTTTAAATTATATGAGGCTTGTGGGAAGAAAACTATGTCTTGCCCAGTAATTGCCTCTAAACACATAGGCAGTGTGTGTGTGTGTGTGTGTGGGGGGGGGGGGGGGGGGGATTCGAAGTCATATCGAAATCTCCTCACCCGCATTATTTAATCATTCCTGTGTCAGTTATTAAAAAATATAGGAACCGTGATTGTTCCCTCACATCTTACCGACTCCATTATGCCACTATGGGCGGAGAAGGACGTGAAGAACAAAACTTCCTCTGAAAGAAGACCCTCTCATGGAGGAAGCTTCTGGGGAGCTTCTCATAACAGACACTTGAGAATACTGATCCAAGGTTTCTGTAACAACAGAGGTGCTAATAGTAGGATTCACAACGAGACTCTTTAATCTTAAACATAATCTATTGAATTAAATGAATTGGAGGATACGCGTATCCTATCATTCATCCCCATGAATTCTGCAGATCGTCTACTGCATGCACTCAATGATCTGGACATGGCGACACAAATGATGGTAACTAATTGTTCCGGTGCGTTGCAAACTGAACTATCATGGGGTGATCCCACTGGTAGCAAAACTGTCCAAATACTCGCGTGTTGAGCGTCCAATACAAATGAAACAGTCGACTTTTCCGAGGAGTGAGTCTGCTAGTACGTTCAGACAACCCGGTATATGATGGATAGAGAGATGAACAAGAAAATTCTTCTCTGTTAGTTATCATAATGGAAATGAATGGGTGCAGCCCTGGTTCCTGATGTGCACTACTACTATCGAGTTGTCCAACAATATCTGAACAAGCGTGTCCTCATTGATGTAGCGCTAACAATATTGACATCATTCTTTGATGTTTATGTGTTTCTCCAGGAACCGAGGGTCCCAAGACCCCTGCATTTAGAGTCTGTGGGACTCAGGATCGTGCCCCAAACTACTGACTCATTTCATAATCGTGAAAGCCGGATCTGGCAGTTGCAGCAGAACTCTTTGAGTTAACCACTGAATATCTGCCCCAATATGGACCTTTTGTTTACTAGATCCGTTAAAACAATACTGGTCCTGAGCGAATGCGTTTTCACACTCCAGTTCTGGGTAAAGAATAACTGCAGGGGATGTGTGCGTAAGCGACCCATCTGAACAAGATGTGTAGCTGCTCTGCACAACCCCATCAGTCGCATAAAATTTCTCGCTGTTAATGTGTCTGATAGTGGACAAAAGCGAGCATAACAACTGACTAATTTCGTTCTGGATAATGGCAGACGAACCAGATTGTTATGAGATATTACTGAGTTCATTATTCGAGTGACAGCCTAAGGCTCTATCTTCAGACCGAAGCAGATCACTCGGAACTGATATACTATCCCCTGGATGACAAACCGTAGGTACTTTCTGAATGCCGGATATACCTGGACTTGAAAAAACGGATCCTTAGATCTATGCTTGTAGCATAGTCAATCACTCAAACGTTCATTTATACTGACTAAATGATAACCATAAATAAACTTTTAGAGCTTTGATAAACTTGTTATCCAGCTCCAGTCTATTATCAGTCGGAACGAGCTCTATGGCTTCGGTACAAGTAACATGGTGACTATAGAATCCTAGAGAATCTTGATTCTCGACATCCTCTATTACTTTCATTGTCAAGAGAACCTTTACCTCCGATTGGAGAGACTCTTATACAAGAATTTGACGGAAGCATTGTCCATCACAGACATTAAGTTAGTTGTGGTTCTCTCGGAAAGATAGCCGTAGGCTGTCCGAGACCACACTTCTCGCCTACTGGTTTTCTGTAATAGTTATCCATTATCCAGTTTGATGTGAATCTTGATAACCATCCGTCAACTGCTAAGCAATAGAGGTCCTAACCCTCACCTGTAATACCTGCGAGGTCTACGGAAGGAGAAACTATGTCTCCTTCGTGAAGAGCCTCGAGCCAATGGCTTAGGGGCGTCTGACCGGTAGACTCGATCAGACCTACACCCTCTATCCGAGTCACTGTATGACAATCCCTAGAGTAATTATAGGAGGGTTACCTATACCCTCGCAAGGAGTCTTTTTTAGACAACTTTCTGTCTAGGACATCCTCCCTTACTCCTTTCTGCTGTTGCGGGTCGATTAGACGCTGACTTAAGGAGCAGAGTATTGATGCTTTCTTTGTAGCTTGGTCATAAACCAATGAAAGCTTATCTTCAAAATCTTAGTGTCCAGATACCGGAGTGACTCGTAGAGAGTTTTTCCCCTTGTCATCTATTAAGGATGATGACGCAAGGGCTCCATCACGTCTGATTAACTCCAAATTAGCAACTGTTAAGACAGAGTTATACGTGATAAACATAATAGCCCTGGAAAGAACTCTAAATGAGGTACGAATGTCCTCAAATTCCTTTCCGTAGAGACGTTGAGTCACAGTTCCTAAAGGTGATCTGCGTAAGACAGTGAGTCTAAATTCACTCTGAATGAAGAAATACTGTCTCAACTGTGTCCGAGCAAATAGTGAATGACGAAGGTAAAAGCCATAACTAGGTCCTTAGCCTGCTCATTCAAACGCAGAGGAACTCTCAATACATCTTCCCCATTTTCCGTTAATCGGTAAAATTACGGAAGATGACAAGAAACCGCCTTACTTCTTTTCACTGGAAAGTTGAATATGGCGTTGTCGAAAAGTCCAAAGGCCTGTGACACCTGTCTATACTTAACCGGAAAAGACATATTCTCCTCTTTTTCTTGATAAAGTCAGCGTTCACCAACGCTAGAGGTTTTTTGCAAGTAGTCGCAGCATTCTGATTCACTGGAACAAATTCAGGGTTGTGTTGATGGATTAAATCCATCGCAACCATGTGTTGTTCCGAAAGAGAAGGGTAATCCCCCTCCTTACCCCTTTCATCATTCGTCCGAATCAGTTGAAAATCACGGCCAGCGGCTTATGAACATGCAGATGACTAGAGCGACCCAGCACCATTCGACAGCTCAGGTTCTGAGACTGCCGTCGGTTGCTTCTGCACTTGCTGGGATGCTGCGATGAGCTGTGCAATCTGAGACAGCAAATCCGTTACGGAGGCCTGAGGAGCAGCGGTCTTCTATTCTGTCCACCGGCTGCTCCCGGGACAGTGTGTCCGAGACGGCTCTTTTCTCTGGACATCCCGATGTATGAGGCCTCGTCTCTTAGCTACTGAATAGTGCTACTTTCGAGCGGTCACAGCATTCTGATTCTCAGGAACGAACTCAGGGAAGTATTCATGCATTAGATCCATCGCCACCCTGTGCTGTTCTGAAAGGGAAGGGTAATTCTCCTCCAGATCCCTTTCACCATCCGACTGAATCAGATTATACTCACGGTCATCAGCACCTGAACGCGCAGATGACTGGACCGAGCCAGCACTATCCAACAGCTCAGGTTCTGAGACTGCCGTTGGCTGCTTCTGCACTTGCTGGGATGCTGGGATGAGTTGTGCAATTTGTGACAGCAAGTCCGTTACGGAGGCCTGAGGAGCAGTGGTCTACTGTTGCTTGGCCATCGGCTGCTCCTGGGACAGTGTGTCCGAGATGGCTCTTTTCTGCGGACGTCCCGATAAATGAGGCCTCGTCTCCTTGGCTACTGTATGGTGTGACTTCTCTGACAAAGAGTGGACCTTCTCAGCGATGCATGCTGGATATCAGAATTCACGTAGCCAAGGTGCGGTCGTGTGTACTTGGTAGACGCTGAAGAAGAAGCTGTAACTATAGCCAACCCCAGCTGTGAACTGAACGGAGCATCCTGGATGGGAGGTGTGGATGTATGCTTTGACTGACGCAAGTTCCAAACCACAACAACTGACCTCAAATGTTGTTATGAATGAGAGGGGGCTCTCTAGCTCGCGGGCCTTCAGACCTTGGCGAGCTTCCTGCTGAACTTGCCGGCTTCTTCCTCTCCGTCGTTGCAGGGTGAGCCTGTTATTATTTTATAGTGCTTGCCTTACCCTTTCTTCTCTCCTCGACCGCAACGGACACACCCGGCATCACGGTACCCTCGGACAGTGTAACCACTTCACCGGTTGAGCGAGCTGGCGACAGGGAGCTGAAACCACACTGTGGTTTATTGCCCTGTCTAATATTCATGAGCACTTTTGCTGCTAGCTCTAATGGACTATCCAAATGCGACGACGGAAGCACACTCTCTGACGGAGTCAAGTAAACATCACCATGTTCTTGTTCCTCTGTAAATAGAAACTAAAAAACTAGAGCGACTTTTTGGCGGGAGGACCGGCGGCAGCCTCTCACCACGAGAGGACCGGCAGTGGCCCTGCGCTAACAACGTACCATGACACTCGTCTCCAACGTTTGTCATCCCATGCGACACATGTTGAGCAAGAATTAGTGGGAGTACATCGACTACAAGCAAGGCAACCAACATGTTAATCAGAGGAAAGACTTCCTCGTCTTGCTTATTATGCAATATGCTTTCATAATGAAGCAAACTAAGTTGATCATACACCCACCAACTCCACATTAAATATTATAAAAAGAGACATAACAAAAAACATTCAAAATATAAATCGAAAAATAATTTACACAAAATTTTTTTCGAAAACTTTTGACAAGAGCCCAAGTTCCCAAAGGGAACGAAGTGCCTAAATGTATCCCGATAGAGCCCAAGTGTGGACAAAAATTATTTTTCTATCCAAAAATTAACTGCTACACTACCGGAATATTTAATGTATCTTACAACAGACCTACCATATAATAAATAGGAAACTACGTATATAAAAAAAGAGTGTTGTTAATGTAAACAACGTCAGAATGGAAACCGGAAACGAGACCCCAAGCAACACAGCCCGAAGTCAGTAACAGATTTTTGAACTATCCGATGTAAGGCAAGATCTTCATCAGAAGAAAAAATTGATACAGTAGATGTATGATGCATGACCAAAAAGCCTAAATACCCCAAGGGTGAGGACATAACCCTAGGGATATACAGAATAAACATTCTGTGTAACACGTAAAACTACCAAGAAATTTTATAAAAAAATTTCAATAAAACAAGTCAAAAAGCTTGGGAGTTTAACTGGGGGGGATCAAGGGAGGGTAGGGAAGGAATACTTAACAAACAGTGGAAAAAATCATTATCAACAATGATGACGTCAGGCCATGTCCCAAAATTGGGGAACATGAACTAATTTTTATAAATATTATAAAATTACAGCCCTGAACATTTCAAACCACCATTTCTTCCTTCCTTCATCCAGTTGTGTCCTTGGATCCACCAAATTAACTATTGATTTATGTCTGGCATCATTATAAAGTGAGATTTAAAAACACAGAAGTCAGTTTGTTGTTATCTGATAGAGGGCCAAACAAAGAATGATGTTGGCGCCAATTCTGGTTACTTCCTGGCGTCTGCGCATGCGCAGAGAGTAAATGTATGGAGGGCCAGATAGGACTTCTAATTTTCGATTTTGCATGCAAATTTTGGGGATTGGGGGGCAAAATTTGTGTTTGGCCCTCGATATTTTGGAGTTAGCACCAGCTAAGTCTAGGCCATAGGGTACAGTTGGAAAAATATGTGGATCAATGAAATGTTTTCTGAGATGACAAGTATCTGCAGTACTGTTAAAACGTTTGACAGATCACAGGGCTGCATTCTTTAATGTGAAAATATGTCATAGAAAAGAGACTACACTTCGTAAACTATGCTACAAACCTCATATCTCCCCCTATTCCCTTGTAAACCAATGATGTGGCAGAAGATGATTGACGGTACCAATATATATCATGGAACTTTTTGCATGGTATATGAAACAAGTAATTATTCATAAGTTTATAGTGCTAAAGATTATTTTTTTATTAATCGTTTCTTATCATTCAACAATGATATATCGTTTTCTTATCATTCAATAATGATACACATAAAAATAAAAAAAAAAATTATTTTTGTAAACATTTCCTGATTTACCAACTTTACCTAACTTGAAGCCAAGAATCACCAGGCTTTGTAGAACAGTACAGCCACCATGGACTGGTCACTTTCTATGTGGTGGGCAATATTTCCATAGATGCAATAAAATTAGATTGCAAACACTAATTATAGGAATAAACAGCAAAAATTTAATTAATGAAGCAGCGGGTACAATTCAGTGCTTCACGAATTAAAATTTTGCTGGTGATAATTTTTATTACCTGGTAAAGGCATGCATGGACTTCACTGCCCAAGTGTGGATTATGACCAGTCCACGACGACTGCGCTGTACTTACAAAGACTGACAAATAACCAAAATGGCCATGAAACACTCAACATGCAGGCAAGCAAACAGAACAAAGATTATACAGATAAAGAATTTCAGTTTACTATTTCGTTATGCAACCGAAAAATAGGCAAATGAAAAATAGGCTCTGCAAACTTCCAATCAGGTGATATTATGTGTGGGTTATGCAATTTTTTCAAATATGGCCAGGCATTAACCCTTTACCCAATGCAGACAATATCAAAATTTTCTTATTTTTAAATATTATTTTATCAAATTCTAATTTAAAGTAATTCAAGACATTTTATGAAAGTGTCGAATCACCGTTAGGTAAAAGGTCATGGGATACATTTTTGGCCTTTTCAAGAACCCCAGTGATTTAACATTTTATCACACTCCTATTAATGTAAAACACAGGATTTCTACTGTTCTGCCTGTAAGATAAAAATAAGGATGTATCGCACATGTGGTGATACAAAACACATTCGATTTCATTTCCAACATAAAAACAGAAGGAAACTGTCTAAAAAAGTCATGTCATCATTGGTCAAATGAACCAGAGTCAAGATCGCTTGGAAATTGCAAGTTCCTCATATTAGATTTGTTTATCTCAGATATTTAAACAATCAGATTCAAGTCAAAAATTTACAAAATAAAAATAACATTCTCACTACTTGTTCCTTGACAAATAATTTCCACAACTGGTCATATAATGATGGAGTTTACTAAACTTATTAGCTATTTAAAAACGTTTTGTTGTGTTATTTCCTGCAGTTTTGTCAATATCTGAAGTTTGATCATCATGACCGCGACACTGATCAGTGTCAATTGGTTTCGACCAATTGAACGCCGTAAAACTTAAAAAGCAAATTAGGGTTGGTACCCCACCAAGTAACAGTGATGTCTTCTTGGCAATGAAGGAAATTATCCAGTTGAAAGTTGCTTTTAGTTCAATTTTCGGGTAGAGTGGTTGTTACATGGGAGATGTGTGATAAATATAGAACTGCACATACATTTGAATGGGTTAAGAATTATCGCAATCGATTGCTTTGGTCCAGGATATCACTTCATCTCTCGTGATAGCTTGGGCCAAGGCAATCTCGTTTGATAATTCTTAACCCATTCAAATGTACGCGTGATTCTGTATATGTACAAACCTGGAAACTAATCACACAGAAAATGTTTTACCTCATATTAATATGAAAAGAATTGACTTTATCAATTCTGAATCCACCGGACCATTCACAGTCTTTTAAATCTAGTAGCTTCACACACAGAAGCTGATCAAGGTCAAGTCTTGGCCAATGAAATGGAAGTTTACAAGAAGGAAGTGCTGTCAGGTGTCTATCAATGGAAGGAGTAACCTGAAATTAAAATTATAAGGTATAACACATTTCCAATCATATGGATAGAAATTACATACACATAACACAGAGTCTACAAGTTCACGTGTCATTTTCCACATTTAACCCTTTACCAAATATGACTAGATGGCACAAGCATAAAAAATCTCTTGCAAAATAGTATTTACCCCTCAGTGGAACAAACTTAACTATCCCATTCCAATGAGGTCATATGCTATTTTTTGGAAGCAAAAACTCTGAAACCATGTACACAACTGATGTATATCTTGTGTGGTTCAAAGCAGTGTTGACAATTTGTGCTTTTTCAAGATTTTGTAAAGACACCTCTGATATTTGTGAGATATGAGTCCAAACAAAGAAAATCAATAAGTCAGAGATGGAGGCAGGGACCAACCTAGGGGGGAGTTTTAGGGAGACTACAGAAAAAATAGGAAGACTACCGAGTCAAGTAGGGAGACTTTATAGGCAAGTGGGGAAAATTAAGAATATATATGTACCACCCCCTGACGCCCCTTCATATTTTCAGCTCATGGTCCTCCATTAACGCACGATTAATCCAGGTCCAGTTGTCTATGATGCATCTACACCAGGTTAAAAAATCACAAAATAATTACTGATTGAAAATCCCCCACTGCTACGCTCTCCTTCATGACCCCTCCCCTCTTCTTCATGCCAATTCCCCCAGCATCCTCCTGTGGTTGCCTTTCACCAAAGTCTACTAAGCTAATAATTTCCTAAGTCTGAAAGTGTGAACAGGACCAGATGTAAGAATGTTGCTTGGAAGGTACTTTTTCAAGATCTTTCATATGCACACTTGGGCCCTGTACAAAGCTTTTCTTGTCATCAATAAAGCTTTTTCTTCATGTGTTTCAATTCCATTTGTGTTTTTCTGAGAATAGTTAACAGTCATCAGCAAAACGAAATAAAAATAGTGTTAGAAAATGAAAAAATTTATAGTAATTTATATATTTTGTATACTTACCAATGACCCAGACTTAGCTGGTGCTAACTCTTAAAAATTCAGGGCCAAACACAAATTTTGCCCCCCCCCCCCAATCCCCAAAATTTGCATCAAAATCCAAAAAATCCATGTCCTATATGGTCCATACTTTTGTCCACTGCGCATGCGCAGTGTCAAGGAAGTACCGAAATTGGCGCCAAATCTTCATTCTTACAACCAGTGCCTGGTAAATGTTTATATGATCAGCGGGGAGGTATGAGTTCCCAACTCATGGGAGGGCCATCCCCGTCTGGGTCATTGGTAAGTATAAAAAATATATAAATTACTATAAATTTTTTCATATTTTTATACTGTACCAATGACCCAGACTTAGCTGAATTGAAAAAAGGCTGAGGGCCCAGGATATAAAGGAAAATCCAATAGACTCAATTACATATAAACAGAATTATACCCTCAAGGAGAAACAGGATTTACATATATCTTTCTTGTTTATACAAAAAAAGAAAGACATATTACCAATCCGTAATTGAGCACAATAACATCAATGATCTCTATTAACATCCAGTATAACCCATTATAGTAATTTTTTAAAGGAAAGCCAATAAATGAAGATAGTCCAGAGAATGAGACTCTTTATACTCATTTAAAAGTGTCCGAGGATTGTATATTAACGCTCGGATGAAACGAGACATATACAAATGCTTCACACCAAGCTACACTTTAAAAATATTACATAAATGAGATAAACATTAGCTTTACACTTTAAAACCATCCCAGCACCGACTCGGAATTACTTGCTTTTCACTATAAAGCAGGTGATATAAGGAAACACCATCCCCCCCCCCCCCCCCCCCCCTTCCTCTTGCTCTGGGTCAATCACCCCAGAATTAAGAGGGTAGCAGGACAGAGTCACTGCTGAAATACAAAGCCTGCATAACTATAGTTGCAACTGTTTAGTGGATGACATTCTGAGCAACAGATAACGGACCTAAACAACGCAGGTCGCCAGAAATAGACTCAATATTTCTAAGGTAAAAATTTGTGAACGTAGAAGGCTGAGACCATTATGCAGCCTTCATCAAACCGGTAATAGCAATACTATTAGCATAAGCCCAAGATGTAGACAGCACTCTCACTTCATGCGATGAAATCTTAAGCACAGACTGCTGAGTAGAAGATAATTTTTCATAAGCAGCATGAATAGTCAATTGAATCCACCTTGAAATAGAATGGACTGTGATGTCCCTTCTATTAGGCAGCAGAGACAGAAAGAAACGTTTTCGTCCCTTTCTGATAAACTCAGATCTACGTTTGTAAATACGCATATCTCCAACTGGACACAGCAAAGGCCTATGGCTGTCTGAGGACGGAAGAGCCTTAATAACAATAGGCTCAGGGTACTTATTAGGAGCCTGATTCTTAGCCAAAAATCCAACATTAGTAGTCAAGTAATAGTATTACCAACACTACGATAGTGAGAATCCTCAACAGATAGAGATGGAGCTCACTAACTCTTCTAGCAGAAGAGAAGGCTAAGAGAAAAGCTGTCTTATAAGATAAGTATTTGAAGTCTACCGTGTCAAGGGGTTCAAATGGCGCTTCTTTTAGCTTTAGAAGAACCCAAGCTAAATTCCACTTAGGAATTAACCTAAGGGTTCTAGGTCTATTTATCGAAAAGTTTTTAACTAACTTCGATAAAGAGACGTTAGATCCAATTTGTAAGCTATCATGATGAGCATAAGTATCCGATAGCATAGACCTATAACCCTTAATAGTTATTGGCTGAAGTTTGATCTCGTCAAACAAGTAGACCAAAAAATTAGCAATGTCTAGAATGGAGGAATCATAAATATCAATGGAATGATCCCTACACCAAGGAGAGAAAACCTTCCACTTAGCAGAATAATTTAGTGAAGAGGAGGTTCTCCTACAGTTAGAAATTGCATCCACTGCTCGTCCTGTAAAATGCTTGCCGTTCAAGAAGGACCGCACAACGGAAATACCTGAAGGTTGAGACCTTGCGGGTTGTGATGCAGTGTGCACAATTTCCCCTGCGAAAGAAGGTCCTCCCATGGAGGAAGCTTCCGAGGAATGTCCCATAACAGACAGCTGAGTAGATTTATCCATGGTCTCTGGGGTGACAGAGATGTACCAACAGAATCTTGCAGTGAGATTGCTTGATTTTTAGCAATATCTGTTGAATCAACGGAGCTGGAGGATACACGTATCCTATCATTCCGTCTCAAAAGATCGAGAGAGCGTCTACTGCAAACACTCGAGGATCTGGGCATGGCGACACATACATCTGCAACTGATTGTTGAGATGCGTCGCAAACAAGTCTATCATCGGACGATCCCATTGGTAGCAGATCTGACTGAATACTCGTTTGTTGAGAGTCCATTCTGAAGGCAACATTCAACCTTTCCGAGAAAGGGAGTCCGCTAGAACGTTTAGACGACCCGGAATATGACAGACAGACAGAAGGACCTGATGCTCTAGGACAAACAGAAGGATTCTCTCTGTTAAGTTGAACAACAGAACGGAAAGAGTGCCTCCTTGGTTCCGAATATACGCTACTACTGTCGAATTGTCGGACAGAATTTGAACATGTGAATTCTGAATAATGCTCATCCAATGACATAGCGCAAGCCAAATTGACATCATCTCTTTGATGTTTATGTGCTTGTTTAGGAATTGCAGATCCCAAAGACCCTGGCACCTCAAATCTGTTGGGCTCAAAGTCGCGCCTCAACCTGTTTGACTCGCATCCGTCATAATCGTAAAAATAAGATCCGGCAGTTGCAGTGGCACTCCCCGAGTTAACCACTGAATATCTGCCCAAGTCTGAATCTCTTTTGTTTTACATGGTTCGACAAGACGATGTTCGTTTTGAGCGAATGAATCTTCACACTCCAATTCTGAGTAAAAAATATCTGGAGTGGACGAGTGCGTAGGCACCCCATCGGAATAAGATCTGCGGCGGCTCCGCACAAACCTATCAGTCGCATGAATTCTCTCGCTGTTACTACATCTGAGTGAAGACAAAAGACAGTGTAACAACTGACTAATTTCGCTCTGGGTAACGGCAGACGAACCAGATTGTTGTGTGTCTCAAAGCTCATTCCCAAGTGAATGAATGACTTGGATGGAACTAGATCCGACTTCTTTTCGTTTACCTTGAAACCGAGACGTCGGAGCAGTTGAAGCAGACTCTGAACATCGTTCTGAAGCGTTAATCTGTCGCCGTACCTCTGAAAAATGTCGTCCAAGTAGGCCGACTTTACCGCAGACGAATAAGCTCGGAAATGAGTCATTACTGAGATCATTATTCCAGTGAAGGCCCAGGGCGCTAGATTCAGACCGAAGCACATTGCTCAGAAATGATAAACAACTCCTAGGACAGTGAAGCGAAGGTATTTTCTGAATGCCGGATGTACCATGACGTGAAAGTACGCATCCTTGAGATCTAAGCTCGCAGCATAATCGTTCACTCGAATGCTCGCTCTCACCGATCAAATAGTCTCCATATAAAATATCGGAGCCACGATCAGCTTGTTTATCCAGCTTAGATCTATAACTGGATGGAACGAGCCGTCTGGTTTTGGTACCAGGAACAGGTGACTGTAAAAACCGGGAGATTCCTGGTTTTCTGCGACCTCTATTGCGTTCTTCTCCAGAAGAGATTGCACCTCTGAAAGAAGCAAATCTCTCTTCTGAAGGTTTGACGGAAGCTGAGACCATCGCGGACTTCGTGTTAAGGGAGGTTTTTCTCTGAAGGACAGTTTTAGACCTTCCGAAATAACCCCCTGAACACATCAGTAGTACGTAATTGACAACCAGTTGGTTAAGAATCTTGACAGCCTTCCGCCCACTGGAGCGCATAGAGGTTCTGACCTTCACCTCCTGGACCTGCGAGGCTTACAGGAGGAGAAACTACATCCTCCCCGACCCGCACCTCGAACAGTCGACCTAAGGGCATCTGACAAGTTGTCTCGGCCAGCATTACCCCCCTACCTGAGTCGCTACTCTGACGGTCTCTGGAGTAAGACGTAGAGGCTTTCTTAGATCCTCTATAGGAACTTCCCTTGGACGTACTAGCCCCAGAAGTCCCTGACTTACCCCTCTCTGTTGAGTCCATTTTTTTCGAAACAGACATAAAGAGCAGAGAGTCGGAAGCTTTCTTAGTAATCTGATTGTAGATTAGCGTAAGCTTACCATCAAAGAGAAGCTCTCCTGAAACCGGAGCGACTCGAAGAGAGTTTTTCGCCTTAGAATCCACTCTTGTGGATGAAGCCAGGGCAGCATCACGTCTGACTAACTCCAAATTTGCCACTGAAAGGGCTGGGTTATACGTGGAATATGCGACTGTCCTCGAAAGAACTCTCAAGGAAGTTTGAACATCCTGGATTTCTTTTCCATCGAGACGTTGTGATAAAACTCTGGTAAGGTGATCTGCGTAAGATAAGGAGTCTAAACTGGCTCTGTTAGACGAGATTGTCATCTCCAACGTACTGGAGAGAATTGACATACACGCCGGCAAAGATAACTCCAAAACTTCTGCCTGGTCGTCTAAACGCAGAGGAACTCTCGGAACGCCCTGTCCTGCCATTTCAAATTTATTTCTACTGTTGATGAATGGCAGATGTAGAGCATGAGACGATAAGAAACTGGATCTGCAAGTCTTAGAGGCTAGCTTGAAAATAGCATCATTCAGCAATTCAAATGTCCGTGAGACATTTCTGGACTGGGCCGGAAACTCAGGCGCGACGTCCTTAGCCTGGCCGAAAAGGTCTGTGTCCAGTAACGCTATCAGTCACTTATCTGGTATCGCAGCTCTCTGGTCCGGAGGAACAACTTCTGGAAGGTGTTGCCGGATGAAATCTACGGTCACCTTATGTTGTTCTAGAAGGGAAAAATCCAGCTCCGCAGATTCCCTTTCACCATCCGACTGGACCAAATGTGAATAATCTCAGTCGTCCCTATCTGACACTGCAGGGGAGCGAACCAACCCAGCTTCCTCAGACAGTTCCTGATCTGAAAGAGTTTCTGAAGGTTGCTGGGATGCTGCGATGAGTTGTGCTATCTGCGATAGCAAGTCCGTCACAGAGGCCTGTGGAGCTGCGGTCTTACGTTGTTTAAGCGCTGGAAGCTCCTCGGATGGTACCTCTTGCATAATTCTTTTATGCGAACGTCCCGACTGGTAAGGCCTCGTGTCCTTGGCTACCGCATTTTCGAAAAAGTTTTGAGATGAGCCCAAGTTCCCAAAGGAAACGACGAACCCAAATGGATCCCAAAAAAGCCTAAGTGTGGACAAAAATTTTAAAACATATCTAAAAATTAATGTTACACTTACGGACAATATTAATGTATCTGGCTATAAACAAAACCTAACAGAAGACAAGGAATCACTGTCAGAAGTAACCGTTGTCAACGTAAACAAAAGTGAATAAAAACCGGAAACAAGGCACTAAAAATATGCCCCAAAATCAGTAACCAATTTTAAAACACTATCCGATGTAAAACAGAATCTTTCACAGAAGAAACTGCAGTACATCGGATGGTAGATGCATGACCAAAACGCCTAAACACCCCTAGGGTGAGGACAAACCATGGGGAAAACAGAATAAACAATCTGTAACTATGCTAAAACTCCCAAGACATTTCAGTAAAAAAATTTCAAAAATTATGCCAAAAGCATGGGAGATTAGCCAGGGGGGTATCAAGTAAAGGGAGAGAGGAAACACTGAACAAACAGTGGAGATTTCATAGCAAGAATGAAAACATCAGGCCCATGCCCCGAAATTAGGGAACATGAAATAATTTTACATAAAAATTATAAGTTACAGCCCTGAACACATCCTTCCACTGTTTCCTCCTCTCATCCTCTTATTTCATCCTTGGATCCACCATTTCCTTCATGATTTTGTGTCTGGCATCATTTTAACTGAGATTATAAGCACAGATATCAGTGAGATGTTACTGATTGAAGGGCGAAACAAAGAAATGAGGATTTGATGCCAATTTCGGTACTTCCTTGATACAAAAGTATGAAGGACCATATAGGACATGGAATTTTGGGATTTTGATGCAAATTTGGGGAATTGGGGGGGGGGGGGGGGGGGGAGGGGGGGGGGGGGACAAAATTTGTGTTTGGCCCTGAATTTTTAAGATTTAGCACCAGCTAAGTCTGGGTCATTGGTACAGTATAAAAAATGTGTATACATTTTCAGCAGAGAATTTTTGGCATCCTAAGCGATGTAACCTACTTTCAAACTGGGTTATTTTGTTGAGTCGCGTAAGTCACCTATTTTCGTTTCGACACTTGAAGCTCCGACTGAAACAGAACAAAATAGAAACTAGAAAGTGTTTTAGCACACTAAAACATATGTCTCCCCTTCCTTTCTATTTTATGCACTACAAATGATATATACATAAAAATATTGACAATCATACGAGATATGTAAGGTCTAGCTCTAAAGAGAAATAAGTTATGATGACTCTGGCAAATAATACTCTATAAAATATCTGAAACTTGACCTTGAGGTCAGAGGTTAAGGTCACATTCAGTTCATCAAGGTAGCGGACATGCAGTTTCATGGTGGACACATCCACATGTCAAAAAAAAAAAAAATTCTGGTCTGGACAATTACTCCCTATTTAAAGTACATAAATTTGACCTTGAGGTCAAGGTCACATGAAGGTCATGATGATATGTGGTCTCATTGTGATACATCCACATGTCAATCATCTAAGACCTAGGTCAAAAAACAAAAAAGTTCTGATCTGGACAATTATTCCCATTTTTGAAGTACATAAATTTGACCTTGAGGTAAGAGGTCAAGGTCACATGCAGTTCATCAAGGTAGCAGACATGTGGTTTCATGGTGACACATCCACATGTCCAAAAAAAAAAAAAATCTGGTCTGGACAATTACTCCCTATTTAAAGTACATAAATTTGACCTTGAGGTCAAGGTCACATAAAAGTCATGATTACATGTGACATGCGGTCTAATTGCGATACATCCACATGTCAAATATCTAAGTCCTAGGTCAAAAAACAAAAAAGTTCTGGTCTGGATAATTATTCCCTATTTGAAGTACATAAATTTGACCTTAAGGTCAGAGGTCAAGGGCACATGAAGGTCATCGAGGTAGATGACATGCGGTCTCATGTTGACACATCCACATGTCAAATAACCAAGTCCTAGGTCAAAAAACAAAAACATTCTGGTCTGGACAATTACTCCCTATTTGAAGTACATAAATTTGACCTTGACCTTGACCTCATGGTGATACATCCATGTGCCAAACATCTAAGGCCTGGCTCAAAAGACAAACAAGTTTTGGTCCGGACAAAGTTTCCTTGAAAAAAGCACAAATCTGACTTTCAGATCAAAGGTCAAGGTCACATGAAGGTCACAATGGTACGCTACACACCGGCTCATGGTGATACATCCACATGCCAAATATCTAAAGCCTGACTCAAAATACAAAAAAGTTCTGGTCCAGACAGTTTCCCTTAAAAAAGCGCATAAATCTGACCTTCAGGTCAAAGGTCAAGGTCACATGAAGGTCCCTAAGGTACACTGCACACCGGTTCATGGTGATATATCCACATGCCAAGTATCTAAGGTGTAGGTCAAAAGACAAAAAAGTTATGGCCCGGACAAAGTTTGTGTGATGTTTCCCTTAAAAAAAACCACATAAATCTGACCTTCAGGTCAAAGGTCAAGGTCACATGAAGGTTACTATGGTAAACTGCACACCGGCTCATGGTGATACATCCACATGCCAAGTATCTAAGGTGTAGGGCAAAAGACAAAAAAGTTATGGCCCGGACAAAGTTTGTAGAAGAAGAAGAAGAAGAAGAAGAAGAAGAATAATATGCACTAAAACAATATGTCTCCCTTCTGGGAAGGGGAGACATAATAAACAAGAAAAATGTTACTAAGGTAACACATGCTCCCCACCACCCTTGTGAACTTCACCTTGCAGATGCAGCGGAACCTATTATACGCGACAAACCTTCTGACTGTCCTTAACATTTGTAAAAAGTTGTAACAATTGTAATATGATTCGTTTCTGAGTTATGGCTGAGACACGAATATTGATGATTTTCAGTGTGATCTTGAAATGTGACCTTGACATTGACCTTACAGACCTGGCTGTGGTGTGGGACACATCCACCCATTGTTCTTTATAATTGAGCAAAGTTAGATGACTGTGGTCCTAACCGTTTTCAAGTGACAATGGACAATTGATTCTCCTGTGATTTCAAATAAATGGTCGCTTATTTGGCAAATGAAAATGCCCATTTATCACACTCAAGCACATTCGATTCTTGAAAATAATTGTTTTTATGTAAACCTCAGATCACTCAGTTCAGTCTTTCCTCATTTTGGCCAATTTTTAGAGGGCGAATTGTAATTGCCCCGACTATTTTTCTAGGTGACTTTGGTCTTGGAAGGGCAACATAACCATCCTACTCGCCCTCCTGGCTGGTCCCTGGATGGAGGGAGGGATGGAGGAAGAGAGGGTTGCAAATCTGGCATTCTAGAAAATGCAGGGTGTAAAAAGTGCTCACCTTAACTTGCTTTGGAGTGCAGCTGCCCTCCTAAATCCTAAAGTCATCAATAGGAACTTTCTTTTGAGGCTCCAAGACATTTCAATATTCTCCAGCAAGAAATAAGATGAGAAGCCAAAGTTCGAATTAAAAAAAATTTGTGATGCATAAAATTGGTGTTATTAGTACATTTTTTGCAATGGATAAGTTGTATCTGTGACAGCACTTACAACTTCAAGAATTTTGTGGAGAGCAAATAAGTGACAGTCAGTGATAACAGCTGTCGTTAAGACCCCACAAAGAAAATCTTCTGTTTTTGGTTCTTTTGGTAAAATTGTAAGTGGGCGAGCAGTTTTTTATTTTAATTTTAATTTTTGTAATTATTTCTTTGCCATCAAAAGTTCATGTTCTTGGTTTGTTTTATGTTTTAAGCCTCACAATCCACAGAATGGCTTGTGTGGTGGTGCATTTCATCCCTTGAGTGCAAGAAGGCTTTGCAATGCCATAAAGCATTGGAAAGCCTTGTTGAACTTAAGGGACACATTTATCAGTTATATTAACTTGGGTAAAATATCAGATATAAACCATCTTATTTTTATTTTTTTAAGTTTGCATTGGTTATAAAAAGACAGCATGCGGCTGCCAAAAGAACTATGCGGAGGGCCTGGTAAACAGATTTTTTACTTTTTAGGCCTAATTGATTGGTTCTATTCATGAAGTTTATGTATGTCATCAAAATGGGAAAAGCAGAAAATTCTGTTGTTTGATACTTCAATGTTGAAAGGTTTTAATGAAGAAAAATATTTAAAATAAAAAAAAGAGGGATCTGAACATATTTTTCTTGTCACATGAACTGACTTTCAAACTACTATTAGGAAAATTCCATTCATATATATTTTATATGTCAGTCACACCTCTTTAATATATCTTTCATTTTTCATTTTAATTTTGGTAATATAAATTATTACCATGACAATCCCATTATTGAAATAATGAATTAAGACATCAAAGTCAATGCTAAATTTTACATTGATAAGGTATTCAATTATTTATTGATAAAAATGATAAAGATTGCTTTTAGTGTTTATAGTAAAAAAAGGAACAGGGTTTTCAACATAATTGGCACAGTTTTCTAATTTTCTATCAAGAGGATTCAGCCCAAAATGTCCTGCAACCATTAGAAAATGAACAACTGACATGTGCATGGGCAGCAGAAGTAACAATGCGGAGGGTAATCCAGATGGAAATTCAATATTATTAAGAGAACCTTGCTTCTGCAGCATTCACTTTTGCTGCATGATTAACTCAGTTTGGCTGTTTTCAGGCCAGAAAATAAGAAGAAGACTGTCATCTGCAAAATGAGGTCCCCAGAGGGTGAATTTAGTGATGCTACCTTGTTCAGCAGGGTAGCATCACTAAATTTACCCTCTGGGGACCTTAACTGAATCAGGGTCTCAAAACTAAACAGAAAGAAGTACCCAGAGAATAAATTGGTCGACTTTATGGGATAGCATTATCAAATTCACCCTATGGGGACCTCATTTTGCAAAATGTCAGATTGATTATTTTCAGGCCTGGCTGTTTTTTCTTTCATATTCTCGAAGCATTTTTTTTTTAAACTACATAAGTGCAAAAGCACCACCAAAATGGCTACAGAAAGGCTACAAGCAGTTTGTAAAGAGAACAATTCCATCTGGTGGTGCAAAAGTTGAACATAGTTCCTTGGTATCTGCCCACAGTCCCCAATTCATGTTACTGAAGAAAATACATACTATACTAAACAATAAAAACAGACCTGTCCTTTGGCCAAATGTCTTTGTGCTATGGCTATTCTGTGTCTTGATTGGTTATTGATCTCATATCGTGGAGCAAAGGTCACCATGTTTGAATCTCTATATTTTCCTCTTCCATTTCTCACTTCAATGCCAATGTTATACACCCTGCAAAGAGAAAAAAACAATTACATCACAGAAAATCTCATAAAATGTACAACTACAAAAGCTGAGGCCTTAAACAGCCTTTTGATGATAAGAAAGACATTTTGAGGAAATATCATTTCCATCAATCAATACTTTCCAAGTGAAATGGACAGATGTCAGCACAGGACAAAATAAAGAGCTCCAATTTAAAAAAGATTAGCACTCTTATGACTTTCATTATGCATTGTGCGCTTCATTTGTCATCATGTTGTTTTTATTTTATAAGATATAATACTTGAAGATATGTGTGAGTGATTTGGTTTGATGTGTATGTACAGTACGTTCAAGGTGGGTTGTAACAAAAACACCCGTCACTGTGGAGGTGACATAAAGTGTAGAGGATTAAAACCCACGGTGGATCCACTGGACTTAATTACTGTCCACTGCGACTACAAGTGTTGGGGATTAACGAGAATTAATTAGCAGTGCAACTGGTATGTAATCGCAAGTACTGTGCTGAGTGACTCCACCGCAATGACCAGTGATTGAGATTACAGAACACAGAAAATATCAATACATTAATCCCTTGAGACCAGTATTTAAGAGAATTTCAGGGTGAAACGTAAAAGTAAAAACCATTCCTTTTTAGTGCTGATCTGACTGCAAACTAAACGAAATTCTATCGTGGAGAACGGAGATTTTTAGTCTTTTGTGGTGAATAAACTAATAATATTGTCCGTTCAAACTTCACAACTGGGTCAAATGACACAAAAATTAAACTCGCCCCATAAAAAGCTCCTGAAATATTCGTTATTTCTTAATACAAGAGAAGTTAAAAAATTTATAGTAATTTATATATTTTTTATACTTACCAATGACCCAGACTTAGCTGGTGCTAACTCTTAAATTCTAGGGCCAAACACAAATTTTGCCCACCCAATCCCCAAAATTTGCATAAAAATCCAAAAATTAGATGTCCTATGTGGTCCTCCATACTTTTGTCCACTGCGCATGCGCAGTGTCCAGGAAGTAACGAAATTGGAGCCAAATCCTCATTCTTATAACCAGTGCCTGGTATGCGTTATGTAATCAGCGGGGAGGTATGAGTTCCCAACTCATGGGAGGGCCATCCCCGTCTGGGTCATTGGTAAGTATAAAAAATATATAAATTACTATAAATTTTTTAACATTTTTATACTGTACCAATGACCCAGACTTAGCTGAATAGAAAAAAGGCTGGAGGTCCTAGGACATAAAGGAAAATCCAATAGGCTCAATTACATGTAAACAGAATTATCCCCTCAAGGAGAAGAGGAGAACAGGTTTTACATGTATCTTTCTTGTTTGTATAAAAAAAAAGAAAGACACAATACCATTCCGTAATTGAGCACAATAACATCAATGATCTCTATTAACACCCAGTATAACCCATTATACTAATCTTTTAAAGGAAAGCCAATAAATAAAGATAGTCCAGAGAATGAGACTCTTTATACTCATTTAAAAGTGTCTGAGGATTGTATATTAGCGCTTGTATGACACGTGACATATACAAATGCTTCACACCGAGCTCCACTTTAAAAATATTACATAAATGAGATAGACATTAGCTTTACACTTTAAAACTATCCCGGCAACGACTCGGAATTACTGACTCCAGAGGAGGGTATTCCCTAGCTTTTCACTATAAAGCAGGTGATATAAGGGAACACCATCCCCCCCACCCCCTTGCTCTGGGCAGGGTATTTTTTGTTTTTAAAAATTTGATTAGCAGTTTCCATCTTGGTTTCAAAAAGTGATGATAAATTAGTGAATATAAGGCAAAAAAGAAAGAAAAATGGTTAGCATTTGGCCATTTTTGACTAGCATTTTGGAATGCGAATCCAGTCATCAAATACCCTGCTGGGTCAAATACCCCAGAATGAAGAGGGCAGCAGGACAGAGTCACTACCGGAACAGAAAGCCTGCATAACTATAGTTGCAACTGTTTGGTGGGCGACATTCTGAGCAACAGATAACGGACCTAAACATCGAAGGTCGCCAGAAATGGACTCAATATTTCTAAGATAAAAATTTGTGATCATGAAAGGTTGAGACCAATATGCAGCCTTCATCAAATCGGTAATAGCAACACTATTAGCATAAGCCCAAGATGTAGACAGCGCTCTTACTTCATGCGCCAAAATCTTAAGCACAGACTGCTGAGTTGAAAATAATTTTTCATAAGCAGTACGGATAGTTAATTGAATCCATCTTGCAATAGAATGGACTGTAATGTCCTTTCTATTAGGCAGCAGATACAGAAAGAAGTGCTTACGTCCCTTTCTGATAAACTCAGATCTACGTTTGTAAATACGCATGGCTCTAACTGGACAGAGCAAAGGCCTATGACTGTCTGAAGATGGCAGAGCCTTAATAACAATAGGTTCAGGATACTTATTAGGAGCCTGATTCTTAGCCAAAAATCCAACATTAGTAGTTAAAGTAATAGTATTACCAACACTACGATAGTGAGAATCATTAACTGATAGTGCATGAAGCTCACTAACTCTTCTGGCAGAAGAGAAGGCTAAGAGAAAAGCTGTCTTATAAGATAAGAATTTGAAGTCCACTGAATCAAGAGGCTCAAATGGCGCTTCTTTTAGCTTCAGAAGAACCCAAGCTAAATTCCACTTAGGAATTAACCTAAGGGTTCTAGGTCTATTTATCAAAAAGGTTTTCACTAACTTAGATAAAGAGACATTAGATCCAATCTGTAACCTATCATGATGAGCATAGGTATCCGATAGCATAGACCTATAACCCTTAATGGTTATTGGCTGCAGTTTGATCTCGTCAAACAAGTAGACCAGAAAATTAGCAATGTCTGGAATGGAGGGATCATAAATATCAATAGAATGATCCCAATACCACATATAGAAAACTTTCCACTTAGCAGCATAATTTAGCGAAGAGGAGGTCCTCCTACAGTTAGAAATTGCGTCCACTGCTCATCCTGTAAAATGCTTGCCGTGCAAGAAGGACCGCACAACGGAAATATGTCAAGGTTGAGACCTTGCGGGTTGTGATGCAGTGCATGCGATTTCCCCTGCGAAAGAAGGTCCTCCCGTGGAGGAAGATTCCGCGGAATGTCCCACAACAGACACCTGAGTAGATTTATCCATGGTCTCTGGGGTGATGCTACCAACAGCTGAGACCAGCCTAGAGGCTAAATTTAGGGAGAAGTCACTTCTCCCTCCCAAGGTTTTGAGGAGAAGTGAGGTGAAAATAGGGAGAAGTGAGCAAAAAATATTATTTCTCAAAAAGCTATGTCAAGTAAAGGGTTAAATTCAGTTTATCAAATTACTTTTGACAACCAAATATTCTCAAGAACCTGTGTTAGGTAAAGGGTTAAATTCCGTTTAGCAAATTATCTTTTTTGTCAAAAAATATTATTCAGAAAAAACTGTGTTAGGTAAAGGGTTAAATTCAATTTAGCAAATTATATTTGCCAACCAAATTTTTCTCAAAAAGCTGTGTTAGGTAAAGGGTTACATTCAGTTTAGCAAATTGTTTTTGCTAACCAAATATTATTTCACAAAAAGCTGTTTAGGTAAGGGTTCAATTCAGTTTAAAAGCTATTAGTGGGGGGGTTAAATACAGTTTAGTGAATTATTTTTGCCAACCAAATATCATTTCAATTCAGTCCAGAGAATCATTTCTTCCAGGCAAATGTTCTGTTATCAAGGAAGATAATTGAATTTGTCAGTTTGCTTTTAACACCATTTATTTCTGTAACTTACTACTTTTGGTAATTTAGTAGGACCCTTATTGTGACTGCCACAAATGGAACACACCCAACAATAATTTTTAAAAATCACATGCTTCAAACTCACAAGTGCAAACTAAAAAATAAACATTTTTATCATTACCAAAAATGTTTTTTTTTTAAATAAATACCCTGTATAGCGAAGTTTGAAACATTAAAAAAGAACTTGAGCAATTTTCGTCTTGTCATCTAACTTCTCTCTAGTGAAAACTTGAATTGTCATGACGAAATCGTGCCGTGGTTCATATTATTTTGGGGTTTTATGGGAAGTAAAATCAATATATTTAGTAATTCTTTAACCTGCCCAATTATTTGCTTTCACTGCACTTATTTTTTTTCTATTTTTTACAAGCGAAGTTAGCAACGACTTTTCAAAACTGCAAGGCGACTTCTACTTCGCCCAGAGAAAGAAATTGGGCAAAGACCTGGTGTTAAGGGCGAAGATATCGCCTACTTCGCCTTGTAGGCTGGTCCCTGACCAACAGAATCTTGCAGTGAGATTGCTTGATTTTTAGCAATATCTGCTGAATCAACGGAGCTTGAGGATACGCGTATCCTATCATTCCGTCCCAAGAGTTCGAGAAAGCGTCTACTGCAAACGCTCGAGGATCTGAAAAAACAACTCCTGGGACAGCAAAGCGAAGGTACTTTCTAAACGCCAGTTGTACCATGCCGTAAAAGTACACAACCTTGAGATCTGTGCTCGCAGCATAATCGTTCACTCAAGTGCTCGCTCTCACCGATCGGATGGTCTCCATATAAAATTTTGGAGCCACGATCAGCTTGTTTATCCAGCTCAGATCTATAACTGGATGAAACGAGCCATCTGATCTTGGAACCAGGAACAGGTGACTGCAGAAAACTGGAGATTCCTGGTTTTCTATGACGTCTATAGCGTTCTTGTCCAGAAGAGATTGAACTTCTGATAGAAGCGAATCTCTCTTCTGAACATTTAACGGAAGCTGAGACCAGCGTGGACTTCCGAGTTAACAGAGGTTTTTCCTTGAAGGACAGTTTAGACCTTCGGAAATAACCCCTTGCACCCATGGGTCGTCTGTAATTGACAACCAATTGGTTAACAATCTCGACAGCCTTCCGCCCACTGGAACGTAATAGAGGTTTAGACCATCACCTCCAGGCCCTGTGAGGATTGCAGGAGGACAAACCACGTCCTCCACGACCCGCACCTCACCCAGTCGACCTAGGGGCGTCTGACCGGTTATCTCAGCCAGCATTACGACCCCTATGTGAGTTGCTACTCTAAAGGTCTCCGGAGTAAGATGTAGAGGCTTTCTTAGATCCTCTATAGGAACTTCCTTTGGACGTATTCGACCCGAAGTGCCTGCCTTACTCCTCCCTGCTGAGTCCGACTTTTTCAAAGTGGAATTAAAAGCAGAGAATCCGAAGCTTTCTTAGTAATCTGATTATAGATTGTAGAAAGCTTAACATCGAAGAGAAGCTCTCCTGAGACCGGAGCGACTGGAAGAGAGTTTTTTCACCTTACTATCCACTCCTGTGGATGCAGCCAGGGCAGCATCACGTCTGACTAACTCAATATTGCCACAGCAAGGGCAGAGTAGAATATGCTATAGCCCTCGAAAGAACTCTTAAGGAAGTTTGAACATCCTGGAAATTCTTTCTCTTTGAGGCGTAATGATAACGCTCTGGTAAGGTGATCTGCGTAAGATAATGCGTCTAAATTAATTCTATTAGACGAGATTGTCGTCTCCAGTATACTGGAGTTAACAGACATGGACGCCTGCAATGACAATTCCAGGTCTTCAGCCTGGTCGTCCAAACGCAGAGGAACTCTCGGAACGCCTTATCCTGTCGTTTCATATCTATGTCTAGCATTGATGAAAGGCAGCTCTATAGCGCTAAGCGATAAGAAACCGGATTTGCCAGTCTTAGAGGCTAGCTTGAATATAGCGTTATTCAAAAGTTCAAATGTCCGTGTGACATTTCTGGACTGGGTCAGAAACTCAGGAACAGTGTCTCTAATCCGGCTGAAAAAGTCTGTGTCCAGTGACACTTTCGGTTCCTTATCAGGTAACGCAGCATTTTGGTCCAGAGAAACAACTTCTAAAAGGTGATGCTGGATGAAATCTACGGCCACCTTAAGTTGTTCGGAAAGGGAAAATTTCAGCTGCGCTGATTCCCTTTTACCATCTGCCTGGACCACATAAGAATCTCGGTCCCCCCTTACTTACTCTGCAGGGGAGCGAACCGACCCAGCTTGCTCAGACAGTTTCTTTATGAAAAAGTTTCTGATAGCTGCTGGGATGCTGAGACGAATTGAGCTATCTGTGATAGCAAGTCCGTCACAGAGGCCTGTGGAGCCGCGGTCTTATGTAATTTAGCTGCTGGAAGCTCCTGGGACATTAATTCTAATTCCTGCATACTTCTCATATGCGAACGTCCCGACTAGAAAGGCCTCGTGTCCTTGGCTAGCAGATGGCGTGACCTGGTCGATGTGGACTCGCTGGTCGGCGAAGCAGGCTGGATATCTGCGGTCACATAGCCAAGGTGTAGTTGTGTTCGCTGATGTGAGGATGAGGAAGCCAATAGACAAGCCACGTCAGACTGTCTATGCGACCGAGCGTCCCGAGCAGGAGGAGTGGACGTATGCTCTGACTAACGAACGTTACATACAACAACATCTGGGCCCAGATGTTGTAAGAGAGAGGGAGGCCTCTCTCGCTCGCGGTCCGGGTAGACCTGGATGAGCTAGCTACCGGACTGACTGGCTTCCTCTGTTCCATCCTCCGATCCGTCGTCGCTGGGTGTGCGTGATTCGAGATTATAGTGCTCGCAACAACCCTTCTCTCTCCTGGACTGCAACAGACAAACCCGGTGTCACAACCATGATTGCTTCACCGGGGGAGCTAGCAGGCAACAAGTGACCGTCGATCCTATGTGGGACCTCTTAGGCACTTGCCGCATTCCTTGAGTACTTTGCCGCTAGCTCATTATTGTGATGATGGAAGCACACTTTTGAAGACATCACGGAAACATCACCCTGTTCTTGTTCCTCTGAAAAAGAGACTGAAAAAACTAGAGTGACCTTGTGGAGAAAGGACCGGCATGGACCTCTCACCACTAACAATATACCGTGACACACATCTCCACCATTTATCATCTGAATTGGCACACAATGAGCAAGAATTAGTGCGAGTACACAGACTACAACAAATACAATGAACATGAGAATCAGAGGAAGACTTCCTCGATTTACAATTGAAGAATATTCTTTCATTTTGAAAAAAATATTAAACAGTCACCGTACTCGCACCAACCCTTGAAAACAAAAATACATAATAATAATAATCCATTACAAACATTTCGAAAATTAATTCAAAAGAAAAACATTTTTTTTAAAAATTTTCAAGATGAGCCCAAGTTCCCAATGGGAACAATGAGCCGAAATGGATCCCAAAAAAGCCTAAGTGTGGACAAAAATTTTTAAATCATGTTTAAAAATTAATGTTACACTTACGGACAATATTAATGTATCTAGCTATGAGTAGAACTAATAGAAGACAAGGAATCACTGTCAGAAGTAACCGTTGTCAACATAAACAAAAGTGAATAAAAACTGGAAACAAGACTCCAGGCACTGAAATATGGCCCGAAATCAGTAACCAATTTTAACACTATCCGATGTAAAACAGAGGCTTCCTGAGAAGAAACTGCAGTACATCGGATGGTAGATGCATGGCCGAAATGCCTAACCACCCTAGGGTGAGGATGTAACTGTGGGGAAAAAACAGAATAAACATTCTGTTACCAAGCCAAAACTCCCAAGAAATTTCAGTAAAAAAAATTACAAAAATTATGCCAAAAGCATGGGAGAATAGCAAGGGGGGTATAAAGGAAAGGGAGAAAGGAAACTCTGAACAAACTGTGGAAAATTCATAACAAGAATGTAAACGTCAGGCCTATGCCCCGAAATTAGGGAACATGAAATAATTTTGCAAAAAAATTATAAGTTACAGCCCTGAACACATCCTTCCACTGTTTCTTCCTCTCATACTCTTATTTCATCCTTAGATCCACCATTTCTTTCATGATTCTGTGTCTGGCATCATTTAAACTGAGATTATAAGCACAGATATCTGTGAGATGTTACTGATTGAAGGGCCAAACAAAGAATGAGGATTTGGCTCCAATTTCATTACTTCCTGGACACTGTGCATGCACAGCGGACAAAAGTATGGAGGATCACATAGGACATCTAATTTTGGTATTTTGATGCAAATTTTGGGGATTGGGGGGGGGGGGGCAAAATTTGTGTTTGGCCCTAGAATTTAAGAGTTAGCACCAGCTAAGTCTGGGTCATTGGTACAGTATAAAAATATGATTTTTTAATCATGGAAAGTTTGTGACACTGAACAATGTTACAGCTATATTTCATAAAATCAAGTTTGTTTTCATTTGAATTGACATTTGTGCATCATGTTTCATTTGCAATGTGTACTTTTGTCACAGTAACTGTATTGTGCCAAACTAAAATAAAAATAGAAATAAATTAAATTTTGCATGCATAGAGAATAAGCTTTTGTGTTAGCTTCATCGATCACAGAAATATGATCAGTGTTTATAGATTTTTATTTTATTTCTTTTTTATCTATAAAAAAGTTCATCTCTATTAATTTAAACACTCATAAAAGTGTGTGGGAAATTGTTTTTTTGTTTTTGCAAAAAAGGATTTTCAACCCACTGCCAACCCTGAGCAGAGAACCTCAAGTCCAAACATTGGATTAATAGCTTATTTTAGAAATTATACAGGAGCAAACCTTAGTTTCACCTCACTGACTCATGACATTGGTAGTTTATTATGCCAATTTCCCCACCTTCAAATGCCCTTCTATTACAAGGAATGCTGATGAGAGGCAGTACTGCCACAAATAAGAATTTTACCGAAAATTCAGAGTCCTGTTAGGTTTTTAACTAAGACCATTTATGCTGTTGGAAAACAAAGCAGAAAATGATTTGTTAGAGTAAGAACCAATTTACATTTTAGACATTCATTTCAAGGAGAGTACCAGTAGAAAACAATATTAGTGTAACAGAATGAAATTTGCACTCTCATTTTTCTTTTAAGCCTACAGATAAGAGAAAAACCCATCTTGCTGTGAAGCCCCTGATGAACTATGACATAAGGAAGGTGCAACAAGCTAACCATTACTCAAATATAATACATAATATTAAACTTGTCACATATCATTAAAATTTCCAATAAAATTAAAAAAAACAAAAAACAGAACACCATCAATTTTCAGCAGATCACCATAGTTTTCAAAAGTGTCCAAAATGATATTAATATGCTGCAGGTCAGGCCTAAAAAGAGTTCAAAATATGTTTCTCTGGCCCTCTTGCATGGTCCTTTTGGATGCTGGATGCTCGTTTTTATAACCAATGCAAACTTATAAAAATAAAAATAAAATGTTTTATGTCTGATATCTTACCCAAGTTAATAAACTTGATAAATTTGTCCCATGAGTGCAAGAAGGCTTGGTAATTTATCAGTTTTATTGTCACAGGCAATACTGACATACCGACTAACTAATAATTTTAATGGAAAACCACAATATTTGATAAATAAGGCCTAAAAAAAGTTAAAAATCTTTTTTCCAGACCCTCCCTCATGGTCATTTTGGGTGCCACATGCTCTCTTTCTATAACCCATGAAAACTTAAAAAAATAAAAATTAAATGGTTTCTGTCTGATATTTTACCCAAGTTAATAAAACTGATCAATGTTTCCTTTAAGTGCAACAAGGCTTCAATGCTTTACAAAGCCTTCTTGCACTCAGGGAATGAAATACACCACTATCCATGCTATTCTATAGATTATGAGGCCTAAAGCATAAAACAAACCAAGAACATGAACTTTTGATGCCAAAGAAATACTTACAAAAACTAGAGTGATGTCACACATGCAGCCCGACTGTCCCAGGAATGGCAAAGCTTAGATGCTAAATAGTCAGAGCCATTTTTTGTTAACAGTTTACCTACCGAATCTGCCATATCTGCACTCGTGATATACAAAATTTGCTATTCAAATTTTATTTTTTCATTTCTCTACTTCAAAACATACCTCATGACCTATTAATGGAACAAACTTGATGAGTTTGTTCCAATAAGGAGTAATAAGCCATGGTTAGAAGTAAATAAAAAATGAAAAAATCTGATGTTTCAGAAAAATAATTTGTACTGTTGGCTACAACTTGTGTTAGGTAAAGGATTAAAGATGCAGTACATAAAGTAATGTTGGGCTATATGAGTCAATTTTCTTTTTTGTATGTAATAACTCCCAACCCTTCAAAATGCATTTTGGGAATAATTGCCTAAGTGACACGTTTGTGTGTGTGTGTTGGTGGGTGGAGGGGGGGGGGGGGGGGGGGGGGAGGAAGTTGTGGAACCTACATTGAAACCTGGCCTGTATTACTAGCTGGAAAATACACATATTAATTTTGGTTGAAATCAAATAATCCAAACTGGAGTTATCAGTCGGAAACCAATTGTTTACAGACAGATGGATGGACTGACAGATGGACGGATGAAAGTCATGACTTTTGCCCTGACTTTTTAACAGTCAGGCTAAAAATGCATTTTGTACCAAAGAAAAAATATTGCATGAATGGCCCTGGGTGAGGAGGAGTCCATTTTTTTCCACATGTGGTCAGTCTTAATCCTTCAGAATGCATTTTGAGCAGAGAAAAAAGAAAATACCTAACTGGCACCATGGGGGTGAAGGTGGGGGTGGGGGGGGGGGGGGGTGTTTGTCTGGGTTTTTAACCACTAAATGTAACCAAAACTGTAAAACGCATTTTTGACAAAAGAAAAAAAAGTGCCTAATTGGCCCCCTGGGGGGTGGGGGTGGGTGGAGGGGGTGTGTGGGAGGTTTTTGTTATGTGAGTTTAAAAAAGGTTCCGCATGTAGTGACTGTAAATAGTTCAAAATGCATATTCGAGGAAAGAAAAAAAAATGCCTAATTGGGGAGGGGGGGGGGGGGGGGAGGGGATAGTTTCTGTCTGGATTTTTAACCAGAAAACTGTAAAAAAGCATTTTTGACAAAAGGAAAAAAAAGTTCTGCATGTAGTGACTGTAAATAGTTCAAAATGCATATTGGAGGAAATAAAAAAAAAATGCCTAATTGGGGGGATAGGGGGGGGGGGGGGGCAGGGGGGGGGGGGCAGTGGTGTTTGTCTGGGTTTTTAACCAAAACTGTAAACAAGCATTTTTGACAAAAGAAAAAAAAGTGCCTAATTGGCCCCCGGTGGAGGGGGGGGGGGGGGTGGGGAGGCGGTTACGTCTGTTTAAAAAAAGGTTCCGCATGTAGTGTCTGTAAATAGTTCAAAATGCATATTGGAGAAAAGAAGAAGAAAAAATGCCTAATTGGGGGTGGGGGGGGGGGGGGGTGTCTGGGTTTTTAACCACAAACTTGGAGTCATCCTACCAAGCTACAATGAAATCCCTTCATAATTATGGCCTGCGGAATATTCTAAAGGTTTTCGGGCTTCGGGCCTCTGTTTCCGTCACAGTTGCCCAAAAGGGGACGTTCTCATGTAGACATTATATGAAGTCAACCTATCAAGTTACAATGAAATCCCTCCATAAATATGACCTGTAGACTGTGCTAAAGGTTTTCGGGCTTCGGGCTAGGGCAGCCATCATGGTTGAATGATCACAACCAAAAGGGGACATTCTCATCTGGGCATCATGTGGATTGATCCTATGAAGTTATAATGAAATCCCTTCATAAATATGACCTGTTGACTGTGCTGAAGGTTTTCGGGCTTCGGGCACCTGTAGCCATCACAGTTGCCCAATCATGTCCAAAAGGGGACTTTCTCATGTAGACATCATATGAAGTCAATCTATCAAGTTACAATGAAATCCCTCCATAAATATGACCTGTAGACTGTGCTAAAGGTTTTAGGGTTTCGGGCTCGGGCAGTCGTGACGGTTGATAGATCACGTCCAAATGGGGAAATTCTCATGTAGACATCATACAGAGTCATCGTATCAAGTTATAATGAAATCCGTCCTTATTAAACATGAGCTGCAGACTGTACTAAAAGTTTTCGGGTTTCGGGCTTGGGCAGCCATCACGGTTGACAGATCATGCCCAAACGGGGACGTTCTCATCTAGGCATTATACAGAGGCAATCTATGAAGTTGCAATGAAATCCCTTCATAAATATGACCTGTAGACTGTGCTAATGGTTTTCGAGTTTTAGGCTCGGGCAGCCATAGCGGTTGACCGATCACGACCAAAAGGGGACATTCTCATGTAGACATGACCTAAAACCAGCATATGAAATTTTGTGACGATCAGACAAGAACTACCAGGTGTAGCCTGTACTTGAAAGTTGAATAAAAAACTTTGACCACAAACTTTATCCAGAACTCCAAATGTCAACTAAACAGGGGGGGAAAAAAAAAAAAAAAAAAAAAAAACCACTTGAACCTTCAGTAAAAAACTTTAACCACAAACTTTAACCAAAACTCTAAAAGTTAACAGATGGACAGACAGACGGACGGATAGACGGTACGACGAATGGACGGACAGATGGACGGACAGATGGACAGGCAAAAGTCATTACTATAGCCCTCCTTGTAAACAGTCGAGCTAATAAACAGTCGGGCTAATAAATGAAAGAGTCAATGACTCTGTAGCTCAACTTGGATATGACAGGAATTAGTACTTGCTGTGACCAAGACAACTGAATAATGAATATGACAGGAATTAGTATTTGTTTTGGCCCAGTCAACAATAATAAAAGAATTACAAGGTGACTGTAATGGACTACAGATTAAGACCAATCATTGTAGATTATTATTTTTGTGTGGAAATTTTCAGTCCCAAACAAAATATTTTCAGACTAAAATTTTTTCTTCTTCTTCTTAAAATTGACCAAAATGTATCAAAACACAAAAAACTAATTTCCGGATTTTGGTCCAAAATTTTCTAAGTCCCACCCGGACCCCAAATTTTCAGTGTAAAAAAAAATTTTTTTTTTGGTCTTAAAATTGACCAAAACGCATAAAAAACCAAAAAACTAATTTCCGGATTTTGGGCCAAAATTTTCTCTAAGTCCCACCCGGACCCCTAATTTGCATAATTTATTCACGAGAAAAACTCTGTATTATATGTAATGTATCCCATGGTACTAAACATTCATACAAAAATTTATTCAAATCAGATCTTTCATTTGGAAGTTCTGTGCAAAAATCTGATTGCACTTAATTTTGAACAAAATGGCTGCTAGCGGCCATCTTGAATTTCAGACTGGACCCAAAAACACTCCTTCTCGTCCCACAGTGATAACAAAGGTACCCAAGAAGTTTCGTGAAGATCGGTTCATAAATACGGCCTCTAGCCCGAGCCGTATTGGGATTTGCACTCACAGTGCTGAAAGTAACACTAAATAAATCAAAGTTAGCCTAGTTTGCATAATTTACACACAAGAAAAAAACCTGTAATATATGTAATGTATCCCATGGTACTAAACATTCATACAAAAAATTATTCAAATCAGAGCTTTCATATGGAAGTTCTGTACAAAAAACAGATTTCTGCATCGTCGGTACAAAATGGCTGCTGGCAGCCATCTGGAATTTGGGACTGCACCCAAAAACACTTGTTCTCGTCCCACGGTCATAACAAAGGTACCCAAGAAGTTTCGTAAAGATTGGTTCATAAATACGGCCTCTACCCGAGCCATAGCAGCTTGGCACTTACAGCTCTGAAAGTAACACTAAATAAATCAAAGTTAGTCTAATTTGCATAATTTACGCACGAGAAAAAAACCCGTATTATATGTGATGTATCCCATTGTACTATACATTTATACAAAACTTTATTCAAATCAGAACTTTCATACAGAAGTTCTGTACAAAAAACAGATTTTTGCATCATCGGTACAAAATGGCCACTGGCAGCCATCTTGAATTTTGGACCACACCCAAAAACACTCGTTCCCATCCCAGGGTCATAACAAAGGTACCCAAGAAGTTTCGTAAAGATTGGTTCATAAATACGGCCTCTAGCCCGAGCCATAGCAGCTTGGCACTTACAGCTCTGAAAGTAACACTAAATAAATCAAAGTCAGTCTAATTTGCATAATTTACGTACGAGAAAAAAACCCGTATTATATGTGATGTATCCCATGGTACTAAACATTTATACAAAACTTTATTCAAATCAGAACTTTCATACAGAAGTTCTGTACAAAAAACTGATTTTTGCATCATCGGTACAAAATGGCCGCTGGCAGCCATCTTGAATTTCGGACCACACCTAAAAACACTCGTTCCCGTCCCAGGGTCATAACAAAGGTACACAAGAAGTTTTGTAAAGATCGGTTCATAAATATGACCTCTAGCCCAAGCCATAGCCAATTGTTGACGTACGGACAGATGGACAGACAGCCAGACGGACAGACGGACGGACGGACGGACAGACGGACGACGGACGACGGGCCATGACAATAGCTCAAATTTGACTTCGTCAAAGTTGAGCTAAAAATGAAATAAAAAAATGCCAACCACATACAATTTTACAAAAAATGGCACAAGAAACGGAAGATCTAATTTGTGGGGCCTAACATTACATTTTTCACTAGTGAATGTATAATTTTTTGCTCAAAGTTATTTTACTGAATTTTCTCAATTTCACGGTAAAGTATTAAAATGTATAATTTTTCCATCAAAGATATTTTATTGAATTTTTCTTACTTTTATAAGAAAGTATAAAATAATTTCTTTTCCTTATAAAAGAGGAAGAAACATGCTAACATATATTAAATGAAACAGAATTAAATAAACCCCAAAATATGCAAATTGCATACACACATGGATCAACAAATAAACAAAACTGATATTATAAAATCAAACAATTTAACTACTTAATGAAGAATTAAACAAATGAATAGATATATTAGTGAATGACCGCACTTATTAATGAATAATGAATTAAATGTTCACTAGAGCTGCAATACATTAACAAAAGCCCTCAGAAAAGCAAAAAAAAAGATGCATTGTTTCAAGCACATCCATCATTTTAATGACTCGCCACAATCACTACCATCAACAATGTTTACATCTTTGCAGCAAATGTTGTCAGCATATCTAGACTACAAATATGTGTGCTTGCATTTCTGCTGATAAATGTTTGAGATACATTTGTACAACAAACTATGGAGAATATAAAGTACATAATTGTGTAAGACTATTTTTTACATTTTATTCATTAGCCTTTAAAAGTGTAAGGCCCCACAAAGTAGTCCTTCTGTTTCTTCGGCCATTTATCTGCAAAAATGCATGTGGGCAGGCATTCTTGTATTTTATTTTTTATATTTGTAATTATTTCTTCGCCATCAAAAGTTCATGCTCTTGGCTTGCTTTATGTTTTAGGCCTCATAATTAGCAGTGCATTTCACCTCTTGAGTTCAAGAAGGCTTTGCTTTAGCACTCAAGGGACAAATTTATCAATTTTATTAACCTGGGTAAAATATCGGACATAAACCATTTAATTCTTAATTTTTTTAAGTTTACATTAGTTATAAAGAGTCCAGACAGCTGCCAAAAGGACCATGTGGGAGGACCTGAGAAACAGATTATTTACTTTTTAGGCCTAATATATCAACTTTGATAATTTTTTATAGCAACAAAACAGGTGCCCTGATATGCAGTCTTTGAGTAAGCTTGCAAGTTATAATTTAAGTAATTTGGCAGTTGTTTCTAGGTAAGACTTAGATGTCTTTATAAGCAGCTAAGATTTGAGTAGAAGCAACTGCAAAATCAGGAAGAAAACTTCCAAAGTGTATGAAAACTGTATAAAAATCTCCAGACCTGCAAGGATTTATAATTATTATTATAAATGTTGGATGACATATTTATCTCATCAACACTACACTATGTGTATTTAACCCAATTATGTAAAAGTTATGAGCTTTAGTAACTCTTTTATGGAGCACAATTTTTTTTATTTGATTAGCAGTAATTGACTCTATAATCTTTATGCAGTTAAAGGTCAAATTTATACTCAAGATATGATAAATGGTTTGGTGCCTGAAAGTTATATGCAGTAAACAAGATTATTCAACTTAGAAGTATCCAACTGAGTGAGCTCTACTGAAATTACATCAGCGAAATTCACTCAAAATTTATCAGAATATGAAATGTGAAATATCACTTGTAACATTGCTTTGAGTTCAAGTTAAACAGTTCACACTGATGTGGGATGATCAACTGGTTTGTTTCATATAAACATCGCCAGTGGGTAAAATAACATAATAAAAAAAAATAAAAGTAATAAATAGTATAACAAGAGGCTCTAAAGAGCCTGTAATCGCTCACCTGGAAGAACTACATATCCCTCCACTATTCTAATCAAAATCAAAGAATGCAGCTGGCAGCCAGGCTCCTTCATCTGTGCAACACAGAATGATGACTGTTTTCAAAGGATGTTTCATACATTATTTGTGCCAAGTTTGGTTCACACTGGCCAAGTAGTTTCAGATGGGAAGATAAAAATGTGATTTCCCACAGAGTTTCCATGGTAACAATGAGCCGCAATTGTGGCCATGTTTGCAACCCATTCATCATATAATGAGGATCATTGGTAGAGGGTGTCCCAGTCATCAATCATGCAAAGTTTCAAAACATTTGGCCTTGTAGTTTCAGAGGAGAAGATTTTTCAAAATCGACCAATCAGAACCAAAGAATGCCTCAGCGGCCATGTTTTTCATCCAACAGGAACAAAATGAGAAACATTTGTAAAGAACCTCCCATAGACCATTTGTGCCAAGTTTGGTTCACATCAGATTAGTAGTTCCGGCGAAGAAGATGAAAATGTGATTTCCCATAGGGTTTCTATGGTAACTATAAGCTGTGGCCATGTTTGCAACCCAATCAACATTAAATGAGGATCATTGGTAGAGGATATTCCAGTCTGCAATCATGTGAAGTTTTAAAACGTTTGGCCTTTTAGTTTCAGAGGAGAAGATTTTTTAAACTCCACCTATCAGAATCAAAAAATGCCTTTATAGAGGATGTCCCATGGACTATTCCCACCAAGTTTGGTTCACATAGGCTCAGCAGGTCCAGAGAAGAAGATAAAAATGTGAAAAGTTTACAGACACCAGACATCGATGGATGCCAAGTGATGGCAATAACTCACATGCCAACTTGGGCCAGGTGTGCTAAAAATAACTTTGGCCATATAAGCTTATTTGTAGTGGTTTTCAGGTGAGAAGGCCTTATTATCCCAGAACCCCACAAACTGCTCTTCCCTCTACCAACTCCTCTTCCTCAAACTTTCAGAAATGAACGGTTACATGCCATCCCATACATCTTTCTTCACAATTTCTCTGACCAGCGTACTAGCCTCATCCACTGTATCAAACCATAACGAAATATCCTTCATTCACCAATACCACTTCCTAAACCTACACCCAGTGTATCTTGTTCTGTAAGATGGATATTTTTGGCATCTGGGGAATTTTGAGAGAGTGGTCCAGGGTGTTCATTACTTCCAAATTACACATTTGGCACTCCTTACCACGGTCTTTCCAAATTTCCCCAAAGCCAGTTGCTCTTTACTGTGAAATCCATCAGAGACCTCTTAGCTCTGATCCCATCATGCCATCCACGATTCTCACCCAGACTTTTTCCCTGGGCTGTTCCCCCATCTTGGTCTGACATCTCTACTGAAGTTTTTAATAATTCCCTGCATTGTTTTGCAGAGTTTCTAAACCTAAACTCTTTACAAGTGTTTGGTTTTGAGGAATCACTTCTGTACCCTGTTATATTTGGTACACCAACCATCTTTCAAATGGTTTTCTCCACAAAAACCTTATTGAAGCTCTTTTCCTCCCTAAAATGGTACTTTTTTAATGAGCTTGGTGAGTTTAGTCTAATGAGGAGTCATAAACTTGGAAAAGGAAAAAAAATAAAATTTCAGAGTTATTTGGAAAATGTTAGTACTGCAGCCTGCAACTCTTGTTGGGTAAAGGTCTTATCACCAATAACAACATGCTGACTTTTAAATAAAAAAAAAACTGACTGAAACCTTTATGCACATCTACAGATGCTATCTGAACACCTTGGCATAGTTTAAAGGTTTCAAATTAAATGCCCTCGGAGCCTTTCAATAAAAACTGATTTGGGCTAACTGAGCTGTGTCAAGCCGGATATTATAAAATAAATATTTCTTTTGAAAGTACCAAAGTCAAAATAGAGTAGTGTCAGTAGACTTCTTGATTCATCACAATATTTTTTATTGAATTAGGTTACTCTATAAACTATAGACAATTAACATGTCAAGTTAACACTGCAGGTATGGTAAATGGTTTGGTGTTTAGTTCTTCTGAATGCTCCTATTGATAGTACAGAACAGTGAATGCTGCTATTGAAAGTACCAGTCAAATGAGAGCAGCATCAGTAGACTTCTTGATACATGAGAGCAGAGTACTTATAAATGCTTCCAGTGGAAGTACATCTTGATACATGAGAGCAGAGTACTTATAAATGCTTCCAATGGAAGTACCAAAGTCAAATGAGAACAGCATCAGTAGACTTCTTAATACATCACCATATTTTTTATAGAATTAGGTTACTCTATAACCCATAAGCAATTAACAGGTGAAATTAACACTGCAAGTATGGTAAATGGGTTGGGGACTGACAATTATATGCCATTACCAGGGATATTCTATAAGTGAATACAGAATTAAGTGGGAACAACTGTATTTGCGAGATGTGTACAAATATATAATGATCAGCTAGCTGTTTTTAAACTGCAAAGCCAAACTCATAGACTGCTCATTTTTTCCAAATGCCTTCGGAAAAAAGGAAGTTGCCTGCGCAGATAATACAAAAATGGAATTTTTTGAGTGGATACAGAAATCATTCTTCTGAAATAAATTTTTTCATGCTTGACTTCATCTCACATAATTTTTTTTTCTTCCTCACTCATGAAATAATTTTTATATCCACTTAAAACAAGAGCAATGCAAAGCATGGCATATGCTCCTGAGCAGTGTCATAAAAGGGAAAGTAAGTCTCTTGGGGGTATAACCAAAATCAAAAGGAAGCTCCCACTAGACACCAATAATGCATAACCAAATGAAAGTGTCAATGACACTGTAGCTCAACTTGTCTGTGTGTTATGTTTGTTGAAAAGGATAATGTTCAATGTTTATGAAAGGATTATGAAATAAGACAAGAATTGTGATAATTGGGAATATGTTAAGTTCTGTTCCCTGTATGCTATGTTTTCAATAAAAATAATATGAGGTGTAGACTGTACTAAAGCACTGAGGGGTGGGTTAATGTGGCCCTCACAGTTAATGTATGTGGCACTCACAGTTAATGTATATCAACAAAAGTTACCAAGTTACAGTGAAATTATTCCAAAATGAGTTAACTTATCAAGTTACAATGAAATCCCTTTATAAATATAGCCTGTAGACTGTGCTAAAGGTTTTCAGGCTTTGGGCTTGTGCAGTCATCACAGTTGACCGATTGCAACCAAAAGGGGATGTCCACATCTAGACAGTATACTGAGTCATCCTACCAAGTTACAATGAAATCCCTTCTTCAATATGGCCTGTAGACTGTGCTAAAGGTATTTGGGCTTCAGGCATCTGTGTCCATCACGGTTTACCAATCGCAACCAAAAGGGGACGTCCTCATCTAGACATTATACTGAGTCATCCTACCAAGTTACAATGAAATCCCTCCATAAATTCAACCTGCAGTCTACGCTAATTTTTGGGGGGTTTTGGGCTTGGGCAGCCATCATGGTTGAATGATCGCAATCAAAAGGGAACGTTCTCATTTGGGCATTATCTGGAGTCATCCTACCAAGTTACAATGAAATGCCTTCATAAATAAGACCTGAAAACTGTGCTACAGGTTTTCGGGCCCCTGTAGCCATGACAGTTGATCAATCGCGACAAAAAGGGGATGTTCTCATCTAGACAATATATGGAGTCATCCTACCAAGGTACCATGAAATCCCTCCATAAATACAACCTGTAGACTGTGCTAAATGTTTTCGGGTTTTAGGCTCGGGCAGCCATCATGGCTGAATGAACGTGACCAGATGAGGAAGTTCACATCTAGACATCATACAGAGTCATCCTATCAAGTTACAATGAAATCCCTCCATATTAAATATGACCTGTAGACTGTGCTGAAAGTTTTTGGGTTTTGGGCTTGGGCAGCAGTCACAGTTGACAGATCATGACGTTCTCATCGAGATATTATACAGAGGCATCCTACCAAGTTACAATGAAATCCCTTCATAAATATGACCTGTAGACTGTGCTAAAGGTTTTCGGGTTTTGGCTCGGGCAGCCATCACGGTTGACCGATTGCAACCAAAAGGGGACGTTCTCATCTTGACATGACCTCAAACCTGCATATGAAATTTCGTGATGCTCGAACAAGAACTATGGGTGTAGCCTGTGCTAAAGGAAAATGTGAACAGACTAACAGACTTCCACACACGTGATGGCAATAGCTTATCCATGACTTTGTCAAGTTAAGCTAAAAATGGTTATAAAGTTTGTATGAATATCATCAGGATATCTGTGAGACTCAAATAAAATTTGAAACTACCTCACCACAGCGATCTTTAAGACCAAAATAAAGGAAAGACTGAATTCATTTCAATGAGGTATGTACATGCATGCAATTTGAAAAATTAAGTTTCAAAACAGATATTCAATCTCTATTGGAAAGAAACCCCACCCCGCTAAAAATCTGCGTAAAATATATACATGATATGGCAAAGCCAATTTTAAATATACCAGTACCAGATTTCTGTACAGTAGCCATCACCATACACCAAAGTAAGAATCTTACGTACTGGATAAGTTTGTCAGTGGGTATAATTAATAGCAATTTGGCACGAATTTCCAATTCTACTAACCAGTCTGGTCTGTTTGTTTGTCTATCAACCACATGAAGCTGTCGAACTCCTACTCCACTCTCTAGAGAGAATGAATTACACCTGTAATGAATAAAAGCAGGAAGAGTTTAAAACTTTTTGCCATTATTAGAAGAAAATTTTTTTTTTAAAAGCTGATTTGCTCATTTCAAATTTTCTTCAACAAACGTATGCTAAGGGTGAATGCAAATACACATTAAGTTAGGTCCCACAAAGTTGACCTTCTGTTTCTCAAGCCATTTTTTTTCAAATTGCATGTGGGCAGGCAGTTTTAAATTTCATTTTTTATTTCTGTAATGATTTCTTTGCCATAAAAAGTTCATGTTCTTGGTTTCTTCTATGTTTTAGACCTCACAATCTACAAATGAAAGTGTCAATGACACTGTAGCTCAACTTGTTTAAGACATGTACATGTATAGTATATGACACAGCAATGACAAACATCTAGGTAATGACCTGATAACAAAGGTACATGTAAAGTATTGTAAAGATCGGTTCATAAATACAGTCTCTAGCCTGAGCCGTATAGAAGTTGTGTACAAAAAACTGATTGGACCTAATTTTGGTACAAAATGGCCACTGGCAGCCATCTTGAATTTTGGACCACACCCAGAAGATTGGTTCATAAATACGGCCTCTAGCCTGAGCCGTATTGGCATTTGAAGTTACAGTGCTGAAAGTAACACTAAATAGATCAAAGTTAGTCCAATTGGCTTAATTTTTGCACGAGAAAAAAACCTGTATTATATGTGATGTATCCCATGGTACTAAACATTCACACAAAAAATTATTCAAAGCAGAGCTTTCATATGGAAGTTCTACACAAAAATCTGATTGCACCTAATTTTGTACAAAATGGCTGCCAGCGGCCGACTTGAATTTCGAACCGGACCCAAAAACACTCATTCTCGTCCCACGGTGATAACAAAGGTACCCAAGAAGTTTCGTAAAGATTGGTTCATAAATGCAGCCTCTAGCCCAAGCTGTATTGAATTGTTGATGGACAGATGGACGACTGGCCATGGCATAAGCTCAAATTTGACTTACGTCAAAGTTGAGCTAAAAACCATGGGTGGTGGGGTAATTCGTCCCTTGAGTGCAAGAAGAAGTATTTGCAATGTTAAAGCATTGCAAAGCCTTGTTGCACTCAAGGGACAAATTTATCAATTTTATTAAAAAAATCAGACATCAACCCATTTAATTTTATTTTTTAAAGTTTGCATTGGTTATAAAAAGAGAGCATGCGGCTGCCAAAAGGACCATGGGGAGGACCTGAGAAACACAAATTTAATTTTTTTTAGGCCTTATCCAAACACATATAAAGTCAAACATCATGGTTCTATCTACCCTTTTAACCAGGGCACTTTCCATTGGGAAAACTGGTTTTATAAAGGACTGACTGGAGATATCTTTAACAACTGAAGTCGAGTCCACCATCCTCCAATGTTGTATGGGCAATTGCTCTGTACTGATGTTTTTAATAATTTATTTATTGGTGTTTAAGGTCCAATATTTCTGCACAATGGTTAATCGCTCTCAACATGGATGTAAAGTCAAGTCCAGACAATCATTTATAGCCATTTTACACATTTTAGAGGATTTCCACCTCTGGCATTGGTTACCGGGACCTATTTTACTGGTTACCAGTAAAATAGGGCATGTTTACCATAGTAAATAAGCACTGCTTCACTTCTCTGGGTTCCCACAGGGAGTTTTGAATAATAGTGAGCACCAAAAGTGATATAACCTGAGCAGTTGTTCCTAGTCAAGTGTTGTCTGCCTGAATAGGAAGACAACACTTGACTAGAAAAAACTGACTATAAACAAATGCTTTGTCAGAAGTCTTCATAATTTTGATGCTTGTTCAGTTTGTATGAGTTCAATAGTTTACAGAATGAACTTTGAGCCACATCCCCCATGCTATATATTCAAGAGTTTTGTGATTTGTCCTCTATGCACAAATCACCCTCTAGATGAAGGAAGTGGAATTTCTCAAGATCAGAATTCATAAAAAAAATGGTTCAAACTTGGTTTGGAAATCAGCCAATATTTGTTCCCTGTTGACACTTAGACTGATCTCCGAATTCCTACCACCATATAACTAATACATTTCCCAGTGCAGCATGTGCCTAAATTTACAGAGATCACAGGGTTCTTACATCTGAGCAAAATAAATTTGAGGAGTATTCAAGAAGTAATCAAGGATTCGAATGAACAAGAGCCTGTAATTACTCACCTAGAAGAACTACATATCTCTCAGTTATTCTAATCGAAATCAAAGAATGCAGCTGGCTGCCATGCTACTTCATCTGTGCAAAACAGAATGATGATTGTTTCCAGAAGATTTTTCATAAATTATTTGTGCCAAGTTTGGTTCACACTGGCCAAGGAGTTTCAGAAAAGAAGATAAAAATGTGATTTCCCATAGGGTTTCCATGGTAACTAGGAGCCATAATTGCAGCCATGTTTGCAACACACTCAACTTTACATGAGGATCATTGGTAGAAGATGTCGAAGTCATCAATCATGTGAAGTTTCAAAACATTTGGACCTGTAATTGTTTCGGAGAAGATTTTTGAAAATCCACCAACCAGCAACAAAGAATGCCTCTGGCAGCCATGTTTTTCATCCAATGGGAACAAAATGAGGATCATTTGTAGAGGACCTAGCATAGATCATTCCTGCCAAGTTTGATTCAGGTGAGCTAAAAATTCAAGGTCAACTCCTTTGAATGATAAAATTCAAGAATATTTTAAGGAGGCTTAAACATTCCACAACATTCAAGGACTTTCAATGGTTCGGGATTTCAGTTTCCAGGAAATTCAGGTGTGGAAACCCTGGTATTAAATCATACTGTGTGGCTCCCAAATATATCCGTCACAGGGCTTAAAATTCATGGGAGAATCAGAATTGATTCTCGCAAATGATTCTCGCAAGGAAAATGATAAATTTTAAGTAATTTGTATATTTTTTATACTTACCAATGGCCCAGACTAGCTGGTGCAAACTTGATATTATCAAGGGTCAAACATAAATTTTGAACCCCCAATCCCCAAAATGTGCATACAAAACCAAAAATTAAAAGTCCTATCTGGTTCTCCATACTTTTACTCTCTGCACATGCATGGGAGGGCTATGCCCATCTGGGCCATTGGTAAGTATAAAAAGTTAAAAAATTTATAGTAATTTCTATATTTTTTATACTTACCAATGACCCAGACATAGCTGGTGCTAACTCTTAAAATATAGGGCCAAACACAAATTTTGCCCCCCAATCCCCAAAATTTGCATCTAAAACCAAAGAAAACATGTCCTGAATGGCCCTCCACACTTCACCTCTACTGCGCATGCGCAGTGTCAAAGACGTTCCGAAATTGGCGCCATTAATCATTCTAATAACCAGTGCCTGGTAAGCGCTATGTACTCAGCGGGGAGGCAAGGGTTCCCAACTCCTGGGAGGGCCATCCCCGTCTGGGTCAGTGGTAAGTATAAAAAATATAGAAATTACTATAAATTTTTTAACATTTTTATACTGTACCAATGACCCAGACATAGCTGAATAGTAAAAAGGCTGGAGGGCCAAGGACATAGAGCAAGATGGAAAACGCTCAATAATATAAAATAGAGTCATCCCCTGTAGGGAAAAAGTAGTAATAGGCCTTACATGTATCTTTCTTATTTATGATAAATTAGAAAGATACAACACCTTCCAAAATTGAGCATCATACATCCATGTACTTTATTAATATCCAATATAATCCTTATACTAATAATTTTTAAAGTAAGCCAATAAATAAAGTAAGTCTAGAGAATAGAGACTCTTATACTCCTTAAAAGTGTCTGAGGATTGCATAATCATGTCCGTTGACACGTGCTATATTCAAAAGCTATACTTTAAAAACTAAGACTTGAATGAATTTTTAAAACATAAACTTCTCACTAAACAACCATCCCAATAACAGCTCAGAATTACTAACTCCGGAGGAGGTATCCCCTTGTTTTCATAGTAAAACAGGTGACCCAAGGGAACACCCTCCCCCCCCCCCCTTTTTCTTGCCCTGGGTCAAATAGCCCAGAGCGAAGAGGGCAGCAGAACGGAGTCACTGCCGAAACAGACAGCCTACCTAGCTATAGTAGCAACTGTTAAGTGAATGACATTCTGAGCAGTAGATAATAGACCTAACAATAGAGGCCTCCAGAAATGGACTCAATATTTCTGAGAAAAAAAAAAAAAAAAAAAAAAAAATTCATGAATGTGGATGGCTGAACACAATGAGCAGCCTTCAAAAATCTATAATAGCGACACTATTAATGTAAGCCCAAGATGTAGAAGAACTCTTACTTCATGAGCCGAAATCTCAAACACAACTGCTGAGTCAAGATATACCATCAGCAGTATCGATAGTTAATTGAATCCATTAGCAATAGAATGGAGCGTAACGTCCTTCTAATAGGCATCAAAGACAGAAGAAGTTTACGCTCGTAGTAATAAACAGATATCTGTTTATAAATACATAAACTCTAACTGTACAGAGTAAAGGCCTATGCCCGTACGAAGACGGAAGGACCTTAATAACAATAGGTTCCGGATATTAGGAGCCTAACTCTTATGCAAAAATCCAACCTAAATAGTAAAGGAAGTAGTGATTCCGAAACTACGAAAGTGAAAATCATCCATCGATAGTGCATGAAACTCACTGACTCTTCAGTAAAAGAGAAGCCAACAGAATTACTGTCTAAAAGGTCAGAATTTGAAAACTACTGTTTCCAGAGGCTCAAATGATTACTTAGCTAAATAAGAACCAAAGTTAAATTCCATATAGGAATTTAATCTAAAGATTCTAAGTCTATTTATCAAAAAGTTACTAACTGACTTAGATAAAGAGACATAAGACTCAATTGTAAACTATCATAGAGTGCATAGGTATGAGGTAACATAAACCTATAACCTTAATAATAACAGGCTGCAGTAGATCTTGTCAAACAAGTATACTAAAAAGTTGCAATGAGTAGTATGGAGGGATCAACAATATGAACATAGTGATCCCTACACCAACGACGGAAGAGCCTCCACTTTAGCCGCATAGAATAGCGAAGAAGAGGATCTCCTATAGTAAGAAATCGAATCCAAAGCTCGTCCAGTACAATGCTTACAATGCAATACGGACCACACAACGGAATACGTGAAGGTTGCGACCCTATAAAGCGTTCGGTCGTCCGTACCTGATGCAACCACGGACCGCACCGACCCAGCGCCGTCAGATAATTCCTGATTCGAGGAGAAGCGGTCCTACAATGCATTGCCGCTGGAAGCTCCGTGATCGTTACCCCGTGCATACTACCAATATGCGAGCGAACGGAGTGTATAGGCCTTGTGTCCCTTGGCTACCGGATGGCGTGACCTATTCGCCGTGGAATCACTGAATGACGAAACTGATTGGATACTCGAGGTCACGTAGCCAATGTGCGGTCGTGTGCCCTGCTGTGAGGATGAGGAAGCATTATCGACAGTCTCTCGGACTGTCAATATAACGGAGCGTCCCGACCGACAGACATATGCTCCGAATGTAAAATATCTGAACCACAACATGCGGTCCCCTATGTTGTTGGACGAGAGAGGGACCTCTCTCGCTCACAGCCCGGACGGACCTGGACAAGCCAGGAACCGGACTAACAGGCTTCCTCTGATCTGTCCTCAATCCGCCGTCACTGGGTGAGTACTAAAGTAATTAAAGTGCTCGCATCACCCAAATCTCCTTCCTAGACCGCAACGGACGAACCCGGCAGCCAAACCATTCGATGAATGTACGCTACACCGGGTGAGCTAGCGAATGTCACTCCGTCGATCCTACAAGGGATCTCTTAGGCGATAGACATATTCCATGAGCACTTATTGCCGCTAGCTCTTCATTAACTATGACGACAGAGGCACACTTTTGAAAGACATCTCCGTAACTTTGCGAACAAGAAACCAGAAATGCTTGGTTATAGCAAGCATATAATAATAATATATATAGCGTCGTTCAATAATTCGAAAGTTTGTGTGACATTATTGGACTATGTCGGAACTGAGGGACGATGTCCCTGAACCGAACCAAAAATTTCTAAGTCCACCGACGCTATCAGTTTCTTATCCGGCATCGCAGCATTCTGGTCCGACGAAAGAAGCTGTAGAAGATCAAGTCAGATGACATACACAACAGCATATGTTGTTCCGAAAGGGAAAGCTCGAAATCCTCCAAATCCCTTTCGGTATCCCGTCGGACCGGATGAAATTTTCGGACGTCCGTACCCGCTTCCGCGGAGCGTCCCGACCCAGCATCGTCAGATAAAAAGTATGCGACAGATTCAGTTGATGCTGGGATGCTGCGATAAGCTGTGCTATTTAGGAAAGCACGTCCGTTCCCGAGGCCTGTGCAGTAGCGGTCTTACGATGCATTGCCGCCGGAAGCTCTGTGTACGTTGACTCCCGCACACTTTCCTATGCGAACGTCCAGAGTCTGCAGGCCTCGTGTCCCTGGCTACCGGATGGTGTGACCTGGTCGCCGATGATTCTCTGACTGGCGAAGCTGACTGGATATCCGAGGTCACGTAGCCAAGAGCGGTCGTGTGCACTACCATGAGAATGAGGAAGCCTTATTGACAGTCTACTCCGGACTGACTATATGTCGGAGCGTCCCGAGCGACGGACGTATGCTCCGAATGCGAAACATTTTGTACCACAACATCTGGGGCCAGATGTTGTTGTACGAGAGAGGGGCCTCTCTCGCTCGCCGTCCGGATGGACCAGAACGAGCTATGAACCGGACTAAAAGGCTTCCTCCGTTCTCCCTCTAATCCGCCGTCACTGGGTGTGCATTTGGTTGATTTATAGTGCTCGCATCACCCCAAAACTCCTTCTAGACCGCAACGGACGAACCCGGCTGCCGAACCATTCGACGAATGGACGCTACACCAGGCGAGCTAGCGGACATCAAAGGCCATCGAACCTACTAGGGTCCTCTTAGGAAATTGGCGTATTTACATGAGCACTTTTCCGCTAGCCCTTCATTAATTGTGAAGACGGAGGCACACTGTTGGAAGACATCACAGATACATCACCCTAATCTTGATCGTCTGAAATAGAAATTGATAAAGTAGAGTGACCCTGCGGGGAAAGGACCGAAGTGTCCAATTCCCCACTAACATACCGTGACATACGCTTCCCATGTTGTCATCGAAATCATACGATACAGAACAGGAGTTAATGCGAGTACACTGACCACATATAGAATGTTTATAAAAGTCAGAGGAAGACTTCCTCTTATTACAATTGATCAAAATCCTTTCAATGTGAAAAGAAAACAAGTCCTGGTACTCGCACCAACCCCTGGCAATCAAAATACATAATAATAATATGATCCATTAATATAGAAAAAATAATTGAAATCAAAATATTTTGAAAAAATATTTTTTCAGAACAGCCCAAGTTTCTGAAAAGTAACGTTGAGCCCCAATGGATCCCAAGCCTAAGTGTGGACAAAAATTTTAAAAATATTTCAAACAATTTATTCAACACTTACGAACAATAATAATGTATCTAGTTATGATTAAAATAACATCAAGATATTATTTTCAAGAAATCCCCCCCTCACACAGAGGGCTGTTGTAAATGTAAACAATGAGTGTAAAAACACTAAAATAAGACTCCAGGCACCCAGGCCCGGAATCAGTTACCAAAAATACACTATCTGATGCAAAACAGAGACTTCCAGGGAAGAAACTGCAGAACATCAGATGGTAGATGCAGAACACAACGCCTAACCACCCGTAGGTGAAGACGTAAACATGGAGAAAAGAACAGAATTCATTCTGTTATTCAGCTAAAACTCCCAAGAAAATTTAGTAATAATAATTACAGAAACTATGCCAAAAGCATGGGAGAATAGCAAGGGGGGACTGAAACGAAAGGGAGAGAGGAAAACATGGAAAAATCAGTGTAACTAAATAACCAGAATGACAACAAAATGGCTGCTGCCTCGAAAATAGGTAACTTAACATAATTTCATTAAAAAATTTTAAGTTACAGCCCTGATAATATTCTGTCACACATTTTTCCTCTCCTCCTTCTCTATCCTCCTTAGAATCACCATTTCACTAATATTTATGTGTCTGGCATCATTTAAACTGAGATTTACAAGCACAAAGATCAGTCAGATGTTAACTGATGAAGGGCCAAACTTAGAATGATTAATGGCGCCAATTTCGGAACGTCCTTGACACTGCGCATGCGCAGTAGAGGTGAAGTGTGGAGGGCCATTCAGGACATGTTTTCTTTGGTTTTAGATGCAAATTTTGGGGATTGGGGGGCAAAATTTGTGTTTGGCCCTATATTTTAAGAGTTAGCACCAGCTATGTCTGGGTCATTGGTACAGTATAAAAATATAATTTATCATATTTTTATATCACAACCAATGGCCCAGACTAGCTGAATCGTAAAAAGGTGGAGGGCCAAGGACTTAAGAATTAGCAGACCAAATATAGCTCCTAAGCATGCATTCCAAGGTGAAAGGAGAATAAATTTAAAAGGAATTACAGGTATGTCTCTCTATACAATAATAGAGAAGACATATCCTAAATAAGGAGCCATATCCAAGTAATTCCATATTCTTAGCATGAATGATTATGCTAATTGGGTGTAACAAGCCCCCCAATTTTAAGGCTAGTCTGGACTAAGCCCCATATATTAGGATGGCGTATTTGAGAGTGAGAGACTAACCCCCACAAACATATGCCATATATAAATAATAAACAAGCTGTATCTAGGATCAGATATAATTTATAGACAAAAACAGCTTCACTCATAGTTACACACATATCAAGCCGGAGAAGATTTTACAAGAAGATTCATCCCCCCCCCCCCCCCAACCCTATTTTTGAAGGAATATTTTTCAAAACAAAGAAGGGAGCGCTCTGGAATCAGTGCAAAGCGATACGAAATAATCCAAATATATTTGCCCTATAAGCACCCTGTTATTAATTATTGGTGCTTAACACCACTTCAGAAGCTAAGGCTATTGTGGCGATCCCGGTAATTAACAGAGCACGTTTCTAATGTATACCAGAGTCAGAATACATAGATAGGATGAAAACCGGTGATATAAAGTGTACAACCATACACTTGTCCAATTTAATACCAATTAAAATGTATATGAAGAATAAACATGCTTCTAAGGCAACCCCGTTCATGTGTACAATTTATTTCAATAATAACACTCCAATGAACCGTTCAAATATAAGAGAATGTGTACTGTATCTTCATAGAAACTTGGACATAGAACATGGAAAGAGCTATGATTAACAGACCTGTCACAGACAATCGCAGAAATAATTCATTGTTTTCTAGATCTGTAACAACCAATGAGTGTTTGGAGAAGAATATATTACTCCGAATAATGATGCGAAAAAAATGAGAACATATGCATAGATGGCCTATTGGCAGTTCCAAAACTGATCCAAATAGCCCCAAAATTCTCATGAGCTCCATAAGCAGAGCAAGAATTTATATTGTCTGTCAACAATGTGTCTTCCTAATAATACACATATTATGCACACAAGCAATGAAATCCTGCATGTAGTCATCTGAATACAGCCTGTAACCACGGTATGACCGAGTGATAGAAGTGTAACCAGGAAACTGAATGAACAATACAACATTAATATGCAGTTAACTGAGTAATAAACTCATACGTAATAAGAAAGGCCAAACACTCTGAGTGAAACTTTTCAGAGTGGACTAATTGCCACATTGGAGAATGTCGCCCAGATAACCAACATGTCAACCATACAGGTACACGAAGGCTAGCAATTTTATTGATAAAGAATAAGATGATCGTATATGACTTATAAACGAACAACCACAGGAAACAAACCAACTAAAAAGTGGATGTGCCCATGAGGTCGCCATTAGAAAATGACCCAGCCGCCAATCGAGAAGCCATGAAAGGCATGTATATACTAAATGCATATGAGGCTTATGGGAAGAAAACTACGTCCTGCCCTGTAATAGCCTCTTAACACATTAGCAGAGGGGGGAAAAATTCATATCAAACCCCCTCACCTGCATTACTTGAATCGCTCTTGTGTTAGTCATTAAATAGAATAGGAAATGCAGGGCTCCCTCACGTCTGACCGACTTCATAATGCCACTAAGGCCGGAGAGGGACGTGATGAACAACTACACAGTATTGACATAATCACACTAGGTAAATATGGCATCATTAATAGAGCTTATCGCCTCATATAACTGACACCAAACCATACCGGTAGCAAGAGAATAACCTCCTCTAACATACGGTATCATGCCCAATAGGGCAACGAACTCAGCCTAGCTGAAGCAGCTAAAGGTCTTCCTATACGTGAAGACAATAAAAGGCCGATAACTGCGGCATTAGAAGCTCACTAAGGAGACTTAGAATGCTAGCCATAGCTTATAAGTCTTCATCTCTGTGAAGACAGATATATCGGTGTAAGTTGCGACCTTGAAGGCTCACTGAAAAGAGACTTACAACTATCATCATGCAAGGTAGGGAATGAAGAGCCGCTATTTAACAGCCCTAAATTCCCAAAGAGACAGCAGTCCCAAAAGAAAATAAATTCAGTTATGTCACTGCATAATTACTGAAACAATCTCGCTTATGATTCTAGATAGACTACTATGGTGTAAACAATAAGATTCAAGTCTATGACACCTATAAAAACAAACCGAAAAGCACTGTACCTTATCGGTTTTATTCCCAAAAGACTGCGGTCAGAGCCTGGCTAATGTAGCTAGAAGTCTTCCTCTCCGTGAAGACAGATATCTCGGTGTAACTAGCGACTTGAAAGCTCACTAAACGGAGACTTATAACCATCGTCGCGCAAGGTAGGGAATGACAAGCCACTATTCTAACAGCTGTAATTCCCAAAGAGACAGTAATCTCAAGGTAGCTACGCAATTACGTGTCTTCATCTACCTGAAGACATACCTGTGTCACTTGCGGCCTTGAAAGCTCACTAAATGGAGACTTACAACACTAGCCGCTAAGAAAATACCGCTGTAACAGTACATAAGGTGACTATGGTGTCCACAATGACATTAAATGTCTTGACGCCAAGGAATAGAACACCGAGAGGGAAAAGACGTACATGTTCCCTCTAACGGCTCTATTCCAAACTATGCACTATTCGTCTGGCATCAGGACAAAAAACAGGTAATTTGAAAAAACCTAGAGATTATTTCGACGACCTCTATTGCTTTTCTTCAATAGGAGAACCGATACCGCGGCAATGTGAGACTCTCTTGGAAGAATTCGCCGGAAGATTTGACCAACATGTACTTGTAGTAAGTGGAGCTTTGCTCGGACTGATAGCCACAGGCCTGCTGAGACTACATTCTCATCCACTGATCTTCTGCAATTTTCATCCACTTTTTTGTGAGGTTGATAACCTTCCGCTAAGTGGAAAGCAACAGAAGTTGTCTATTCTCGACGACCTCTATTGCTTCTTTCAATAAGAGAGCCTGTACCTCCCTTTTGAAAGGATCTGCCAGAACATTTGTCCAACGCTGACATCTTGTAAGTGGGGGTTATGTTCAGAATCATAGCCATAGGCCTTCCAAGACTACACCTTTACCCACTGATCTTCCGTGACATAAATTCAGTTTCTCATGAAGATGATAACCTTCTGTCAACTGGACCTCCAGAGTAAGTATAAGAGGGTTTATTGTACCCTCCACAAGGAGTTCCCTTAGCTGATTAAGTGGAACAGCCTCGCTTACATCGGTCTGCTGAAGCCTGCTTAGGCGCAGACTTCAGAAGCAGTGTACTGGAAGCTTTCTCATAGACCAACAAAAGCTCGTTGTCAAATAGAGTATACCCAGAGACCGGAGCGACTCGGAGAGAGCTTTTTACATTGTCATCTATAAGTGATGACAATGCAAGGGCAGCATCACGTCTGATCAACTCCAAATTTGCCACTGTCGGGGCAGAGTTGTACGTGGCATACATGACTGCCCTGGAAAGAACTCTGAGCGAAGAACAAACATCCTCAAATTCCTTCCCATTAAGATGTAGCGCCATAGCTCTGGTGAGGTGATCTGCGTAGGACATCACGTCCAGATTCGCTCTATTGGATAAAATAGCACATTCCATCACTTCCGAGCATATACTGAATGATGCAGGTGGGGACATATTTTCATCCCCAGCCTGCTCATTAAAATTCCTCTTAGAACTAGAGAGGTGAATATGGTGTCGATAACATGGCTGAAGGCCTCCGACACCTGTCAAGACGGTTTCTGCTTCACAGACAACAGCAGTTTCTCTATAGTAGTCGCAGCTTGCTGATCAGGTGGAACAAAGTCAGTACAGTATTGATAAATAAAATTTATCGCTACCATATGCTGTTCCGAAATGGAAGGGTAATCCTCTTCCTTGTCCCTTTCACCATCCGACTGATTCAGCTGTGACATTTGGTCATTTGCATATGTGTGTACAGATGACTGGACCGACCCAGCACTGTCCGACAGCTCATCACCAGAGTCTGCTCTTGCACTTGCTGGAATGTTGCAATCAACTGCGCAATCTGTGACAGCAAGTCCGTTACTGAGGCTTGAGGAGCAGCGGTCTTCTGTTTTTTCGCCTCTTGCTACTCCTGGAACTAAGATCCAGAGATAGATCTCTTCTCCGAATGTCCCGATGAACAAAGCCTGGGATCGCTAGCTATCGGATGGTCCGACTTCACAGTCAAAGACTGGCTCCGTCTTCGCACAACTGGCTGGATATCCGAAGTTGGGTAGCTAGCATGCGGTCATGTGTGCTTTTATAATGTGGCGGAGGAAGCCGTGACTGAAGCCGACCCAGGCTGCAGTCTAGATGGAGCATCCCCAGCGGCAGGCGGATGTATGCTCCGACTCATGCAAGTTTCTCAAAACAACATTTGGTCACAAATGTTCTTGGGTTAGAGAGGCACCTCTCCTGCTTGCGGTCGTATCAGACCTCGCTGAGCCTCCTGAAAAGAAAACTTGGTTCTGGCTTGTGTAAGTTTCTCAAAACAACATTTGGCCCCAAATGTTGTTGGGTTAGAGAGGGGCCTCTCCCGCTCGTGGTCTTATTAGACCTCGCAGAGCCTCCCTAAAAAAAACTTGCTGACTTCCTGCCTATTTCCGTCGTCACTGGGTGAGCTTTTGATTTTGAGGAGCTAGCTCAACCCAAATCTACACTTCCTTCGACCGCAATGGACTTATCCAGTGTCACGGCTCCCATGGACGGAGTAACCGCTTCACCGGTCAAGCTAGCTGCTTGCAAGGGATTAAGAACTCTAACCAGAGGCCTTAACCCTTGCTTATATTCATAAGCACCTTGCAGCTAGCTCTATTTGCTCAACAGATCACGACGACGGTAGTACACTTTGGATAGGTGCGAATTCTTGCATTGATTTGTGTCTGGCATCCTCAAAAAAGGAGATTTAAAAACGCAGATGTCAGCTCATTGTTACTGACTTTAGGGCCAAACAAAGAATGATGTTGGCGCCAATTCCAGTCTCTTACTGACCACTGCGCATGCACAGAGAGTAAAAGTATGGAGGGCCAGATAGGACTTTTAATTTTCGGCTTTGTATGCAAACTTTGGGGGTTGGGGGGGTTCAAAATTTGTGTTTGGACCTTGATAATATCGAGTTTGTACCAGCTAGTCTGGGCAGTTGGTTGTCATATAAAAATATGATGAGAATAAACTTTGATTCTTGCAAAATGCTCATTTGATTCTTGTCATGGATTCTGCAAATGTCAATGAGAACCTGGAGAATTTTACTTATTTTTTGCTCCCTCACAATAAGATACCACTTTAACTAACAGTGGTGTCTAGTGAAGTTTTTTTTCTGTGCAGGCAGCCAAGACTTCACTAGAAGCCACTCTCACTGTAACATCCATCGATGAGACCACCAAAAGCCTCTATGTAAGAAAATGTGTCCTACATGCAAAACAAGAAACTCAACAAAATGTATAAATATATTGGAACCAATATAAATATGAGGTTTGTTTTTTATTATGGAATAAGTACTAGTGCACTCACAAGGGTATAGAAGTACTCTTAAATTCTAAATTACTTAAGAACTGAAAACTTATTCTTGCAGTAGGAGTGTGCAAGAATCAAAACTGATTCTCACAAATTGCGATAGATTTTAAGACCTACTGTCAATGTAAAAAGAATACAAAACATAAAATGGGAATCCTGAAAATGTTTTTGAATGTCAAAGATGAAAAATTGTCAAAATTATTTTTATTTCTAAGCCTTGCCAATGTAACTCACATCACTTGATAGTTTTATGTGACATTAGGTATGAAAAAAAAGGTCAAAATGCACTAAACTTACCATTGAGATATGGCATTAGGGCCATGTACATTCTTTCCAATTCTCATTTGACACCTGAAAAAAATCCAATGAGAGCATGAAGGATGTACCAGTCAAGTTTTGTTATTTAATTAATCCTTAACTTTTAGTCTGCGCTAAAGGTTTTCTGGCTCAGGCAGCCATCACAGGTAAATGATCGTAACCAAAAGGGTACGTTCTCATCTAGAATTTTCTGGAGTCATCCTACCAAGTCACAATGAAATCCCTTCATAAATATGACCTGTAGACTGTGCTAAAGGTTTTCGGGCTTTGGCCCCCGTAACCATCACAGTTCACTGATCATGACCAAAAGGGGACGTTCCCATCTAGACATTATATGGAGTCACCTTTCCAAGTTACAATGAAATCCCTCAATGAAAACGTCCTGTAGACTGTGCTAAAGGTTTTTGGATTTTGGGCTTAGGCAGTCGTCATGGTTGACAGATCGCGACCAAATGGGGAAGTTCTCATCTAAACATCATATGGAGTCTTCCTACCATGTTACAATGAAATCCCTCCATATTAAATATGACCTGTAGACTGTGCTAAGAGTTTTTGGGTTTCGGGCTTGGGCAGCTGTCACGGTTGATAGATCATGACCAAAAGGGGATGTTCTCATCTAGATATTATAAAGAGTCATCCTACCAAGTTACCATGAAAGCCCTTCATGAATACGACATACAGGCTGTGCTAAAGGTTTTTGGGTTTTGGCTCGGGCAGCCATCACGGTTGACCGTTCACAACCAAAAGGAGACGTCCTCATCTAAACATGACCTCAAACCTACATATGAAATTTTGTGATGATTGGATAAGAACTACGTGGTGTAGCCTGTGCTAAAGGAAAATGAGAACAAACTCACAGACTAACAGACCAACAGACTTCTGCATGCATGATGGCAATAGCTTATCTTGACATTGTCAAGTTAAACTGAAAATCAGCAGAGTCCTCATTTTCCTTTAGAGTACATAAATCGACATGTGTTAAACAGAATTAAAGTTATTGGCTAGAAACCAATCTATTACAAAGTTCTATTTATAATTTTGCTTCAGTGACATTTGACCTTGAATCTGCAAAATCAATATCTTTCCCTTTACATAGGGGTACCAAATCAGGAAATTTGATGCACGTCAAACAGGAGAAAAGTTATTGCCCACAAACCAGTGGTTGATGAAGATCTGTTCATAATAACACTCCTGTGATCCTAAATGTCATGGTTGCCAACTCTAAAATTGATAGGGTTGTTTCCATTCCACACAGGTGTGCCCAAATTATAAATCGGGGGAAAATTCTACAAATTAGATTTAACTTATTGCCAGAAATTTAAATTTTATAGTAAATTTCATTTGTTATTATGCCTACCGCAATTGTTTACAACAGGCTTGCCCTACAGTGGAAGTCCCTAACTTAGAAACAACTCTTTATTTTCTTCTTTCCCAAGCGATTTGAGAAAGAAAAGTGGTGCAAAAGCACCAAGAAAAAAAAATAAGCCAAAACTGGGTCGAGTGCGACCGGCTCACACCCAGTAGGGGACACTCTTCTCCTTGTACTAATCCACGGCTTCTGGAACCAGTGCGCAGACATATAACCAACTTGTCATTCTATTGAATCTGCCAACATTGCAGGTATGTGATTAGCAAGGAGAAAGGATTCTTACCCCAAAAAGAAGACGGGAGGGCCTCCACGTAAACAATTGCAATAGGTATAGTGAAATTTACTATAAAATTTAAATTTCTTATCAACCTACCTTACAACTGTTTACAACAGGCTGAATAGACAACAGGAGGAGGGAATCATATAACCAACCCCCACATAACCCGATTGCGCTGGAACCGTGGACAGAAAGAAGAAGAGTTCCCTAGGCCTATAAAACCATAGCATCACAACCATTAGGAAATGACGATGGGAGATGAGGGGTATGGCCCTGTGTGACACACAGACAGAAAGGACAATACCAAGAACAGGGATGGAACTGACCTTGAGAGAACCCTAATGGCTAGGGTTGATGACAGCCAGAGCAGAAGAAAAGAGTGCCTGAAGAAAAAAGGTCCTGTAACTGACGCAGATAGATGGAGAAAGGGAGAAAGTAGAAGCATTTCTCCAGTAGGTTACCTGCATAACATCCGACAACTGACGTAGTTAGCATAAGCCCAGGAGGTAGACAATGCACACACCTTGTGAGCAGAAAAACAATTGTTAATACAATCGTCAGTAGCTATACGAGTGTATGACGTGCGAATAGCAAGACAAATCCATCTGGAAATGGATTGAGGAGAGATCTTCTGTTGACCAGGTATAAGAGACAGAAAAATATCTTTTCCTGTCTTTCCTAATGAACTGCGTCTGGTTGAGGTAAATGCGAATTGCACGAATCGAACAGAGCAAAGGGCGATTACTCTCAGCAGAAGGAAGAGCTCTGATACAGATTGGAGGTTGAGTAGTTTCTGGCATCTGATTCTTGAGCAGAAAAGAGCAATCAGTGGTAAAGTAACACTGTTGGCAGAGCTCCCGAAAAAGGCCGGATCAACAGAGAGAGTGTGAAGCTCACTAACCCTTCTGGCTGAGGCAAAGCCATCAGAAAAAGCCATTTTGTATCCACCTGGGATAAAGGTCTCCCACCCCCACCCCCCACCCCCCAAGCAAAACAGCACCCAAGAAAGATACCATCTTGGGGTAAGTTGCAAAATCCTAGGCCTTTTCAAAGAAAAGTGCCGAATAAGCTTGGAGAGGGACGGAATATTGCCGATATGACGCTTTCCCACATATGAAGAGGTGTCTGAAAGCATGGACCTGTACCCTTAGATGGTAACAAGTTGGAGACCCTGAGACTCAAACATATATACCAGAAACTCTGCAATCTGTGTTATTGAAGGATCGGCATAATCAACAGAGTGATCAGCATACCATTGACAGAAGACCTTCCACTTAGCCACATAGGCTAACCAGTGGAGTGCCGCCTTGAAGAAGAAATGCACTCCACTGCTTGTCTCAAACAACCTCTATGGAGTAGACAGGACCTGACAAAAGATATGCGAGAAGGCAAAATGAAGTCAGGTCGACATGAAACCTCCTCGGGTGATCTTGCAAAGAAGGTTGTGACATAGAGAGAGATGCACCAGGACTGCCATAAACAGAGAGCAGACCTGTATGGATCCACACCCACTGAGGTGACAGGGGAGCGATCAGAAGGATTCGATAACTGCAGGTTTGTATCTTGGCTAGAATCTGAGGCAGAATCAGAACCGGCAGGAAGGCGTAGCCGACTAGAAAGCCAGAGGATCTAGACACAGGGACACGAAAGAGTATACCTGATGGTACCAATGGGTCGTAAAATGATTGATGTAGGAATGATTCCAGAGATCACAAAGCAACTGGAACACTGCCCTGAGAAGCATCCACTCGGTGGAAATGAACCTGCCCTGTCAGGACAGGGAGTCGGCTAGGACGTTCAGATGACTGGGAATGTGATGAACCCCGGCGTTGACATCCTGAGCGTGCAGTGGAAGATCACGAGCTAATTCGTACATGGCAACTGAGTGGTGCCACCCTGGTTCCAAACTTAAGCAACCACTGTCAAATTATTGGACAACAGAAGGACCTGACGATTCGAAAGGTGGGGGAATCCACTGACGGAAATGCAAAAGAAGAGTAAGAAGCTCCTTCTGGTTGATGTGAAGAGCTGCATGATCCTGGTCCCATACACCATGAAGGGAAAGACCAGAGGATCCAACGCACAATCCAAGATCGCTGACATCAGCAGTCAGAATGCGATTGGACATGGGCAAGTCCAACGGAACTCCCTGCATAATCCACTGAACATCTGTCCAGGGAAGAAGGTGACCATGAAGAGATGCTAGTAACTGAAGCACCAGATCCAGAGGATCGACATTCGGCCTCCAACAACTGAGAAAGTGTTGGAGAGGTCTGACATGCAGCCAACCTAGAAAAATGAGATCCGTCACTGAACCGCAGAGACCGAGCAGCCGGAGAATACTCCGAGCTGTTGCGGCCATGGACTGGGTTAGAGTCAGGGCAAAAGGTGAGAGAATCAGAGCCCTCACCCGGGGAACTGCCACAGTATTCAGATGAGTAAGGAAGTCCATCCCCAGATGACAAAACGATTGAGAAGGGACCAGGTCCGACTTCTCCTCGTTGACTCTGAACCCTAGCGACGTGAGCAGGCTCAAGTGTGTCGACATCTGACTCCAGAAGAGCAGCATTGGAATGCCTCTGGAGGATATCATCCAGATATGCCGAAGTAGTCACCCTGGACTGAGTGAGATGGAAGGCTATCACATGTGACATCAGTCAGATGAAGGCCCAAGGAGCCAGGTTGAGGCTGAAAGGTATGGCCTTGAACTGGTAAATTCGCCCCAGAAAAGCAAACCTGAGATACTTTCATGATGTCTGATGAATCGAAACGTGAAAGTAAGCGTCTCGTAGGTCAATGCTGGAAGCGAAATCTCCCTGTGAATGGAGCGGCGAACCGAACTGAAAGTCTTCATGCTGAACTTGGGTGCAATGGGAGACTGGTTCAGGGTACTCAGATCGATAACCGGTCGGAGTCGGCTGTCCTTCTTCGGCACCAAAAACAGGCGGAAATAAAATCCCAATGAATGAATGTTCTTGACGACCTCAATCACATCCTTTGACAGGAGAATGTCTATCTCCCTGATCAAAAGTTCCCGACGTGAAACGTCTAAAGGAACTTGGGTTGGAAGAGGCACACTCGACTGAGTGGGAGGGGGGCTGCCTCAGAAAAGATATCCACAGACTGGACCGAACATCTAACACCCAAGGATTGGATGTGATCGTGGCCTGACGGTCTGCAAAACTCAGATATCCCTCTTCCAACCTGGGATGAATCGAGGTGAGGACCTTCATTTCGAGCCCCAGCAAGACCTGTGAGAGGAGAAACCACCTCCTCTGCTAGATGAAGGATCCTGAGACCTCCCTCTGGACTGCCGACGATTACCCTTACCAAGTGAGTAAGAGGAAGACGCTGCAACAGGAGGATCAGCCCTACGCTTCACAGAGGAAGCAGAAGGGCATTTGTTAGGCCTGGAATGGCCCCGGCCTCCAACAGAAGGTGGATCAAGCTGGCGAATCAGCAGCTGATCTCTGGAATGACACAGGACGTTATCCCGGACCGTCACCACAGAATCATGGAATAGTCGCAGACCCACTGAAGAAGTGGATCGAAGAGCAGCGCCCTGTCCTTCAGGAATGGAACAGCTTGTGTCCAGCACAGTGTCCCGGTGAACTAAATCCAAATTAGCCGTGTTACAGGCATGTGTGTGAGTTAGATGCATGAGCGTCTTAGAAATCATACGCAAAGAGGCCTGTATGTCATCAAACTTATTTGGAGGCAGATAAGCGGCCAAGGCAGAGACGATGTGATCCAAAAGAGAAAGTATGCCTAGCATCTCTCTTGATAAGCCCAACATGGACTCCAAAGTCGCCATAGGAATAATGGCCGACATGGCTTGGCGTCCTGATCCAAGACCGTCAAAGTTTTGAAGACCGACGGATTGGTGGAATCTTAGGAACGATAAAGCACAGGGGGGAAAGGTATCAGCCTAGTGAAGAACAAAGTCTTCATAGCCTTGGAACTCCGCTTTGAATCCAATGCCGCAAAAGCTTCGACCACTTGTACCAACTGGTACGGTCGAAGGCACCCAGAAGCAGGGTGCAGGGTGCTCCACAGGCTGTAGGCGCACAACCGATGATCGCGGCCTGGCTGAAACCTCCGGCTGGTCTGAAGGTTTGAAGGAACTCAAACACAAAGTCAGAAGACTGATGGCTTTCAACATCAGGTGTGTCTGACCCATCGCCTGAGTCGGCAGACACATAGTCCATGTCAGGCATACCAGCCGATGCCTCCCATGGTGTAGGAACACCAAGGGGATCAGAAAGCAAAGCCCTGCTTCTAATCCCGGGAGGCGGTGCATCGGTGGGTGCCTGAAAGCCACTAGAAGCCTTGTTGGAGGCAACGGGAAGGCTCTTGGAAAGAACCTGCATGAGCAAGGAGGGGCCTCCCTAAGCTCACAACCCGTATCTGCCAGTTCGACGTGGGAATGGGCCGGCAAAGTGGCTTCGCATCTGACCCTCTAAACCAGTGAAGGGTCACGATCCTCTAGAACACCTGACGCAGGGCAGCAGGTGGCAGCCAAAACATCTGAATACAGATGCTTTTTGGGGTATGAAATACCGCGAGGATCTGAAGTGTGGGGACTCAGGAGAGTCGCCACAGACCTCTGAGGGACAGAAGGTCCAGGCTGCACAAAAAATGTGCCGGTCCCACAAAACTGGCCGAAGGACCAGAGTGCGTGGACGGAAGCACAACGGAGTCCACGGTGACCCCACCGTGGACATCTGAATCCAAATCAAAAACCTGCTGGGCTCGAAGGCTGAGAGAAGTTAACAGAGGGATCGGCAGGCAACAACTTCTGACTTCGCCGAGTTGAAGCCAGGGAAGGTTGAGGCCGATATCCCACGTCCAAGAAGCAGAAATCGCTGCAGACCCCTGCAGGGATAAGCTGAGGCCAGCTGAAACGGAGACCGATGACGTCACAGATGGAGTAGCAGCAGGAGTGGATACATCAGTAGCTGTTGACAAAGGCGGAAAAGCGGAGAGAGCAACCGAGCTTGGCTCCAAAAGAGGAGTCACAACCCTAGTGACAGCCTCAGATGTTGACTGATGGGGGACAGTGGTCTCAGAGCCAGGCATCTCTTCGCCAGAAAGTCAGCAGCTATGCCGGTATAAAAGCCATAAAAAAACTGCAAAACTCCCAGGAGGGGGTATAACTCTCTCCAGACAGAGTTGAATCGGGAGGACCCAAATGATTGCATTCCCTTTCCCACGGGTGCGGGAGGAAAACGTCACATGCCTGAACTACACAATAGACGGAAGCTCAAAAGGTGAAAGACCACCCAGCCCACAAGTCTTTCAATAGAACACTCATATAATTTTAGCATGAATAATGGGAGACTTCAACATGCTAAGACAAAAACTAGAGGCTCAACAGAGCCTGTAATCGCTCACCTGGAACTACATATAAAAATGTGATTTACCATAGGCTTTCCATGGTAACTATGAGCTGCAATTGTGGCCATGTTTGCAACATTACATCAACATTACATGAGGATCATTGGTAGAAGGTGTCCCAGTCTTCAATGACGTGAAGTTTCAAAACATTTGAATCCACCAAACAGAATCATAGAATATCTCTGGTGGCCATATTTTCCAACCAACAGGAACAAAAAGAGGATCGTTTGTAGAGGGCCTCGTATAGACCATTCCTGCCAAGTTTTTGGTTCACGTCGACTCAGTAGTTCCAGAGAGAAGATGAAAATGTGACTTCCCATAGGGGTTTTCTATAGTAACTGTAAACTGCAATTGTGGCCATGTTTGCAAAACGATCCACATTAAATGAAGATTGTTCGTAGAGGGTGTCCCAGCCATCAACCACGCAAAATTTCAAAACATTTGGCTCTTTGGTTTCAGAGTAGAAGAGTTTTCAAAACTGACCAATCAGAATCAAAGAATGCTTCTGGCAGGCATGTTTTTCACCCAACATGAATAAAATGAGAAACAGTTGTAGAGAACCTCTCATAGACCATACCTGCCAAGTCTGGTTCACATTGGCTCAGTACTTTCAGTGAAGATGATCAAAATGTGATTTTCCTATAGGGTTTCTATAGTAACTGTAAGCCACAAATGCAGCCATAATTGCAACCTGATGAAGATTAAATGAGGATCATTGGTAGAGGGGGTTACAGTCATCAGTCACAAAGTTTTTCAAACAATTTGGCCTTGTAGTTTCAAACAGAATTTTCTTGAAAATGCACACATTTATATGAATTCTGTTTCAACAAAAAAAATCAGTTAAAAAGGGTTAAAATATTTTGAAAATTAATTTTTTCAGACAGTATTCTCTTTCAAAATAGCTTTTGGATAGGTAAAGGGTTACAGGAAACACATTTTCTCCAATTTTTGTCAGATCTCAAAAGATAAATATAATTACTGCCATCTAAGCTGACATGATGTGAACAGAATGTAAACACACTTCCATTCTTTTCACAAAGATCTGTCATAAGTCACTGTGTTTCTGATAAGAGAGAATAGATAATTACTTTACAGTTAAGTTGTTTTACAGTACAAGTCAAAATAAGTTAGGTTAATTGTATAAACTATGTATCTTTCTCTTCCTACATTGCTAAGACCAGAAGCTGACACCATTTTCTGGAAAGCTCTGATAGCTTTCCAGAAAATGTCAGATTCTGATCTTGTCAAGGCAGGAGCAGTAGTTCACTTAGTTTATTGCAGTTATGCTACAACTTATTTTGACTTGTACTGTATGAACAATATTTTTGGGTTTTTTCCCAGTTCTCTGTGGAGAAAAAACTGGAACCAACCCTTACTAGATTCTCAAAAAAAACAAGTATTTTGCTGACAGTACCGATCTTCATGCAGACAGGAGAGGCCTTGGGTTAAGCATTAGAATACAGTTTCTGGTGGCCACATATTTCCATCCTCTCATAAACCATTCCTGCGAAATTTGGTTTATGTCAGCTCAGTAGTTCCAGAGAAGAAGATGAAAATGTGATTTCCCATAGGGTTTCTATAGTAACTATAAGCCACAATTGTGGCCATGTTTACAACCCGATCAACATTAAATGAGGATCGTTGGTAGAGGGGGTCCCAGTCATTACTTATGTGAAGTATCAAAACATTTGGCCCGGCAGTTTCAGAGGAGAAAATTTTTGAAAATCCACCTATCAGAATCAAAGGATGCCTCTGGCGGCCATGTTTTTCAACCCTTGGGAACAAAATGAGGATCGTTTGTAGAGGACCTCCCATAGACCATCCCTGCCAGGATTGGTTCACGTCGGCTCAAAAGTTCTGGTGAAGAAGATGAAAATGTGATTTCCCATAAGGTTTCTATAGTAATTATAAGCCACAATTGTGGCCATGTTTGCAACCCGATCAACATTAAATGAGGATTGTTAGTAGAGGGGGTCCCAGTCATCGTTTATGTGAAGTATCAAAACATTTGGCCTGGCAGTTTCAGAGGAGAAGATTTTTGAAAATCTACCAATCAGAATCAAAGAATGCCTCTGGAGGCCATGTTTTTCAACCCACGGGAACAAAATGAGGATAAATTGTAGAGGACCTCCCATAGACTATCCATGCCAGGTTTGTTTTCATGTCCCCTCAGTTTTTCCAGAGAAGAAGAGGAAAATGTGATTTCCCATAGGGTTTCTACAGTAACTATAACCTGCAATTGTGGCCATGTTTGTAACCCAATCAACATTAAATGAGGATCATTGGCAGAGGGGGTCCCAGTCATCATTTATGTGAAGTTTCAAAACATTTGGCCTGGCAGTTTCAGAGGAGACGATTTTTGAAAATCCACCAACCAGAATCAAAGAATGCCTCTGGAAGCCATGTTTTTCATCCGATGGGAACAAAATGAGGATCGTTTGTAGAGGACCTCCCATAAACCATTCCAGCCAAGTTTGGTTCACACCGGATCAGTGGTTACAGAGAAGAAGATGAAAATGTGAAATGTTTACGGACGCCGGGCAACGGACGACGACGGACGCCAAGTGATGAGAAAAGCTCACATAGCCTTTTAGGCCAGGTGAGCTAATAATGGCCAGCAAGGTATCGTCCTAGGCATATCTGGCGAGAGCAATGTAGATGGGAAGGTGAACCCCAAAAAAAATAAATCAGGAGACCCCCAACTACCAGAGTAAGGTGGCAGGAAACAAGGCCCGATGGGAACAGAAAAGAATCCCAACAGCCAAAAGGGAACTGGCAGAAATTCTACCCTCAACAGAGGGGAGAAAAGCTGCCACAACCGCCCCCAGCTGACACCTAACTCAGTTAAAAGCAGAACCCAAAGGGTTAGCATTAATGAACAAAATACAGTGAATAATCGAGAGAATATATAAAAACACAGCCCTGTATGTCTGGATAGTGAAGAAACAGCTATGAATCCACATATCAGAACAGGAAAGATCGTTAACTTCGAGTCAAAAGATATCACTGTTGAACGAGAGCATGACGATCCGCATCCTTGTAACATGGCGGAAAAAAATAGAATGCCACGTTGGTTATACGTCTGCACCCTGGTTCCGGAAGCCGTGGATTAGTACAAGGAGAAGAATGTCCCTACTGGGGGTGTGCCGGTTGCACTCAACCCTGTTTTGGTTTATTTTTTTTCTTGGTGCTTTTGCACCACTTTTCTTTCCCAAATAGCTTGGGAAAGAAGAATATAGAGATATTTTTCCGAGTTAGGGACTTCCACTGTAGTGCAAGCTTGTTGTAAACAATTGTAAGGTAGATTAAGAAAAACACTTTTTGACATTTTATTTATTTCAATGGTCTGCTCATTTTGGACTTTTTGGCTTTCAACTTTAAACTTTCAATGATTTCTGCTCTTTCAATATACAAATACACATACAAATACTTCAGGCAATTTTAGTTTAGTTGTGAAAAATAAAACTAATGTTATCAAGAAGAAACAGAAAAAAACTACTTTTAGTAACATGGAACTTTACTTTTGAACAATGTGCCAGAAAATCAACATGGTTTGCCTCCTTTCTCTCCTGACATCATTTCTTTAGAAGATTTGCCAGACAATTTGCTAAGAAATGATGTCAAGGGTTGAAGTAATCCTCAAAAGAATAACTGAATTTTTGTGGTTATTCCACAGTTCATTCAAATGGCAAACTGTATTGATCTGCTTCAGAATTAGACCTTCAAGAGGTAAGTGACAGTTCCCCTTCACTTGAAACGTTACTGAAAAAAACACTGTCAATTCTTTTTCTTAACTGCTGAATGATTTCATTGGTTACTACCTCAGTGTCCAAGATTCCAATTGTTGCCAGTTGTACTTGAATCTGTTGATAATTGAAACAGTTGTTTCTAGAATCATGTGCAGAAATATGTCTCTGTTAAGTAAAGTTGGGTCCATGCTAATACAACATCCCATTCTTTACTGATAGAGACTTAAATTATTTTTCGGTAATCTGAATATGTTAATAATTGTTTGATGATAACTGATTGGAGAGTATCTATAGGCACCCTCCAATAAATGGCGACAAAAAAAAAATAAGTCTACAGTAACAAAATATCATTTGATTTTAGCTGGAAAGATTTTTATTTATTTATTTATTTGTTTATTTATTTATTTATTTGTTTATTTATTTATTTATTTATTGGGTTTCACTCTTAATCAGCTGAATATTTTCAAAATATGTTTTCATTAAATCTAGTCATGGCTGCTTTACAGCAGCTATGACTAGATTTAATGAAAGTTAAAAAATTTATAGTAATTTATATATTTTTTATACTTACCAATGACCCAGACATAGCTGGTGCTAACTCTTAAAATATAGGGCCAAACACAAATTTTGCCCCCCAATCCCCAAAATTTGCATCTAAAACCAAAGAAAACATGTCCTGAATGGCCCTCCACACTTCACCTCTACTGTGCATGCGCAGTGTCAAGGACGTTCCGAAATTGGCGCCATTAATCATTCTAATAACCAGTGCCTGGTAAGCGCTATGTACTCAGCGGGGAGGTAAGAGTTCCCAACTCCTGGGAGGGCCATCCCCGTCTGGGTCATTGGTAAGTATAAAAAATATATAAATTACTATAAATTTTTTAACATTTTTATACTGTACCAATGACCCAGACATAGCTGAATAGTAAAAAGGCTGGAGGGCCAAGGACATAGAGCAAGATGGAATACGCTCAATTATATAAAATAGAGTCATCCCCTCTAGGGAAAAAGAAGCATTAGGCCTTACATGTATCTTTCTTATTTATGATAAATTAGAAAGATACAACACCTTCCAAAATTGAGCATCATACATCCATGTACTCTATTAATATCTAGTATAATCCTTATACTAATAATTTTTAAAGTAAGCCAATAAATAAAGTAAGTCTAGAGAATAGAGACTCTTTATACTCCTTAAAAGAGTCTGAGGATTGCATAATCATGTCCGTTGACACGTGCTATATTCAAAAGCTATACTTTAAAAACTAAGACTTGAATGAATTTTTAAAACATAAACTTCTCACTAAACAACCATCCCAATAACAGCTCAGAATTAACTCCGGAGGAGGTATCCCCTTGTTTTCATAGTAAAACAGGTGACCCAAGGGAACACCCTCCCCCCCCCCCCCCCCCCCTTTTTCTTGCCCTGGGTCAAATAGCCCAGAGCGAAGAGGGCAGCAGAACAGAGTCACTGCCGAAACAGACAGCCTACCTAGCTATAGTAGCAACTGTTAAGTGAATGACATTCTGAGCAGTAGATAATAGACCTAACAATAGAGGCCTCCAGAAATGGACTCAATATTTCTGAGATAAAAAATTCATGAATGTGGATGGCTGAGCGCAATGAGCAGCCTTCAAAAATCTATAATAGCGACACTGTTAATGTAAGCCCAAGATGTAGAAGAACTCTTACTTCATGAGCTGAAATCTCAACCACAACTGCTGAGTCAAAGATATACCATAAGCAGTATCGATAGTTAATTGAATCCATTAGCAATAGAATGGAGCGTAACGTCCTTCTAATAGGCATCAAAGACAGAAGAAGTTTACGCCCGTAGTAATAAACAGATATCTGTTTATAAATACATAAACTCTAACCGGACAGAGTAAAGGCCTATGCCCGTACGAAGACGGAAGGACCTTAATAACAATAGGTTCCGGATATTAGGAGCCTAACTCTTATGCAAAAATCCAACCTAAATAGTAAAGGAAGTAGTGATTCCGAAACTACGAAAGTGAAAATCATCCACCGATAGTGCATGAAACTCACTGACTCTTCAGTAAAAGAGAAGCCAACAGAATTACTGTCTCAAAGGTCAGAATTTGAAAACTACTGTTTCCAGAGGCTCAAATGATTACTTAGCTAAATAAGAACCGAAGTTAAATTCCATATAGGAATTTAATCTAATGATTCTAAGTCTATTTATCAAAAAGTTACTAACTGACTTAGATAAAGAGACATAAGACTCAATTGTAAACTATCACAGAGTGCATAGGTATGAGGTAACATAAACCTATAACCTTAATAATAACAGGCTGCAGTAGATCTTGTCAAACAAGTATACTAAAAAGTTGCAATGAGTAGTATGGAGGGATCAACAATATGAACATAGTGATCCCTACACCAACGACGGAAGAGCCTCCACTTTAGCCACATAGAATAGCGAAGAAGAGGATCTCCTATAGTAAGAAATCGCGTCCAAATCTCGTCCAGTACAATGCTTACAATGCAATACGGACCACACAATGGAATACGTGAAGGTTGCAACCTTGCGGGTTGTGATAAAGATGACACGATTTTACCCAGCGAAAAAAGATCCTCTCATTGAGGAAGATTTCGCGTTAAGTCCCACAGTAGACATCAGAGTAAATTTACCCACGGTCTCTGTGAAGACAGAGATGCTATCAACAGAAATGTATTGTGGTTGTTTATCTTAGCAATACCTGCTGAAACAACAGCGCCGGAGGATACGCATATCCTATCATTCCGTCCTATTAGATCAATAGAGCGTTAACAACATTAGCTCAGAGATCTGGACAAGCAAACACATACGTGTGCAATTGATTAGCAAGCTGTGTCGTAAATAAATTATCATTGGGCGCTCCCATTGATAGCAAATCTGATTGAATACTTGTTTGTTGAGAGTCCATTCTGACGGCAACAAGCGACCCATAAGTGAACGGGAGTCCGGTAAAACAATTAGACGACCCGGAATATGACGGACCGAAACAGAACTTGGTGTACTATAACAAACAGAAGGATTCTTTCCATTAAATTGAATAACGGAAACGAATGAGTGCCTCCCTGGTTCCGGAGATACGCCACTACTGTCGAATTAACGGACAGGATTTGGACATGCGTTTCTGAATAATGTTCATCCAATGACATAAAGCAAGCCTAAAAAAACATTATTCCGCGGAAGATAAGTGCTTGCTTAGAGACTGCGGAACCCAAAGACCCTGGCACTTCGAATCCGTTGGAATCAATATTATATCTCAACCTGTTTGACTGGCAACCGTCATAATTATAAAACTCGGATCCGGCAACTGCAGTGGCACTCTCTGAGTCAACCACCGAATGTTTGCCCCAGTCTGAATCTCTTGCAACACTAGATAGACAAGAGAACGTGTAAATCGAGCAATTCATGGATTGCTGAAAAGTTGCCGTCGAAGAGAAGCTTCTCCGAGAACGAAGCGACTCTGAGAGAGTTCTTCACCTTACTATCCACGCGCGTGGATGTAGCTAGGGCTGCGTCACGTCTAACCAACTCCAATCAGCCACTGAAAGGCGGAGTTATAAGTGAACAAACTACTGCCCTCAAAAGAAATCACATTGAGGATAATATCCCGTAATTCTTTTCTTGAAGACGTAATGATAACGCCTCAGTAAGGTGGATTACGTATGATAAAGCGTCTAAGTTAAGTCTACTAGACATCATTGTCGTTTCCAACATTGTGGTTGGAAAAGACATAGACGGCGAAAAAGAATATTTCCAGTCTTTAACCATGCCGTCTAGACGCATATGAACTCTCGGTATGCCCTGCTCTGCCAAAATAAATTATTTGTATAAATGATAAAAAGGCAGAAATGAGCATTGCGGACAAGAAACTAAACTATCATGCTTGGTAGCAGGCTTATATGCATATATAGCGTCGATAAATAATACACATGTTCTAATGACATTATTGGACTGTGTCGGTAAGTCAGGGACAATGTCCCTGAACCGATCCAAAATTCCGTGTCCAATGACGCTATAAGTCTCTTATCCAACATAGCAGCAATGTAGTCCGAAATAACAATCACTGGAAGATAATGCCAGAAGATATGAATGGCAGCTTCCGATGCTACGAAAGGGAAAACTCGAAATCTTTCGAATCCCTTTCGCCATCCTGTTGGACCCTATAAAGCGTTCGGTCGTCCGTACCTGATGCAACCGCGGACCGCACCGACCCAGCGCCGTCAGATAATTCCTGATTCGACTAAGAAACTGTCGATTGCTGGGATGCTGCGAAAAAACTGTGCTAACTCGGATAGCATGTCCGTCACTGAGGCCTGTGGAGAAGCGGTCCTACAATGCATTGCCGCTGGAAGCTCCGTGATCGTTACCCTGTGCATACTACTAATATGCGAGCGAACGGAGTGTATAGGCCTCGTGTCCCTTGGCTACCGGATGGCGTGACCTATTCGCCGTGGAATCACTGAATGACGAAACTGATCGGATACGCGAGGTCACGTAGACAATGTGCGGTCGTGTGCCCTGCTGTGAGGATGAGGAAGCATTATCGACAGTCTCTCGGACTGTCAATATAACGGAGCGTCCCGATCGACGGACATATGCTCCGAATGTAAAATATCTGAACCACAACATGCGGTCCCCTATGTTGTTGGACGAGAGAGGGACCTCTCTCGCTCACAGCCCGGACGGACCTGGACAAGCCAGGAACCGGACTAACAGGCTTCCTCCGATCTGTCCTCAATCCGCCGTCACTGGGTGAGTACTAAAGTAATTATAGTGCTCGCATCACCCAAATCTCCTTCCTAGACCGCAACGGACGAACCCGGCAGCCGAACCATTCGATGAATTACGCTACACCGGGTGAGCTAGCGAATGTCACTCCGTCGATCCTACAAGGGACCTCTTAGGCGATAGACATATTCCATGAGCACTTATTGCCGCTAGCTCTTCATTAACTATGACGACAGAGGCACACTTTTGAAAGACATCTCCGTAACTTGCGAACAAGAAACCAGAAATGCTTGGTAATAGCAAGCATATAATAATAATATATATAGCGTCGTTTAATAATTCGAAAGTTTGTGTGACATTATTGGACTATGTCGGAACTGAGGGACAATATCCCTGAACCAAACCAAAAATTTCTAAGTCCACCGACGCTATCAGTTTCTTATCCGGCATCGCAGCATTCTGGTCCGACGAAAGAACCTGTAGAAGATCAAGTCAGATGACATACACAACAGCATATGTTGTTCCGAAAGGGAAAGTTCGAAATTCTCCGAATCCCTTTCGGTATCCCGTCAGACCGGATGAAATTTTCGGACATCCGTACCCACTTCCGCGGAGCGTCCCGACCCAGCATCGTCGGATAAAAAATATGCGACAGATTCAGTTGATGCTGGGATGCTGCGATAAGCTGTGCTATTTAGGAAAGCACATCCGTCCCCGAGGCCTGTGCAGTAGCGGTCTTACGATGCATTGCCGCTGGAAGCTCCGTGTACGTTGACTCCCGCACACTTTCCTATGCGAACGTCCGGAGTCTGCAGGCCTCGTGTCCCTGGCTACCGGATGGTGTGACCTGGTCGCCGATGATTCTCTGACTGGCGAAGCTGACTGGATATCCGAGGTCACGTAGCCAAGAGCGGTCGTGTGCGCTACCATGAGAATGAGGAAGCCTTATTGACAGTCTACTCCGGACTGACTATATGTCGGAGCGTCCCAAGCGACGGACGTATGCTCCGAATGCGAAACATTTTGTACCACAACATCTGGGGCCAGATGTTGTTGTACGAGAGAGGGGCCTCTCTCGCTCGTCGTCCGGATGGACCAGAACGAGCTATGAACCGGACTAAAAGGCTTCCTCCGTTCTCCCTCTAATCCGCCGTCACTGGGTGTGCATTTGGTTGATTTATAGTGCTTGCATCACCCCAAAACTCCTTCTAGACCGCAACGGACGAACCCGGCTGCCGAACCATTCGATGAATGGACACTACACCGGGCGAGCTAGCGGACGTCAAAGGCCGTCGAACCTACTAGGGTCCTCTTAGGCAATTGGCGTATTTACATGAGCACTTTTCCGCTAGCCCTTCATTAATTGTGACGACGGAGGCACACTGTTGGAAGACATCACAGATACATCACCCTAATCTTGATCGTCTGAAATAGAAATTGATAAAGTAGAGTGACCCTGCGGGGAAAGGACCGGAATGTCCAATTCCCCACTAACATACCGTGACATACACTTCCCATGTTGTCATCGAAATCATACGATACAGAACAGGAGTTAATGCGAGTACACTGACCACATATAGCAGCCCTGGGAATTAGGAAAATTGTCTACGGCAGATAAATGCCGTCGTCAAATCAAACTCAACAGCAATTTTAACATTTTTAAGATTGTCTACGGCAATTTTTTCCACAGGTGGTTGGAAACGTAAAATAAGGAAGTGAAGGTTTTTTTCTCATTGAAAATAACGAAGCCAGTTACTGTTAGTAATACTATTACTAATAGCAGGGCCATATCCAGGAATAATTTGGGGACACCGGTGAGAATCCGGCAGGTCGATCGTGGGGGTAGGGGGGGGGAGTCCAAATACGATGCGAAGCATCGTCCGAGCCGCGAAGCGGCGAGGGGGGAGAGCACGACTTGAGAGGGGGTGTCCCCCCCCCCCCCCCCTCGTTGGTGGGGGTCTGGAAAAAAATTTATTTCTGGAGGCTCTCAGGTGGTCTCTGACGGCACACCGAGCTCCAAAATTGTGGAACATTTCAACAGAGAAATCAGTATTTTTGTTGGTAAAATTTGAGAAATTAAAAAAATGGAGCTACTAACCTCACTTCTAGTGTTAACATGACACAATTCCCTGTCAAATATGGGGGCCCTGGTTGTCCGCCCAGTCTGCCCATTCGTAACTACGAAGCAAACAATATTATAATTCACTTGACAATGTGGTGCATCGTGGTTTGAGAGTGTCCTCTGAACCGTCGGTGCTTGATGACCAATCATCATTCAGTTTTAATGTTGCACATCAAGGGAGCTAATTAACAGAGCCATTCTGATTCAACTTGCGTTTCGCTTTTAAGCTTGCGTTGCGCAATCGTTATTGAAAGAAATTCGAATCCTGACAAATTGTCAATGAATAAATTCAAACAAATCGTCATGTGAGATCCAGAGGGTCATCCTATGTCCCCAATGGGACAAAGGACGTTCTGGTTCTCAAACGACGAAATGGCACACGTCTGATCAGTTACTGAGTAAATGACCACAGGTGTGCCATTTCGTCATGTGAGAACCAGAACGTCCTATGTCAACTGATCAGTGGCGGCGCCAGGATTTCGAAATAAGGGGGCGTGTAAATATTAGAGGGGGGTTGACTAACGAAATGGAGTTGCATATGACATATGACGTTGAATTAGGCATACTTTATTTATTCACTTGCGTGTGAAGGCAGCTGCCACACGCCACCGACGTGTGCTACGTAATCCATTATCTCGCACCTTTCGAAGTGGACAGATGTGTTTTTTTATCAAACTGATACTACGGCAAAAAAATTGCCGTCGTCATTGGCGTTTTCATCGGCATTTACGACGGCACTGCCGAATGCCGCGGTAAATTCCCAGGGCTGTATAGAATGATTATAAAAGTCAGAGGAAGACTTCCTCTTATTACAATTGATCAAAATACTTTCAATGTGAAAAGAAAACAAAGTCCTGGTACTCGCACCAACCCCTGGCAATCAAAATACATAATAATAATATGATCCATTAATATAGAAAAAATAATTGAGATCAAAATATTTTGAAAAAATATTTTTTCAGAACAGCCCAAGTTTCTGAAAAGTAACGTTGAGCCCCAATGGATCGATCCCAAGCCTAAGTGTGGACAAAAATTTTAAAAATATTTTAAACAATTTATTCAACACTTACGAACAATAATAATGTATCTAGTTATGATTAAAATAACATCAAGATATTATTTTCAAGAAATCCCCCCCTCACACAGAGGGCTGTTGTAAATGTAAACAATGAGTGTAAAAACACTAAAATAAGACTCCAGGCACCCAGGCCCGGAATCAGTTACCAAAAATACACTATCTGATGCAAAACAGAGACTTCCAGGGAAGAAACTGCAGAACATCAGATGGTAGATGCAGAACACAACGCCTAACCACCCGTAGGTGAAGACGTAAACATGGGGAAAAGAACAGAATTCATTCTGTTATTCAGCTAAAACTCCCAAGAAATTTTAGTAATAATAATTACAGAAACTATGCCAAAAGCATGGGAGAATAGCAAGAGGGGACTTAAAGGAAAGGGAGAGAGGAAAACACTGAAAAATCAGTGTAACTAAATAACCAGAATGACAACAAAATGGCTGCTGCCTCGAAAATAGGTAACTTAACATAATTTCATTAAAAAATTTTAAGTTACAGCACTGATAATATTCTGTCACACATTTTTCCTCTCCTCCTTCTCTATCCTCCTTAGAATCACCATTTCACTAATAGTTATGTGTCTGGCATCATTTAAACTGAGATTTACAAGCACAAAGATCAGTCAGATGTTAACTGATGAAGGGCCAAACTTAGAATGATTAATGGCGCCAAATTCGGAACGTCCTTGACACTGCGCATGCGCAGTAGAGGTGAAGTGTGGAGGGCCATTCAGGACATGTTTTCTTTGGTTTTAGATGCAAATTTTGGGGATTGGGGGGCAAAATTTGTGTTTGGCCCTATATTTTAAGAGTTAGCACCAGCTATGTCTGGGTCATTGGTACAGTATAAAAATACATATTTTGAAATCTAGTCATAGCTGCTGTAAAGCAGCCATGACTAGATCTAATGAAAATTTCCATCAAAATTTATCTAAAATAAACCATTGGTTAAAAAGTTCATTCAATCCATAGGGGAGAAATTTGGTTAAATGTGCTCAAATTTTACTTATTTCAGTGGCAAAGGGATTTTGTATCCTGATCAGGATTATCTGCCAGCAGCATGCAAGGAGTTAATGACACTTTAAACAGCCTGTGTCATATTGTGCCAGACAGCCTTATAGGTGAAAGAAGGCAGTGTACCCAGAAAAAGCCACTGAGAAGTGGTGAGGAACTGTCTGGCTCTATAACTTACTAATCCTGCACAAACAGGGTTAGCAATGGTTGAAGGCATGGGTACGATCAACATGCAGTAAGCCTTAGCACACGCACCACCATGCTCCAACTTGGGTAGTTGGGGGATCATATGTCTTGCTCAAAGAAACAAGACAGATAAATGTATGGGATCAAACCTACAACCTTCCAGTGCTCTAACTGATGAGCCACCATGGTCACAAAAAGATAGATATATTATTGGGCAAGCCTAGAATACTTATGGTATGAATATGAAGCAGATGATAGGAATATGAAAATGTTATTTTGGAAACTACAGATTTAGTAAAGCCCAAATATGGGCTTCTAGCACTGAACCAGCTAAGCTGACAATAGTCTGTTATGTGCCAAACCACTGCAAGACAAGGAGAACTCATTCAAGCAGTATGTAACATAACAGCATTTAATCAGCAACGGTAAAGATACACCAAGCTTCTATGATCTGTAAGATAAAAAATAGGCCGATGAAATTGTCAGATGTGTACCCATACGCGCAACTAGTAGAAAGCTGTATGACAGAGGGCCACCACGGATGCCGACATTATGTACACCATACATGGTATGGGTACATATAGAAAAGGATTGGAGGTGTGTCTAATTTGATGGATAAAGGGTTAATATCTCCGGATCAAATTATCAAATTTACATAAAAAACTATACAGTACAGCACATCAGTAACCTGAATAAATATATAAAGTAGCATGACAATCCAAGCAATATTTTTCAAGTTATCGAATGCCAAAGGGATTGGAGGAATTTTCAATTTGTGGATAAAGGGTTAATATCACAGGATTAAATTATCAGATTTACACCAAAAACTATACAGCTCGGCACATCAGTAACCTGAACACAAATATAAAGTAACTTGACAATCCAAGTAATATTTTTCAAGTTATTGAATGCCAAATTGATTGGAGGAATTTTCAATTTGAAGGATAAAGGGTTAATATCTCAGGACCAAAATAACAGATTTATACCAAAAACTATACAGCTCGGCAGATCAGTAACCTGAACACAAATGTAAAGTAACTTGACAATCCAAGTAATATTTTTCAAGTTATCGAATGCTAAAGGGATTGATGGAATTTTCAATTTGAAGGATAAAGGGTTAATATCTCAGGATTAGATTATCAGATTTACACCAAAAACTATACTGCTTGGCACATCAGTAACCTGAACACAAATATAAAGTAACTTGACAATCCAAGCAATATTTTTCAAGTTATCGAACACCAAAGGGATTGGAGGAATTTTCAATTTGAAGGATAAAGGGTTAATATCTCAGGAGCAAAATAACAGATTTACACCAAAAACTATAAAGCTCGGCACATCAGTAACCTGAACACAAATATAAAGTAACTTGACAATCCAAGCAATATTTTTCAAGTTATCGGATGCCAAAGAGATTGGAGGAATTTTCAATTTGAAGGATAAAGCGTTAATATCTCGGGATCAAATCATCAGATTTACACCAAAAACTATACAGCTCGGCACATCAGTAACCTGAACACAAATATAAAGTAACTTGACAATCCAAGTAATATTTTTCAAGTTATCGAATGCCAAAGAAATGGATACGGACGCTGGCCGGACAGAGACAGATGGACAGACGTACGGACAGACAGATGGACAAAGGATGGACGAATGACAGATGGCCACCCCAGATGCCGGCATTATGTGTACCATACATAGTATGGGTACACATAAAAAGCACAATAAAGAAATAGTTGCAAGATAATCAAAAAAGTTTTTGACAAGTAGGCTTAAAACTGAAAATAGAATTGTTATTTAACCCTTAAGTCCTTAGATTAATTTTATGTTAATAACTACAGTACATGCATGTACACAGCTGCAGATGACTTAACCCTTTGAACCCTCATCAATATACAGGTAGGATAAAATAATAACTGCAGTCTGCAGCCGTCTGGCTGCTGACAGCAGTTATTATGTTATCATCAATGTCCCGTGTATAGGCCTCTTATAATACGATAAAAATGGGGACGAAATTATGCCTTGAACCAAAAAATTGGTCTTACTAGTTCAAAGGGTTAACAGTGTTTGTACATTATTGTTGGCTGTCTGAACAGGAAGCCAACAATGATGTAAAACACACTCAAGATAAAAGTATCCAACCAGTAGAGTTCTCCTGGAAGAATACACTTGTGAGAACTTTTTAAGAGCAATATAAAACAAGACAGTTTGAGGCTGTACAGGGACACAAGGGTTAAACAATAGAAAACGTTAATAAAACTACATCCATAGGAAAATATCACTCACAAAAATGGCAACTCTTTCTCTGCAAAACTAAATAACAATGGTGTGACACTTCTGGCTAACTCGTGCTCTTCAAATTGTCCAGCAGCATCATTCTTGGCTGCATCTTGTCTGAACAGTAATGGGAGACCTGATTTATTTACAAGCCAGAATGGTGAGGAAATATCCAACTGTAAAAAAAAAGAAGCAGTTTCTAAAATAACCTACTAGACACTGATCAAGTATACTCTTCATTACAAATATACTCTATCAATGAGTATCTGATGTATTCTGACACACATAAACTTTAAGTTATTTGAGCTTAACAACAGTATGTTAACCCTTTAGGGCCGAAAAAAGTTAAAAATCTGTTTCTCAGGTCCTCCCCCATGGTCCTTTTGGCTGCCGTATGCTCTCTTTTTATAACCAATGGAAACTTAAAAAATTAAAAATTAAATGGTTTATGTGTGATATTTTACCCACATTAATAAAATTGATAAATGTGTCCCTTGAGTGCAACAAGGCTTTGCAATGCTTTAGCACTGGAAAGCCTTCCTGCACCCAAGGGTCGAAATACACCACCACCCATGCTATTCTGATTATAAGGCCTAAAACATAAAACAAATCAGAACATGAACTTCTGATGGAAAAGAAATAATTACAAAAATAAAAAATAAAATAAAAAAATGACCACCCACATGCAAATTTACAAAAAATGGCCTGAGAAACAGAAGATCTACTTTGTGGGGCCTCAGATAACTGTTTATACATATGTTGCCCACTTTGGAAGATTTGCACCCCAAGCATTGGGTCTTATTGTACCAGTAAACAAGAACCTGTTACCACAGTGATCAAGCACAGCTCCTTTTCTTGGGGTTCTTATGGAAAATTTCATCAGCAAATGCAAAGATACAGTATGCACATGGTGATTTAGTTCTTGGTCACCTGAGGGCAATACATGAATCAATACCCACACTTGGACCAGTCAAACCCTCTGGACCAAAAAACCAAATCTGTGATTCAGGGATCACTGGTATTGTCATGGAAAGTTGCAAGCTGGATCTCCAAAAGGTATCAACAGTCCTTGAATCCAGTGACATTTGGGCAAGTGGGGGTAACCACCAACGAAGGATGGGACTTTTGAATTGTTGAGAAAGAAGGATACTCATCACAACCATTCCTCTCCTATCAGAGATATCTGCAGCAACTGATCAAAGTTTGGTAAAGATCCGGCTGGTAGAACTTTAGTTATAGAGCGGAAACCAATTTCAAGAGTATTTAACATTGGAGGTCACCGTGACCTTGACCTTTGGCACATCATGGTCAAAATAAATAGGCTTCTTCCACTCATCATACCTAACCCACATATGAAGTTTGGTCAAGATCCGGTTGGTAAAACTTTAGTTAACTGACAGAATGTGAAAAGTTAACGGATGGACGACGGACATGGTGATAACATAATGCCTCCTCCGGGGGCATAAAAACTGAATAACAGTTTGCTAACTTGGATAAATTTCGATTAGCATTTCCTACTATTTATATGTTGTTGTCATGCGACATTAATTAGCTACAGTTGAAAATTGATTTGAAAATCGCTTTGAGAATCCAGTTAAATCGAGCCCTGGTTAAATTTAACATCAGTATTTTTTTTATTTGTTTTTTTCAGAAAATCCAGTTAGTGTTACTGTGAAGCAGCCATGACTGGAGTTGGTGGAGTTGGTGGAAAATACACAGAAATGAAACCAGTAAATCAGTCATAAAATGACTGATCCGAAATACTGGAAAGTTAAAAAATTTATAGTAATTTATATATTTTTTATACTTACCAATGACCCAGACATAGCTGGTGCTAACTCTTAAAAATGTAGGGCCAAACACAAATTTTGCCCCCCAATCCCCAAAATTTGCATCTAAAACCAAAGAAAACATGTCCTGAATGGCCCTCCATACTTCACCTCTACTGCGCATGCGCAGTGTCAAGGACGTCCCGAAATTGGCGCCATTAATCATTCTTTGTTTGGCCCTTCATCAGTTAACGTCTGACTGATCTTTGTGCTTGTAAATCTCAGTTTAAATGATGCCAGACACATAAATATTAGAGAAATGGTGATTCTAAGGAGGATATAGAAGGAGGAGAGGAAAAATGAGTGACAGAAAATATTCAGGGCTGTAACTTAAAATTACTTTTGTTGCAACAAAATCAAGTTTATATCCTGATGACTCCAGAGTATAGCTTTGTTGATGAGAATATCTGGCAGCAGAATTCACGACGTGTACGCTCCATTTAAAACCCATCTTCGTCACACCTGGTGATCACTGTATAATAAACGGGTCCACCACCCAACTATCGAGGCTAATTATAGATGAGTGGGAAAACCAGACTTCAAACAGAACGCCGACGATATGCATCAACGGACAGCAGCCAGTGATGCAGCAATATAATACAGTCACTCAAATAAACTCGACCAATAAACAAATGAAAGTGTCAATGACACTGTAGCTTAACTTGTGTGTTGTATTTGATGAAAAGGATAATGTTCAATGTTTATGAAAGGATTATGAAATAAGACAAGAATTGTGATAATTGGGAATATGTTCATTTCTGGTCCCTGTATGCTAAGTTTTTGATAAAAATAATATGAGGTGTACACTGTACTAAAGAGCTGAGGGGTGGGTTAATATGACCTCACAGTTAATGTATGTGGCCCTCACAGTTAATGTATATTAACGAAAGTTACTCAACCTACCAAGTTACAATAAAATCCCTTCATAAATATGACCTGTAGACTGTGCCAAAGGTTTTTGGGCTTTGGGCTGGGGCAGCCATCAGGGTTGAATGATCGCAACCAAAAGGGGACATTCTCATCTGGGCATCATCTGGAGTGATCCTACAAAGTTACAATGAAATTCCTTCATAAATATGACCTGTAGACTGTGCTCAAGGTGTTTGGGCTTCAGGCCTCTGAAGCTGTCACAGTTGACCAATCACGACCAAACGGGGATGTCATCATCTAGGCATTATATGGAGTCAAACTAACAGGTTACAATGAAATCCTTCCATAAATATGACCTATAGACTATGCTAAAGGTCTTGGGGTCTTGGGCTCGGGCAGACATCAAGGCTGAATGATCGCGACCAAAAGGGGACGTTCTCATCTGGATGTTATTTGGAGTCCTCCTACCAAGCTACAATGAAATCCCTTCATAATTATGACCAGTAGACTGTTCTAAAGGTTTTCGGGCTTCGGGCCCCTGTAGCCGTCACAGTTGCCCAATCGTGTCCAAAAGGGGACGTTCTCATCTAGACATTATATGAAGTCAACCTGCCAAGTTACAGTGAAATCATTTCATAAATATGACATGTAGACTGTGCTAAAGGTATTTGGGCTTTGGGCTCGGGCAGCCATAATGGTTGAATGATCGTAACCAAAAGGGAACATTCTCATCTGGGCATCATCTGGAGTGATCCTACAAAGTTACAATGAAATCCCTTCATAAATATGACCTGTAGACGGTGCTCAAGATTTTCGGGCTTCGGCACCTGTAGCCATCACAATTGGCCAATCACAACCAAAAGGGGATGTCATCATCTAGGCATTCTATGGAGTCAGCCTAACAGGTTACAATGAAATCCTTCCATAAATATGACCTTTTGCCTATGCTAAAGGTTTTTGAGCTCGGGCACCCATCAAGGCTGAATGATCACGATCAGAATGGGATGTTCTCATCTAGATATTATTTGGAGTCATCCTACCAAGTTACAATGAAATCCCTTCACAAATATGACCTGTAGACTGTGCTAAAGGTTTTTGGGCTTCGGGCCCCTGTAGTCATCACAGTTGCCCAATCATGTCCAAAAGGGGACCTTCTCATCCAAACAATATATGAAGTCAATCCACCAAGTTACAATGAAATTCCTCAATAAATATGACCTGTAGACTGTACTAAAGGTTTTCGGGTTTTGGGCTCGGGCAGTTGTCATGGTTGGCAGATCATGCCCAAATGGGGAAATTCTCATCTAGACATCATAAGGAGTCATTCTACAAAGTTACAATGAAATCCCACCATATTAAACATGACCTGCAGACTGTGCTAAAAATTTTTGGGTTTGGGGCTTGGGCAGCCATCACGGTTGACGGATCATGCCCAAAAGGGGACGTTCTCATCTAGGCATTATACAGAGGTATCCTACCAAGTTACAATGAAATCCCTTCATAAATATGACCTGTAGACTGTGCTAATGGTTTTCGGGTTTTGGGCTCGGGCAGCCATACCGGTTGTCCGATCGCAACCAAAAGGGGACGTTCTCATCTAGACATGACCCCAAACCTGCATATGAAATTTCGTGACGATCAGACAAGAACTGCAGGGTATAGCCCGTGCTAAAGGAAAATGTGAACAGACTCACAGACTAACAGACCTCCGCACACGGGATGGCAATAGCTAATCTTGACTATATCAAGTTAAGCTAAAAATGAAAGTGTCAATGACACTGTAGCTCAACTTGTTAAGACATGTACATGTATAGTATGTGACACAGCAATGACAAACATCTAGGTAATGACCTGATAACAAAGGTACATATAAAGTATTGTAACGGTCTGTACATAAATACTGACTGTAGCCTGTAACAAATGTATAGGTAAAGTATTGTAAAGGTGGGTGACAGTCAGATGCTAAACTAGACAAGAAATCTTTGAGTCCCAGAGTGGGTCTGACTGAACCCCAAAATATTTGTTCTCATAGCACAGTGATAACAAAGGCACCCCAAAGCACACTCGTTCCTGTCCCAAGGTGAAAACAAAGGTACCCAAGAAGTTTCGGGAAGATCAGTTCATAAATACGAGCTGTATATGAGTTGTGACAAAAAACTGATTGTATCTAATTTTGTTACAAAATGGCCACTGGCAGCCATCTTGAATTTTGGACCGCATCCAGAAACACTCGTTCTCATCCCAAGGTGATAACAAAGGTACCCAAGAAGTTTCGTGAAGACCGGTTCATAAATACAGACTCTAGCCCGAGCTGTATGGACATGTGCACTTACAGTGTATAAGTAGCACTGAATAAATCAAAGTGGGGCGCGGTGGCTCAGTTGGTAGAGGTGCAGGCTGCAAGCCGAGGGGTCCTCGGTTCGAATCCCACCTGCGGCAACCGCGTTGTGTCCTTGGGCAAGACACTTCACCCCCATTGCCCACGTGGGGGCACGGTGACGCTGTGTACTAAGGCGTACTACACGTCGATGGTGCACCTGTCTTCAACCAATGCTAACCCTGCTTGTGTGGAGTTTGTATGTTGGGGAGCTGACAGTTGCTCGCCGTTGCTCGGTGGTTCTCTCCGAGTACTCTAGCTTCCTCCACCCATAAAAAAACTGTCACGGTCATGGTCAGCCATTGTGCAGAAATATGTGACCTTAAACACCAATAAATAAATAAATGAATAAATCAAAGTTCATCTAATTTGCATAATTTCTGCACGAGAAAAAAACCCGTACTATCTGTGATGTATTCCATGTTACTAAACATTCATACAAAAATTTATTCAAATCAGAACTTTCATACAGAAGTTCTGTACAAAAGACTGATTGCACTAATTTTGGTACAAAATGGCTGCTGGTGGCCATCTTGAATTTTGGACCACACCCAAAAACACTCGTTCTCATCCCATGGTGATAACAAAGGGACCCCAAATGTTTTGTAAAGATCAGTTCATAAATACGGCCTCTAGCCTGAGCCGTATAGAAGTTGTGTAAAAAAAAATGATTAGACCTAATTTCGGTACAAAATGGCCACTGGCAGCCATCTTGAATTTTGGACCGCACCCAGAAACACTTGTTCTCATCACAAGGTGATAACAAAGGTACCCAAGACATTTCGTGAAGATCGGTTCATGAATACAGACTCTAGCCCGAGCCGTATTGACATGTGTACTTACTGTGTGTAAGTAGCACTGAAAAAATCAAAGTTCATCTAATTTACATAATTTCTGCACGAGAAAAAAACACGTATTATATGTGATGTATCCCATGGTACTAAACATTCACACAAAAAATTATTCACATCAGCGCTTTCATATGGAAGTTCTGTGCAAAAATCTGATTGCACCTAATTTTGTACAAAATGGCTGCCATCGGCCATCTTGAATTTCGGACCGGACTCCAAAACACTCGTTCTAGTCCCACGGTGATACCAAAGGTACCCAAGAAGTTTTGTAAAGATCGGTTCATAAATACGGCCTCTAGCCCGAGCCGTATTGGCATTTGCACTTACAGTGCTGAAAGTAACACTAAATACATCAAAGTTAGTCTAATTTGCATAATTTACACACGAGAAAAAAACCTGTATTATATGTGATGTATCCCATGGTACTAAACATTCATACAAAAAATTATTCAAATCAGCACTTTCATACAGAAGTTCTGCGCAAAAATCTGATTGCACCTAATTTTGTACAAAATGGCAGCCAGCGGCCAACTTGAATTTCGGATCGGACCCCCAAAACACTTGATCTCGTCCCACGGTCATAACAAAGGTACCCAAGAAGTTTCGTAAAGATCGGTTCATAAATACAGCCTCTAGCCCGAGTCGTATTGAATTGTTGATGGATAGACGGACGACTGGCCACGGCATAAGCTCAAATTTGTCTTTGCCAAAGTTGATCTAAAAATGTTGGACAACACAACATTATTCCATTACGATGACGATAGTACGTTCATTTGCATTTTTCTTACAAGAAATGGCCCATAAAACTGGCATTTAAGAGAGTGGATAAATACATTTCTTCCATTCAATGTGACAAATCAAACTGAGGCCCAAACTAATCCGGAGAAAAAGATTTTCTTTTCTTCTTTGTTTTCGTCGCCTGTTGGTTGATTGACTGACTATTGATGTATGCTGGCCATACCCCTCCTCTGGATGTGCTATTAAAAACAATGAAAATTCACGCCTGTGTGTGGGTGATTTATTTTTTTATTTGAGTGGGGACACTCAAGGAAGCAGGTGAGGGATAAAAGCCTGTTTTACGAGGGTCAGCCCCCTCCTGTAGTGCCACCCTTGTTCACGGCTGCAAGCCTCAGTCTGTAAAATGTCACTGAACTTAGTGTGAAGCCAACTGGGCATGATTTAACGCATTTTCAATGGCCGCATACTGGGCATTTTTTCTCAGTTTGAAATGTTAAAAAATTTATAGTAATTTATATATTTTTTATACTTACCAATGACCCAGACTTAGCTGGTGCTAACTCTAAAATAATTAGGGCCAAACGCAAATTTTACCCCCCAATCCCCAAAATTGGCATCTAAAACCGAAAATTACATGTCCTATATGGTCCTCCATACTTTTACTCCACTGCACATGCGCAGTGTCAAGGAGGTCTCGAAATTGCCGCCAAAAGTCAATCTTACAACCAGTGCCTGGTAAGCATTATGTACTCAGCAGGGAGGTATGAGTTCCGAACTCATGGGAGGGCCATCCCCGTCTGGGTCATTGGTAAGTATAAAAATATATAAATTACTATAAATTTTTTAACATTTTTATACTGTACCAATGACACAGACTTAGCTGAATAGTAAAAAGGTTGGAGGGCCTAGGACATAAGGAAAATCCAATAGACTCAATTACCTATAACAGACCTATCCCCTTAAAGAGAAAAGGAGAGATAGTCTTACATGTATCTTTCTTATTTGTAACAAAAAACAAAGACACAATACTATTCTGTAATTGAGCACAATAACATCAATGATCTCTATAAACATCTAGTATAACCCTTTATACTAATATTTTTTAAGGAAAGCCAATAAATACGGGAGTCTAGAGAAAAGAGACTCTATATACTCATTTAAAAGTGTTCGAGGATTGTATATTAACACTCAGTTAATCACGTGATATATACGAATGCTTCACACCAATCAACACTTAAAAAATATTACACAGATGAGTAAACATAGGCTTAACCCTAAAATCATCTCGGAACCGACACGGAATTACTATGTTCAAGGGAGGTATTCCCTTGCTTTACACTATAAAGCAGGTGACTTAAGGGAACACCTGCCCCCCCCCCCCTTTCCCTTGCCCTAGATCAAATACTCCAGAGCAAAGAGGGCAGCAGGACAGAGTCACTGCCGGAACCGAAAGTCTATACACACATAGTTGCCACTGTTTAGTAGACGACATTCTGAGTAAAAAATAAAAAATAGCAGACCTAGACAATGTAGTTCTGCAGAAAAGGACTCAATATTCTCAGATACAAAATCGTGAAAATGGAGGGCTAACACCAATATGCAGCCCTCATTAAATCTGTAATAACAATATTAATAGCTTAAGCCCATGAAGTAGAAGAACTCTTACTTCATGAGCTTAAAACTAAAACACAGACTGCTGGATAAAGATATAATCATAAGCAAAACTGACTGTAGATTGAATCCATCTGACCATAGAATGGACCGAAATGTGGAGGAAGCTTCCACGGCATGTCCCACAACAGACGCCTGAGTAAATTAGTCCACAGTCTTTGTGTAGCTAGAGAAGCTACCAACAGAATTTGCATTGAAATAATTACACTAGAGCAATATCTGCTGAATCAACAGCGCAGGAAGATACGCATATCTTATTATTCCGTCTAACAAGATCGATAGAGCGTTTACTGCAAACGCTTGAAGATCCAAACATAATGACACATACATCTGCAACTGATTGTTGAGATGCGTCGTGAATAAGTCGATCATTGGCCGCTCGCCTTGTAGCAATCTGATTGAAAACTCGTTTGTTGAAAGCCGATTCTGGGGGCAACACACGGCCCCTCCGCGAAGGGAGTCCGCTAATACGTTCAGACGATCCGGAATATGACGGACCAATAGGAGAACTTGATGTTCTAGTAGCAACCGAAAGATTCATTCCGTTAACATGAATAACAGGATGGAATAAGTGCCTCCATAATTCCGAAAATACGCTAATACTTTTGAGTTGTCGGACAGAATTAGCATATGAACATTCTGAATTACGTTATCCAATAACGTAGTGCAAGCCAAAATGACATCATACTTGATGTTTGAGTCCTTGATAAGGAACTACGGAATCAAAAGACCCTGGCACTTCTATCCGTTGGGCTCAATGAAATGACCCAACCTGTTTTACTGGCATCGTCAAGACTGTAAAACTCGGATCCGGCAATTGCAGTGGAACTACCTGAGTTAAGCCCAGAAAACTTGCCCAAGTCTGAATCTCTTATTCACTTAATTTGACAAGAAGATGTCCGTATCGAGCGAAAGAATCTTCACCCTACAATTCTGAATTGAAGAAATTTGGAGAGGACCAATGCGTAACCGCCCCATCGGAATAAAATCCCTAAACGTATCAGTCTCATAAGATCTCAGCAAAGACAATAGTGAGCATAACAACTGAATAATTTTGTTCTGGGTAACGGCAGATGAACGAAAAAGTTGTGCGTTACGAAGCTCATCCCTCGGTGGGTGAATGACTTCGATGATACCAGATCCGACTTCGCCTCGTTTACTTAAGAAACCGAGACGTCGGAGCAGTAGAAGCAGATTCTGCACATAGTTCTGAAGCGTTAACTCATTGCCGTACCTGTATGAATACTCGCTCTGACCGATCGGGTGGACTCCATATATAAACTTGGAGCCACGATCAGCTTGTTTATCCAGATCCGAATAATGAGTGAACGGAATGAGCCGTCTGGTTTTTGGAACCAGAAAAGGATGGTTGTAGAAACCTGGAAATTCCTGGATTTCTACGATCACCATCGCGATCATTCCAAAAGAGACTAGACTTCTGATGGAAGCGAGCGTCTATCCTACTGACTTGGCGGAAACTGAGTCCATCTTGGACTCCGAGTTAACAGACAATTACGTTTGAGGAACAATTTAGTCCTTCCGTAAATCACCCCTGGAATCCAAGGGACGTCCGTAATCTATTCCCAAATAATTGAGAAACTCGACACTAGTACACGATAGAGGTTAAAACCATTTACTCCTGGTCCTGCGAGGCTTGCGGAAGGAGAAGCCATGTCCTCCATGATCCGCACCTCGCCCCGTCGACCTAGGAACGTTTGACTGGAATTACGGCTCCTATATGAGTCGCTATCCTGACGGTCTCTAGAATAAGACCTAGAGGACACATAGGAACCTCTATAGGAACTTCCCTTGGACGTATTCGTCCCAGAAGTGCCTGTCCTACTCTTCTCTGCTGAATCCGACTATATGGAAGCGGATTTTAATAGCAGAGAGTCTAAAGCTTTCTTAGTTAACTGATCATAGACTGCGGAAAGCTTGCCGTCGAAGAAAACTCTCCGGAGACCGGAGCGATTCTGAAAGAGTTTTTCACCTTACTATCTACACGCGTGGATGTAGCCAGGGTCGCGTCACATCTAACCAACTCCATATTGCCACTAAAGGACTAAAGGACGGAGTTTTACGTGAGGCCCTTGAAAGAACTCTTAAGGAGCTTGTGCATCCTAGAATTCTTTTTCCTTTGAGATGTAATGATAACGTTCTGGTAAGGTGATCTGCGTACGATGATGCGTCTAAGGTGACCCTGCTAGACGATACTGCTATAGACGACAGGAAAAAACAATACTAGGTCCTGACGTGGTCGTCTAGACGCAGAAAACTCTCAGAATGCTCTGTCCTGCCATTTCAAAATATTCGTTGAATTGATGAAAGGCAGATGTAGAGCATATTGCCGATAAGAAACCTGACCTGCCCATTTAGGTAGCAAGTTAAATAAATATAGCGTCGTTCAAAAGATCAAATGTCTGTGAGACATATCTGGACTATGTCAGAAACTGAGGGATGATGTCCGTAAACCGATTAAGAATTCTGTGTCCAGTGTTGCTATCAGTCTCTTATCTGGCAACGCAGCATTTTGGTCCGGAGGAACAACGTCAAATGATAATGCTGGATGCACTCTACGGCAATTATGTTGTTCTGAAAAGGGAAAATACAACTCATCCGTATCCCTTTCGCCATCCTGTCGGACCACTTGTAATTCTTGGGTCGTCCGTGCTTGAACCTGCAGCGAAAAGTACCAACCCAGCTTCCTCGGATAATTCCTGATCCGACAGAGTTACTGTCGGTTGCTGGGATGCTGTGATAATTTGTGCTATCTGCGATAGCATGTTCATAACAGAGGCCTGTGGAGCTGCGGTCTTATAGGATTTAGCCGCTGGAAGCTCCTTGGACGTTCACTCCTGCATAATCTAATATGCGAACGTCCGGAGTATGAAGGCCTCGTATCCTTGGCTACTGAATGGCGTGACCTGGTCGCCGTAGAATCCCTGGACGGCGATGTTGGATGAATATCACAGGTCACGTAGCCAAGGTCGCGTGTGCTGCCGTGAGGATGAGGAAGCCGAAAGAGCAGTCTCTCCGGACTGTCTATATAACGGAGCGTCTCGAGCGGTGGACGTATGCTCCGACTGAGGAACGTTTTGTACCACAACATCTGGGCCCAGATGTTGTAATACGAGAGGGGAACCTCTCTCGCTCGCAGCCCAGATGGATCTGGATGAGCTAGGAACCAGACTAATAGGCTTCCTCCGCACCAACCTCCTATCCGTCATCACTGAGTGTGCACATTGTATTTTATAGTGCTCGCATCACCCAAATCTCCTTCCTGGACCGCAACGGACGAACCCGGGTGCTGAGCCATTCGGTGAATGGTCACGACACCGGGCGAGCTAGCGGACGACAACGCCATCGATCCTACTTGGGACCTCTTAGGCAATTGATGTATCTGCATGAGCACTTTACCGCTAGCTCTTCATTTGACTGTGATAACGGAAGCACACTTACAAAGACTTCACGGTAACAATACCTAGTTCATGTTACCCTATGAGACCTGTGGAGCCGTGGTCCTACATGAAATATCCGCTGGAAGCTCCCGGGACGTTCATTCCTGCATTTATATAATATGCGAACGTCCCGACTGGAAAGGTCTCATATCCTTGGCTAGCAGATGGAGTGACCTGGTCAACGTGTGTTCCTTGGTCGGCGAAGCAGAAGCACCAGGGACGTTCAGTCCTGCATTTATATAATATGCAAACGTCCCCTGGAAATCTGTGGTCACATAGCCAAGGTGAGGTCGTGTGTGTTGACGAGGATGAGGAAGCCAATATAACAGGTGCGTCGGACTGTCATGCGACAGAGCGTCCCGAGCAGGAGGAGTGAACGTAAGCTCCGACTAAGTGAACAACATACAACAACATCGCGGCGTAGATGTTGATGCAAGAGAGAGGGGGCCTCTCTCGTTCGCGGTCCGGGGGACCTGGACGAGCTAGCTACCGGACTGACAGGCTTCCTCCGTACTATCCTCGGATCCGTCGTTGCTGGGTGTGCACATCTGAAGTTTTATAGTGCTCGCATCAGCCAATCTGCTTCCCTGGACCGCAACGGACTAATCCGGGTGCTGTGCCATTCTTTCCTGGTGAATGGATGCGACACCAGGTGGACTAGCGGGCGACAATGCCTTCAATCGAACCAGCGAACTCCCAGCAATTGTCGTAATACCTTGAGCACTTCCCGCTAGCCCTAATATTGCAACGACGGAGACACACTTATTGAAGACATCACGGAAACATCACTCTGAATTCTGAAAAAGAAACTGATAATATATAGTGACCCTACGAAGAGAGGACCGTAATGGACCCCTCACTGCTAATAAAATACCGTGACACACGTCTCCAACATTGTCATATCAATCAACACACACAGAGCAAGAATTAATGCGACTACATTGACTATAAGAAACACAATGAACTTGTGAATTAGAGGAAGATATCCTCGCATTACGAATGAAGAATATTTTTTCCAACCAGAAAAAATATACACCATCATATTACTCACACTAATCCTTGAAATAAATATACATAATATAATTATAATTCATTATAACAATTTCAAAAGAAAAAAATTTTCAAAAAAAAAAAATTTTGAAAAAATTTTCAGAAGAGCCCAAGTTCCCAATGGGAACCTTGAGCCCAAAGGATCCCAAAAAAGCCTAAGTGTCGACAAAATTTTTTAATCATTTTTAAAAATTAATGTAACACTTACGGACAATATTAATGTATCTTGCTATGAACTAAATTAAGCAGAAGACAAGTAATCACTGTCAGAAGTAACAGTTGTCAACATGAGCAAAAGTGTCAACAAACCGGAAACATGACTCCAGGCACTGAAACAAACATAGCCCGAAATCAGTTACCAATTTAAACACTATCTGATGCAAAACAGAGGCTTCCAGAGAAGAAACTGTAGAACATCAGAGGGTAGATGCAGACCAAAACGCCTAAACACCCCTAGGGTGAGGACGTAAACATGGGGAAAAAACAGAAAATAATTCTGTTATCAAGCCAAAACTCCCAAGAAATATTAGTAATAAACATTACAAAAAATAAGCCAACAGATTGGGAGAATAGCTTGGGGGGAATAAAGGAAAGGGAGAGAGGAAACACTGATTAAACAATGGAACATTCATAGCAAGAATGACCACAACAAGGTCATGCCTAAAGAAGTAACATGAATAATTTCGTAAAATAATTATAAGTTACAGTCCTGAACATTTGTTTCCACTGTTTTTTCCTCTCCACCTTCTATTTCCACAATATATCCACCATTTCTCTCATAATTATGCGTCTGGCATCTTTAAAACTGAGATGTACAAGCACAAATAACAGTGAAGTGTAACTTTATTGAGGGCCAAACAAAGAATGACTTTTGGCGGCAATTTCGAGACTTCCTTGTCACTGAGCATGCGCAGTGGAGTAAAAGTATGGAGGACCATATAGGACATGTAATTTTCGGTTTTAGATGCAAATTTTGGGGATTGGGGGGGGGGGGGGGTAAAATTTGCATTTGGCCCTAAATATTTTAGAGTTATCACCAGCTAAGTCTGGGTCATTGGTACAGTATAAAAATATACAATGGGTGGATGTACATTTAAGTGGGTATTAATCCACCCCTCCTCCCCTCCAAAAAAAATAAAATAAAATAAATAAATAAATAAAATAAATAAATAAATAAATAAATAAATAAATAAATAAATAAATAAATAAAATAAAAACAAATTCTTTCTGCGACGTTTTCTGTGTCATTGTCGCTGCCATGACACAAATGTGACGAAATGTTCTCCCGCCCTCAAAAAACATATAAATATATATATATACCGAGTCAAAAAAGAAAGTATAATAAACTTTGAGGAGCAATTTTTTTAGTATTAACGACTTTAATCCCAAACAAATTATTGTAAATTCATATTTCGAGTCTAGCTGTATAAATTTGCATAATGTCATTTTCTTACTGTTGCCAGTGTCAAGTCAGGTGTCGCAATTCAGACATGGGGTGAAATGAAAAGTTCACACAAGCAGTCAATAGCTTGTATGTCCACCGTTTGCCTCTTGGATGGCAAGACATCGATGGCGCATGGACCTCTTAAGTCTCTGGATGTCACCCTGTGGTACTGCGTTCCACTCCTGCCTTAGAACATTACGTAAATCGCCTAACGTCTGAAGATCATAAACTCATACCCGATGGTCCAATTGATCCCAAAGATGCTCGATTGGCAACAAATCTGCTGAAAGTGGGGGCCAGGGAAGAAGTTTGATGCTCTGCTCCTGAAGAAAGTCACGACAGATACGTGCCGTGTGACATCGGGCATTGTCTTGCTGGAATAACTGCAATCCGACATTAGCGTTAAACAATGGGACAACAACAGCGTTAAGAATTTCATCCCTTTATTGCTGTCCATTCAGATTACCATAGATGAAGATCAACTGCGTTCGATGATGCAAGGAAATTCCTGCCAAAACCATTACTCTACCCCCGCCGAAACATTCCCGCATGCAAGCATCAGTAAACCGTTCTCCTAGTCGGCGATACACTCTTGCCCTACCATCAGTGCGCCGTAGACAAAATCGTGATTCATCACTAAAAAGAACTGTGCTCCAACGCTGCCGAGTCCAGCGAACACACTGGCGTACTCATTCCATTCTGACGGTACGATGACGTTGGGTAAGGATTGGTCTGTGGTATGGATGCCAACTTCGGATGCAGTGTTCAGCAAGTCTTTTGCGGACAGTTTGTGCACTGATTTTATTGTTAGTTCTACCAGGAGTAATTGCTGCTGTCCTCGACACCAGAAGGAAACGATCCCACAAGTGAGACGTCCTGATGTGTCGGTCTTGTGCAGGGATTGTAACTCTTGGTCAACCTGAACGCGGTCGGTCGGCAGTAGATCCAGTGGGTTCTATACCTTCAAATGAGATGGTAAATAGTGGCCAAAGTGACTGCGAACTCAGCAGTAACCTCACCTGGAGGTATCCCAGCCTCATGCATACCAATAGAACACAACCTCTGATTTTTGGTTAACCTTGACATTTTTTAAAATGTCGGAAGACAAAAACTAGCATGTTTTCTTCTCGGACACGTGCTATTTTGAAATCTGCAGCAAAATTGTACACGAATGGGTGGACAACAACATGTCGTCATTAAACTCTTTGCACGACCTCTTGTCCACAAACCTCAAACATTAGAACTATTATATTTTATCCTTTATGCTATTTTTTCACATTTGTTTCTATTGTACTTTCTTTTTTGACTCAGTATATATATATATATATATATATATATATATATATATACACACATAAATAAATAAAAATAATAGTTTAAATTAAAAAAAAAAAAAAAAATAAAAACACAAACAGACTCAGAGTCAAGGAAATTGAGTTTTTTTTGTTTGTTGCAGATTTCAAAATTTTCCCCCAGGGAGGCCCCTTTGATATCCTGCCTACGCCTGGTATGAATTAGGACAGGTGGCACCATTAAATGTACAATAGAAACTTGCGATCTACATGTAATTATGTTGAGCATCGGTATTCACTAATGAAAGTGTCAATGACACTGCAGCTTAATTTGACTATGTGTTTGATGAAAAGGATAATGGTCAATGTTTAAGAAAGGGTTATGAAATACGACAAGAATTGTGATAATTGAGAATATGTTTATTTCTGTTCCCTGTATGCTATGTTTTCAATAAAAAATAATTTGAGGTGTTGACTGTACTAAAGAATTGAGGGGTAGGTTAGTGTGGCTCTCACAGTTAATGTATGTCAACCAAAGTTACCAAGTTACGGTGAAATTATTCCAAAACGAGTCATCCTATCAAGTTACAATGAAATCCCTTCATAAATACGGCAGGTAGACTGTGCTAAAGGTTTTCGGGCTTCGGGCCTGTGTAGCCATCACGGTTGACCGATCGCAACCAAAAGGGGACGTCCTCATCTAGACATTATACTGAGTCATACTACAACGTTATAATGAAATCCCTTCATAAATACGACCTGTAGTCTGTGCTAAAGGTTTTTGGGTTTTGGTCTCGGGCAGCTGTCACAGTTGAACAATCATGACCAAAAGGGGATGTTCTCATCTAGACATTATCTGGAGTCATCCTACCAAGTTACTATGAAATTCCTTCATAAATACGACCTGTAGACTGTGCTAAAGGTTTTGGGCTTCGGGCCCCTGTAGCCATCACAGTTGACTGATCATGGCCAAAAGGGGACATTCTCATCTAGACATTATATGGAGTCAACATACTAAGTTACAATGAAATCCCTCCATATATACGACCTGTAGACTGTGCTAAAGGTTTTCGGGCTCAGGCAGCCATCACATTTGACAGATCGCGACCAAATGGGGGAGTTCTCATCTAGACATCATACGGAGCCATCCTGCTAAGTTACATTGAAACCCCTCCATATTAAATACGACCTGTAGAATATGCTAAAAGCTTTTGGGTTTTGGACTTAGGCAGCCATCACAGTTCACTGATCATGGCCAAAAGGGGACATTCTCATCTAGACATTATATGGAGTCAACATACTAAGTTACAATGAAATCCCTCCATATATACGACCTGTAGACTGTGCTAAAGGTTTTCGGGCTCAAGCAGCCATCACATTTGACAGATCGCGACCAAATGGGGGAGTTCTCATCTAGACATCATACGGAGCCATCCTGCTAAGTTACATTGAAACCCTTCCATATTAAATACGACCTGTAGAATATGCTAAAAGCTTTTGGGTTTTGGACTTAGGCATCCATCACGGTTGACAGATCATGACCGAATTGGGACGTTCTCATCTAGACATTACACAGAATCATTCTACCGAGTTACAATGAAATCTCTTCATAAATACAACCTGTAGACTGTGTTAAAGGTTTTCGGGTTTTGGTCTCTGCCAGCCATCACAGTTGACCGAATGCGACCAAAAGGGGACGTTCTCATCTAGAGATGACCTCAAACCTGTATATGAAATTTCATGATGATTGGACAAGAACTACAGGGTGTAGCCTGTGCTGAAGGAAAATGTGAACAGACTCCCACACTAATAGACTTCTGCACGCGTGATGGTAATAGCTTATCTCGACTTTGTCAAGTTAAGCTGAAAACAGGGCTGGTGGGAGGAAATTTGGGCCCCTGCCCCCTGGGTTGATTCTGTGGCGGGTCCCCTTTCGAAAGTGTTGAGATACTGATGCAGATGCCAAAGTCAAGAGCAATGATAGGTGGGTTGGGGAGAGTTCTCCCCCAAGAAAATTTTGAAATCCGTTATTCAATGGAGACTTCTGGCGGCTTTTGGGATGGTAAATCACATTATTGTTTGGCCATCAACATGAGATTTTAATTGGGGAGAGGTGTGTCGATCGCCTGATTGATCCCAGGCTGGTGAAATTTTGAATATGAAAAACGTGATTGTTTTCTGTTGAATTTGTGATTTACATGGTTATAGTTACGATTATGTCAAAATATTAATAAATGAAAGAGTCAATGACTCTGTAGCTCAACTTGGATATGACAGGAAGTAGTACTTGCTGTGACCAAGACAACTGAATAATGAATATGACAGGAATTAGTATTTGTTTTGGCCCAGTCAACAATAATAAAAGAATTACAAGGTGACTGTAATGGACTACAGATTAAGACCAATCATTGTAGATTATTATTTTTGTGTGGAAATTTTCAGTCCCAAACAAAATATTTTCAGACTAAAATTTTTTCTTCTTCTTCTTAAAATTGACCAAAATGCATCAAAACACAAAAAACTAATTTCCGGATTTTGGTCCAAAATTTTCTAAGTCCCACCCGGACCCCAAATTTTCAGTGTAAAAAAAATTTTTTTTTTTTTTTGTCTTAAAATTGACCAAAACGTATAAAAAACCAAAAAGTTAAAAAATTTATAGTAATTTATATATTTTTTATACTTACCAATGACCCAGACTTAGCTGGTGCTAACTCCAACAAAACCAGGGCCAAACACAAATTTTGCCCCCCAATCCCCAAAATTTGCATCCAAAACAAAAAGAAATCATGTCCTAAAGGACCTCCATAGTACGCCTCTACTGCGCATGCGGAGTGACGCAGTCGTCCCGAAATTGGCGCCAATTATCATTCTTACTGGCAGTGCCTGGTCAGTGCTATGTACTCAGCGGGGAGGCAAGAGTTCCCAACTCAGGGAGGGCCATCCCCGTCTGGGTCATTGGTAAGTATAAAAAATATATAAATTACTATAAATTTTTTAACATTTTTATACTGTACCAATGACCCAGACTTAGCTGAATAGTAAACAGGCTGGAGGGCCTAAGACATAGAGGAAAATCCAATAAGCTCAATTATAAATAAAGAGGTAACCCCTTAAGGAGAAAAGGAGTATTAGGCTTTACATGTATCTTTCTTATTTAATATTAAATTAGAAAGATACACTACCCTTAATAATTGAGCACAATAACATTCATGTTCTCTATTAACATCCAGTATAACCCTTATACTAATTATTTTTAAAGCAAGCCAATAAATAAAGTAGTCCAGAGAATTTAGACTCTTTATAATCATTTAAAAGTGTCCGAGTATTGTATATTAAAGCCCGTTTGACACTTGACATATACAAATGCTTCACACCGAGCTACACTTTAAAAATAAGACATGAATGAAATTAAACATTAATATTACACTTTAAAACCATCCCGGAAGCGACTCAGAAATACTGTCTTGGAGGAGGCATTCCCTTGCTTTTCACTATAAAGCAGGTGACCTAAGGGAACACCCGCCCCCCCCCCCCCCCTTCCCCTTGCCCTGGGTCAAATAGCCCAGAGCGAAGAGGGCAGCCGGACGGAGTCACTGCCGGAACAGAAAGCCTGCATAACTATAGTTGCAACTGTTTAGTGGACGACATTCTGAGCAACAGATAACGGACCTAAACAATGCAGGTCTCCAGAAATGGACTCAATATTTCTGAGATAAAAATTAGTAAATGTGGATGGCTGAGACCAATAAGCAGCCATCATTAAATCTGTAATAGCAACACTATTAGCATAAGCCCAGGAAGTAGAAAGAGCTCTTACTTCATGAGCAGAAATCTTAAGCACAGACTGCTGAGAAGAAGATAAATCTTCATAAGCAGTACGGATAGTTAACTGAATCCATCTAGCAATAGAATGGACTGAAATGTCCTTTCTATTAGGCATCAAAGACAGAAAGAAACGTTTCCGTCCCTTTCTGATAAACTGAGATCTCTGTTTATAGATACGTAGTGCTCTAACAGGACAGAGTAAAGGCCTACGCCCGTCTGAAGACGGAAGAGCCTTAATAACAATAGGTTCCGGATATTTATTAGGAGCCTGATTCTTAGCTAAAAAACCCACATTAGTAGTGAAGGTGATAGTGTTCCCAACACTACGATAATGAGAATCATCCACCGATAGTGCATGAAGCTCACTGACTCTTCTGGCAGAAGAGAAAGCTAAGAGAAAAGCTGTCTTATAAGATAAGAATTTGAAATCTACTGTCCCAAGAGGTTCAAATGGCTTTTCCTTCAATTTAAGGAGAACCCAAGCTAAATTCCACTTAGGAATTAATCTAAGAGTTCTAGGTCTATTTATCGAAAAGTTTCGAACCAATTTCGATAAAGAGACATTAGATCCAATTTGTAAACTATCATGATGTGCATAGGTATCAGATAACATAGATCTATAACCCTTTATAGTAACAGGCTGCAGTTTGATTTCGTCAAACAAGTATACTAGAAAGTTTGCAATGTCTGGTATAGAGGGATCAAATATATCTACAGAATGATCCCTACACCAACGACGGAAAACCTTCCACTTAGCCGCATAGTTTAGCGAAGAGGAGGTCCTCCTACAGTTAGAAATCGCGTCCACTGCTCGTCCTCTAAAGTGCTTGCCATGCAAGAAGGACCGCACAACGGAAAAACGTGAAGGTTGAGACCTTGCGGGTTGTGATGGAGTTGGCGCGATTTCCCCTGCGAAAGAAGATCCTCTCGTGGAGGAAGCTTCCGCGGTAGGTCCCACAACAGACACCTGAGTAGATTTATCCACGGTCTCTGTGGCGACAGAGATGCTACCAACAGAATCTTGCATTGAGATTGTTTTATCTTTAGCAATACTTGTTGAATTAACGGCGCTGGAGGATACGCATATCCTATCATTCCGTCCCAAGGGATCGACAGAGCGTCTACTGCAAATGCTCTTGGATCCGGACACGGGGACACATACGTCTGCAACTGATTGTTGAGATGTGTTGCAAATAAGTCTATCATTGGCCGTTCCCATTGGTAGCAAATCTGATTGAATACTTGTTTGTTGAGAGTCCATCCGACGGCAACAAGCGACCCTTTCGTGAAAGGGAGTCTGCTAGCACATTCAGACGACCCGGTATGTGACGGACCGAAAGAAGAACGTGATGTTCCAACGCAAACAGAAGGATTCTTTCAATTAGATTGAACAACGGAACTGAATGAGTGCCTCCCTGATTCCGTATATACGCCACTACTGTCGTATTGTCGGATAGGATTTGGACATGAGCATCGTGAATAATGTCCATCCAGTGACGTAACGCAAGCCAAATTGACATCATTTCCTTGATGTTTATGTGCTTGCACAGGAATTGCGGATCCCAAAGACCCTGGCATCTCGAATCCGTTGGGATTAATGATGCACCCCAACCTGTTTGACTGGCATCCGTCATAATGGTAAAACTCGGATCCGGCAACTGCAGCGGAACTCCTTGAGTTAACCACTGAATGTTTGCCCAAGTCTGAATCTCTTGTTTCACTTGATCTGACAAGAGAACGTCTACATCGAGCGAATGAATTTTCACACTCCAATTCTGAGTCAGGAAAATTTGAAGAGGACGTGTGCGTAGCCGCCCCATCGGAATGAGATCCGCGGCGGCTCCGCACAGACCTATCAGTCTCATAAATTCTCTCGCCGTGACTTTGTCTGCATGCAGACAATAGCGAGCGTAACAACTGACTAATTTCGCTCTGGTTAACGGCAGACGAACGAGATTGTTGTGCGTCTCGAAGCTCATTCCCAGATGAGTGAATGACTTGGACGGCACCAGATCCAACTTCTCCTCGTTTACTATGAAACCGAGACGTCGGAGCAATAGAAGAAGATTCTGAACATCGTTCTGAAGCGTTAACTCGTTGCCGTACCTCTGAAGAATGTCGTCCAGGTAGGCCGACGTTACCGCAGACGAATGAGCTCGGAAGTAGATCATTACCGAGTTCATTACCCGAGTGAAAGCCCAGGGTGCTAGATTCAATCCGAAGCACATGGCCCGGAACTGATACACCACTCCTAGGACTGCGAAGCGTAGATACTTTCGAAATGTCGGATGTACCATGACGTGAAAGTACGCATCCTTGAGATCTATGCTCGTTGCATAATCGTTCACCCGAATACTCGCTGTGACCGATCGAATCGTCTCCATATAAAACTTCGGAGCGACGATCAGCTTGTTTATCCAGCTCAAATCTATGACTGGACGGAACGAGCCGTCTGGTTTCGGAACCAGAAACAGATGGCTGTAGAATCCCAGCGATTCCTGGTTTTCTACGACCTCTACCGCGTTCTTCATTAAAAGAGACTGCACCTCTGATAACAGAGCGTCTCTTTTCTGTGGATTTGACGGAAGATGAGTCCACTTTGGACTTCGAGTTAATGGAGGCTTTCGTTTGAAGGATATCTTTAGACCTTCCGAAGTCACTCCTCTCACCCACGGGTCGTCCGTAATCGACGCCCACTCTTGTGAAAAACTCGACAACCTTCCGCCAACCGGAACGCGATAGAGGTTTAAGCCATCACCTCCTGGACCTGCGAGGCCTGCGGTAGGAGAAACCACGTCTTCCACGACCCGCACCTCGCCTCGTCGACCTCGGGGCGTCTGACCGATTGTCCCGGCCTGAAGGACGTCCCGAACGAGAGTCGCTATCCTGACGGTCTCTCGAATAAGACCAAGAGGACGCACCGGAACCTCTATAGGAACCTCTCTTGGGCGCATTAGACCCAGAAGTGCCCGCCTTATTCGTGTCTGCTGTATCCGACCTTTTAGGAGCGGATCTGAACAACAGAGAATCATTAGCTTTCTTTTTAATATTATCATAAATAGCGGAAAGCTTGCCGTCAAAGAGAAGTTCTCCTGAGACCGAAGCGACTCTAAGAGAGTTCTTCACCTTAGAATCCACTAGTGTGGATGTAGCCAGGGCTGCGTCACGTCTAACCAACTCCAGATTTGCCACTGAAAGGGCGGAGTTACACGTGGAATAAGCTACTGCCCTTGAAAGAAGTCTTAAAGAGGATTGTATATCCTGAAACTCTTCCCCTTGAAGGCGCAGTGATAACGCCTTAGTAAGGTGATCTGCGTAAGATAAGGCATCTAAATTGGCTCTGTTAGACGCAATAGCTGTTTCCAACACTGCGGTTGGAATAGAAGCTGACGACGGTAATGATAGCTCTAAGTCTTCCGCCTCGTCGTCCATACGCAGAGGAACTCTCGGTATACCCTGTCCTGCCGTGTCGAATTTATTCCTTGCATTAATGAAAGGCAGGTTGAGAGTATTTGCGGACAAGAAACCTGCTTTCCCCGTCCTGGAAGCAAGTTTAAATATAGCGTCGTTCAATAATTCAAATGTTCTTGCAACATTATTGGACTGCGACGGAAACTCGGGAGCGATGTCCCTGAACCGCTCAAAAAATTCAGAGTCCAATGACGCTATAATTCTCTTGTCCGGAAGCGCAGCAGTCTGGCCCGACGGAACAACTTGAGGGAGAAAGTGCCGGATGAAGTCCACGGCAGCTTTATGTTGTTCCGAAAGGGATAGCTCCAATTCATCCGTATCCCTTTCACCATCCGGTCGGACCTCCCGATGTTCCCGGTCGTCCGCCCCCGATGCTTCGGCGGAGCGTACCGACCCAGCGCCGTCGGATAATTCTCGATCCGACACCGTTTCTGTCGGCTGCTGGGATGCTGCGATAAGCTGTGCTATCTGCACTAGAATGTCCGACGTCGAGACCTGCGGAGGCGCGGTCTTTCGCTGCTTCGCCGAGGGCAGCTCCGCATCAGATGGCTCCCGCATACTTTTCCTATGCGAACGTCCGGAGTCCATCGGTCTCGAATCCCTGGCTGCCGGATGGTGTGACCTGGTCGCCGAAGAATCCTTCACCGGCGAAGCTGGCAAAATATCGGAGGTCACGCAGCCAAGGTGCGGTCGTGTGCGCCGACGAGAAGAGAAAGCCTTAACAGTCTCTGCGGACTGCTTATACAACGGAGCGTCCCGGGCGACGGACGTATGCTCCGCTAAAGGCACATTTTGTACCACAACATCTGGTCCCAGATGTTGTTGTACGAGAGAGGGGCCTCTCTCGCTCGCGGCCCGGCTGGACCTGGACGATCTAGGAACCGGACTAAAAGGCTTCCTCCGTTCTCGTTTACTATCCGCCGTCACTGGGTGTGCATCTATTATGTTTATAGTGCTCGCATCACCCAAAATTTCCTCTTGGACCGCATCGGACGAACCCGGCTGCCAAACCATTCGGTGAATGGACGCTACACCGGGCGAGCTAGCGGACGACATTTGTCTAATCTCCATGAGCACTTTTGCCGCTAGCTCTGAATTTATTTGTGACGACGGACGCACACTTGAAGAAGATAACATGGAAACATCACCCTGTTCTGGTTCCTCTGAAATAGAAACTGAGAGAGTAGAGTGACCTTGTGGAGAAAGAGCCGGCATCGCTCTTTCTCCAGAAACAACATATCGTGACACACGTTTCCAATGTTTCTCATCCCAATGTTCACATATAGGACAGGGATTAATGCGAGAACACTGACTACAATTAATACAATGATCATGAAAGTCAGAGGAAGATTTCTTCCTATTACAATTTGAACAATGTCCCTTCATTGTGAAAGAACAACAATAAGTCCTAGTTACTCGCAAAAACCCCTGACACAAAGATACATAATAACATGATCCATTAATAAATGAAAAAACAATTGCAAAACAAAATAATTTTGAAAAAATATTTTTTCAGAGAAGCCCAAGTTGCTGAAAAGTAACGTTGAGCCCCGATGGATCCGATGGCAAAGTGTGGTCAAAAATTTTAAATTTATATAAAATAATTAATGAGACACTTTCGGATAATATAAATGTATCTTATAATGAGATAAACTACTACAAAGGCAAACAGCCCCCCTCAAAAAAGGCTGTTGCCAATGAAAACAAACAGTGTAAACACACTAGAAAACATGACTCCAGGCACTGAAAAAACTGGCCCGGAATCAGTCATCAATTACACTCTATCTGATGCAAAACAGAGACTCCCAGGGGAGAATCTGCAGAACATCAGATGGAAGATGCAGAACACAAACGTTATACACCCATGGGTGAAAACGTAACTATGGGGAAAATAACAGAAAACATTCTGTAACCAAGCAACTCTCCCAGGAAATTTTAGAAATGAAACTTCTCAAAAATATGCCAAAAGCATGGGAGAATTGCAAGGGGGGACTTTAGAAGGCAAGGGGAGAGAAAACACTGAATAAGCAGTGCAACAATTAGCAAGAATGACAACAAGAGGCCCATGCCTCGAAAATAGGCAACTTAACATAATTTCAACAAAAAATTTTAAGTACAGCCCTGATTATTTTTTGCCACTTCTTTTTTCCTCTCCTCCTTCTATCCTCCTTAGAATCACATTTTCTCCAAAAATTACGTGTCTGGCATCCTTTAAACTGAGATTTACAAGCACAAAGATCAGTGAGATGTTGACTGATGAAGGGCCAAACAGAGAATGATAATTGGCGCCAATTTCGGGACGACTGCGTCACTGCGCATGCACAGTAGAGGCGTACTATGGAGGTCCTTTAGGACATGATTTCTTTTTGTTTTGGATGCAAATTTTGGGGATTGGGGGGCAAAATTTGTGTTTGGCCCTGGTTTTGTTGGAGTTAGCACCAGCTAAGTCTGGGTCATTGGTACAGTATAAAAATACTAATTTCCGGATTTTGGTCCAAAATTTTCTAAGTCCCACCCGGACCCCTAATTTGCATAATTTATTCACGAGAAAAACTCTGTATTATATGTAATGTATCCCATGGTACTAAACATTCATACAAAAATTTATTCAAATGAGATCTTTCATTTGGAAGTTCTGCGCAAAAATCTGATTGCACTTAATTTTGAACAAAATGGCTGCTAGCGGCCATCTTGAATTTCAGACTGGACCCCAAAACACTCCTTCTCGTCCCACAGTGATAACAAAGGTACCCAAGAAGTTTCGTGAAGATCGGTTCATAAATACGGCCTCTAGCCCGAGCCGTATTGGGATTTGCACTCACAGTGCTGAAAGTAACACTAAATAAATCAAAGTTAGCCTAATTTGCATAATTTACGCACAAGAAAAAAACCTGTAATATATGTAATGTATCCCATGGTACTAAACATTCATACAAAAAATTATTCAAATCAGAGCTTTCATATGGAAGTTCTGTACAAAAAACAGATTTCGGCATCGTCGGTACAAAATGGCTGCTGGCAGCCATCTGGAATTTGGGACTGCACCCAAAAACACTCGTTCTCGTCCCACGGTCATAACAAAGGTACCCAAGAAGTTTCGTAAAGATTGGTTCATAAATACGGCCTCTAGCCCGAGCCATAGCAGCTTGGCACTTACAGCTCTGAAAGTAACACTAAATAAATCAAAGTTAGTCTAATTTGCATAATTTACGCACGAGAAAAAAACCCGTATTATATGTGATGTATCCCATTGTACTATACATTTATACAAAACTTTATTCAAATCAGAACTTTCATACAGAAGTTCTGTACAAAAAACTGATTTTTGCATCATCGGTACAAAATGGCCACTGGCAGCCATCTTGAATTTCGGACCACACCCAAAAACACTCGTTCCCATCCCAGGGTCATAACAAAGGTACCCATGAAGTTTCGTAAAGATTGGTTCATAAATACGGCCTCTAGCCCGAGCCATAGCAGCTTGGCACTTACAGCTCTGAAAGTAACACTAAATAAATCAAAGTCAGTCTAATTTGCATAATTTACGCACGAGAAAAAAACCTGTATTATATGTGATGTATCCCATGGTACTGAACATTTACACAAAAGTTTATTCAAATCAGAACTTTCATACAGAAGTTCTGTACAAAAAAACTGATTTTTGCATCATCGGTACAAAATGGCCGCTGGCAGCCATCTTGAATTTCGGACCACACCTAAAAACACTCGTTCCCGTCCCAGGGTCATAACAAAGGTACACAAGAAGTTTCGTAAAGATCGGTTCATAAATACGACCTCTAGCCCAAGCCATAGCCAATTGTTGACAGACGGACAGACGGACAACGGACGACGGGCCATGACAATAGCTCAAATTTGACTTCGTCAAAGTTGAGCTAAAAATAATTGAAAATGTTGATTCCAGTCACTTGTTTTTCCTCAACCATGTCATGTGCAGAGGTGTTAAAACACATATTTGTTTGGAGGAGAAAAGCTTCTGTTGCTTTGTCATGCCACCTGAATGTTATTTCACACATTGTCCAAGTAATGATAAATTTAATCTACATGTACTTTAATTAATCACTTCAATAATGACTAATTTAATTGCATAGCCCTACAAGTGTGGAGAGGGGCGATTTTACACAATGCCATAAACTGGCATCACCTTGCTCACTAGTTGTGTACTGTGGGCGCTTTCGTGTCACATGAGGCGTTTTGCTACCACTTGTTGCAAGCAACATGTTCATCACCTATGCAGCTGTAAACAAAAATGCGAGATTGAGAACATACCAAATATTTGTCATATTGTCAGGTCTGGTTTATTCAATTTCTCAATCAATTTGCTGGCGCAAACACAACAATTTGGTTTTGCAAATGGCAAGGTCTTTGTACATAACCGAGCGGTGCCTGCTGTTCGATTCTCAAACCTAAAAATAGACTAATAGAGTGCATCTGCTTCTTCAAATTTCCTGCTGTCACTGCCAACAGAACTTGCAAATGTCTTGTCTATTGAGCAACACAAGTCGACAAGACATCACTACCCAATGCACACGATATCAAAATTTAGTATTTTAATTACTATTTTTTTTAAATTTTCCAAAAATTTCAACAAAACCATATCATGTGACCCCCTCATTGAAATGAGCTCGATGAGCTTGTTCCAATGAGGGGTCACATGATATGGTTTTGTTGAAATATTTTGAAACATTTATTTGTTTCAACTGCTGAATTTGCAAATTACTCGGGCCGATGTGGGCGATTTGTTAGGTAAAGGGTTAATTAAGCAGCAGGCAAACGGACATGCATTGCAAAAGCAATTGAGCTAATCCGTAACGCTCACGACTGTGGTGGGTCACATTGTTTTCAAAACAGTCGTCCACTGATCAAACACTGTGGCCCACAGGAACTTCACGGTGGAGAACACACTACGGCGGCATTTTGGTTGCAATACACATTGAACATACTGTAAATTTATATAGTTTAAAAAGTATTCCGAACTTTTAAAAAATCAAAATATAAGAAAAGAGAAATAAAAGTATTGTTATCAATTCAATTCTTTTTTACTTCTTATTCTCCACTCACTCAAGTTTATCTGTCCCAAACCTTACAATTCAGTTAATTGATTTGTTACCAGAGGGAGAGAAAAGATTGTAATTAAATGAGAGGTACGCCTAATGTCATGGAGTTAAGATTTCAATGGTTTAGTAAGTATGTGTTTCAGTAGATGTCAATCGGCTGAGTTGCTCAGTACCAATTCAGCATGCTGTGTATACAGATATTCTTCAATTCAAGAATAGATTACAGTTGAAACTAGATGTCCTGTCACAATCAGCATAGAAAATGCTTGTTAGTTAATGCGCTCCTCACTGCAGAAGAATGAAGTAGTGTGAAATACACAAGAGCATTTGCCCTGTGCAATGCAAAATGCACTGCTAGTGAGGTTGGTAGTGAAATCATGAACTGAACCAAATAAACAGAAAGAAAATATTGAGACTTCATCACGTGGAAGGTGGATTACTACTAAATCAGTGTGGGATACATTTTTCACTTAATAAGTATTTTCAATTTCTGAGGACAAAACACAAGAAGCACTTGCAAACTTCCATCACTTTCATTCCATGTGATGAAAGTCTTCAAGTGTTTCTTGCACTGTTATGAACAATTATAAATACTTTTCGAGAGGAGAATATCTGGAGCAGTGAATAAGTAGTAATCCACTTTCTTCATTCTGAATAAGCAGTCAAATTTTAATATTTGAACATGTATGCCAAAAGAGGTTAGGGATAATATTAATGATCTCTATTTACTAGTATAGAATTGTACAGAGTTGGGCACTCTGTTTTTCTAAACAAATTGAGTTACACTGATGGTGGAGTTTGACAAGGACAAAAGAGCACTAACTCAGCATGCTATTACTTCAAAATAGTGCACAATACAGCTGCAGGACTTCTAGTTTCAACTGCTCAACTCTAAGTAGCACCATTTGAAAATTATGCAAAATTTTGGATGATGCTAAAACAGTTAAGAACTGTAACGGAAAGTGGAAAAGTGTGAATAAACAGAAAAAACAACAGGTTTTTGTTCTTTCTCCTCACTCATCAACAAAAAACCATAATTTAATTGTACCTTCAGTGGTCCACCTTGCCTGGATGAAATTCTGACTTGGAGTTCCAGTAGTCTATTCCTGGTATCATATAATCTAAGCTTCACTTTGTAGTGATCTATGTTAGGTGGAATGGTCAGTTCTTTACAGGCTGTTAAATATTCTGATTTAACTCCAAGTTCTAAAGGCTCTGTACTATCAGCCTAACAACAGACAGAAAGTTGAAAAATTCCTCATACAATTTCATTCTTTTTATATCATTTTTTAACTAGTTGCTGATCTAGATGGTGCTGTTACAGGTAGGAAATGGGAAGGAAGATCTGACTTTCAGGAAACTATAAACTAGCAATAGACAAAAAGGAGGTAAACAAGAGGATCCAGAGGGCCTTAGGCACTCACCGAATGTTCCATACTGTTAAGACACAAATTTTATCAAAAGCTATTCTTAAGATTCTACAGAGTAAATCTATACTCTCTGTGGAGCTAAAACATCAACAGGACTGAAAGGGACAATGCTGCTGATCAAATATCAAAAGATTCTGCATGATAGTTCTGAAGATTTTTAAAGAATTTTCCTTGAATTGCACAAAGTAAACATTTACGCCCCAATAGTGAGCCCCAATACTGATCAAAAGACTCAATTTGAACAAACGTGAATCCAACCCATACCAAGATGCTGCATACCAAATATCTAAAGATTCTGCCCACTAGTTCTGGTGAAGAAGATTGTTAAAGACATTTTCTTAAATTGCACTAAGTAAAAATTCACACCCCCATAGTGATCCCCAATAATGAATGGGGGATTCAATTTGAACAAACTTGATTCAGACCCATACCAAGATGCTGTATACCAATTATCAAAAGATTCTGCCCATCGGTTCTGGAAAAGAAGATTTTTAAAGAAATTTTCTTAAATTGCACTAAGTAAATATTCACACCCCTTTAGTGAGCCCCAATATTGATCGAGAGACTCAATTTGAACAAACTTGAATCAAACCCATACCAAGATGCTGTATACCAAATATCAAAAGATCCTTCCCATTGGATCTGGAGAAGAAGATTTTAAAATTTTATTTCTTAAACTAAGTAAAAATTCAGGTCCCCATAGTGAGCCCCAAAATACCAAGATGCTGTATACCAAATATCAAAAGATTCTGCCCACTGGTTCTGGAGAAGAAGATTTTTCCTTAAATTGCACTAAGGAAAAATTCATGCCCCTATAGGGAGCCCAAATATTGATCAAGGATCTCGATTTGAACAAACTTCAATCAGACCCTTACCAAGATGCTGCATACCAAATATCAAAAGATTCTGCTCATTGGTTCTGGAGAAGAAGATTGTTAAAGAATTTTTCTTAAATTGTAATAAGTAAAAATTCACGCCCCCATAGTGATCCCCAATATTGGTTGAGGGACTCGATTTGAACAAAACTTGAATCACACCCATACCAAGATGCTGCGTACCAAGTATCAAAAAGATTGTGCCCACTGGTTCTGGAGAAGAAAATTTTTTAATAATTTTTCTATAATTCATAAGGTGCAATCAGAGTTATTCCCCATACAGGGCCCCCAAGGGACGTGGCCATTTCATTTGAACAAACATGAATTGCCATATAGTAATGAACATCAACATGAAGTTTCATGAAAATCGAACCAGAGGTTTCAGAAGAGAAGTCATTTGAAAAATGCTCATGACGACGGACGGCAAGTGATAAGTTGAGCTCCCTTCGGTGAGCCATATGGACCCAGGGACTTGGCTTTAACAAACTTGAATCTCACCCCCTCCCCCCCCCCCCCCCCCCCCACAAGGATGCTACACACCACATATCAAAACATTCCGACTGCTGGATCTGAAGAAGAAGATTTTTTAAGAAAATTCCTCATTTCAAACTAAGTTACAATTCAAACTCCCACAGTGAGCCCAAATATGGACCTAGGGACATGGCTTGAACAAACTTGAATCTCACCCCCCTAAGGATGCTGCATACCAAATATCAAAACATTCTGACTGCTGGATCTGAAGAAGAAGATTTTCAAAGAAAATTCCTCATTTTGAACTAAGTTATCATTCAAGCTCCCACAGTGAGCCCAAATATGGACCTAGGGACATGGCTTGAACAAACTTGAATCTCACCCCCCTAAGGATGCTGCATACCAAATATCAAAACATTCCGACTGCTGGATCTGAAGAAGAAGATTTTTAAAGAAAATTCCTCATTTTGAACTAAGTTATAATTCGGGCTACCACAGTGAGCCCAAATATGAACCCAGGGACTTGGCTTGAACAAACTTGAATCTCACCCCCCTAAACATGCTGCATCCCCAATATCAAATGATTCTGCCTGCTGGATCTTGAGAAGAAGATTTTTAAAGAAATTTGCCTGAAATGCACTAAGTTCAAATTGGGATCCTATACTGAACCCAAATATGAACCCAGCGGGCCGATTTGAACAAACTTGAATCAGTTCCACCCCACAATGTTGCATACCAAATATCAAAAGATTCTGCCTGCTGAATCTGGAGAAGAAAATTTTTGAAGAAATTTGCCTGAAATGCACTAAGTTTGAATTCAAGCTTTTATAGTGAGCCCAAATATGAATCCAGGGGGGCGATTTGAAAAAACTTGAATCAGATCCACCCCCACAATGTTGCATACCAAATATCAAAAGATTCTGCCTTCTGGATCTTGAGAAGAAGATTTTTTAAGAAATTTGCCTGAAATTCACTAAGTTCGAATTTGGGCTTCTATACGGAGCCCAAATATGAATCCTGGGGGCCAATTTGAACAAACTTGAATCGGAACCGCCCCACAATGTTGCCTACCAAATATCAAAAGATTCTGCCTGCTGGATCTGGAGAAGAAGATTTTTTAAGAAATTTGCCTAAAATGCACTAAGTTCGAATTTGGGCTTCTAGAGTGAGCCCAAATATGAATCCAGGGGGCCGATTTGAACAAACTTGAATCAGACCCATACCAAGATGCTGCATACCAAGTATCAAAAGATTCTGCCCACTGGTTCTGGAGAAGAAGATTTTTTAATAATTTTTCTATAATTCATATCGTGCTATCAGAGTTATGCCCCATACAGAGCCCCCAAGGGACGTGGCCATTTCGTTTGAATAAACATGAATTGCCATATAGTAATAAACATCCACATGAAGTTTTGTGAAAATCGGACCGGTGGTTTCAGAGGAGAAGTCGTTTGAAAAAATGTTCACAAGGACAGACGACAGATGGCGGAGGACAGACAGCAAGTGATAAGTTGAGCTCCCTTCGGTGTGCTAAAAATGAGGGACCAGAAATGCTGTTGCAAAAGACTGGAACCTCTCACTGAAATTTAGCAAAGTGATGCTATCTCCTCTACTGTATACATCTGCATATAAGAAATATACAATTGTCATAAAAGAAATATATATCTGCATATATACCTCTCTTTATTTACCAATTCTCCTTTTCCACTGCCATGTTGAGATGCTCTTCAGATGCTCTTCAAAGTTTGCTTTGGAGAGTGTGGATTTCACCAGAACGAATAAAAACTTCTGGTATCTTCTGTAGTTATGATGTGATAGAAGAGCTTTTGAACAAAAGGTGTTTTTATCCAAAAACTATAGTAGACCTTGCTGGATGTTTTTTACAATAGTCAATTGAGCTTGGCTATCGTATTCTGCCAAGTTGACAAAACCAGATCAGCCAGATCAAACACAGTGCCAAAGGATTCATATTTGATCTGGCTTATCTTGCATTGTCAATGAGATAGATTAGATTGATTTACAATTGTCATAATTTGTTTATTACATGTAGGTGGATATCCAAATACTGAATACAACATCCGATGTGGACATGAGGTACTACAAAGAGCATATTCCATTTCTGAGGCCGTTTTTTGCAAAACTGCATGTGGGAGGGCATTTTTTTATTTCATTTTTTATTTTTGTAATTATTTCTTTGCCCTCAGAAGTTCATGTTCTTGGTTTGTTTTATGTTTTAGGCCTCATAATCTTCAGAATGGCATGGGTGGTGGTGTATTTTATCTCTTGAGTGCAAGAAGGCTTTGCAATGCTAAAGCATTGAGAAGCCCTGTTGCACTCAAGGGACAAATCTATCAATTTTATTATCTTGGGTAAAATATCTGACATAAACCATTTGATTTTTATTATTTTTAAGTTTGCATTGGTTATAGAAAGAGAATATGCAGCAACCAAAAGGGAGGGCCTGATAAACAGTTTTATAACTTTTTCAGCCTAAAAAGGAAGTTTTGGAATATCTGTGTAGAATGTTTAGTGTAAAAGCACCTTTTACTTTACTTGTCAGTTATGTCACTTGAGCCTCATATGAGACAGGGATGATATGGATGCAGAAAAGTTGAGACAGACTTTCATTTTCCAGTGAATCAGATTTGATAAGCAAACTACTGTGATACTGATAAGCTACTGAGGGCAGTCAAACAGTAAATTTGGTTTGAGATCACACTGAATATTAACTCTTAACCCGCTGAGTATTTTCAAGATATTTTTCAGCAAGTGTAGTCATGGCTGCTGTAAAGCAGCCACGATTAGATTTGATGAAAAATTCATCTGATTTTAACTCATGAAATCATTAGTAAAAAAATCCATTCAGTATACAGGTGGGAAATTTGATTAATTGTGCCCAAATTCTACTTATTTCAGTGACAAGAGAAACCCTCCCATGGGTAGGAATATCCACCAGCAGCATGGAAGGAGTTACCTGGGAATAAATTCAATTGTTTGAAACTGGAAAAAAAGGACAGGATCCCATTATGAATGCAGGCTATATTCAGCACCTGTGGACACCAGAAAAATGGCTGTCAGAATAGATATATCTTCACTGATACAAATTAACCATGGCTGTTGGAAATTACAGGATAACTAATCATTTAAATAAAAAATGCAATTTTAGTATTTTTTTAAATTTTTTTTTAATCTTATTTGTTTTACAAGAACTGGCGAACAAGTTACACAACTTATATTAACGCCCCTCCTTGGCCCAATGGCGCAGGTGTGTGGGATGACCTTCACAGTGGCAACTTCATGGCCTAGCTCTTCTCAAGTACTACGAAGGGATCTTTAGCCTGCACGGAGTGTGTCTCTCTCTGCACAGAGGACAACCATTTTACGTCCCCACCCGATAGGACGATATGCTGTGACAGCATCAACCCCACAATTTTAGTATTTAGGTCCTGTAGAAACTAGGAACCTTTGATGATAAGATTATGTATCTTAGGTCACACCATTTCAAGTTCTAAAAACCTGAAAAGCAGCATGCGATACATAATAAGATTACATTTTTTATTTTCTATTTTGTGTTTAAGATCACTTTCAGAACATCTTTCAGATGGCTACATAAAGGCAACTGCTAACAAATGGTAACTTTTCCAGTGCAAAATATGTAATAAACACGAGCTTTTAATTAACCCTTTCCCTAACAAATCGGCCGCATGTAGCAAAATTTATCAGTAGAAAAAAATTATTTTTCAAAGAGTTTCAACAAAACCATATTATGTGATCTCTCATTGAAATAAGCTTATTCCATTGAGGGGGTCACATGAGAGGGTTTTGTTGAAATCTGTTGAAAAATTGAAAAAATAATATTTAAAAGAATAAATTTTGATGTTGTCTGCAATCAGAAAAGGGTTAACAGGAAGTTGGTAATTTTTCTATATTCTGGCGAGAATAAAGCATGTATGCTATTATATCTTATATATAATAAGTAAAATAAGCTCACATAGCTTTGTCAAGCAATACATAATTGATTAAATGCTTATATTGCACTAAGGTTAAATATGTCTTTAAACATGGAGAATTCAGGGGTTGTCAGAGTAATTCTTGGATAAATGACAAGATGTTTTATTAAAAAGGTCAAACTGTAGTGACGGTATGGTAAGTGGGTAGGTGTTCAAAAGTCATGTGTAGTTAGTTAACAGAACTTTTTAATTAAGAAATATCCAATAAAGTTGGTTCCACTGTATGTCAGTATACTTTGGGGGGCTTTTACTTGTTACACAGTTAATATAAAACCTTATTTCAATGTAATAATTCTATATGGAGTAGAGATGGGCAGTATTGGAATTATGAGTTCAGTATCAGCTTCGGTATTATAATTGGCGCATACTGCAGTATCAGTTCGCTATTTGGTATCTGACTTGACTGAGATTTGCCGAGTGTTCCAAACGGGAATTCAAACCAGGAATATGCAAAATAAGTTGTTCTTGTATCATTCTACCACAGCGCCACAAATGCCACTGCCAAGGAGCTTAACATTGGTAATATTTTGCCAACAAACATTATATCTACAGTAATTTTGAAACTTATTCCAAACACACTTTAAAGGTCTATTTCAGGCTTTTGCAATCTCAGAGCATGTGATCTTAACATGCCACCTTTAGGAGGTCCTGCTGACAATAGACAAATCACTGATCAGTAACTGGACATGTACAGGTTGCAGTCTAGTGGGAATTCAGGACAACTGCCCACACCCTTAAGGGTAAACAAAACTGAAAAGAAAATCAGTCACTTCTTTCATGAAAATGAACACTTCAGCTGTTATCAAGCCATAACAAAGTCTTATAAATAAAGAATGTCTGAAAATTTGAAAATACAAATAGTTTTGGTATTCAATGATTGGTTCGGTTCGATTTTTCGGTATCCCCAAGATATCAGAATGGGTTTGGTTTCATCTCAAATATGGATGCCAAAGAATGAATAATTTAACAAAAAAGTCACATTGAAACCCACTGATTTTTAAAACAGCCTTAATCTTTCTTAAAATACTCACTGCATGCACAAATGACTCCATAAAAGGTTTAATGGTTCCAAAAATATCTGTACCCTTGAAATAATAATTCATTTCTATTGGTAATAAATTTCTGACAACAACAGAAGGAGCAAAAGTAATAGTATGCCCAGGAAATCGATCATCATCTGGAAAGCCTAATTTCTTAACACAAACACACAACCTGAAAAAAACGGAACAGAAGACTGATGATATGCATGCAATCTGAATGTCAAAGTGGTAACTTTTTAAAATGTTTTTGTGTTACACCAACTTGAGTCCTACAGCTTTTTTTCAGTTATTCAATGACACTGAAATGACATACTGTTAATGTAGTCCAAAGTTTTCTTTCTTTCTTCATCATCGAGTTTGGATACTTACTGTTGATTCAAAGTCGAGAATTTTTTGCATATTTTTCCAGAATACCTTAACTTATGTACTGAAGACTTAGTTTTTCAAAATTTTCTTTCTTTCAAATCAATGTTTTTGCAGAATTTCAATATCTCTACACCCTTCGCCTACCAATCTTTCAAATTTTTAATAAATCATCACTACAAAAGGCCATATTTAAAAACGAACTTAGTTTTGATGACTACAGAAAGTATTTTTGTCTGTATTTTAACCCTTAAAGGCCTAGTTCCGATTGTCATCAATTCTGACTGCAATATAACAAATGCCCCAGTATACTATCTCTGGGTAAACTTGCATGTTACATTTAAAGTACCTTGGCAGTTGTTTCTAGACAAGTTTTGGCTGCCTATTTAGGCAACCAAGACTTGCCTAGAAACAACTTCAAAGCCACAGGATGGAGACTTTCCAAGTGAAGCAAAAATGTGTGAAAATCTCCAGTTCCATATGGGTTAAACAAAGATGAAATAATTTATGGCAAAACATAAATGCGTGTTTTGAAGTCACACATAACTTTATTCGTTAGCTAAGCCAGTTGAACAGGGAACTGAAATATACAGAGGAGGTACATAATCATTAAGAACCTTTTAACTCTTAAAAGGCAATTCTGATTCCGATCACATTTTACTTTAACAAAACAGGTGCCCAAACATGCAGTCTTCCAGTACATTTGCAAGTTACATTCTAAGTACCTTGCGAGTTGTTTCTTTGCACGTTTTGATTGCATATAGAGGCAACCAATACTTGCCTAGACACAACAGCAAAGCCTCAGAATTAAGTGTAACAAAAAAATTTATTAAAATCTCCAGGACTTTAAAGGGTAAAGATATAGTCTCTTTAGAAACGTCACTACTTTAGTACAGTCCTACCATCAGGTATACTGTTCCTATTATCAAGGCCTAAGAGATGTGAAACTGCACAGGATATTTCTAGCTCGCAATTTAACAGGTGATGTACTTATTTCTTATATGATCACTTCAACTTTACCTGTAACTATCATCCTGCAGTTTAGAATCAGGATGGCACTTCAAAATATCATCCACCCTTTCTGTTCCTCTAGTTGCTTGCTGCCACTGAATTGGCTGACTACAGAAATTCACAGCCCAGTCTCGAGGTTTCACCCAGAAGTTACACTGAGCAAACTTCAATGGAACAGGTGTCTTGCTGGATGGCTCAATAGTGAATAAAGGATATTGACCTACAATATATCAAGATAAGAATATTATCAGTAGGAGTCTCTTGACATCATTATTCATCCAAATGGTGCTGAAAAGATATTAATGTGCATACTGCTCCTGGATTCTAAAGCAAATTAGTACAGCAACTCTTTGGGAAACAGCCCCAATAATCAAAATCTTGACAGGGTTTTATAAATCACAGGAATATATTTGAAAAAGAAAGGTAATGTGGTAAATTACCTTATAATCTGACCTCAGGGGCTTGATTTGTACAAACTTGCAATTAATCCTCACAATGATGTTATATATCAAACACAGAAGGATTTGAGCAGTGGTTTGGGAGAAGATTTTGTCAATGTTTCCGAATCACCCAGTGTTAAAACTTGATGCCCAAAATATCCCTAAATATGCCCCAAAGATCTTGAGTTGAACAAACCTTTAAATCTTCATTATTAAGATGAGTGGTATTGGAATTTTGAGTTTGGTAGTGGTTTCGGTATTTTTAGGGGGTATGCCACAGTATCGGTTTGGTATTTGGTATGTCTTTACTGAGATTTGCTCAAGATACCAAAAGGGAATTCACACCAGGAAAATACAGAATAAGTTGTTCTTGTATCATTCTACCACAGCACCACAAATGCCACTGCCAATGAGCTCAACATTAGCATTCTTTTGCTAACATAAATTATATCTAAAGTTATTTTGTGACCTGTTTCAAACACACCTTAATTTTAACAGGCCTATTTCAGGATTTTGTGATCTAAGAGCATGTGCCTTTTACAGGAGGTCCTGCTGCTGAAAGTATACAAATCACCTAGGAAATGATTTAAAACAGGCAGCTCAGATCTGACTAAAAATCACAGTTAAGCAACTGGACACATGCAGGTTGTAGTTTGGAGGAAATTCAGGACAATTGATCAGTCCATTAAGGGTTAACAAAACTGAAAAGAAAATCAGTCACTTTTTCATAAAAATGAACATTTCAACTACTAGCAAGCCACAAGGCCTATTAAATAGCAAATGTAGGAAAATTTGAAAACACAGGTTTTAGATATTCAATGATTGGTTCAGTTCGTTTTTTAGGTATCCCATGATATTGGTACTGATTTGTTTTTTTTCTGACTATTACCCATCTCTACCTGATTACGAAGATGATATATGCTAAACACAAAACATGAAAGCATTTGAACCTGTGTTTTTTTAATAATGCTTTCCCTATAACCCACAGTGCTAATTCAAGTGTACTGAAGTTTAACAGATTCCTTTATTGATTTTGTTACCTCCAGGCTTTATTCTTTGTGATTAGTTTGCAGTCACTTCTTAAGATCTGAAGTATTTCTGTTATTTGTTAAAGCATTCTTCTTGGAATTTTTGAAGTTGTAAGTTTTCCTATTAATTTCCTGAAAACCACAGACTTCTATTTTCAGCCCTCTGGGGAAGAAATGGGCTGGCTAAATTAAGTAGCTGGCAGAAACCTTTTAGTACCAAAAAGTGGTAATTTAACAGTGTGACAATGCAGTCAATCAGTTTGTTCAGTGTATTAAATTTTGGTGTATCATCCAGCGCCACCAATGAGCGGCTTAGCTACTTGAGAAAAGGTTATTTTTCATCTTCACCAGTGAAATAATTTATTCAGTAATTAACTCACAAATATAATGCAAGCTTCTTCAGGACAGAAGTTTGGGGTGTGGGTAGAAGCTCTTGTCTAAAGTACTCTTGATGAGATGTGCCTTTGACAAGAAATGAGGTAGGTGATAGTTGATAAAATAAAGACTACTAAGTGAAGACTACAATTGATGAAGATGAGTGACATCTGGTGGGATTATTGCCAACCTTGGGACAGAATACCAAGCCTTGCATAATATAATGAAAATTATAAATTCATAGTAATCTGTATATTTTTATACTTACCAATGGCCCAAACTAGCTGGTGCTTAACTCAAAGTTATAAAGGGCCAAACACAAATTGTGAACCCCCCCAATCCCCAAAATTTGCTTGCAAAACCAAAAGTTAAAAGTCCTATCTGGCCCTCCATACATTTATTCTCCGCGCATGCGCAGATGTCAAGAAGTGACCAGAATTGGCACCAACATCATTCTTTGTAGAAGAGAGTACTACAAAAAAATTCAGCGGAGAGGTAAGAGTGCCCACTCATGGGAGGGCCATCTTCGTCTGGGCCATTGGTAAGTATAAAAATATACAAATTACTGTGAATTTATAATATTTTACACTATAAACCAATGGCCCCGATTAGCGGAATCGTAAAAAGCTGGAGAGCCTAGGACTTCAGAATTAGTAGATCAACATAGTTCCAATCCTGTAATCCAAGGTGAAAGGAAATTAAAATTATTAGGAATTACATGTAGTTCTCTCTATACAGTAATAGAGAAAACATATCATACAAAAGGAGCCCAGTTCAAGTAATTCCGCATACTTAACATGAAGACTATGCTAATTGGATGTAACACGTTCCCAATTTTTAAGGATAGCCCGGACTAAGCCCCAAAAATTAGGATGGTGTATTTGAGAATGAGAGAATATCCCCCACAAACATACGCCATACACAATAAAACTCCAGCTATATGCAGGATATAATTACAGACAAAACAGCTTCACTCATAGTTACATACTTATTAAGCCAGAGGAATCTTCAATCAACTTAGATGTAAGTCTTCCATGGAAGACGTGTGTCGCCTGGCGTTTTAGACAGAATTCTAAGTGGAAAAGGGGCATAACTCTGGAAAAAATACAGCGGATCAAAAAATAAAATAGGAGGTGCACAATACCATGATGTGATAAAGAATCACTGAAAGTTTCATCAAAATCCATTCATAGGTTAAAGAGGAGTGGCGGACAACAGAAGCCTAGCGTTTCAGACAAAATTCTAAGTGGAAAAGGAGAATAACTCTGGAAAAAATACAACGGATCAAAAAATAAAATAGGAGGTGCACAATGCCATGATGTGATAAAGAATCACTGAAAGTTTCATCAAAATCCATTCATAGGTTAAAGAGAAGTGGCGGATAAGAGAAGCCTGGCGTTTCAGACAGAATTCTAAGTGGAAAAGGGGCATAACTCTGGAAAAAATACAGCGGATCAAAAAATAAAATAGGAGGTGCACAATGCCATGATGTGATAAAGAAGCACTGAAAGTTTCATCAAAATCCATTCATAGGTTAAAGAGGAGTGGCGGATAAGAGAAAGTGTGATGTGGACGACGCGGACAATGCAAGACGACAAAAGTAATCCCTATATGTCGATCCCCACTTCGTGGGGCGGCGACACAAAAAGAAAGAGGGAAGCGCTCTGGAATCAGTAAAAGCGGGTACCAAAAAATAATATAAATATTTGTCGAACAGGCACTCAGGTATTAATTTATTATTAATAAATGGTGCTTAACGCCACTTCAGAAGTTAAGACTATAAGCCTATCGAAAAGTGAAGAAATGCATGTATGTATTTAAACTCATACGAGGCTTGCGGGAAGAAAACTATGCCTTGCCCGGTAATCGTCTCAAAACACATTGGTGGTGGGGGGGATTCGAAGTCATATTGAACCCTCCTCACCGGCATTACTTAATTGTTCTTATGTTAGTCATAAAATAGTATAGGAACCGTAATGGTTCTCTCACGTCTAACCGACTCCATTATGCCACTATGGGCAGAGAAGGACGTGAAGAACAAAAACTTCCCCTGATAAAGAAGGTCCTCTCATGGAGGCAGCTTCTGGGAAACGTCCCATAACAGACACTTGAGAAGACTGATCCAAGGTTTCTGTGATGACAGAGGTGTTACTAGTAGGATTCACAACGAGACTGTTTGATCTTAAACATAATCTACTGAATCAAATGAATTGGAGGATACGCGTATCCTATCATCCATCCCCATGAGATCGGCAAAGCGTCTACTGTATGCGCTCAATGGTCTGGGCATGGCGACACAAACGACGGTAACTGATAGTTCTGGTGCGTTGCAAATCATGGGGCAATCCCTAAGGTAGCAAAACTGTCCAAATACTTGCTTGTTGAGCGTTCATTCCAATTGCAACAGGCGACCTTTCCGAGAGAGTGAGTCTGCAAGTACGTTCAGACGACCTGGTATATGACGGATAAAAAGATGAACATGATGATTCATGACGTATTAGGAAAATCTTCTCCATTAGTTGGCATAACGGAAATGAATGGGTGCCGCCCTGGTTTCCAATGTACGCTACTACTGTCAAGTTGTCAGCTCAAGTCTATTACCAGTCGGAATAAGCCGTCTGGCTTCGGTACGAGGAACAGGTGACTGCAAAAAATCTTGAGAATCCTGATTCTCGACGACCTGCATTGCTTCCTTGATAAGAGAGCTTACACCTCCGGTAGGAGAAACTCTCTTATGCAAGAAATAATGGAAGATTTGTCCAACGCGGAAAAGTTGTTAGTGGGGTTTTACTCAGAATGATAGCCATAAGCCATCCGAGACTACACTTATCACCCACTGATCTTCCGTGATTGTTATCCAGTTTTTTGTGGAGCTTGATATCCTTCCTCCAATTGGCCAGCAATAGAGGTCTAAACCATCACCTGTATGAGCTGTGAGGCTTATGGGAGGAGGAACAGGGGCGTCTGACATATAGTCACAATCAGACCTACGCCCCTTTTTTCGAGTCGCTATACTGACGACCTCCAGAGTAATTATAAGTGGTTTTCCTTTTGACGATTATTGTCTGGAACGCCCTCCTTTACTCTTGTCTGCTGAAGCAGGTCGTTAATACACCGACTTCAAAAGCAGAGCACTAGACACTTTCTTAGTAGCCTGTTCATAGACTAACGAAAGCTAGTCGTCGAAAGTTAAAAAATTTATAGTAATTTATATATTTTTTATACTTACCAATGACCCAGACATAGCTGGTGCTAACTCTTAAAATATAGGGCCAAACACAAATTTTGCCCCCCAATCCCCAAAATTTGCATCTAAAACTAAAGAAAACATGTCCTGAAAGGCCCTCCACACTTCGCCCCTACTGCGCATGCGCAGTGTCAAGGACGTTCCGAAATTGGCGCCATTAATCATTCTAATAACCAGTGCCTGGTAAGCGCTATGTACTCAGCGGGGAGGCAAGAGTTCCCAACTCCTGGGAGGGCCATCCCCGTCTGGGTCATTGGTAAGTATAAAAAATATATAAATTACTATAAATTTTTTAACATTTTTATACTGTACCAATGACCCAGACATAGCTGAATAGTAAAAAGGCTGGAGGGCCAAGGACATAGAGCAAAATGGAATACGCTCAATAAAATAAAATAGAGTCATCCCCTGTAGGGAAAAGAAGTAATAGGCCTTACATGTATCTTTCTTATTTATGATAAATTAGAAAGATACAACACCTTCCAAAATTGAGCTTCATACATCCATGTACTCTATTAATATCCAATATAATCCTTATACTAATAATTTTTAAAGTAAGCCAATAAATAAAGTAAGTCTAGAGAATAGAGACTCTTATACTCATAAAAGTGTCTGAGGATTGCATAATCATGTCCATTGACATATGCAATATTCAAAAGCTATACTTTAAAAACTAAGACTTGAATGAATTTTAAAAACCTAAACTTCTCACTAAACAACCATCCCAATAACAGCTCAGAATTACTAACTCCGGAGGAGGTATCCCCTTGTTTTCATAGTAAAACAGGTGACCCAAGGGAACACCCTCCCCCCCCCCCCCCCTTTTTCTTGCCCTGGGTCAAACAGCCCAGAGCGAAGAGGGCAGCCGAACGGAGACACTGCCGAAACAGACAGCCTACCTAGCTATAGTAGCAACTGTTAAGTGAATGACATTCTGAGCAGTAGATAATAGACCTAACAATAGAGGCCTCCAGAAATGGACTCAATATTTCTGAGATAAAATTCATGAATGTGGATGGCTGAGCGCAATGAGCGGCCTTCAAAACTCTATAATAGCGACACTATTAATGTCAGGCCAAGAAGTAGAAGAACTCTTACTTCATGAGCCGAAATCTTAAGCACAACTGCTAAGTCAATGATATACTATAAGCAGTACCGATAGTTAATAGAATCCATTAACAATAAAATGGAGCGTAACGTCCTTCTACTAGACATCAAAGACAGAAGAAGCTTACGCCCATAGTAATAAACAGAAATCTGTTTATAAATACATAAACTGTACCCGGAAAGAGTAAAGGCCTATGCCCATTCGAAGACGGAAGGACCTTAAAATAATAGGTTCCGGATAATAGGAGCCTAACTCTTATGCAACAATCCAACCTAAATAGTAACGGAAGTATTGATTCCGAAACTATGAAAGTGAAAATCATCCATCGATAGTGCATGAAACTCACTGACTCTACAGTAAAAGAGAAACCAACAGAATTACTGTCTAAAAGGTCAGAATTTGAAAACTACTGTTTCCAGAGGCTCAAATGATTACTTAGCTAAATAAGAACCGAAGTTAAAATCCGTATAGGAATTTAATCTAAAGATTCTAAGTCTATTTATCAAAAAGTTACTAACTGACTTAGATAAAGAGACAAAAGACTCAATCGTAAACTATCGTAGAGTGCATAGGTATGAGGTAACATAAACCTATAACCTAAATAATGACAGGCTGCAGTAGATCTTGTGAAACAAGTATACTAAAAAATAGCAATGAGTAGTATGGAGGGATCAACAATATGAACATAATGATCCCTACACCACGACGGAAGAGCCTCCACTTTAGCCGCATAGAATAGCGAAGAAGAGGATCTCCTATAGTAAGAAATCGCGTCCAAAGCTCGTCCAGTACAGTGCTTACAATGCAATACGGACCACACAACGGAATACATGAAGGTTGCGACCTTGCAGGTTGTGATAAAGATGACACGATTTACCCAGTGAAAAAGATCCTCACATAGAGGAAGATTTCACGTTAAAACCCACAGTAGACAAGAGAGAAAATTACTCATGATCTCTGTGAAGATAGAGATGCTATCAACAGAAATGTATTGTGGTTGTTTATCTTAGCAATACCTGCTAAAACAACAGCGCCGGAGGATACGCGTATCCTATCATTCCGTCCTATAGATCAATAGAGCGTTAAAAATATTAGCTCAGAGATCTGGACAAGCCAACACATACGTCTGCAATTGATTAGCAAGCTGTGTCATAAATAAATCATCATTGGGCGCTCCCATAGATAGCAAATCTGATTGAATACTTGTTTGTTGAGAGTCCATTCTGACAGCAACAAGCGACCCGTAAGAGAACGGGAGTCCGATAAAACAATCAGACGACCCGGAATATGACGGACCAAAACTGAACTTGGTGTACTATAACCAACAGACGGATTCTTTCCATTAAATTGAATAACGGAAACGAAAGAGTGCCTCCCTGGTTCCGGAGATACGCCACTACTGTCGAATTAAAGGACAGGAATTTGGGCATGCGTTTCTGAATAATGTTCATGCAATGACATAAAGCAAGCCTAAAAAACATTATTCCGCGGAAGAAAACTGATTGCTAAAAGACTGCGGAACCCAAAGACCCTGGCACTTCGAATCCGTAGGGATCAGTATTATATCCCAATCTGTATGACTGGCAACCGTCATAACAGCCACACTCGGGTCCGGCAACTGCGGCGGCACTCTCTGCGTCAACCACCGAATGTTTGCCCCAGTCTGAATCTCTTGTAACACTAGATAGACAAGAGAACGTGTAAATCGAGCAATTCATGGATTGCCGAAAAGTTGCCGTCGAAGAGAAGCTCCTCCGAGAACGAAGCGACTCTGAGAGAGTTCTTAACCTTACTATCCACGCGAGTGGATGTAGCTAGGGCTGCGTCACGTCTAACTAACTCCAATCAGCCACTGAAGGGCGGAGTTATACGTGAACAAACTACTGCCCTCAAAAGAAATTACATTGAGAATAATATCACGTAAATCTTTTCTTGAAGACGTAATGATAACGCCTCAGTAAGGCGGATTACGTATAATAAAGCGTCTAAGTTAAGTCTACTATACATAATGTCGTTCCCAACATTGAAATTGGAAAAGACATAAACGGCGAAAAAGAATATATGCAGTTTTTAATCACACCGTCTAGACGCATATGAACTCTCGGTATGCCCTGCTCTGCCAAAATAAACTATTTGTATAAATGATAAAATGGCAGAAATGAGCAACGCGGACAAGAAACTAAACTATCATGCTTAGTAGCAGGCTTGTATATATATATAGCGTCGAAAAATAAAACACATGTTGTAATGACAATATTGGACTACGTCGGTAAGTCAGGGACAATGTCCCCGAACCGATCGAAAAATCCGAGTCCAATGACGCTATAAGTCTCTTATCCAAGATCGCAGCAATGAAGTCCGAAATAATAATCACTGGAAGATAATGCCAAAAGATATGAAAGGCATCTTCCGATACTACTAAAGGGAAAACTCGAAATCTTTCGAATCCCTTTCGCCATCCTGTCGGACCCTATAAAGCGTTCGGTCGTCCGTACCTGATGCAACCGCGGACCGCACCGACCCAACGCCGTCGGATAATTCCTGATTCGACCGAGAAACTGTCAATTGCTGGGATGCTGCGAAACAACTGTGCTAACTCGGATAGCACGTCCGTCACTGAGGCCTGAGGAGAAGCGGTCTTACGATGCATTGCCGCTGGAAGCTCCGTGATCGCTACCCCGTGCATACTACCAATATGCGAGTGTATAGGCCTCGTGTCCCTTGGCTACCGGATGGCGCGACCTATTCGCCGTGGAATCACTGAATGCCGAAACTGATCGGATACTCGAGGTCACGTAGCCAATGTGCGGTCGTGTGCCCTGCTGTGAGGATGAGGAAGCATTAAAGACAGTCTCTCGGACTGTCAATATAACGGAGCGTCCCGACCAACGGACATATGCTCCGAATGTAAAATATCTGAACCACAACATGCGGTCCCCTATGTTGTTGGGCGAGAGAGGGACCTCTCTCGCTCACAGCCCGGACGGACCTGGACCAGCCAGGAACCGGACTAACAGGCTTCCTCCGATCCCCTCCTCAATCTGCCGTCACTGGGTGAGTACTAAAGTAATTAAAGTGCTCGCATCACCCAAATCTCCTTCCTAGACCGCAACGGACGAACCCGGCAGCCGAACCATTCGATGAATGTACGCTACACCGGGTGAGCTAGCGAATGTCACTCCGTAGGCGATAGACATATTCCATGAGCACTTATTGCCGCTAACTCTTCATTAACTATGACGACAGAGGCACACTTTTGAAAGACATCTCCATAACTCTTCGAACAAGAAACCAGAAATGCTTGGTTAGCAAGCATAAAATAATAATATATATAGCGTCGTTCAATAATTCAAAAGTTTGTGTGACATTATTGGACTATGTCGGAACTGAGGGACGATGTCCCTGAACCGAACCAAAAATTTCTAAGTCCACCGACGCTATCAGTTTCTTATCCGGCATCGCAGCATTCTGGTCCGACGAAAGAAGCTGGAGAAGACCAAGTCAGATGACATACACAACAGCATATGTTGTTCCGAAAGGGAAAGCTCGAAATCCTCCGAATCCCTTTCGGTATCCCGTCGGACCGGATGAAACTTTCGGACGTCCGTACCCGCTTCCGCGGAGCGTCCCGACCCAGCATCGTCGGATAAAATATATGCAACAGATTCAGTTGATGCTGGGATGCTGCGATAAACTGTGCTATTAAGGAAAGCACGTCCGTTCCCGAGGCCTGTGCAGTAGCGGTCTTACGATGCATTGCCGCCGGAAGCTCCGTGTACGTTGACTCCCGCACACTTCCTATGCGAACGTCCGGAGTCTGCAGGCCTCGTGTCCCTGGCTACCGGATGGTGTGACCTGGTCGCCGAAGAATCCTTGATCGGCGAAGCTGGTAATATATCGGCGGTCACGCAGCCAAGGTGCGGTCGTGTGCGCTGACGAGAAGAGAAAGCCTTAGCAGTCTCAGCGGACTGCCTATACAACGGAGCGTCCCGAGCGACGGACGTATGCTCCGCTTACGACACATTTTGTACCACAACATCTGGGGCCAGATGTTGTTGAACGAGAGAGGGGCCTCTCTCGCTTGCCATCCGGATGGACCGGAACGAGCTATGAACCGGACTAAAAGGCTTCCTGCGTTCTCCCTCCGATCCGCCGTCACTGGGTGTGCATTAGGTTAGTTTATAGTGCTCGCATCACCCCAAAATTCCTTCTAGACCGCAACGGACGAACCCGGCTGCCGAACCATTCGGTGAATGGACGCTACACCGGGCGAGCTAGCGGACGTCAAAGGCCGTCGAACCTACTAGGGTCCTCTTTGGCAATTGGCGTATTTACATGAGCACTTTTCCGCTAGCCCTTCATTAATTGTGACGACGGAGGCACACTGTTGGAAGACATCACAGATACATCACCCTAATCTTGATCGTCTGAAATAGAAATTGATAAAGTAGAGTGACCCTGCGGGGAAAGGACCGGAGTGTCCAAATCCCCAACAACATACCGTGACATACGCTTCCCATATTGTCATCGAAATCATACGATACAGAACAGGAGTTAATGCGAGTACACTGACCACATATAGAATGATAATAAAGTCAGAAGAAGACTTCCTCTTAAAACAACTGATCAATATCCTTTCAATGTGAAAAGAAAACAAGTCCTGGTACTCGCACTAACCCCTGGCAATCAAAATACATAATAATAATATGATCCATTGATATAGAAAAAATAATTGAAATCAAAATATTTTGAAAAAATATTTTTTCAGAACAGCCCAAGTTTCTGAAAAGTAACGTTGAGCCCCAATGGATCCTAAGCCTAAGTGTGGACAAAAATTTTAAAAATATTTTAAACAATTTATTCAACACTTACGAACAATAATAATGTATCTAGTTATGATTAAAATAACATCAAGATATTATTTTTTAGAAATCCCCCCCTCACACAGAGGGCTGTTGAAAATGTAAACAATGAGTGTAAAAACACTAAAATAAGACTCCAGGCACCCAGGCCCGAAATCAGTTACCAAAAATACACTATCTGATGCAAAACAGAGACTTCCAGGGAAGAAACTGCAGAACATCAGATGGTAGATGCAGAACACAACGCCTAACCACCCCTAGGTGAAGACGTAAACATGGGGAAAGAACAGAATTCATTCTGTTATTCAGCTAAAACTCCCAAGAAAATTTAGTAATAATAATTACAAAAACTATGCCAAAAGCATGGGAGAATAGCAAGGGGGAACTTAAAGGACAGGGAGAGAGGAAAACACTTAAAAAAACAGTGTAACTAAATAATCAGAATGACAACAAAATGGCTGCTGCCTTGAAAATAGGTAACTTAACATAATTTCATTAAAAAATTTTAAGTTACAGCCCTGATAATATTCTGTCACACATTCTTTTCCTCTCCTCCTTCTCTATCCTCCTTAGAATCACCATTTCACTAATATTTATGTGTCTGGCATCATTTAAACTGAGATTTATAAGCACAAAGATCAGTCAGATGTTAACTGATGAAGGGCCAAACTTAGAATGATTAATGGCGCCAATTTCGGAACGTCCTTGACACTGCGCATGCGCAGTAGGGGCGAAGTGTGGAGGGCCTTTCAGGACATGTTTTCTTTAGTTTTAGATGCAAATTTTGGGGATTGGGGGGCAAAATTTGTGTTTGGCCCTATATTTTAAGAGTTAGCACCAGCTATGTCTGGGTCATTGGCACAGTATAAAAATATAAAATGTCAGGAAACCGGAGACACTCGAGAGAGCTTTTCACCTTGTCATCTTATCAGTGATGACGACGCAAGGGCAGCATCATGTCTGATTAACTCCAGATTAGCCACTGTTAGGGCAGATTTATATGTGGTATACATAATTGCCATGGAAAGAACTCTAAGAGAGGTACAAACATCCTCAAAATTCCTTTCCCATGAAACGTTGCGCCATAGCTCTTGTAAGGTGATCTGCGTAAGACATAACGTTCAAATTCGCTCTATTTGAAGAAATTGCAGTCTCAATTCCAGCTGAGCGAATAGAGAATGATACAGGTAAGGATACCTTTAGATCCCCGGCCTGCTCATCCAAATGCAGAAGAACTCTCTGAACATCTTCCCCGACTGTTTTTAAATGAACATGGTCCAAAAAATGGTATGTATAAGGAAAATGAAGATAAGAAACTGCCTTCTTCCTCGCACTCAAGAGGATAAATACAGCATCGTCTATCTGGCCGAAGGACTGCGACACCTGCATAAACTGAACCGGAAAAGAAAGGACTTCCTCCTGTGTCCAGATAAAATCTGCGCCTAACAACACCAGCGGTTTCTCTCTTGTCGTCGCAGCATTCTGATTCGGCGGAACAAAAGCAGGGTAGTATTGATGGATGAAAGTCATCGCAACCATGTACTGTTCCGAAAGGGAGGGAGGGTAATCCTCTTCCTTATCCCTTTCACCATCCGAGAGAATCAGTTGCTTGGTCCATTGCATCTCCACGAACAGACTACTGGACCGACCCAGCACTGTCTGACAGCTCAGATTCTGAGTCTGAGGGAGGTTGCATCTGCACTTGCTGGGACGCTGCGATTAGCTGCGCAATCTGCGACAGCAAGTCCGTCATCGAGGCCTGAGGAGCAGCGGATTTCTATTCCTTAGCCGCATGCTGCTCCTAAGACGGTGTGTCGGAAACGGATCCTTTCTCCGAGCGTCCCAATGATCAAGGCCTCGTCTCCCTAGCTACCGGATGGTCCGACTTCACGGGCGAAGAGTGGTTCCTTCTTCGAGCAGCAGACTGGATATCCGAAGTCGGGTAGTGAGGATGCGGTCGTGTGTGCTTAAATAACGTAGCGGAGGAAGCCGTGACTGAAGTTGACCCTGGCTACAGACTAGATGGAGTGTCCCGAGCGACGGGCGGATATATGCTCCATCTTGTGCAAGTTTCCAACCAGAAAACTTCATTTCGGCCTTGTGAAATGTAGCAAAGGAAGCCGACCCTGGCTGCAGACTAAACAGAGCGTCCCAAGTGGAGGGCGGACATATGTTCCGGCTTGTGCAAGTTTCTCAAAACATCTGACCCCAGACGTTGCTATATTAGAGAGGGGGGGACCTCTCCCGCTCGCGGACTATCAGACCTCGCCGAGTACAAGAACTTGCAGACTTCCTCCCTATTTCCGTAATCGCTGGGTGAGCTATTTATATTATAGTGCTCGCTCTACCCAATCCACCTCTTAGACCGCAACAGACTTACCCGGCGTCACGGCACCCATGGACGGAGTACTGCTTCACCGGTCGAGCTAGCTGCTTGCAAGAGATTAAAACCTTTAACCAAAGGCCCTAACTCTTGCAATAATGAGCACTGCAGCTAGCTCTATATGCTCCATGGAGCGCGACGATGGTAGCACACTTGGATGGGTGTCAGACTATCATCACCATGTTCATGTTCCTCTGAAATAGAAACTAACAGAATGAATTAAAACGTCGTAAGAGGCTCTGATCCTCAGAACCTCACCGCCAACAACGTACCCCGAAACCCAACTCCAACATCAGTCATCCCAGTTGTGCAACACAAGAATGACAAGAGTCTGCAGGAGTATATCAACTAAAGTCGATATCAGTCCTCCAAACTCCACAACAACATATATATATAACTGAGATACATGAATAATAACAATCATAATTAAATTCAAAATATTTTTTGTAAACAAAAATTTAAAAAAAAAAACGCCCAAGTTCCCAAAGGGAACATGAAGAACCCAAGAGCATCCCGATAGAGCCTAAATGTGGACAAAATCCAAAATTTTTTGAGCTACACTACCGGAATAATAATCCATGTATTCTACAGAATATTACGGTAACAGAATTATAATAAACTTCCTATATATGAGGACGTTGATAATGTAAACAAAGTCAATGTAAACAAGACATCAGGCACACAAAAAGGCCCAAAATCAGAACCAATTGAAATGCTATCAAATGCAAAGCTAGATCTTCATATGAAGAAAAAACGATACATCGGATAGAAGATGCAAGACTAAACGGCCTAACACCCCTAGGGAAGAAACGGAATAATATTCTGCAATAAATGTTAACCTCCCAAGAAATTAAATAAAAAACTTCACTAAAAAATAGCCAAAAAGCTTAAGAGTTGAATTGGAAGGGTTCATAGAAGGATAGGGAAGGAATACTTAACACACAGTGGAATAATCATTTTTAAAAATGATGATGTCAGGCACATGTCCCAAAATTGGGAAACATAGAATAATTTTATAAATATTATAAAGTTACAGCCCTGAACATCCAAAACCACAGCTGAACACTTCCTTCATCCAATAACAGCCTTGTATCCACCAATTCTTTCATTGATTTGTGTCTGGCATCCTCAAAAAGGAGATTTTAAAGCACAGATGTCATTTCATTGTTGATGACTTTTAGGGCCAAACAAAGAATGATGTTGGCGCCAATTCCGGTCACTTCCTGACGTCTACGCATGCACAGAGAGTAAATGTATGGAGTGCCAGATGGGACTTTTAATTTTCGGTTTTGCAAGCAAATTTTGGGGATTGGGGGGTTCAAAATTTGTGTTTGGCCCTTTATAACTTTGAGTTAAGCATCAGCTAGGCTGGGCCATTGGTTTACAGTGTAAAAATATCAGTACGTTGGCTCAAGAAAGGGCTGCAGCAGCTCAAAAGCTTCTATGTTTTATCTCCCCAAACCCAAACCCAAAAGGGTTTGGAGAGATAAAGAATCTAAGCTTTTGGAAATCAATGGATGTAAAGGCCAGTGAGAGACAACTCAATGACTGTTGCTGCCACCCTGAATATCATTTGTTGGCCTTGTACAGGTGTTGACAAATTAACAAAACTATAAATCCCAACAAGACATCATTCATTTGTATACACATTACAGATCATTCCTGTGAATACGGCTCATATATTCTGTTTGAATCTCACGATCAACGTAAAATTGCAGTGGATTACCAGTTATTTATCTAGTACAATCTACTGTTAGTCAGTATTGATATCATTTTTTGCACTTTTCAATGAAGCTTGCCATGAAAGACTATAAAAATAAAGTTCGAATTGAGAAAACAATTTGTTGACAAGATATGAGATACAAAAGCGGAAATTGTACGTTAAGGAATCAGTGTAAAATTATTGAGTTTCAAAAAATATCACTTACCAGACAACAGAGAGTCTTCAACTTTGAAATCTAGTGGGCTGTTAAGCTGGTTGTTGAAAATCAAAGAAGAACGAATGGTAACAACTTTCCGAGCACTACCCTCTGGCTTAACATCAAACACTATTCTTGCTGGATATGATATCTAACAAAAAGATAAAAAAACAATGTAGTCAAACTATTTGGATTCCAGTTAATGAACCTTCCTGTTAGTCAATCCCCCTTTTTCCATGACCAGACAATTACCTCAAAGTGCAATACAAAACATTTTTATCCTTTAACCACACTTTGGTTTTTGAACAAAACCTTGTTGAGCAAAACATTATTTTATTTGAGATATTATGCATCAAGCTTGGAGAAATTTACATATGTTTCACAACATCATTACCTTTTAACCCTTTACCCAATGTAACGGCCGAAACTGGCCAGCACTATTCTAAAAAATTGCCAATTAATTTTCATTATTTTTTTCATTTTTTGTCTCAAGTCGAGCTCGTTCCAATGAGCGGTCATAACCTATGTTTTTGAGAAAAATGTTAAAAAATTTATAGTAATTTATATATTTTTTATACTTATCAATGACCCAGACTTAGCTGGTGCTAACTCTAACAAAACCAGGGCCAAACACAAATTTTGCCCCCCAATCCCCAAAATTTGCATCCAAAACAAAAAGAAATCATGTCCTAAAGGACCTCCATACTACGCCTCTACTGCGCATGCGCAGTGACGCAGTCGTCCCGAAACTGGCGCCAATTATCATTCTTACTGGCAGTGCCTGGTCAGCGCTATGTACTCAGCAGGGAGGCAAGAGTTCCCAACTCCAGGGAGGGCCATCCCCGTCTGGGTCATTGGTAAGTATAAAAAATATATAAATTACAATAAATTTTTTAACATTTTTATACTGTACCAATGACCCAGACTTAGCTGAATAGTAAACAGGCTGGAGGGCCTAGGACATAGAGGAAAATCCAATAAGCTCAACTATATAGTAAAGAGGTAACCCCTTAAGGAGAAAAGGAGTATTAGGCTTTACATGTATCTTTCTTATTTAATATTAAATTAGAAAGATACACTACCCTTAATAATTGAGCACAATAACATTCATGTTCTCTATTAACATCCAGTATAACCCTTATACTAATTATTTTTAAAGCAAGCCAATAAATAAAGTAGTCCAGAGAATTGAGACTCTTTATAATCATTTAAAAGTGTCCGAGTATTGTATATTAAAGCCCGTTTGACACTTGACATATACAAATGCTTCACACCGAGCTACACTTTAAAAATAAGACATGAATGAATTTAAACATTAATATTACACTTTAAAACCATCCCGGAAGCGACTCAGAAATACTGACTTGGAGGAGGCATTCCCTTGCTTTTCACTATAAAGCAGGTGACCTAAGGGAACACCCGCCCCCCCCCCCCCCCTTCCCCTTGCCCTGGGTCAAATAGCCCAGAGCGAAGAGGGCAGCCGGAGGGAGTCACCGCCGGAACAGAAAGCCTGCATAACTATAGTTGCAACTGTTTAGTGGACGACATTCTGAGCAACAGATAACGGACCTAAACAATGCAGGTCTCCAGAAATGGACTCAATATTTCTGAGATAAAAATTAGTAAATGTGGATGGCTGAGACCAATAAGCAGCCTTCATTAAATCTGTAATAGCAACACTATTAGCATAAGCCCAGGAAGTAGAAAGAGCTCTTACTTCATGAGCAGAAATCTTAAGCACAGACTGCTGAGAAGAAGATAAATCTTCATAAGCAGTACGGATAGTTAACTGAATCCATCTAGCAATAGAATGGACCGAAATGTCCTTTCTATTAGGCATCAAAGACAGAAAGAAACGTTTCCGTCCCTTTCTGATAAACTGAGATCTCTGTTTATAGATACGTAGTGCTCTAACAGGACAGAGTAAAGGCCTACGCCCGTCTGAAGACGGAAGAGCCTTAATAACAATAGGTTCCGGATATTTATTAGGAGCCTGATTCTTAGCTAAAAAACCCACATTAGTAGTGAAGGTGATAGTGTTCCCAACACTACGATAATGAGAATCATCCACCGATAGTGCATGAAGCTCACTGACTCTTCTGGCAGAAGAGAAAGCTAAGAGAAAAGCTGTCTTATAAGATAAGAATTTGAAATCTACTGTCCCAAGAGGTTCAAATGGCTTTTCCTTCAATTTAAGGAGAACCCAAGCTAAATTCCACTTAGGAATTAATCTAAGAGTTCTGGGTCTATTTATCGAAAAGTTTCTAACCAACTTCGATAAAGAGACATTAGATCCAATTTGTAAACTATCATGATGTGCATAGGTATCAGATAACATAGATCTATAACCCTTTATAGTAACATGCTGCAGTTTGATTTCGTCAAACAAGTATACTAGAAAGTTTGCAATGTCTGGTATAGAGGGATCAAATATATCTACAGAATGATCCCTACACCAACGACGAAAAACCTTCCACTTAGCAGCATAGTTTAGCGAAGAGGAGGTCCTCCTACAGTTAGAAATCGCGTCCACTGCTCGTCCTGTAAAGTGCTTGCCATGCAAGAAGGACCGCACAACGGAAAAACGTGAAGGTTGAGACCTTGCGGGTTGTGATGGAGTTGGCGCGATTTCCCCTGCGAAAGAAGATCCTCTCGTGGAGGAAGCTTCCGTGGTAGGTCCCACAACAGACACCTGAGTAGATTTATCCACGGTCTCTGTGGCGACAGAGATGCTACCAACAGAATCTTGCATTGAGATTGTTTTATCTTTAGCAATACTTGTTGAATTAACGGCGCTGGAGGATACGCATATCCTATCATTCCGTCCCAAGGGATCGACAGAGCGTCTACTGCAAATGCTCTTGGATCTGGACACGGAGACACATACGTCTGCAACTGATTGTTGAGATGTGTCGCAAATAAGTCTATCATTGGCCGTTCCCATTGGTAGCAAATCTGATTGAATACTTGTTTGTTGAGAGTCCACTCCGATGGCAACAAGCGACCCTTTCGTGAAAGGGAGTCTGCTAGCACATTCAGACGACCCGGTATGTGACGGACCGAAAGAAGAACGTGATGTTCTAACGCAAACAGAAGGATTCTTTCCGTTAGATTGAACAACGGAACTGAATGAGTGCCTCCCTGATTCCGTATATACGCCACTACTGTCGTATTGTCGGATAGGATTTGGACATGAGCATCGTGAATAATGTCCATCCAGTGACGTAACGCAAGCCAAATTGACATCATTTCCTTGATGTTTATGTGCTTGCACAGGAATTGCGGATCCCAAAGACCCTGGCATCTCAAATCCGTTGGGATTAATGATGCACCCCAACCTGTTTGACTGGCATCCGTCATAACGGTAAAACTCGGATCCGGCAACTGCAGCGGAACTCCTTGAGTTAACCACTGAATGTTTGCCCAAGTCTGAATCTCTTGTTTCACTTGATCTGACAAGAGAACGTCTACATCGAGCGAATGAATTTTCACACTCCAATTCTGAGTCAGGAAAATTTGAAGAGGACGTGTGCGTAGCCGCCCCATCGGAATGAGATCCGCGGCGGCTCCGCACAGACCTATCAGTCTCATAAATTCTCTCGCCGTGACTTTGTCTGCGTGCAGACAATAGCGAGCGTAACAACTGACTAATTTCGCTCTGGTTAACGGCAGACGAACGAGATTGTTGTGCGTCTCGAAGCTCATTCCCAGATGAGTGAATGACTTGGACGGCACCAGATCCGACTTCTCCTCGTTTACTATAAAACCGAGACGTCGGAGCAATAGAAGAAGATTCTGAACATCGTTCTGAAGCGTTAACTCGTTGCCGTACCTCTGAAGAATGTCGTCCAGGTAGGCCGACGTTACCGCAGACGAATGAGCTCGGAAGTAGATCATTACCGAGTTCATTACCCGAGTGAAAGCCCAGGGTGCTAGATTCAATCCGAAGCACATCGCCCGGAATTGATACACCACTCCCAGGACTGCAAAGCGTAGATACTTTCGGAATGTCGGATGTACCATGACGTGAAAGTACGCATCTTTGAGATCTATGCTCGTTGCATAATCGTTCACCCGAATACTCGCTCTGACCGATCGAATCGTCTCCATATAAAACTTCGGAGCGACGATCAGCTTGTTTATCCAGCTCAAATCTATGACTGGACGGAACGAGCCGTCTGGTTTCGGAACCAGAAACAGATGGCTGTAGAATCCCAGAGATTCCTGGTTTTCTACGACCTCTACCGCGTTCTTCATTAAAAGAGACTGCACCTCTGATAACAGAGCGTCTCTTTTCTGTGGATTTGATGGAAGATGAGTCCACTTTGGACTTCGAGTTAATGGAGGCTTTCGTTTGAAGGATATCTTTAGACCTTCCGAAGTCACTCCTCTCACCCAAGGGTCGTCCGTAATCGACGCCCACTCTTGTGAAAAACTCGACAACCTTCCGCCAACCGGAACGCGATAGAGGTTTAAGCCTTCACCTCCTGGACCTGCGAGGCCTGCGGTAGGAGAAACCACGTCTTCCACGACCCGCACCTCGCCTCGTCGACCTTGGGGCGTCCGACCGATTGTCCCGGCCTGAAGGACGTCCCGAACGAGAGTCGCTATCCTGACGGTCTCTCGAATAAGACCAAGAGGACGCACCGGAACCTCTATAGGAACCTCTCTTGGGCGCATTAGACCCAGAAGTGCCTGTCTTATTCGTGTCTGCTGTATCCGACTTCTTTGGAGCTGATCTGAACAACAGAGAATCATTAGCTTTCTTTTTAATTTTATCATAAATAGCGGAAAGCTTGCCGTCAAAGAGAAGTTCTCCTGAGACCGAAGCGACTCTAAGAGAGTTCTTCACCTTAGAATCCACTAGTGTGGATGTAGCTAGGGCTGCGTCACGTCTAACCAACTCCAGATTTGCCACTGAAAGGGCGGAGTTACACGTGGAATAAGCTACTGCCCTTGAAAGAAGTCTTAAAGAGGATTGTATATCCTGAAACTCTTCCCCTTGAAGGCGCAGTGATAACGCCTTAGTAAGGTGATCTGCGTAAGATAAGGCATCTAAATTGGCTCTGTTAGACGCAATAGCTGTTTCCAACACCGCGGTTGGAATAGAAGCTGACGACGGTAATGATAGCTCTAAGTCTTCCGCCTCGTCGTCCATACGCAGAGGAACTCTCGGTATACCCTGTCCTGCCGTATCGAATTTATTCCTTGCATTAATGAAAGGCAGTTTGAGAGTATTAGCGGACAAGAAACCTGCTTTCCCCGTCCTGGAAGCAAGTTTAAATATAGCGTCGTTCAATAATTCAAATGTTCTAGAAACATTATTGGACTGCGATGGAAACTCGGGAGCGATGTCCCTGAACCGCTCAAAAAATTCAGAGTCCAATGACGCTATAATTCTCTTGTCCGGAAGCGCAGCAGTCTGGCCCGACGGAACAACTTGAGGGAGAGAGTGCCGGATGAAGTCCACAGCAGCTTTATGTTGTTCCGAAAGGGATAGCTCCAAGTCATCCGTATCCCTTTCACCATCCGGTCGGACCTCACGATGTTCCCGGTCGTCCGCCCCGATGCTTCGGCGGAGCGTACCGACCCAGCGCCGTCGGATAATTCTCGATCCGACACCGTTTCTGTCGGCTGCTGGGATGCTGCGATAAGCTGTGCTATCTGCACAAGAATGTCCGACGTCGAGACCTGCGGAGGCGCAGTCTTTCGCTGCTTCGCTGAGAGCAGCTCCGCATCAGATGGCTCCCGCATACTTTTCCTATGCGAACGTCCGGAGTCCATCGGTCTCGAATCCCTGGCTGCCGGATGGTGTGACCTGGTCACCGAAGAATCCTTCATCGGCGAAGCTGGTAATATATCGGCGGTCACGCAGCCAAGGTGCGGTCGTGTGCGCTGACGAGAAGAGGAAGCCTTAACAGTCTCTGCGGACTGCTTATACAACGGAGCGTCCCGAGCGACGGACGTATGCTCCGCTAAAGACACATTTTGTACCACAACATCTGGTCCCAGATGTTGTTGTACGAGGGACCTCTCTCGCTCGCGGCCCGGCTGGACCTGGACGAGCTAGGAACCGGACTAAAAGGCTTCCTCCGTTCTCGCTTACTATCCGCCGTCACTGGGTGTGCATCTATTATGTTTATAGTGCTCGCATCACCCAAAATTTCCTCTTGGACCGCATCGGACGAACCCGGCTGCCGAACCATTCGGTGAATGGACGCTACACCGGGCGAGCTAGCGGACGACATTTGTCTAATCTCCATGAGCACTTTTGCCGCTAGCTCTGAATTCATTTGTGACGACGGACGCACACTTGAAGAAGATAACATGGAAACATCACCCTGTTCTGGTTCCTCTGAAATAGAAACTGAGAGAGTAGAGTGACCTTGCGGAGAAAGAGCTGGCATCGCTCTTTCTCCAGAAACAACATATCGTGACACACGTTTCCAATGTTTCTCATCCCAATGTTCACATATAGGACAGGGATTAATGCGAGAACACTGACTACAATTAATACAATGATCATGAAAGTCAGAGGAAGATTTCTTCCTATTACAATTTGAACAACGTCCCTTCATTGTGAAAGAACAACAATAAGTCCTAGTTACTCGCAAAAACCCCTGACACAAAGATACATAATAACATGATCCATTAATAAATGAAAAAACAATTGCAAAACAAAATAATTTTGAAAAAATATTTTTTCAGAGAAGCCCAAGTTGCTGAAAAGTAACGTTGAGCCCCGATGGATCCGATGGCAAAGTGTGGTCAAAAATTTTAAATTTATATAAAATAATTAATGAGACACTTTCGGATAATATAAATGTATCTTATAATGAGATAAACTACCACAAAGGCAAACAGCCCCCCTCAAAAAAGGCTGTTGCCAATGAAAACAAACAGTGTAAACACACTAGAAAACATGACTCCAGGCACTGAAAAAACTGGCCCGGAATCAGTCATCAATTACACTCTATCTGATGCAAAACAGAGACTCCCAGGGGAGAATCTGTAGAACATCAAATGGAAGATGCAGAACACAAACGTTATACACCCATGGGTGAAAACGTAACTATGGGGAAAATAACAGAAAACATTCTGTAACCAAGCAACTCTCCCAGGAAATTTTAGAAATGAAATTTCTCAAAAATATGCCAAAAGCATGGGAGAATTGCCAGGGGGGACTTTAGAAGGCTAGGGGAGAGGAAACACTGAATAAGCAGTGCAACAATTAGCAAGAATGACAACAAGAGGCCCATGCCTCGAAAATAGGCAACTTAACATAATTTCATCAAAAAATTTTAAGTACAGCCCTGATTATTTTTTGCCACTTCTTTTTCCTCTCCTCCTTCTATCCTCCTTAGAATCACATTTTCTCCAAAAATTACGTGTCTGGCATCCTTTAAACTGAGATTTACAAGCACAAAGATCAGTGAGATGTTGACTGATGAAGGGCCAAACAGAGAATGATAATTGGCGCCAATTTCGGGACGACTGCGTCACTGCGCATGCGCAGTAGAGGCGTAGTATGGAGGTCCTTTAGGACATGATTTCTTTTTGTTTTGGATGCAAATTTTGGGGATTGGGGGGCAAAATTTGTGTTTGGCCCTGGTTTTGTTAGAGTTAGCACCAGCTAAGTCTGGGTCATTGGTACAGTATAAAAATATTTAGTTATTCGTGAATTTTCTTTGCAAGTGTTGTTTGCTTTTCATGTTAGGTAAAGGGTTAAGACTCATTCATTGTTCAGATTATAGGCAGCTAAGACTTCACTAAAATATAAACCAATATCACAAGCAGTTACCCTTTACCTATAAGATTCCACCATAACCATAGTTTGGAGCTCTTGTTTTTAAGTATCCTAACTGTTCAAAGTTGGGAAAGAACCATTAAAGACTTAATCAAATGACTGATTTTTTGTGTGTCATAATCTATTCTACAGTGGAGACAACTTTTGTAACTTTGTGCTGATAAAATGCTGTAAAACAATACTTTTTGGAAAGGTCTATCTGAGTCCTTTCCAAAACAGTGGGTCCCTGAACAGCATATCAGCATCATTTGGTAGATACTAGAGGAATAAAGTGGAATAATCCACGAAGTCACTGCAACCAGCCATGACACTGAAATAGCATATATTTTCCAAATGGTCATCCAGTCTGGTCATAGGACCCATTCACTTTGCAAATTAGTATATTTGTATGCAGTCCCTAGCACTTAATTCACAACTTAAGGGATTGGGATAAATATTGATCTTGGCATGTACAGTACTGTGATCATAAAAACAATCTTTTCTTCTGAATGGATTGTGACAGGATTGCTTTTTTGCTTGTGATCCGTTTACTGCAGATTTCATATGAAAAATAGTGTAAAATACAAAACTGAAACAATAAAAACAAACAAAAATATCAAATGAGATGCAATGTCTTTTTAATTTCTTTTCCAACAGGTGAAGTTTCACAGTTTGGGGGAGAAAAGCAGAGAGCAGTTTGACCAGATTGTGACAGCGTCATGATCTGGTTAAAATACTCTGTCCCGGAGTGTTAAGAAAAATACTTCCTAAGAATATTATACCTTAGATCCATTTAATTGGACATCAATCATTTTGCATATAACTTCCAAACAACATACCAGGTACCATTCCTTCAGTTCAAATTTTACCTGTTAATTGCATGTAGGTTACAGAGTCAAATCCTGTTAATTGAATAAGAAATCTGGTCATCTATCGAAGAATTACTAAGACAACCACTGAATTCTCTGTTTATGGAACTACCTGGTGTCAGTTTCTCAAATATAAGCATTTATTCTTTTATAACTTGTTTGACCAACCACCATGGGTTCAATTGAAAAATATGCAATGGATTCAGTACAGAGGAAACCTCTTAAATGAATAGTTACTTTGTCAGAGAAAATTATTCAATTAACCAGAATAATCATTTAGCAGAGATTTGTATTCTAATGTTAATTTCAGCATTTATTATATTACAAAACTCTCAAGGAGCGCTGTCAAACAAGATACAATATATGTAATAAATTAAATGCCTCTATTGAATAAACTATAGCCAAATAGGTCTATAAACAAGGGGAATTCGGTGATTATCAGGGTTCGTACACATTTTTGAATATCAAATTCCATGACTCTTCCATGACCAACTTACCATTTTCAATGACTCTGAAAAATGCCACCAATACGCCATAGTTTTTAATTTTAATTGATTGTTGTTCTTCATATTCTCCATTTGTTTTGGACCTTTTGTGTGTGATCACACAGCAGCTACACCCATATTGCTGATGTCGAATGTTTTGCTACATGCATTTCACTTCGCTTTGTGTTTATCCTTATCAGGAACAATCCACTCTTTAACAGCATGATTTATTTTTAACCCTTCATTCACCACATTCACATCGACAACAAAAACACGCTGAAATGATGCGCAGCGGGAGGTGCGCATGAGCGGTGGTTTGGACAACATGAAAGTTATATTATATCAGGAATATAGGGATAATGACCATGTGGTTCTTTGTTTGTTTCGGACGGTACACAAACAATAAAACTCAATTTATTCTACAAATGTTATTTAGTGATTTATTGATTCAAAATATGTAAGCATAAACTGTTTATCCGAAAAAAATTCATCCAATTATCTGAACACTAATGACTGCAACAGAACCGCATACATCTGTCGCTTCGTTCTCTGTAAGTCTTCCCGGAAAAACTTATAAATTCTTCATCCATATGGTAATATTTTATTTGTTGACTGCAGGTTGGAATGTTGTAGACAGGTGAAACTTCGTCATTTTCCATCACCTTTCCATGACTCACCAAAAAAACATCCATTTTTCAAGGTTTTTCAGGCCTGGAAAGTGAAATATCAATTTCCAAAACTTTTCCAGGTTTTTCATGACACATAAGAACCCTGGATTATGAGGGATGGAATTGGAATGAAACTGGTGACAATTTACATGCCAAATCCACGATGGCCACTGGCAGCCATGTTTTTCAATGAAATTCAGAAAAATTTGAGAGCTCCCATCTAGACATCCAACCAAAGCTACATATAAAATTTGAAAAAGATTGGGTGAGAGATGTGGCCTATAGGGTATGCTAATTGAATTGTTGGCAGTTTATATGCCAAATCCATGATGGCCACTCCCAGCAATATTTTTCAATGAAATTCAGATAAATTTGATATCTCCTATCTAGACATCACACCAAAGCCACATATGATATATGAAACGGATCAGGTGAGAGTTGCAACCCGTAGGGTGAGCTAATAGAATTGTTGACAATTTATATTCCAAATCCAAGATGTCCACAGGCTTTTTAACAAAATTCTGATAGCTGCCATCTTGACATTACCCAAAAGCCACATATGAAATGTGAAACTGATCAGGTATTTATTTATTTATTGGTGTTTTAAGGTCACATATTTCTGCACAATGGCTAATCATGACCTCGACAGTTTTACGGGTGGAGGAAGCCGGAGTACCCGGAGAGAACCACCAAGCAACGGCGAGCAACTGTCTGCTCCCCAACATACTAACTCCACACAAGCAGGGTTAGCATTGGTTGAAGACAGGTGTACCATCGATGTGCAGTACGCCTTAGTACACAGCATCACCGTGCCCCCAAGTGGGCAATGGGGGTGAAGTGTCTTGCCCAAGGACACAACGCGATTGCTGCAGGTGGGATTCGAACCGAAGACCTCTCGGCTTGCAGCCTGCACCTCTACCTACTGAGCCACCACATCCCCAAACTGATCAGGTGAGAGATGCGACCTGTAGGGTGTTCTAATGGAATTGTTAACAATTTATGTGCTAAATCAAACAAGAGGCCCCACGTGGCCTTAATCGCTCACCTGACAAAGTGACTCTAAGAAGTATTTTAGGTCACCTTCACCATGTCATGCCTCATCAACATTAACTGGTTGAGTGATAGATTTTGTTTGAAGTTCAACATTTGTTACCTAAAATTAGTTTTATTTAAAATCATTGGTGTGTGGCCAATCTCCAATGATTTTTAATAAAGCAAATTTATCTCTGCAGACAAACTGGTTTAGCATGAAGCACAAACAAGGAATGTGAAGAGATAGCCTTGGACATCTCTCCCCAACTGTGGATATCTTCCATGTGCTACATGTATATATTTGCATGCAAGAAAACAAAAATTTTCACAAATTTTATTTTTTTTTATCATCATTGGAACAAGCTCAAACAGCTTATTCCAATAGGGGTATGGGAAGATCAGGTATATTTTTGAGACAGAAATGTGAATATATAAATAATGGTGTTTTTTTGTGAATGATGCTGGAGAATTTTGCGTAAAGATATGGTAAATGGTTTGTTCTAGATACAGAATGATGCAAAAGTATTTAAATTTGATTAGGCAAGTTGTTCCTATAATGCATTTAAAAATTGAAGTAACTGTTTTTTTGCTGACGAACTTTTAGATGTGTGTGTCTGTGTTTGTGTGTGTGTGTGTGTGTTTGTGTGTGTGTGTTTGTGGGGGGGGGGGGGGGGGGGGTAAGAGTGTTCTTGCAAACAAAATTCCTGAATAAATGGAAAATTTTATTTTTTGTGTGAAAGACATAGTGCGTGAATGTTGATTGGAACAAGCTTAGAGAGCTCATTTTAATGTGAAGTCATAAAGCTGTGTTTTACGTACGAAATTCTGGAATAACTAAAAAAATTGCTTTTTTGACTCAAAAAGCATGGTGTGCGACCTCTCATTGGAATGAGCTCAAAAAGCTCATTCCAATGGGGTATTTACAAGCGATAAGTACATGTATGTTTAAGAGACAAAAATTAAAATTTGAATAGCGATTTTTGCGAAGAATGCTGACAAGTTTTGGCAGTTATGCTGGTAAAAAGGTAAGATATGCAAAGTGGTTGTTTTTTAGAGGCGACATTTAATTAAGGGGAATTAACCCTTGATTACTGAGGTAACTTCTAAAAGTACTGAAATTTCATGAAGCAATGTGAATAACAGACAACAGTTGCCTAAAAATTTCATGAATAACTAAAAATTTTATTCCTTTGTCTCGAAAGCATGGCATATGACCTTTGTTGGAATGAGCTGAATGCGTGTGTTCCAATGAGGGGTCATAAAATTTGAACGAAGATTTGTGTGAATAATGCATTAGTACTGCTAGATTTGGGTAAACGGTTCACCCTGGATACCACCCCTTCTATAGTAGATCTTTTCTGCAAATTTTGTCTAAGATTCTATCAACTTTACAAATAAATACGTTCATGAATCACAATCAGATCCACCCTACAATGTTGCATACCAAATATCAAAAGATTCTGCCTGCTGGATCTGGAGAAGAAGATTTTTTAAGAAATATGCCTGAAACGCACTAAGTTAAAATTTGGGCTCCTATACGGAGCCCAAATATAAACCCAGGGGGCCGATTTGAACAAACTTGAATCAGATCCACCCCACAATGTTGCTTACCAAATATGAAAAGATTCTGAAGCTGGATCTGGAGAAGAAGATTTTTTAAGAAATTTGCCTGAAATGCACTAAGTTCGAATTCGAGCTTCTATAGTGAGCCCAAATATGAAACTAGGAAGCCGATTTGAACAAACTTGAATCAGATCCACCCCACAATGTTGCATACCAAATATCAAAAGATTCTGCCTGCTGGATCTGGAGAAGAAGATTTTTTAATAAATTTGCCCGAAATGCACTAAGTGCGAATTCGGGCTTCTATATTAAGCCCAAATATGAATCCAGGGGGCCAATTTGAAGAAACTTGAATCAGATCCACCCCGCAATGTTGCATACCAAATATCAAAAGATTCTGCCTGCTGGATCTGGAGAAGAAGATTTTTGAAGAAATTTGCCTGAAATGCACTAAGTGAGAATTCGGGCTTCTATATTAAGCCCAAATATGAATCCAGGGGGCCGATTTGAACAAACTTGAATCAGATCCACCCCGCAATGTTGCATACCAAATATCAAAAGATTCTGCCTGCTGGATCTGGAGAAGAAGATTTTTGAAGAAATTTGCCCGAAATGCACTAAGTTTGAATTCGAGCTTCTATAGTGAGCCCAAATATGAATCCAGGGGGCCGATTTGAACAAACTTGAATCAGATCCACCCCGCAATGTTGCATACCAAATATCAAAAGATTCTGCCTGCTGGATCTGGAGAAGATGATTTTTTAAGAAATTTGCCTGAAATGCACTAAGTTCGAATTCGAGCTTCTATAGTGAGCCCAAATATGAATCTAGGAAGCCGATTTGAACAAACTTGAATCAGATCCACCCCACAATGTTGCATACCAAATATCAAAAGATTCTGCCTGCTGGATCTGGAGAAGAAGATTTTTTAATAAATTTGCTTGAAATGCACTAAGTTCAAATTTGGGCTCCTATACTGAGCCCAAATATAAACCCAGGGGGCCGATTTGAACAAACTTGAATCAGATCCACCCCACAATGTTGCTTACCAAATATGAAAAGATTCTGCCTGCTGGATCTGGAAAAGAAGATTTTTTAAGAAATTTGCATGAAATGCACTAAGTTCAAATTCGAGCTTCTATAGTGAGCCCAAATATGAATCTAGGAAGCCGATTTGAACAAACTTGAATCAGATCCACCCCACAATGTTGCATACCAAATATCAAAAGATTCTGCCTTCTGGATCTGGAGAAGAAGATTTTTTAAGAAATTTGCCTAAATGCACTAAGTTCGAAATCGGGCTCCTATACTGAGCCCAAATATGAACCCAGGGGGCCGATTTGAACAAACTTGAATCAGATCCACCCTACAATGTTGCATACCAAATATCAAAAGATTCTGCCTGCTGGATCTGGAGAAGAAGATTTTTTAAGAAATTTGCCTGAAATGCACTAAGTTCGAAATCGGGCTCCTATACTGAGCCCAAATATTAACCCAGGGGGCCGATTTGAACAATCTTGAATCAGATCCACCCCACAATGTTGCTTACCAAATATGAAAAGATTCTGCCTGCTGGATCTGGAGAAGAAGATTTTTTAAGAAATTTGCCTGAAATGCACTAAGTTCGAATTCGGGCTTCTATAGTAAGCCCAAATATGTATCCAGGGGGCCGATTTGAACAAACTTGAATCAGATCTACCCCGCAACATTGCATACCAAATATCAAAAGATTCTGCCTGCTGGATCTGGAGAAGAAGATTTTTGAAGAAATTTGCCTGAAATGCACTAAATTCGAATTCGAGCTCCTATAGTGAGCCCAAATATGAATCTAGGGAGCCGATTTGAACAAACTTGAATCAGATCCACCCTACAATGTTGCATACCAAATATCAAAAGATTCTGCCTGCTGGATCTGGAGAAGAAGATTTTCAAAGAAATTTGCCTGAAATGCAGTAAGTTCAAATTTGGGCTCCTATACTGAACCCAAATATAAACCCAGGGGGCCGATTTGAACAAACTTGAATCAGATCCACCCCACAATGTTGCATACCAAATATCAAAAGATTCTGCCTGCTGGATCTGGAGAAGAAGATTTTTTAAGAAATTTGCCTGAAATGCACTAAGTTCGAAATCGGGCTCCTATACTGAGCCCAAATATGAACCCAGGGGGCCGATTTGAACAAACTTGAATCAGATCCACCCTACAATGTTGCATACCAAATATCAAAAGATTCTGCCTGCTGGATCTGGAGAAGAAGATTTTTTAATGTTTTTCCCATTGCCTACAGTGTTAAAAAGTGCTGACTCAGCACTTTTTCAAAGTCCCGAAACTGTACCCTATGATAAAACCGATGGCAATTTTTTTTTACCAATCCTTTCTGTTGGTCCTAAGGAAGCTGCACACCAAATAAAAATTCTCAGTGCCGTGCAGTTTTGGAGATATGGGCGTTTTAAATTTTTTCTATTTTTAGCTCCTGCGGTTCCCACGGGGCTGCAGGAAAATTTTTTTTTGCATAAATCAAGTACTCATGACCCAATAAGCCCTCACATAAAATTTGGTTCAAATCAGCCTCTCGGTTTGGAAAATAGAAATTTTGGGCGGGGCAAAAAATTTTGCCCCTCTCATAACAACGTCAAGTATAGCCCCACAAACTTCTCTTGAACAAATCTGAGTCTACACCTCAAAAGGAAGCTGCACACCAAATATCAAGTCTCTGCTACTGCTGGTTCATGAGAAGAAGATTTACAAAGATTTTGGTGCCTCTTGGGGGTGTGGCACCACCCAGGAGGAGGGGCAACTTCATTTGAACAAATCTGAATTGGCATTAGGTAATAAACATTTAGCCAACATTTGAATAAAATTGGGCTAGTGGTTTAGGAGGAGAAGTCGATAATGTAAAGTTAACGCCGGACGGACGACGACGGACGACGGACGCCGGACGACGGACAGAAAGTGATTAGTTAAGCTCCCCTTGAGCTTCGCTCAGGTGAGCTAAAAAGGACACCGGTAGCCATGTTTTTCATCGAAATTTAGAAAAATTTGAGCAACAAAAAATAAAGAATTCATATCTCTATATTATCATCGATGTTGAAATAGTTGAGAAATCAATGTTGAGGTGCTAAACTTAATTACTCACAAGAAATGATGACATCATTGGATCTGGTTCTACTTCTCTGAAATATACACCCACTTTGTCCACAGAAACTTCAGACATTTTATGCCAGCCATCAACTTTCACTGTTAGCTGATTCAAAAGTACTTCATGAGAAATCTGAAATATAACAAGAAAAGTATCAAACATCAAATGAGTGATAGTTTAAAACTTTTGTGTTCTGTGTTAAATTGTAGCTCAGAAGGTTTCAAAGTTGAGTAATGTAACCTATGAAGGAAGTGCTGTTTGAAACAGTTAGCTGGGTAACTGATTCTCTTCCAGTTACAAACCTAACCAAGGGGAACATCTGTCAATTGGTTATCTACAACTTCGATAATATCTGGCATTAAAATATACAATGCTTAATTCAGTGGTCTAAAGATTCTTCAACCTTAAATCCAGTGAACAAAACTGCATGACAATTCTGCTGAATTGCGATATATTCTCAGAGAAATATAAAATCTACCGTGCAACAAAGAATTCTACCATCCGTGATCACTTATCTTAGAAGAAATTATTCTGTAGTGGGAACACAAATGATCATTTCTGAGTGTTGACTACTTCTAAATCCTGACTTGATCTGATGTTACAATCAATTTAAGAATGGACGTGGATAATTGGGTATTATCTGTTTATAGTCCACAGTAAAAAGTGCCAAATGTGGATGTTCACTTGCTCAAACAAACTTGCCCAGTGGTATGCTTGTGTTAGTTATTAATGTCCATGTAAGCGGTCAACATTAATGTCTGAATGGATTATTTTTGAGAAGCATTCTGTTTCTCTTTGTTTCTAATTCTTCACCACACAACTGCACCTCATGTGATGCATGGATAACACAAATCTTAGAGGGTTAAGATATAAATATTATGTTTATTTGAAATCATTATTAATTCTGGGATAAGATCTGTAAAAACAATAATCGAAGCGATGAAAAAAAGTTCAGTTTCAGATCGCTGGTTGTCATTTTTTTTTTAACTGGACCCAAAAGAGAAAGGGACATCCTACCCACATCATCACAGTCATTGAACAGGTCACTAATATTCACAAGTTAAAAGTTCTCAATGACAGTGCTCAACACGATCCATTTTTTACATATTTGTTGGATGGCTACAATAAATACAACAAATGAATTTGTGAGTAATTTGATTACCCACAAATGAACACATGAGATTATTTTCACAAAGTATTCATTCCCTGAATTCAATGCATTTCCGTAATTTTCAATTTTCAAATTGCTGCAAGAGGTATACTTACACAACTGAGCATACATATTTATCTGCATACACTTTTTTACCTGGAAAAGTGATGTCAAAATCGGGAGTACGTCTTATACACGGGTATAACTTGTTTCAGAGAATTTTCAGGGCTCTAACTTCGGAAAAAAGTTGTTCCTGCTGTTTGTCAATTGTACAATAGTACAATTGTATGGTTTTGACAGAGCACAGATTCAGCAAAATTATTTTCTTTCCATTTTATTTCAGTTTAACTTCTTCAGAAAATAAATTGTTAATAAAATATTCTGTGTGTTTTCTGTTACTTTTATCCATAAATAATAATAAAGAAGTATTCTATCTAGTCGTTCAATCGGCCCATGTGTTTACATCAGTGTGTACCAGAAATCAACAAGTTTGTGGGGTCAATATGGGTGAAACCATAAAAAATACCAAATAACAATGAAACAATAAATAAAAATACATTAAATGTACACCAACAACACCTGCAGAGAAGTATTTATTTATTCCATGAACTCCAATTCACTGATGTGTAACATCTGGTTATAAATTACGCACACGTGCACCACGTACAGTTAGTTTCAATAGCACAGGACTTCCCCTCAAAATTGTGTTCTGATAAGTTTTGATCATCTCCTTTTCACTGTTGAATACACGAATACAAACAGGACAGCCACAGGATGTCTACCGTACAATTACCTGATGACTGACGGAAAATAACAGACGAGAACCGGAGAAACCAAGCAAAAGGTCCAATTATGCACAGGAAATGTACCGCAAATCGGGCGGATAACTAGCGGACATGTAACGGTTACACACAAGAACCAGTGGCATTGCAGTCTGCCAAGGGTATATGAATGTTAAAAAATTTATAGTAATTTATATATTTTTTATACTTACCAATGACCCAGACATAGCTGGTGCTAACTCTTAAAATATAGGGCCAAACACAAATTTTGCCCCCCAATCCCCAAAATTTGCATCTAAAACTAAAGAAAACATGTCCTGAAAGGCCCTCCACACCTCGCCCCCACTGCGCATGCGCAGTGTCCAGGACGTTCCGAAATTGGCGCCATTTATCATTCTAATAACCAGTGCCTGGTAAGCGCTATGTACTCAGCGGGGAGGCAAGAGTTCCCAACTCCTGGGAGGGCCATCCCCGTCTGGGTCATTGGTAAGTATAAAAAATATATAAATTACTATAAATTTTTTAACATTTTTATACTGTACCAATGACCCAGACATAGCTGAATAGTAAAAAGGCTGGAGGGCCAAGGACATAGAGCAAAATGGAATACGCTCAATAAAATAAAATAGAGTCATCCCCTGTAGGGAAAAGAAGTAATAGGCCTTACATGTATCTTTCTTATTTATGATAAATTAGAAAGATACAACACCTTCCAAAAATTGAGCTTCATACATCCATGTACTCTATTAATATCCAATAATCCTTATACTAATAATTTTTAAAGTAAGCCAATAATAAAGTAAGTCTAGAGAATAGAGACTCTTATACTCCTAAAAGTGTGTGAGAATTGCATAATCATGTCCGTTGACATATGCAATATTCAAAAGCTATACTTTAAAAACTAAGACTTGAATGAATTTTATAAACTTAAACTTCTCACTAAACAACCATCCCAATAACAGCTCAGAATTACTAACTCCGGAGGAGGTATCCCCTTGTTTTCATAGTAAAAACAGGTGACCCAAGGGAACACCCTCCCCCCCCCTTTTTCTTGCCCTGGGTCAAATAGCCCAGAGCGAAGAGGGCAGCCGAACGGAGACACTGCCGAAACAGACAGCCTACCTAGCTATAGTAGCAACTGTTAAGTGAATGACATTCTGAGCAGTAGATAATAGACCTAACAATAGAGGCCTCCAGAAATGGACTCGATATTTCTGAGATAAAATTCATGAATGGATGGCTGAGCGCAATGAGCAGCCTTCAAAAATCTATAATAGCAACACTATTAATGTAAGCCCAAGAAGTAGAAGAACTCTTACTTCAAGAGCCGAAATCTTAAGCACAACTGCTAAGCCAATGATATACCATAAGCAGTACGCTAGTTAATAGAATCGATTAACAATAAAATGGAGCGTAACGTCCTTCTACTAGACATCAAAGACAGAAGAAGCTTACGCCCTTGTAATAAACAGATATCTGTTTATAAATACATAAACTGTACCCGGAAGAGTAAAGGCCTATGCCCATACGAAGACGGAAGGACCTTAAAATAATAGGTTCCGGATAATAGGAGCCTAACTCTTATGCAACAATCCAACCTAAATAGTAACGGAAGTATTGATTCCGAAACTATGAAAGTGAAAATCATCCATCGATAGTGCATGAAACTCACTGACTCTACAGTAAAAGAGAAACCAACAGAATTACTGTCTAAAAGGTCAGAATTTGAAAACTACTGTTTCCAGAGGCTCAAATGATTACTTAGCTAAATAAGAACCGAAGTTAAAATCCGTATAGGAATTTAATCTAAAGATTCTAAGTCTATTTATCAAAAAGTTACTAACTGACTTAGATAAAGAGACAAAAGACTCAATTGTAAACTATCGTAGAGTGCATAGGTATGAGGTAACATAAACCTATAACCTAAATAACAACAGGCTGCAGTAGATCTTGTGAAACAAGAATACTAAAAACTAGCAATGCGTAGTATGGAGGGATCAACCATATGAACATAATGATCCCTACACCACGACGGAAGAGCCTCCACTTTAGTCGCATAGAATAGCGAAGAAGAGGATCTCCTATAGTAAGAAATCGCGTCCAAAGCTCGTCCAGTACAGTGCTTACAATGCAATACGGACCACACAACGGAATACATGAAGGTTGCGACCTTGCTGGTTGTGATAAAGATGACACGATTTACCCAGTGAAAAAAGATCCTCACATAGAGGAAGATTTCACGTTAAGATCCACAGTAGACAAGAGAGTAAATTACTCATGATCTCTGTGAAGATAGAGATGCTATCAACAGAAATGTATTGTGGTTGTTTATCTTAGCAATACCTGCTAAAACAACAGCGCCGGAGGATACGCGTATCCTATCATTGCGTCCTATAGATCAATAGAGCGTTAACAGTATTAGCTCAGAGATCTGGACAAGCCAACACATACGTCTGCAATTGATTAACAAGCTGTGTCATAATAAAACATCATTGGGCGCTCCCATAGATAGCAAATCTGATAAAATACTTGTTTGTTGAGAGTCCATTCTGACAGCAACAAGCGACCCGTAAGAGAACGGGAGTGCGATAAAACAATCAGACGACCCCGAATATGACGGACCAAAACTGAACTTGGTGTACTATAACCAACAGACGGATTCTTTCCATTAAATTGAATAACGGAAACGAAAGAGTGCCTCCCTGGTTCCGGAGATACGCCACTACTGTCGAATTAAAGGACAGGAATTTGGGCATGCATTTCTGAATAATGTTCATGCAATGACATAAAGCAAGCCTAAAAAACATTATTCCGCGGAAGTTAAACTGATAGCTAAAAGACTGCGGAACCCAAAGACCCTGGCACTTCGAATCCGTAGGGATCAGTATATATCCCAATCTGTTTGACTGGCAACCGTCATAACAGCGACACTAGGGTCCGGCAACTGCGGCGGCACTCTCTGAGTCAACCACCGAATGTTTGCCCCAGTCTGAATCTCTTGTAACAGTAGATAGACAAGAGAATGTATAAACCAAGCAATTCATGGATTGCCGGAAAGTTGCCGTCGAAGAGAAGCTCCTCCGAGAACGAAGCGACTCTGAGAGAGTTCTTAACCTACTATCCACGCGTGGATGTAGCTAGGGCTGCCTCACGTCTAAACACTCCAATCAGCCACTGAAGGGCGGAGTTATACGTGAACAAAATACTGCCCTCAAAAGAAATTACATTGAGAATAATATCCCGTAAATCTTTTCTTGAAGACGTAATGATAACGCCTCAGTAAGGCGGATTACGTATAATAAAGCGTCTAAGTTAAGTCTACTATACATAATGTCGTTCCCAATATTGAAATTGGAAAAGACATAAACGGCGAAAAAGAATATATGCAGTCTTTAATCACACCGTCTAGACGCATATGAACTCTCGGTTTGCCCTGCTCTGCCAAAATAAACTATATGTAAAAAAGATAAAATGGCAGAAATGAGCCACGCGGACAAGAAACTAAACTATCATGCTTAGTAGCAGGCTTGTATATATATATATATAATATATAGCGTCGAAAAATAAAACACATGTTGTAATGACAATATTGGACTGCGTCGGTAAGACAGGGACAAAGTCCCTGTACCGATCGAAAAATCCGAGTCCAATGACGCTATAAGTCTCTTATCCAAGATCGCAGCAATGAAGTCCGAAAAATAATCACTGGAAGAAATGCCAGAAGATATGAAAGGCATCTTCCGATACTACTAAAGGGAAAACTCAAAATCTTTCGAATCCCTTTCGCCATCCTGTCGGACCCTATAAAGCGTTCGGTCGTCCGTAGCTTGATGCAACCGCGGACCGCACCGACCCAGCGCCGTCGGATAATTCCTGATTCGACCGAGAAACCGTCAATTGCTGGGATGCTGCGAAACAACTGTGCTAACTCGGATAGCACGTCCGTCACCGAGGCCTGAGGAGCAGCGGTCTTACGATGCATTGCCGCAGGAAGCTCCGAGATCGTTACCCCGTGCATACTTCCAATATGCGAGCGAACGGAGTGTATAGGCCTCGTGTCCCTTGGCTACCGGATGGCGCGACCTATTCGCTGTGGAATCACTGAATGCCGAAACTGATCGGATACTCGAGGTCACGTAGCCAATGTGCGGTCGTGTGCCCTGCTGTGAGGATGAGGAAGCATTAAAGACAGTCTCTCGGACTGTCAATATAACGGAGCGTCCCGAGCAACGGACATATGCTCCGAATGTAAAATATCTGAACCACAACATGCGGTCCCCTATGTTGTTGGCTTCCTCCGATCTGTCCTCAATCTGCCGTCACTGGGTGAGTACTAAAGTAATTAAAGTGCTCGCATCACCCAAATCTCCTTCCTAGACCGCAACGGACGAACCCGGCAGCCGAACCATTCGATGAATGTATGCTACACCGGGTGAGCTAGCGAATGTCATTCCGTAAGCGATAGACATATTCCATGAGCACTTATTGCCGCTAACTCTTCATTAACTATGACGACAGAGGCACACTTTTGAAAGACATCTCCATAACTCTTCGAACAAGAAACCAGAAATGCTTGGATAGCAAGCATAAAATAATAATATATATAGCGTCGTTCAATAATTCGAAAGTTTGTGTGACATTATTGGATTATGTCGGAACTGAGGGACGATGTCCCTGAACCGAACCAAAAATTTCTAAGTCCAACGACGCTATCAGTTTCTTATCCGGCATCGCAGCATATGTTGTTCCGAAAGGGAAAGCTTGAAATCCACCGAATCCCTTTCGGTATCCCGTCGGACCGGATGAAACTTTCGGACGTCCGTACCCGCTTCCGCGGAGCGTCCCGACCCAGCATCGTCGGATAAAATATATGCGACAGATTCAGTTGATGCTGGGATGCTGCGATAAACTGTGCTATTAAGGAAAGCACGTCCGTTCCCGAGGCCTGTGCCGTAGCGGACTTACGATGCATTGCCGCTGGAAGCTCCGTGTACGTTGACTCCCGCACACTTCCTATGCGAACGTCCGGAGTCTGCAGGCCTCGAGTCCCCGGCTACCGACCCAGCGCTGTCGGATAATTCTCGATCCGACACCGTTTCTGTCGGCTGCTGGGATGCTGCGATAAGCTGTGCTATGTGCACAAGAATGTCCGGCGTCGAGACCTGCGGAGGCGCAGTCTATCGGTGCTTCGCCGAGGGCAGCTCCGCATCAGATGGCTCCCGCATACTTCCTATGCGAACGTCCGGAGTCCATCGGTCTCGAATCCCTGGCTGCCGGATGGTGTGACCTGGTCGCCGAAGAATCCTTGATCGGCGAAGCTGGTAATATATCGGCGGTCACGCAGCCAAGGTGCGGTCGTGTGCGCTGATGAGAAGAGGAAGCCTTAGCAGTCTCAGCGGACTGCCTATACAACGGAGCGTCCCGAGCGACGGACGTATGCTCCGCTAACAACACATTTGTACCACAACATCTGGGGCCAGAAGTTGTTGAACGAGAGAGGGGCCTCTCTCGCTTGCCGTCCGGATGGACCGGAACGAGCTATGAACCGGACTAAAAGGCTTCCTCCGTTCTCCCTCCGATCCGCCGTCACTGGGTGTGCATTAAGTTAATTTTATAGTGCTCGCATCACCCCAAAATTCCTTCTAGACCGCAACGGACGAACCCGGCTGCCGAACCATTCGGTGAATGGACGCTACACCGGGCGAGCTAGCGGACGTCAAAGGCCGTCGAACCTACTAGGGTCCTCTTAGGCAATTGGCGTATTACATGAGCACTTTTCCGCTAGCCCTTCATTAATTGTGACGACGGAGGCACACTGTTGGAAGACATCACAGATACATCACCCTAATCTTGATCGTCTGAAATAGAAATTGATAAAGTAGAGTGACCCTGCGGGGAAAGGACCGGAGTGTCCAAATCCCCAACAACATACCGTGACATACGCTTCCCATATTGTCATCGAAATCATACGATACAGAACAGGAGTTAATGCGAGTACACTGACCACATATAGAATGATAATAAGGTCAGAGGAAGACTTCCTCCTAAAACAATTGATCAATATCCTTTCAATGAGAAAAGAAAACAAGTCCTGGTACTCGCACTAACCCCTGGCAATCAAATACAAAATAATAATATGATCCATTAATATAGAAAAAATAATTGAAATCAAAATATTTTGAAAAAATATTTTTTCAGAACAGCCCTAGTTTCTGAAAAGTAACGTTGAGCCCCAATGGATCCCAAGCCTAAGTGTGGACAAAAATTTTAAAAATATTTTAAACAATTTATTCAACACTTACGAACAATAATAATGTATCTAGTTATGATTAAAATAACATAAAGATATTATTATTTAGAAATCCCCCCCTCACACAGAGGGCTGTTGTAAATGTAAACAATGAGTGTAAAAACACTAAAATAAGACTCCAGGCACCCAGGCCCGAAATCAGTTACCAAAAATACACCATCTGATGCAAAACAGAGACTTCCAGGGAAGAAACTGCAGAACATCAGATGGTAGATGCAGAACACAACGCCTAACCACCCGTAGGTGAAGACGTAAACATGGGGAAAGAACAGAATTCATTCTGTTATTAAGCTAAAACTCCCAAGAAATTTTAGTAATAATAATTACAGAAACTATGCCAAAAGCATGGGAGAATAGCAAGGGGGAACTTAAAGGACAGGGAGAGAGGAAAAACACTTGAAAAAACAGTGTAACTAAATAATCAGAATGACAACAAAATGGCTGCTGCCTTGAAAATAGGTAACTTAACATAATTTCATTAAAAAATTTTAAGTTACAGCCCTGATAATATTCTGTCACACATTCTTTTCCTCTCCTCCTTTTCTATCCTCCTTAGAATCACCATTTCACTAATATTTATGTGTATGGCATTATTTAAACTGAGATTTAAAAGCACAAAGATCAGTCAGATGTTAACTGATGAAGGGCCAAACTTAGAATGATAAATGGCGCCAATTTCGGAACGTCCTGGACACTGCGCATGCGCAGTGGGGGCGAGGTGTGGAGGGCCTTTCAGGACATGTTTTCTTTAGTTTTAGATGCAAATTTTGGGGATTGGGGGGCAAAATTTGTGTTTGGCCCTATATTTTAAGAGTTAGCACCAGCTATGTCTGGGTCATTGGTACAGTATAAAAATATGAGGTCCTCTGGTCATCATGTCAGTACATCTTCATCTGCCCTAGAGTGAGGACCTCAGTTCTTCAAGTGATGGATTGTCGTGTCCGGGCTCAGTGCAAGCTAGCACTACTGCAGGCTCAGCTGAATATCCAGAATGCACAGTTTAACATCCACGATTATATTCACAACAGCAGGAGGAGTGGCATGAGAAGGAGATGGTGGTTAAGGGCATGGCTTGGCCCTCAGAGGTGGCATCAGTTTGGACTGTATGACCAGTTGATGCAGGAACTCCGGAGGGAGGACAAGGCCTTTACCAACTTCTTGAGAATGCCTCCAGAGATGTTTGATGAAGTCCTGTAGAGAGTTAGACCCAGAATCACCAAGCAACAGACCTGGTACAGAGAGCCTATTGACCGAGGAATGAAGTTGGCCATCACATTGAAACATCTGGCTTCAGGGTCCAAGTACACCAACATGCGGTTTGGGTGGAGGGTTCCCCACAACACCATCTCAGTCGTTGTGAGAAAGGTAAATATAATTTGCAATGTCAATGAATTTGTCTATTTTCTATTTATTGATTTGAAATCATTGTCATTTTTATATGTTCTTGTACTTATCATGTTTTCAATTTTTGCCTTTGCAGGTGTATCCGCTCCATATTCTGTCCATATACTGTGTATATTCTGTTCTTGACTGTTCAAAAATCAATTCTTCACTGGACAATTTCAAATTTTCCACCGGATAAAAATTGTCTTTACGTTACTCATGCATTACTCATACGTTTGCCGTTTCCATTAATGTGTGACTTGCACTTTAGACCACCAACAATGCTTAGGTAGGACAAGAAACTGAAAACAATTTGCTCCATAACCTGCGCAGTTGTTGTATTTATGTTGGATTTTTCCAAACTTGAGCACATTCAGGAAAATCCAACTGAAATACAACAACTGTGCAGGTTACAGTGCAAATTGTGCTCTGAAACTATGAAGTTTCAGTCAGAAATGAGTGTTGTATTTTCTTGAACATGATCAGACAGGGATGAAGACATTGGGGTGATAAACAAGCAACGCAAAACCAATAAATGCAAGTATTCTTTGAATTTTTAATAATTTATTTTCCTTTATTCTTTTTATTCCTTATCTTATTCCACACGTGATGATTTGTGAAAACTTACCTATTTCCATTGCATCCCAAACTGCCCCAAATTGGCAAAACATAACTTGCAACTAATTCTTGTCGACTGCATAAACTTGAAAATGGGTGTGTGACTTATGCATAGGCTTTAGGCAAAAGGGAGGAATTCCGAGTGGGGGTGGGGGTGCAAATTACACATGGGGTGACGTATACACAGATAAATATGATACTTGATCCTGAAAGTGATTACTTTTTGAATGTCTCTGCGTCTTATGATATCATAGATTACTGAGCGATTTTCAACCAAGGAGAACACAGTCTGCCTAGAAAAAAAACAATTGGAACTACCAACAGCTCACCTCCATTTTTAAAAATACCAAGCCTGCAGCTTTTAAATTAATAACACCAGCAACAGGCACTGAGACATGCGAAGCACTCCATGAGATTCAGGTATTGTGCCAAAGAATTAAGGTGCAATTTTTACAACACAAACACACCAATGATAGATAATTTGGCCAAATGAAGCCAAGCATTTACTGAAATATATATTTTAAGAACTTTCTATGACCTGTGGTCAGAGTGTCAAATTTCTTAAGTTTGTTGCTCAAAATTTCAGTTTTTTGACATCAGAGTGCAGAGGGTTAACCGTTCACACAATGCACATGATGTCAAAATTTGTTATTTTAATTATTTTTTTTCCAAAACTTTCAACAAAACAGCATCTTGTGACCCTTCATTGGAACGAGTTCAATGAGCTTGTTCCAATAAGAGGTCACATATGGCTTAGTTGAAAAGTTAAAAAATTTATAGCAATTTATATATTTTTTATACTTACCAATGACCCAGACATAGCTGGTGCTAACTCTTAAAATATAGGGCCAAACACAAATTTTGCCCCCCAATCCCCAAAATTTGCATCTAAAACTAAAGAAAACATGTCCTGAAAGGCCCTCCACACTTCGCCCCTACTGCGCATGCGCAGTGTCAAGGACGTTCCGAAATTGGCGCCATTTATCATTCTAATAACCAGTGCCTGGTAAGCGCTATGTACTCAGCGGGGAGGCAAGAGTTCCCAACTCCTGGGAGGGCCATCCCCGTCTGGGTCATTGGTAAGTATAAAAAATATATAAATTACTATAAATTTTTTAACATTTTTATACTGTACCAATGACCCAGACATAGCTGAATAGTAAAAAGGCTGGAGGGCCAAGGACATAGAGCAAAATGGAATACGCTCAATAAAATAAAATAGAGTCATCCCCTGTAGGGAAAAGAAGTAATAGGCCTTACATGTATCTTTCTTATTTATGATAAATTAGAAAGATACAACACCTTTCAAAATTGAGCTTCATACATCCATGTACTCTATTAATATCCAATATAATCCTTATACTAATAATTTTTAAAGTAAGCCAATAATAAAGTAAGTCTAGAGAATAGAGACTCTTATACTCCTAAAAGTGTCTGAGAATTGCATAATCATGTCAGTTGACATATGCAATATTCAAAAGCTATACTTTAAAAACTAAGACTTGAATGAATTTTATAAACTTAAACTTCTCACTAAACAACCATCCCAATAACAGCTCAGAATTACTAACTCCGGAGGAGGTATCCCCTTGTTTTCATAGTAAAACAGGTGACCCAAGGGAACACCCTCCCCCCCCCCCTTTTTCTTGCCCTGGGTCAAATAGCCCAGAGCGAAGAGGGCAGCCGAACGGAGACACTGCCGAAACAGACAGCCTACCTAGCTTATAGTAGCAACTGTTAAGAGAATGACATTCTGAGCAGTAGATAATAGACCTAACAAAAGAGGCCTCAAGAAATTGACTCGATATTTCTAAGATAAAATTCATGAATGTGGATGGCTGAGCGCAATGAGCGGCCTTCAAAAATCTATAATAGCGACACTATTAAAGTAAGCCCAAGAAGTAGAAGAACTCTTACTTCATGAGCCGAAATCTTAAGCACAACTGCTAAGTCAATGATATACCATAAGCAGTACGCTAGTTAATAGAATCCATTAACAATAAAATGGAGCGTAACGTCCTTCTACTAGACATCAAAGACAGAAGAAGCTTACGCCCTTGTAATAAACAGATATCTGTTTATAAATACATAAACTGTACCCGGAAAGAGTAAAGGCCTATGCCCATACGAAGACGGAAGGACCTTAAAATAATAGGTTCCGGATAATAGGAGCCTAACTCTTATGCAACAATCCAACCTAAATAGTAACGGAAGTATTGATTCCGAAACTATGAAAGTGAAAATCATCCATCGATAGTGCATGAAACTCACTGACTCTACAGTAAAAGAGAAACCAACAGAATTACTGTCTAAAAGGTCAGAATTTGAAAACTACTGTTTCCAGAGGCTCAAATGATTACTTAGCTAAATAAGAACCGAAGTTAAAATCCGAATAGGAATTTAATCTAAAGATTCTAAGTCTATTTATCAAAAAGTTACTGACTTAGATAAAGAGACAAAAGACTCAATTGTAAACTATCGTAGAGTGCATAGGTATGAGGTAACATAAACCTATAACCTAAATAATAACAGGCTGCAGTAGATCTTGTGAAACAAGTATACTAAAAAATAGCAATGAGTAGTATGGAGGGATCAACAATATGAACATAATGATCCCTACACCACGACGGAAGAGCCTCCACTTTAGTCGCATAGAATAGCGAAGAAGAGGATCTCCTATAGTAAGAAATCGCGTCCAAAGCTCGTCCAGTACAGTGCTTACAATGCAATACGGACCACACAATGGAATACATGAAGGTTGCGACCTTGCTGGTTGTGATAAAGATGACACGATTTACCCAGTGAAAAAAGATCCTCACATAGAGGAAGATTTCACGTTAAGATCCACAGTAGACAAGAGAGTAAATTACTCATGATCTCTGTGAAGATAGAGATGCTATCAACAGAAATGTATTGTGGTTGTTTATCTTAGCAATACCTGCTAAAACAACAGCGCCGGAGGATACGCGTATCCTATCATTCCGTCCTATAGATCAATAGAGCGTTAACACTATTAGCTCAGAGATCTGGACAAGCCAACACATACGTCTGCAATTGATTAGCAAGCTGTGTCATAAATAAATCATCATTGGGCGCTCCCATAGATAGCAAATCTGATTGAATACTTGTTTGTTGAGAGTCCATTCTGACAGCAACAAGCGACCCGTAAGAGAACGGGAGTCCGATAAAACAATCAGACGACCCAGAATATGACGGACCAAAACTGAACTTGGTGTACTATAACCAACAGACGGATTCTTTCCATTAAATTGAATAACGGAAACGAAAGAGTGCCTCCCTGGTTCCGGAGATACGCCACTACTGTCGAATTAAAGGACAGGAATTTGGGCATGCGTTTCTGAATAATGTTCATGCAATGACATAAAGCAAGCCTAAAAAACATTATTCCGCGGAAGTTAAACTGATAGCTAAAAGACTGCGGAACCCAAAGACCCTGGCACTTCGAATCCGTAGGGATCAGTATATATCCCAATCTGTTTGACTGGCAACCGTCATAACAGCCACACTCGGGTCCGGCAACTGCGGCGGCACTCTCTGAGTCAACCACCGAATGTTTGCCCCAGTCTGAATCTCTTGTAACACTAGATAGACAAGAGAATGTATAAATCGAGCAATTCATGGATTGCCGGAAAGTTGCCGTCGAAGAGAAGCTCCTCCGAGAACGAAGCGACTCTGAGAGAGTTCTTAACCTTACTATCCACGCGTGTGGATGTAGCTAGGGCTGCGTCACGTCTAACCAACTCCAATCAGCCACTGAAGGGCAGAGTTATACGTGAACAAACTACTGCCCTCAAAAGAAATTACATTGAGAATAATATCCCGTAAATCTTTTCTTGAAGACGTAATGATAACGCCTCAGTAAGGCGGATTACATATAATAAAGCGTCTAAGTTAAGTCTACTATACATAATGTCGTTCCCAACATTGAAATTGGAAAAGACATAAACGGCGAAAAAGAATATATGCAGTCTTTAATCACACCGTCTAGACGCATATGAACTCTCGGTATGCCCTGCTCTGCCAAAATAAACTATTTGTAAAAATGATAAAATGGCAGAAATGAGCCACGCGGACAAGAAACTAAACTATCATGCTTAGTAGCAGGCTTGTATATATATAAATATATAGCGTCGAAAAATAAAACACATGTTGTAATGACAATATTGGACTGCGTCGGTAAGTCAGGGACAATGTCCCTGTACCGATCGAAAAATCCGAGTCCAATGACGCTATAAGTCTCTTATCCAAGATCGCAGCAATGAAGTCCGAAAAATAATCACTGGAAGAAATGCCAGAAGATATGAAAGGCATCTTCCGATACTACTAAAGGGAAAACTCGAAATCTTTCGAATCCCTTTCGCCATCCTGTCGGACCCTATAAAGCGTTCGGTCGTCCGTAGCTGATGCAACCGCGGGCCGCACTGACCCAGCGCCGTCGGATAATTCCTGATTCGACCGAGAAACTGTCAATTGCTGGGATGCTGCGAAACAACTGTGCTAACTCGGATAGCACGTCCGTCACTGAGGCCTGAGGAGAAGCGGTCTTACGATGCATTGCCGCTGGAAGCTCCGTGATCGTTACCCCGTGCATACTTCCAATATGCGAGCGAACGGAGTGTATAAGCCTCGTGTCCCTTGGCTACCGGATGGCGCGACCTATTCGCCGTGTAATCACTGAATGCCGAAACTGATCGGATACTCGAGGTCACGTAGCCAATGTGCGGTCGTGTGCCCTGCTGTGAGGATGAGGAAGCATTAAAGACAGTCTCTCGGACTGTCAATATAACGGAGCGTCCCGAGCAACGGACATATGCTCCGAATGTAAAATATCTGAACCACAACATGCGGTCCCCTATGTTGTTGGCTTCCTCCGATCTGTCCTCAATCTGCCGTCACTGGGTGAGTACTAAAGTAATTAAAGTGCTCGCATCACCCAAATCTCCTTCCTAGACCGCAACGGACGAACCCGGCAGCCGAACCATTCGATGAATGTACGCTACACCGGGTGAGCTAGCGAATGTCACTCCGTAAGCGATAGACATATTCCATGAGCACTTATTGCCGCTAACTCTTCATTAACTATGACGACAGAGGCACACTTTTGAAAGACATCTCCATAATTCTTCGAACAAGAAACCAGAAATGCTTGGATAGCAAGCATAAAATAATAATATATATAGCGTCGTTCAATAATTCAAAAGTTTGTGTGACATTATTGGACTATGTCGGAACTGAGGGACGATGTCCCTGAACCGAACCAAAAATTTCTAAGTCCACCGACGCTATCAGTTTCTTATCCGGCATCGCAGCATATGTTGTTCCGAAAGGGAAAGCTTGAAATCCTCCAAATCCCTTTCGGTATCCCGTCGGACCGGATGAAACTTTCGGACGTCCGTACCCGCTTCCGCGGAGCGTCCCGACCCAGCATCGTCGGATAAAATATATGCGACAGATTCAGTTGATACTGGGATGCTGCGATAAACTGTGCTATTAAGGAAAGCACGTCCGTTCCCGAGGCCTGTGCAGTAGCGGACTTACGATGCATTGCCGCCGGAAGCTCCGTGTACGTTGACTCCCGCACACTTCCTATGCGAACGTCCGGAGTCTGCAGGCCTCGAGTCCCCGGCTACCGACCCAGCGCTGTCGGATAATTCTCGATCCGACACCGTTTCTGTCGGCTGCTGGGATGCTGCGATAAGCTGTGCTATGTGCACAAGAATGTCCGGCGTCGAGACCTGCGGAGGCGCAGTCTATCGCTGCTTCGCCGAGGGCAGCTCCGCATCAGATGGCTCCCGCATACTTTTCCTATGCGAACGTCCGGAGTCCATCGGTCTCGAATCCCTGGCTGCCGGATGGTGTGACCTGGTCGCCGAAGAATCCTTGATCGGCGAAGCTGGTAATATATCGGCGGTCACGCAGCCAAGGTGCGGTCGTGTGCGCTGACGAGAAGAGGAAGCCTTAGCAGTCTCAGCGGACTGCCTATACAACGGAGCGTCCCGAGCGACGGACGTATGCTCCGCTAGCGACACATTTTGTACCACAACATCTGGGGCCAGATGTTGTTGAACGAGAGAGGGGCCTCTCTCGCTTGCCGTCCGGATGGACCGGAACGAGCTATGAACCGGACTAAAAGGCTTCCTCCGTTCTCCCTCCGATCCGCCGTCACTGGGTGTGCATTAAGTTAATTTTATAGTGCTCGCATCACCCCAAAATTCCTTCTAGACCGCAACGGACGAACCCGGCTGCCGAACCATTCGGTGAATGGACGCTACACCGGGCGAGCTAGCGGACGTCAAAGGCCGTCGAACCTACTAGGGTCCTCTTAGGCAATTGGCGTATAACATGAGCACTTTTCCGCTAGCCCTTCATTAATAGTGACGACGGAGGCACACTGTTGGAAGACATCACAGATACATCACCCTAATCTTGATCGTCTGAAATAGAAATTGATAAAGTAGAGTGACCCTGCAGGGAAAGGACCGGAGTGTCCAAATCCCTAACAACATACCGTGACATACGCTTCCCATATTGTCATCGAAATCATACGATACAGAACAGGAGTTAATGCGAGTACACTGACCACATATAGAATGATAATAAAGTCAGAGGAAGACTTCCTCTTAAAACAATTGATCAATATCCTTTCAATGAGAAAAGAAAACAAGTCCTGGTACTCGCACTAACCCCTGGCAATCAAAATACATAATAATAATATGATCCATTAATATAGAAAAAATAATTGAAATCAAAATATTTTGAAAAAATATTTTTTCAGAACAGCCCAAGTTTCTGAAAAGTAACGTTGAGCCCCAATGGATCCCAAGCCTAAGTGTGGACAAAAATTTTAAAAATATTTTAAACAATTTATTCAACACTTACGAACAATAATAATGTATCTAGTTATGATTAAAATAACATAAAGATATTATTTATTAGAAATCCCCCCCTCACACAGAGGGCTGTTGTAAATGTAAACAATGAGTGTAAAAACACTAAAATAAGACTCCAGGCACCCAGGCCCGAAATCAGTTACCAAAAATACACTATCTGATGCAAAACAAAGACTTCCAGGGAAGAAACTGCAGAACATCAGATGGTAGATGCAGAACACAACGCCTAACCACCCGTAGGTGAAGACGTAAACATGGGGAAAGAACAGAATTCATTCTGTTATTCAGCTAAAACTCCCATGAAATTTTAGTAATAATAATTACAGAAACTATGCCAAAAGCATGGGAGAATAGCAAGGGGGAACTTAAAGGACAGGGAGAGAGGAAAACACTTGTAAAAACAGTGTAACTAATAATCAGAATGACAACAAAATGGCTGCTGCCTTGAAAATAGGTAACTTAACATAATTTCATTAAAAAATTTTAAGTTACAGCCCTGATAATATTCTGTCACACATTCTTTTCCTCTCCTCCTTCTCTATCCTCCTTAGAATCACCATTTCACTAATATTTATGTGTCTGGCATCATTTAAACTGAGATTTAAAAGCACAAAGATCAGTCAGATGTTAACTGATGAAGGGCCAAACTTAGAAATGGCGCCAATTTCGGAACGTCCTTGACACTGCGCATGCGCAGTAGGGGCGAAGTGTGGAGGGCCTTTCAGGACATGTTTTCTTTAGTTTTAGATGCAAATTTTGGGGATTGGGGGGCAAAATTTGTGTTTGGCCCTATATTTTAAGAGTTAGCACCAGCTATGTCTGGGTCATTGGTACAGTATAAAAATATTGTTTTTTTCTACTGCGTAATGTGTACATTGTGTGGGCAAATGGGGCTGATTTGTTACGTAAAGGGTTAATGGCAAAAACTTTTAAGGAGGGAGAGAAATTGAGAAATAAAAAGTAAAACTTTACCTTATGCCTTAATTTCTCTCTGTGTTGGAATGTAAATGGTACTTCTTCATCTGGCTGTACTGGTTTCCATTCTGATGCTCTAATGTATCCATCAGATTTCTTGTCTTTGGCAGAGGAACCAGCATATACTCTAAAATAATCATAGATAAGTCATAAAAACTCCACAAATCAAGTAAATGACAACTGACAAAAAATTGCCAACTCATCTTACCATGATTACCTTTCTTGCCATCAATTTATTTATTTATATATTTATTGGTATTTCAGGTCATTTTCAGTATCTATGGCAACAGTCATCAATAAAACAATCTGGTATCAGTCGAGGCATATGACATATATTTGAAGAGAGAAGTTCAAATATTTACTTCTAAACACAACAACATTATGGGACTATCATTTCCTTGATCATCAAGAACCAATGACATATTACCAATTTAAACTGTGACTCGTTTTCCACAATTCTGAATTTTGTTTTTAAATTTGTCTAATAACAGATAATTTTTAATCAGAATGTCAACCCAGAATTTGTTCTTTCTTCCAGTTAATTCCAAATCTCACTAATCAGTGTTGTTAATTCTTATTAGTTTACAAATTAAAAACTTAAAAGTGCCCCAAATACAAAAATAAATGAAAGTGTCAATGACACTGTAGCTCAACTTGTTTAAGACATGTACATGTATAGTGTGTGACACAGCAATGACAAACATCTAGGTAATGACCTGATAACAAAGGAACATGTAAAGTATTGTAACGGTCTGTACATAAATGCTGACCGTAGCCTGTAACAAATATATAGGTAAAGTATTGTAAAAGTGGGGTGACAGTTAGATGCTAAACTAGAAAATAAATCTTTGAGTCCCAGAGTGGGTCTGACTGAACCCAAAAATATTTATTCTCATAGCACAGCGATAACAAAGGCACCCCAAAACACTCGTTCCTGTCACAAGGTGATAACAAAGGTACCTCAAGAAGTTTCGTGAAGATCAGTTCATAAATACAGACTCTAGCCTGAGCCGTATTGACATGTGCACTTACTGTGTATAAGTAGCACTGAACAAATTAAAGTTCATCTAATTTGCATAATTTCTGCACGAGAAAAAAACCTGTATTATATGTGATGTATTCCATGTTACTAAACATTCCTACAAAAATTTATTCAAATCAGAACTTTCATACAGAAGTTCTGTACAAAAAACTGATTGCACTAATTTTGTTACAAAAAGGCTGCTGGTGGCCATCTTGAATTTTGGACAGCACCCAAAAATACTCGTTCTCATCCCACAGTGATAACAAAGGTACCCAAGAAGTTTCGTAAAGATCGGTTCATAAATACGGCCTCTAGCCCGAGCTGTATTGGCATTTGCAGTTACAGTGCTGAAAGTAACATTAAATAAATCATAGTTAGTCTAATTTGCATAATTTACGCACGAGAAAAAAACCTGTATTATATGTGATGTATCGCATGGTACTAAACATTCATACAAAAAATTATATTATTCAAATCAGAGCTTTCATATGGAAGTTCTGCGCAAAAGTTAAAAAATTTATAGTAATTTATATATTTTTTATACTTACCAATGACCCAGACATAGCTGGTGCTAACTCTTAAAATATAGGGCCAAACACAAATTTTGCCCCCCAATCCCCAAAATTTGCATCTAAAACTAAAGAAAACATGTCCAGAGAGGCCCTCCACACCTCGCCCCCACTGCGCATGCGCAGTGTCAAGGACGTTCCGAAATTGGCGCCATTTATCATTCTAATAACCAGTGCCTGGTAAGCGCTATGTACTCAGCGGGGAGGCAAGAGTTCCCAACTCCTGGGAGGGCCATCCCCGTCTGGGTCATTGGTAAGTATAAAAAATATATAAATTACTATAAATTTTTTAACATTTTTATACTGTACCAATGACCCAGACATAGCTGAATAGTAAAAAGGCTGGAGGGCCAAGGACATAGAGCAAAATGGAATACGCTCAATAAAATAAAATAGAGTCATCCCCTGTAGGGAAAAGAAGTAATAGGCCTTACATGTATCTTTCTTATTTATGATAAATTAGAAAGATACAACACCTTCCAAAAATTGAGCTTCATACATCCATGTACTCTATTAATATCCAATAATCCTTATACTAATAATTTTTAAAGTAAGCCAATAATAAAGTAAGTCTAGAGAATAGAGACTCTTATACTCCTAAAAGTGTGTGAGAATTGCATAATCATGTCCGTTGACATATGCAATATTCAAAAGCTATACTTTAAAAACTAAGACTTGAATGAATTTTATAAACTTAAACTTCTCACTAAACAACCATCCTAAAAACAGCTCAGAATTACTAACTCCGGAGGAGGTATCCCCTTGTTTTCATAGTAAAAACAGGTGACCCAAGGGAACACCCTCCCCCCCCCCTTTTTCTTGCCCTGGGTCAAATAGCCCAGAGCGAAGAGGGCAGCCGAACGGAGACACTGCCGAAACAGACAGCCTACCTAGCTATAGTAGCAACTGTTAAGTGAATGACATTCTGAGCAGTAGATAATAGACCTAACAATAGAGGCCTCCAGAAATGGACTCGATATTTCTGAGATAAAATTCATGAATGGATGGCTGAGCGCAATGAGCAGCCTTCAAAAATCTATAATAGAACACTATTAATGTAAGCCCAAGAAGTAGAAGAACTCTTACTTCATGAGCCGAAATCTTAAGCACAACTGCTAAGCCAATGATATACCATAAGCAGTACGCTAGTTAATAGAATCCATTAACAATAAAATGGAGCGTAACGTCCTTCTACTAGACATCAAAGACAGAAGAAGCTTACGCCCTTGTAATAAACAGATATCTGTTTATAAATACATAAACTGTACCCGGAAAGAGTAAAGGCCTATGCCCATACGAAGACGGAAGGACCTTAAAATAATAGGTTCCGGATAATAGGAGCCTAACTCTTATGCAACAATCCAACCTAAATAGTAACGGAAGTATTGATTCCGAAACTATGAAAGTGAAAATCATCCATCGATAGTGCATGAAACTCACTGACTCTACAGTAAAAGAGAAACCAACAGAATTACTGTCTAAAAGGTCAGAATTTGAAAACTACTGTTTCCAGAGGCTCAAATGATTACTTAGCTAAATAAGAACCTGAAGTTAAAATCCGTATAGGAATTTAATCTAAAGATTCTAAGTCTATTTATCAAAAAGTTACTAACTGACTTAGATAAAGAGACAAAAGACTCAATTGTAAACTATCGTAGAGTGCATAGGTATGAGGTAACATAAACCTATAACCTAAATAACAACAGGCTGCAGTAGATCTTGTGAAACAAGTATACTAAAAAATAGCAATGAGTAGTATGGAGGGATCAACCATATGAACATAATGATCCCTACACCACGACGGAAGAGCCTCCACTTTAGTCGCATAGAATAGCGAAGAAGAGGATCTCCTATAGTAAGAAATCGCGTCCAAAGCTCGTCCAGTACAGTGCTTACAATGCAATATGGACCACACAACGGAAAACATGAAGGTTGCGACCTTGCTGGTTGTGATAAAAATGACACGATTTACCCAGTGAAAAAAGATCCTCACATAGAGGAAGATTTCACGTTAAGATCCACAGTAGACAAGAGAGTAAATTACTCATGATCTCTGTGAAGATAGAGATGCTATCAACAGAAATATATTGTGGTTGTTTATCTTAGCAATACCTGCTAAAAACAACAGCGCCGGAGGATACGCGTATCCTATCATTCTGTCCTATAGATCAATAGAGCGTTAACAGTATTAGCTCAGAGATCTGGACAAGCCAACACATACGTCTGCAATTGATTAGCCAACTGTGTCATAAATAAAACATCATTGGGCGCTCCCATAGATAGCAAATCTGATTGAATACTTGTTTGTTGAGAGTCCATTCTGACAGCAACAAGCGACCCGTAAGAGAACGGGAGTGCGATAAAACAATCAGACGACCCAGAATATGACGGACCAAAACTGAACTTGGTGTACTATAACCAACAGACGGATTCTTTCCATTAAATTGAATAACGGAAACGAAAGAGTGCCTCCCTGGTTCCGGAGATACGCCACTACTGTCGAATTAAAGGACAGGAATTTTGGCATGCGTTTCTGAATAATGTTCATGCAATGACATAAAGCAAGCCTAAAAAACATTATTCCGCGGAAGTTAACTGATAGCTAAAAGACTGCGGAACCCAAAGACCCTGGCACTTCGAATCCGTAGGGATCAGTATATATCCCAATCTGTTTGACTGGCAACCGTCATAACAGCCACACTCGGGTCCGGCAACTGCGGCGGCACTCTCTGAGTCAACCACCGAATGTTTGCCCCAGTCTGAATCTCTTGTAACACTAGATAGACAAGAGAATGTATAAATCAAGCAATTCATGGATTGCCGGAAAGTTGCCGTCGAAGAGAAGCTCCTCCGAGAACGAAGCGACTCTGAGAGAGTTCTTAACCTACTATCCACGCGTGGATGTAGCTAGGGCTGCCTCACGTCTAACCAACTCCAATCAGCCACTGAAGGGCGGAGTTATACGTGAACAAACTACTGCCCTCAAAAGAAATTACATTGAGAATAATATCCCGTAAATCTTTTCTTGAAGACGTAATGATAACGCCTCAGTAAGGCGGATTACGTATAATAAAGCGTCTAAGTTAAGTCTAATATACATAATGTCGTTCCCAACATTGAAATTGGAAAAGACATAAACGGTGAAAAAGAATATATGCAGTCTTTAATCACACCGTCTAGACGCATATGAACTCTCGGTATGCCCTGCTCTGCCAAAATAAACTATATGTAAAAAAGATAAAATGGCAGAAATGAGCCACGCGGACAAGAAACTAAACTATCATGCTTAGTAGCCGTCTTGTATATATATAAATATATAGCGTCGAAAAATAAAACACATGTTGTAATGACAATATTGGACTGCGTCGGTAAGTCAGGGACAAAGTCCCTGTACCGATCGAAAAATCCGAGTCCAATGACGCTATAAGTCTCTTATCCAAGATCGCAGCAATGAAGTCCGAAAAATAATCACTGGAAGAAATGCCAGAAGATATGAAAGGCATCTTCCGATACTACTAAAGGGAAAACTCGAAATCTTTCGAATCCCTTTCGCCATCCTGTCGGACCCTATAAAGCGTTCGGTCGTCCGTAGCTTGATGCAACCGCGGACCGCACCGACCCAGCGCCGTCGGATAATTCCTGATTCGACCGAGAAACCGTCAATTGCTGGGATGCTGCGAAACAACTGTGCTAACTCGGATAGCACGTCCGTCACTGAGGCCTGAGGAGCAGCGGTCTTACGATGCATTGCCGCAGGAAGCTCCGAGATCGTTACCCCGTGCATACTTCCAATATGCGAGCGAACGGAGTGTATAGGCCTCGTGTCCCTTGGCTACCGGATGGCGCGACCTATTCGCTGTGGAATCACTGAATGCCGAAACTGATCGGATACTCGAGGTCACGTAGCCAATGTGCGGTCATGTGCCCTGCTGTGAGGATGAGGAAGCATTAAAGACAGTCTCTCGGACTGTCAATATAACGGAGCGTCCCGAGCAACGGACATATGCTCCGAAAGTAAAATATCTGAACCACAACATGCGGTCCCCTATGTTGTTGGCTTCCTCCGATCTGTCCTCAATCTGCCGTCACTGGGTGAGTACTAAAGTAATTAAAGTGCTCGCATCACCCAAATCTCCTTCCTAGACCGCAACGGACGAACCCGGCAGCCGAACCATTCGATGAATGTACGCTACACCGGGTGAGCTAGCGAATGTCACTCCGTAAGCGATAGACATATTCCATGAGCACTTATTGCCGCTAACTCTTCATTAACTATGACGACAGAGGCACACTTTTGAAAGACATCTCCATAACTCTTCGAACAAGAAACCAGAAATGCTTGGATAGCAAGCATAAAATAATAATATATATAGCGTCGTTCAATAATTCGAAAGTTTGAGTGACATTATTGGACTATGTCGGAACTGAGGGACGATGTCCCTGAACCGAACCAAAAATTTCTAAGTCCACCGACGCTATCAGTTTCTTATCCGGCATCGCAGCATATGTTGTTCCGAAAGGGAAAGCTTGAAATCCACCGAATCCCTTTCGGTATCCCGTCGGACCGGATGAAACTTTCGGACGTCCGTACCCGCTTCCGCGGAGCGTCCCGACCCAGCATCGTCGGATAAAATATATGCGACAGATTCAGTTGATGCTGGGATGCTGCGATAAACTGTGCTATTAAGGAAAGCACGTTCGTTCCCGAGGCCTGTGCAGTAGCGGACTTACGATGCATTGCCGCTGGAAGCTCCGTGTACGTTGACTCCCGCATACTTCCTATGCGAACGTCCGGAGTCTGCAGACCTCGAGTCCCCGGCTACCGACCCAGCGCTGTCGGATAATTCTCGATCCGACACCGTTTCTGTCGGCTGCTGGGATGCTGCGATAAGCTGTGCTATGTGCACAAGAATGTCCGGCGTCGAGACCTGCGGAGGCGCAGTCTATCGCTGCTTCGCCGAGGGCAGCTCCGCATCAGATGGCTCCCGCATACTTTTCCTATGCGAACGTCCGGAGTCCATCGGTCTCGAATCCCTGGCTGCCGGATGGTGTGACCTGATCGCCGAAGAATCCTTGATCGGCGAAGCTGGTAATATATCGGCGGTCACGCAGCCAAGGTGCGGTCGTGTGCGCTGACGAGAAGAGGAAGCCTTAGCAGTCTCAGCGGACTGCCTATACAACGGAGCGTCCCGAGCGACGGACGTATGCTCCGCTAACGACACATTTGTACCACAACATCTGGGGCCAGATGTTGTTGAACGAGAGAGGGGCCTCTCTCGCTTGCCGTCCGGATGGACCGGAACGAGCTATGAACCGGACTAAAAGGCTTCCTCCGTTCTCCCTCCGATCCGCCGTCACTGGGTGTGCATTAAGTTAATTTTATAGTGCTCGCATCACCCCAAAATTCCTTCTAGACCGCAACGGACGAACCCGGCTGCCGAACCATTCGGTGAATGGACGCTACACCGGGCGAGCTAGCGGACGTCAAAGGCCGTCGAACCTACTAGGGTCCTCTTAGGCAATTGGCGTATTACATGAGCACTTTTCCGCTAGCCCTTCATTAATTGTGACGACGGAGGCACACTGTTGGAAGACATCACAGATACATCACCCTAATCTTGATCGTCTGAAATAGAAATTGATAAAGTAGAGTGACCCTGCGGGGAAAGGACCGGAGTGTCCAAATCCCCAACAACATACCGTGACATACGCTTCCCATATTGTCATCGAAATCATACGATACAGAACCGGAGTTAATGCGAGTACACTGACCACATATAGAATGATAATAAGGTCAGAGGAAGACTTCCTCTTAAAACAATAGATCAATATCCTTTCAATGTGAAAAGAAAACAAGTCCTGGTACTCGCACTAACCCCTGGCAATCAAAATACATAATAATAATATGATCCATTAATATAGAAAAAATAATTGAAATCAAAATATTTTGAAAAAATATTTTTTTTTTTTTTTTTTTTTTTTTTTTTCAGAACAGCCCAAGTTTCTGAAAAGTAACGTTGAGCCCCAATGGATCCCAAGCCTAAGTGTGGACAAAAATTTTAAAAATATTTTAAACAATTTATTCAACACTTACGAACAATAATAATGTATCTAGTTATGATTGAAATAACATAAAGATATTATTATTTAGAAATCCCCCCCTCACACAGAGGGCTGTTGTAAATGTAAACAATGAGTGTAAAAACACTAAAATAAGACTCCAGGCACCCAGGCCCGAAATCAGTTACCAAAAATACACCATCTGATGCAAAACAGAGACTTCCAGGGAAGAAACTGCAGAACGTCAGATGGTAGATGCAGAACACAACGCCTAACCACCCGTAGGTGAAGACGTAAACATGGGGAAAGAACAGAATTCATTCTGTTATTCAGCTAAACTCCCAAGAAATTTTAGTAATAATAATTACAGAAATTATGCCAAAAGCATGGGAGAATAGCAAGGGGGAACTTAAAGGACAGGGAGAGAGGAAAAACACTTGTAAACACAGTGTAACTAAATAATCAGAATGACAACAAAATGGCTGCTGCCTTGAAAATAGGTAACTTAACATAATTTCATTAAAAAATTTTAAGTTACAGCCCTGATAATATTCTGTCACACATTCTTTTCCTCTCCTCCTTTTCTATCCTCCTTAGAATCACCATTTCACTAATATTTATTTGTCTGGCATCATTTAAACTGAGATTTAAAAGCACAAAGATCAGTCAGATGTTAACTGATGAAGGGCCAAACTTAGAATGATAAATGGCGCCAATTTCGGAACGTCCTTGACACTGCGCATGCGCAGTGGGGGCGAGGTGTGGAGGGCCTCTCTGGACATGTTTTCTTTAGTTTTAGATGCAAATTTTGGGGATTGGGGGGCAAAATTTGTGTTTGGCCCTATATTTTAAGAGTTAGCACCAGCTATGTCTGGGTCATTGGTACAGTATAAAAATATCAGATTGCACCTAATTTTGTACAAAATGGCTGCCAGCGACCGTCTTGAATTTCAGACCAGACCCAAAAACTATCTCGTCTCACAATGATAACAAAGGTACCCAGGAAGTTTCGTAAAGATCCGTTCATAAATACGGCCTCTAGCCCGAGCCGTGTGTACAGCGCGACGGATGGACAGACGGACAGATGGCCAGCAGACGACAGGCCATGACAATACCTCAAATTTGGCTTCGCCAAAGTTGAGCTAACAATAATTTTATGCATTCTATCTTCTCTTTACTTCTAAACACAACAACATTATGGGACTATCATTTCCTTGATCATCAAGAATCAATGACATATCACCAATTTAGACTGTGACTCGTTTTCCACTATTCTGAATTTTGTTTTTAAATTTGTCTAATAACTGATCATTTTTAATCAGAATGTCAACCCAGAATTTGTTCTTTCTTCCAGTTAATTCCAAATCTCACTACTCAGTGTTGTTAATTCTCATTAGTTTACAAATTAAAAACTAAAAAGTGCCCCAAATACAAAAGTAAGCAATAATTTTATACATTCTATCTTCTCTGCCAGAACTAATGGGGCTAGATACCAAAATATAATTGATTAAAATATTATAGTTTACAATATTAAGTCATAATAGTATTGTTCAAGCAAAGGAAAAATGATAATGTTTTCTTCTAAAAGGAACAAGACTTTGTAGTACACAAATATAATTCTACTGCTAATCACCAAAATATAACCACACTGTCATTTAGCAAAGTCAAATGCCAAGATGTTTAGGCATATAAACATTCTTGAAATGAGTCACTCTTTACAAAAGTGGTTGCTCATAAAAATCGTAACTCTGATTTAAAATTAGTGGTCACTTGCTGCATTTATGAGGTGTTCATTGACGACAGCATCATTATAGATTGGTGCATTGAAAGTGGGGTCACTAATGGCAGGTGGTCGCCAATGACAGTGGCAGGCCTGAAAATAAACAGTCTGACATTTGCAGAATGAGGTTCCCAGTGGGTTAATTTGATGATGCTATCCCATACAGAGGGCCAATTTATCCTCTGGGTACCTCTTTCTGTTTAGTTTTGAGACCCTAATTCAGATTGAGATTCACAGAGGGTAAATTTATCTAAATTCACCTTCTGGGGACCTCATTTTGAAGATGACAGTCTGCTTATTTTCTGGCTTGGACAGTGGTCACTCAAGACAGGGTTTCACTGTAGTCGACCTCTCTCAAATGATTTTTGATGCCAGACTGTACTGACTTTTTCATCAAATCAAGTCACTTTACTGAAATTTTTGACCACTTTATTGAATTTTTCACCAAATTAAGTCATGTCTGCTTTACAGAAGCCATGGCTTGATTTTCCAGAGTTTAATGTCTTTATATTCATTAGATTTACTTCAAACTCTCTTTGAAGCTAAAAACATTTTCAAATTTTTACAACCATTATTAACCATCATTGAAAGAGCACTCAAACAGCTAAAGGGGATATTTCTATATACAATGAAGTTCCATTTGTCAATGTGCAATTAACATGTCAATTTTTAAATTACAAGCTCTGTTTTACTGGTAAAATAGGATCGGGTCATCAATGCCTGGGGTGGAAGTCCTCTAAAATGGGCAACATGGGTATAAACAATTAGCTGGACTTGACTTTATATCCATGTTGCAGTCACGACTGGCCACCGTGCAGAAATGTGTGACCTTAAACACCAATATTTAAATAACCTTTTATGTAACACAAAGAGAAACAATGAAAGTGTCAATTACACTGCAGCTTAACTTGGCTGTGTGTAGTGTTTGATGAAAAGTATAATGTTCAATGTTTATGAAAGGATTATGAAAAAAGATAAGAATATTGATAATTGAGAATATGTTAATATTTTTATACTGTACCAATGACCCAGACTTAGCTGGTGCTAACTCTTAAATTCTAGGGCCAAACACAAATTTTACCCCCCAATCCCCAAAATTTGCATCTAAAACCGAAAATTACATGTCCTATATGGTCCTCCATACCTTTCCTCCACTGCGCATGCGCAGTGTCAAGGAGGTCTCGAAATTGGCACTAAAAGTCATTCTTCGTTTGGCCCTGAAATCAGTTGCGTCTGACTGATATTTGTGCATGTAAAATCTCAGTTTGAATGATGCCAGACACATAAATATGAGAGAAATGGTGGACCTAAAGAGGAAATAGAAGGATGAGAGGAAAATTCAGTGGCAGGAAATAATCAGGGCTGTAACTTAAAATTTTTTATGAAATTATGTTATGTTCCCTAATTTCGAGGCATGAGCCTGTTGTTATCATTCTTGCTATGAAAGTTCCACTGCTTGATCAGTGTTGCCTCTCTCTCTAACTTTCCTTTATTCCCCCCTTGCTATTCTCCCATGCTTTTGGCATATTTTCTGTAATAATTATTACTAAAACTTCTTGGGAGTTTTGGCTCCGTAACAGAATGAATTTCTGTTCTTTTCCCCATGTTGACGTCCTCACCTTTGGGTGTTTAGGCATTGTGATCTGCATCTACCACCTGATGTTCTGCAGTTTCTTCTATGGGAATCTCTGTTTTGCATCAGATAGTGTTTAAATTGGTAACTGATTTCGGGCCATGTTTATCAGTGCCTGGAGTCATGTTTCCGGTTTTTGTACAGCTTCTTGTTTACACTGACAACGGTTACTGCTGATAGCGATTTCTTGTCTTTACATTAGTTTAGACATAGCAAGATACATTAATATTGTATGTAAGTGTTGCATTAATGTTTTGAAATGTTTTAAAAAATTTTGTCCACACTTAGGCTTTTTTGGGATCCATTTGGGCTCGTTGTTCCCATTGGTAACTTGGGCTCTTCTGAAAAAAATTTTCCAAAAATTTTTTTTTTGAAAATTATTTTCTTTCAAAGGTTATAATGGATTATGTTATATTATGTATCTTTATTTCAAGGGATAGTGCAACTAATATGACTGTATTTTTTCTTGATGAAAAAAAAAAAAAAACATTTTTATTTATAATGCGAGGATATCTTCCTCTAATTCTCAGGTTCAATGTATTCGCACTAATTCCTGCTGTGTGTGTGTTGATTGAAATGACAACGTTGGAGGCGTGTGTCACGATATTGTGTTTGCGGGAGGGGTCCATACCGGTCCTCTCTCCATAGGGTCACTCTATATTATCATTTTATTTTTCAGAATTCAGAGTGATGTTTTTGTGATGTCTTCAACAAGTGTGTCTCCGTCGTTGCAGTGTTAGGGCTAGCGGCTAAGTGCTCAGGGTAATACGACAATTGCCAAAGAGGTCCCTAGTAGGATCGAAGGCATTGATTGTCCGCTAGTCCGCCTGGTGTTGCAACCATTCATCGAATGGCTCGGCAGCCGGGTTTGTCCGTTACGGTTCTGGGAAGCAGTGTGGGTGATGCGAGCACTATAAACTTGGAATGTGCACATCCAGCAACGACGGATCCGAGGATAGTACTTCACTTCAGGGTCTGCCGGTGGTCGAGTGTGTTTGTGGTGGTAAGCATAGTTTCACGAGGCATTGGTGCTGAAGAAAACTCTCTTGGCATGGGTTTGAAGCCCGCCATGCCAGTTACTATAAAATTTGTTTAATTATAAATTTTTGTTATTTAAAAAAAAAATAGTCTGTAAACCTCAACTCAACAGTTCATTCCAATGAGTGGTTGCAGGCAATATTTTGGAGGAAAAAATTGAAAAAAATAAGAAAAATGAGCAAAGTGAAATATTGTATAAGCCATCGCAGGCAATATTTTGGAGGAAAAAATTGAAAAAAATAAGAAAAATGAGCAAAGTGAAATATTGTATAAGCCCCTGCATGCAATACCACAGATAGCATACCTTGCTCATTGGAGTGGTAACATTTCTGAAAATAGCATAAATGTGTAAAATTCTGAACTCACCAACACCTAAATGTCCACCTAGACAGCTTCACTGTCTACTAGTATGTTAGGAAAGTTAGCCCAATACTATCAAGGAGGGATCTTGATCACAAAATATTTCATCACTCCCTCTTCTAACAAACCAACCTAACCCCTCCCTCAAATACCTACTCACCAGAGCCCAATTACCGCAAATAAGACAAGGGAGTGGATAAATGATCCTTAGTCCACACCTACTGTGTACAACAACGAACTGCCAAATTTGTCTGAATTTGAACAAAGGCATTGGTTTAAAAGTGATACAACTTTAAAATATCATTAAAAGCTGCAGCAAACAAACTGCATGACCAGAAATTGTACCTATTTATTAACCTGCAAAATTTGCAATAAACAATAGGCTGGAGAAACTAAGCATCATTTTGATATTCATCTAAAGGAACACTTGGGTGACATCAAACACAAGGGGTCCAAAGGGGCCTGAAGTGTTCACCTGACAAAAACTCAATGATTCATCACAAAGTGATTGAAAACAATATTTCATCACTTATTATTTGTATTTTTTTTCCACCATCTGGTGCAGTGATTTGCCAAACATCTCTGAGTTTCCACAAGGAAATAGCATTATTACGGATACTTCATAAAAACAGAAAATTACCAATTTCCACAAAATATACAGTGATCAAGTTGAAATGGTTAAAATGACGAAAGGCCTAATCAGGAAGCACTTGATTTGAACAAAGGTGAATCTAACATCACTAAGGAATTCATAAACCAAAAATCAACAGATTCTGACTGGTGGATCGGAAGTGCAAATCTTTTTTTAAGAATTATACTCATACTGCACAAAGTTAAAAATTCAGGCTCCAAATAGGGAGCCCAAATATGAACTCAGGGACTTGATTTGAACAAATCTGAATCTGCCCACCCCTCCCCCTCCCCCCCCCCCCCCCCCACACACCCAAAGATGTATACCAAATATGAAATGCTTGGTGGTTCAGAAGAAGATTTGCAAAGAATTTTCCTCATCTTGCACTCAAATATGAACCGAGGAACGTGATTTGAACAAATTTGAATCAGAAGGAAGCTGCATTTTAAATATCAACCAATTCTGACTGGTGGATCTGAAGAAAGTGATTTTCAAAGACTATTTCTCATATCACACAATGTTCATAAGGAGCCCAAATATGAACCTAGGGTCTTGATTTAAAATTTAAATCTGATCCCCCAAAGGATGCTGAATAACAAATATCAAAAGATTCTGACTTTTGAATCTGAACAAGAAGACTTTTCAAGAATTTTTCTCATATTGAACCACGTTAAAATTTAGCCTCTGAAAAGGAGCCCTAATAAAAACTCCCAGACTTGATTTGAACAAACCTGAATCTGCCTCCTATAAAGATGCTGTATACCAAATATCAAAGATTCTGATTGGTGGATCAGAAGAAAAAGATTTACAAAGAATATTCCTCCTATTGCACCAAATTAGAAGTTGGAATCCTATAGGGAGCTCAAATGTGCACTAAATTAAAAGTCAGAGTCCTATAGGGAGCTCAAATATGAAGCCAAGGACTTGATTTGAAAAAGATTTCCCCCACCCTCAAGGATGCTGTATAACAAATATCAAGAAATTTTGACTAAAGAATCAGAAGCAGATTTTTTAACAATATTCCTTATATTGCACAAGGTTAAAATTCGATATTCTGCAGGGAGCTCAAATGTGAATCAAGAAACATGATCTGAACAAACTTGAATCTGACCCCCATGATATTCTTCATACTGCACAAAGTGATCTATTTATTTGGGTTTAATGATACTTTTGATAGCCACTGTCACCTCGTCTTGGACAGTTTTATGGATGGAGGAAGTCGGAGTACCTGGAGAGAACCACAGAGCAATGGCAAGCAACTGTCAGACTCCCCAACATACTAACTCCACACAAACAGGGTTAGCATTGGCTGATGACAGTGCACCATTCCTTAGTGCACAGTGCCACCGTGCCCACACATACTGCACAAAGTGAAAATTCAGCTTTCCACATGGAACCCACATATAAACCCATGCACTTGATTTGAACACACTTGAATCTGATCCTCCTAAGTATGTTGCAAATCAAATATCCGAAGATTCTGACCACCATATTTACTCTATGTATTAATACAGTTTAAAATAATTATTTTTTTACCTGTCTCAATACTTGGAAATTGGAATTAAATGCCCAAAAGATGTGTATCAATAACTAGAAAAACTAAAAATGCTTGGGAAAATAGACCGATATGATGTACAGACAGCTGATCATCGGTATGAGAAAAGTCATGTATGTACACACAAGATCTCGGGAATGGACGTTACAGCACTGATTGACATTTTTCAAGAAACTTGAACATGCCTATGACACACTTTTCCAGTCAATAGCACTCAAACATGCATTCAGGTTTTGACCCCCAAAAAATCAGACCACGCCTCTGATATACAATAAATCATGTTTGTTACCTTTTCCTTTGTTGTTGGAATTTAAAACAACACTGGACTGTATGTACTTGATTACACATCACTGCCATGAAACAGATGTTTCCTCATCAAACGAACTGCTGAGACAAACAAAACAATCACATGCTCAGGGTTGAACAAAAAGGTAGTGCTTCAGGAGCTAATAAACGTGACAGTCTGCTATCCACTTAATCAACCAAATCATTCATATATGGATGTTTTTTTACTGCATTATTCAAATTTTATACACTGACACAAAAGGACACTTCATTTCAAGATCAATGATCTAGTTCCAATGAGATGCCATAAGCTTTGTTTTGGAGTCCAGAACTGAAACCTCAACAACTTTTTTTTATAAACAGAGCTGGCCAGATATGGCCATTATGTTATTTAAATATTTACTGGTGTTTAACCCTTTGAACCCTGGTGGTATCTTCCACATCGGTTCAATGACAGCAACCAGAAGAGTCTATGTTCATTATTTAGGGGTAGACCAATTAATATTTTCAATGTGCAGGCTTGGGGCTGCACATTGAAAATATTAATTGGTCTACCACACACATGAACTTAGCATCCACCCTATGTATTGAAATTAATGAAATTATGACATATCATGTTCCCGGAAAAAAAAGTGACCGCTCAGGTTCAAAAGGTTAAGGTCACATATTTCTATACAATGGCTATCATGACTGTAACAAGGATATAAAATTCACGTCCAGCCAATCATTTACACCAATGTTGCCCATTTTAGAGGGCTCCTACCACAGGCATTAGGTACCAGGTTCTATTTTATCAGTAAAACAGAGCTAGTTTCCTACAGAAAACAAGCACTGCTTCATTTCCAAGGGTTCCCACTGGGAGGTCCAGTATGTTAGGTAAAATGTTAATTGTTACACCATTACCTGGATGGAGTTTTAGTTACAGTTGAAAACCACAGGTTGCATCCTGTCTGATTTCGGATAACAAATGGAATAAAAGGCATTCTTCTTTTCACATTAACATCGCTTGTTGAAGATGCATGAGTGACTGAATGGGAATGTTCACTGTAAATTGAAAAAATAAACAATAAATAAGAGCAAAGCTTGGCATGGCATATGCCCACAATGGTTTTATAAAAGGGTAGACAAGTCTTAGAAAATTCTTCGGACAGAACCCCCAATCGAAAGTGACTTTAAGTAAACAGTACTTATGAATAAACAGCGGAGACCTGGATGTCATCAGGTAGGCCCTAGTATCAAAGATATAATTTTTGAAAGAGCAGCAAAGAAATGACAAGTAACCCCTGAAATTATGATTTGATTAAATAAGTGGTTCTTTAGTTATTGGACAGCAACCAATGACAGACAGATGGATGGATGGACATGGTGGAAAACATAAACTGAGAGTATGGTGGCATAACCAAAATCAAAAGGAAGCTTCTGTAGACACAAACAATGCCTCTCAAAAAAAAAAAAATTGATTCGAGTTAGCATTCATTAGTTATTGGATGAAAACCAAATTCAGGATGGCTGCCAAGTAAAACATAATGATTTGGCCACTGGTGGCCATTTTGGTTCAGCTGACAGGTCCAAAATTGAAAGGAAGCTTGCTCTAGACACGAACGATGCATAATAAAAAAAATAAAATTGATTCGAGTTAGCATTCATTAGTTATTGGATGTAAACCAAATTCAGGATGGCTGCCAAGGAAAACAGAATGATTTGGCCACTGGTGGCCATCTTGGTTCAGCTGTCTGGTCCAAAATTGAAAGGAAGCTTAATCTAAACACGAACGATGCATAATAAAATGAAAGTGTCAATGACACTGTAGCTTAACTTGTGTGTTGTGTTTGATGAAAAGGATAATGTTCAATGTTTATGAAAGGATTATGAAATAAGACAAGAATTGTGATACTTGGGAATATGTTCATTTCTGTTCCCTGTATGCTATGTTTATGATAAAAATAATATGAGGTGTATTCTGTACTAAAGAGCTGAGGGGTGGGTTAATATGACCTCACAGTTAATGTATGTGGCCCTCACAGTTAACATATATCAACAAAAGTTACCAAGTTACACTGAAATTATTCCAAAACGAGTCATCCTATCAAGTTACATTGAATCCCTTCATAAATATATATATATATACATATCAAAATGGGACGTTCTGATCTAGACATTATATGAAGTCAACCTACCAAGTTACAATGAAATCCCTTAATAAATATGACCTGTAGACTGTGCTAAAGATTTTTGGGCTTTGGGCTCTGGCAGCCATCATGGCTGAATGATCGCAACCAAAAGGGGACATTCTCATCTGGGCATCATCTGGAGTGATCCTACAAAGTTACAATGAAATCCCTTCATAAATATCACGACCAAAAGGGGATGTCATCATCTAGGCATTATATGGAGTCAAACTTACGGGTAACAATGAAGTCCTTCCATAAATAAGACCAATAGACTATGCTAAAGGTTTTGGGTTCGGGCAGCCATCAAGGCTGAATGATCGCAACCAAAAGGGGACGTTCTCATCTAGACATTATTTGGAGTCATCCTACCAAGTTACAATGAAATCCCTTCATAAATATGACCTGTAGACTGTGCTAAAGGTTTTCGGGCTTTGGGCCCCTGAAGCCGTCACAGTTGCCCAATCGTGTCAAAAAGGGGACATTCTCATCTAGACATTATATGAAGTCAACCTACCAAGTTACAATGAAATCCCTTCATAAATATGACCTGTAGACTGTGCTTAAGGTTTTCGGGCTTTGGGCTCAGGCAGCCATCATGGTTGAATGATCGCAAAGAAAAGGGACAATCTCATCTGGGCATCATCTGGAGCGATCCTACAAAGTTACAATGAAATCCCTTCATAAATATGACATGTAGACTGTGCTCACGTTTTTCGGGCTTCGGGCACATGTAGCCATCACAGCTGACCAATCATGACCAAAAGGGGATGTCATCATCTAGGCGTTATATGGAGTCAACCTAATAGGTTACAATGAAATTCTTCCATAAATATGACCTTTTACCTATGCTAAAGGTTTTTGGGCTCGGGCACCCACCAAGGCTGAATGATCGCGATCAAAATGGGACGTTCTCATCCAGACATTATATGAAGTCAATCTACCAAGTTACAATGAAATCCCTTTATAAATATGACCTGTAGACTGTGCTAAAGGTTTTCGGGCTTCGGGCTCGGGCAGCCATCATGGTTGAATGATCGCAACCAAAGGGGACAATCTCATCTGGGCATCATCTGGAGTGATCCTACGAAGTTATAATGAAATCCCTTCATAAATATGACCTGTAGGCTGTGCTCAAGGTTTTTGGGCTCGGGCAACCACCAAGGCTGAATGATCATGACCAAAATAGGACGTTCTCATCTAGACATTATTTGGAGTCATCCTACCAAGTTACAATGAAATCCCTTCATAAATATGACCTGTAGACTGTGCTAAAGGTTTTTGGGCTTCGGGCACCTTCAGCCGTCAAAGTTGCCCAATCGTGTGCAAAAGGGGACATTCTCATCTAGACATTATAGGACCCTTCATAAATATGACCTGTAGACTGTGCTTAAGGTTTTCGGGCTTCGGGCTCGGGCAGCCATCATGGTTGAATGATCACAACCAAAGGGGACAATCTCATCTGGGCATCAGCTGGAGTGATCCTACGAAGTTATAATGAAATCCCTTCATAAATATGACCTGTAGGCTGTGCTCAAGGTTTTCGGGCTACGGGCACTTGTAGCCATCACAGCTGAACAATCACGACCAAAAGGGGATGTCATCATCTAGGCATTATATGGAGTCAACCTAATAGGTTACAATGAAATCCTTCCATAAATATGACCTTTTACCTATGCTAAAGGTTTTTGGGCTCGGGCACCCATCAAGGCTGAATGATCGCGATCAAAATGGGACGTTCTCATCTAGACATTATTTGGAGTCATCCTACCAAGTTATAATGAAATCCCCTCATAAATATGACCTGTAGACTGTGCTAAAGGTTTTCGCCGTCACAGTTGCCCAATCATGACCAAAAGGGGACGTTCTCATCTAGACATTATATGAAGTTAACCTACCAAGTAAAAATGAAATCCCTTCATAAATATGACCTGTAGACTGTGCTAAAGGTTTTCAGGCTTTGGGCTCGGGCAGCCATCATGGTTGAATGATCGCAACCATAGGGGACAATCTCATCTGGGCATCATCTGGAGTGATCCTAAGAAGTTACAATGAAATTCCTTCATAAATATGACCTGTGCACAAGGTTTTCGAGCTTCGGGCACTTGTAGCCATCACAACTGACCAATCACGACCAAAAGGGGATGTCATCATCTAGGCATTATATGGAGTCAACCTAACAGGTTACAATGAAATCCTTCCATAAATATGACCTTTTGCCTATGCTAAAGGTTTTTGGGCTTGGGCACCCATCAAGGTTGCATGATCGCGATCAAAATGGGACGTTCTCATCTAGACATTATTTGGAGTCATCCTACCAAGTTACAATGAAATCCCTTCATAAATATGACCTCTAGACTGTGCTAAAGGTTTTCGGGCTTCGGGCCCCTGTAGCTGTCACAGCTGCCCAATCACGTCCAAAAGGGGACTTTCTCATCTAGACATTGTATGAAGTCAACCCACCAAGTTACAATGAAATTCATCAATAAATATGACCTGTAGACTGTGCTAAAGGTTTTCGGGTTTTGGGCTCGGTCAGTCGTCACGGTTGGCAGATCATGCCCAAATGGGGAATTCTCTTCTAGACATCATAAGGAGTCATCCTACCAAGTTACAATGAAATCCCTCCACATTAAACATGACCTGCAGTCTGTGCTAAAAGTTTTTGGGTTTCGGGCTTGGGCAGCCATCACGGTTGATAGATCAAGCCCAAAAGAGGACGTTCTCATCTAGGCATTATGCAGAGGCATCCTACCAAGTTACAATGAAATCCCTTCATAAATACGACCTGTAGACTGTGCTAATGGTTTTCGGGTTTTGGGCTCGGGCAGCCATACCGGTTGCCCGATTGCGACCAAAAGGGGCTGTTCTCATCTAGACATGACCCCAAACCTGCATATGAAATTTCGTGATGATCAGACAAGAACTGCGGGGTGTAGCCCGTGCTAAAGGAAAATGTGAACAGACGTCACAGACTCACAGACTCACAGACTAACAGACTCACAGACTAACAGACTTCCGCACGCGAGATGGCAATAGCTTATCTTGACTATGTCAAGTTAAGCTAAAAATAAAAATTGATTTGAGTCAGCATTCATTAGTTATTAGATGGAAACCAAATTCAATATGGCCACCATGATGGCCATATTGAATTGGTTATCTGATCAAAATCGAAAGAAAGCATCCTCTAGACTCCAATAATGCATAACAACAAAATTAAATTGATTTGAGTCAGTATTCATTAGTCATTGGACGGAAATTTAAATTTTATAGTAAATTTCCTTTCTTGTTATACCTACCACAATTGTTTACAACAGACTTGCATTACAGTGGAAGTCCCTAACTCAGAAGTAAACTCTCTACTTTGCTCTCATCAAAGCAATTTAGGAAAGAAAAGTGGTGCAAAAACACCAAGAAAAAATAAGGCCAAAGTGGGTCATGTGCGACCGGTGTACACCCAGTAGGGGATGTTCTTTTCCTAGTATTAATCCACGGGTTCCGGTACCAGTGCGCAGACGTATAAAAAACGTGTAATTCTTATTTGAATCTGCCAATATTGGAGTTATGTGATCAGCGGGGAGAAAGGATTCTTACCCGAATAACAAGGCGAGAGGGCCTCCACCTAAACAATTGTGTGGTAGGTGTAATAAGAAGGAAATTTACTATAAAATTTAAATTCTTACCAACCTACCTTACAATTGTTTACAACAGGCTGAATAGACAAGAGGAGAAGGGAATCACATAACCAACCCCCGACATAACCCAACTGTGCTGAAACCATGGACAGAAGAAGAGTTCCCTTGGCCTATAAAACCAAAGCATCACAAACATTAGTTCCTAATGAACTGCATTCGGTTGAGATAAATGGAAATGGCATGAAACGGACAGAGCAAAGGGCGATTACCCTTAGCAGAAGGAAGAGCTCCGATACAGATAGGAGGTGGAGTAGTTTTCCGATGTATGATTCTTGGCCAGAAAGGAGCAATCAGTGGTAAAAGTAACACTGTTGGTGGAGCTCCTGAAAAAGGATGGATCAACAGGCTGAATAGACAAGAGGAGGAGGGAATCACATAACCAACCCCCACATAACCCAACTGTGCTGGAACCATGGACAAAAGAAGAGTTCCCTAGGCCTATAAAACCATAGCTTCACAAACATTAGTAAATGACAATGAGAGATGAGGCATATGGCTGTGTGTGACACACAGACAGAAAGGAGGCTCTGTGTGACACACAGACATAAAGGACAGTAACCAAGCTCAGGGCTGGAACTGACCTTGGAAGAAGCCTAATGGCTAGGGTAGACAACAGCCTGAGCAGAAGAAAGAGGGCCCAAAGAAAAATGGCCTCAGACTGCTCCTGCAACTGACGCAGATAGGTGAAGAAAGTAGAAGCATTTCTCCTGTAGGCTGACTGCATAACATCTGACAACTTAACAGAGTTAGCATAAGCCCAGGCGGTACACAAGGCACATACCTCATGGGCAGAAATATGATTGGTAATACAATCATCAGTGGCTGGATGGGCATATGATGTACAAATAGCAAGACAAATCCATCGAGATATGGATTGAGAAGAGATCTTCTGTCGACCAGGAATAAAAGACTGAAAGAATGGTTTCCTGCCTTTCCTAATGAACTGCATCCGGTTGAGATAAAAGCAAACTGCATGAACCGGACAGAGCAAAGGGCGATTACCCTCAGCAGAAGGAAGAGCTCTGATACAGATAGGAGGTGGAGTAGTTTTCGGGTATCTGATTCTTTGCCAGAAAGGAGCAATCAGTGGTAAAAGTAACACTGTTGGTGGAGCTCCTGAAAAAGGACGGATCAACCAAGATGGCATGAAGCTCACTAACCCTTCTGGCTGAGGCAAGAGCCATCTGAAAAGCCATCTTGTATGTGAGAAAACACATATCCACCTGGGATAAAGGTTTGAACGCCCCCCCCCCCCCCCCCCCCTACAAGAAACAAGAAGAAAAGCAGCACCCAAGAAAGATTCCATCTTGGGGTAAGCTGCAAAATCCTAGACCTTTTCAAAGAAAAGTACCAAATAAGCTTGGAGAGGTACGGATTTGTGCCGATACAACGCTTTCCAATATACAAAAAGGTCTCCAAAAGCATGGACCTGTACCCCTTGATGGTAACAGGTTGGAGACCTCGAGAATCAAACAGATATACCCAAAACTCCGCAATCTGTGTTATCGAAGGATTGACATAATCAACAGAGTGATCAGCACACCATTGACAGAAGACCTTCCACTTAGCTGCATAGGCTAAACCAGTGGAGTACCACCTTGAAGAAGAAATGCACTCCACTGCTCATCTCGAAAAACCTCTACGGAGGAGACAGAACCTGACAAAAGATATGCATGAAGACACAATGAAGTCGGATCGATGTGAAACCCCTTCGGGTGACCTTGGCAAAGAAGGTTGCGATGCAGAGGGCGGACAGAGAGCGGAGCTGATTGATCCACACCCGCTGAGGTGACAGGGAAGTGATCAGAATGATCTGACAACTGCAGGTTCATATCTTGATATCTTGGCTACAACCTGAGGCAAAATCGGAACGGGTGGGAAGGCGTAGCCGACTAGACCATTACAATCAAGTGACAGAGCATCCACAGCGAAAGCCAGAGGATCTGGACATGGGGACACGAAAGTGTCCACCTTATGGTTCCAACAGGCTGCAAAAAGATCGATGTGGGGACGACCCCAGAGATCGCACAGCAACTGGAACACCGCCCTGTGAAGCATCTACTCAATGGAAATGACCCTGCCCTGTCAGGACAGGGAGTCGTCCAGGACGTTCAGACGACTGGGAATGTGACGAACCACCACCCTGGCATTGACATCCTGAGCGAGCAGTAGAAGATCCTGAGCCAATTCGTACATGGGAACTGAGTGAATACCGCCCTGGTTCCAAATGTAAGTGACCATTGTCGAATTGTCGGAAAACGAAGACGTGACGATTCGAAAGATGGAGGAGCCACTGCCGTAAACTAAAAAGAAGAACAAGAAGCTCTTTCTGGTTGATGTGAAGAGCTGCTTGATCCTGGTCCCAAACACGGTGAAGGGAAAGACCTAGAGGATCCAATGTCACACCCCATCCAAGATCGCTGGCATCTGCCATCAGAACATGATCGGACATGGGCAAGTCCAACAGAACTCCCTGCATAATCCAATGAACATCCATCCAGGGAAGAAGGTGACAGTTTAGAGATGCTGATAACTGAAGTACCAGATCCACAGGATCGACATTCGGCCTCCAACGACTGAGCAGAAAGTGTTGGAGAGGTCTGATATGCAGCTGACCTAAAGGAATGAGATCCATCACCGAACCGCAGAGACCAAGCAGGTGGAGAATACTCTGAGCTGTCGCAGACAAGGACTTGGTCAGAGTCAGGGCAAAAGCCGAAAGAATCATCGCTTTTGCCCATGAAACTGCCACCGTATTCAGCTGCATATGGAAGTCCTTCCCTAGATGACAAAACGACTGAGAAGGGACCAGGTCCGACTTCTCCTTGTTGACTCTGAACCCTAGCGACAACAGTGTGTCTACATCGGACTCCAGAAGAGCCGCATTGGAGAGCCTGTGGAGGATATTGTCCAGATATGCTGAAGTAGTCACCCTGGACTGTGTGCGATGGAAGGCTATCACATGCAACATCAGTCAGGTGAAGGCCCAAGAAGCCCAGTTGAGGCCAAAAGGCATGGCCTTGAACTGGTAAATTCGCCCCAGAAAAGCAAACCTGAGATACTTTCAGGATATCCGATGAATCGGAAAGTAAGAGTCTCGAAGGTAGATGCTGGAAGCAAAATCTCCAATGGTGAATGGAGCAGCGAACTGAAAGTCTCCATGCTGAACTTGGGAGAAATGATAGACTGGTTCAGAATACTCAGATCGATAACTGGTCGGAAGCGGCCAACCTTCTTTGGCACCAAGAACAGGCGGGAACAAAATCCCACTGAATGAATGTTATTGATGACCTCAATCGCCCCCTTTGACAGGAGATTGTCAATCACCGTGATCAAAAGTTCCCGACGTGAAACGTCTGAAGGAAATTGGGTTGGAAGAGGCAGCCTCGACAGAGTGAGGTGCCTCCAAAAGGATATTCGCGGACCAAACAACAAGGATCGGATTTGATCATGGCACAACAGTCTGCAAACTCTGATATCCTTCCACCAACCTGGGACAAACTGAGGTGAGGACCTTCATTTCGAGCCTCGGCGAAAGGAGAAACAACTTCCTCTGCTAGATGAAGGATCCTGAGACCTCCCTCTGGTCTGCTGACACTTACCTTACCACGTGAGTAAAAGGAAGAAGCGGCGGCAGGAGGAACAGCCCTTGGCTGCACAGAGGAAGCAGAAGGGTGTTTGTTAGGCTTAGAATGGCCCTGGCCTCCAACAGAAGGCTGATCAAGCTGGCGAAGCAGCAGCTGACCTTTGGAATGACGCAGGATGTCATCCCAGACCCGTCGCCACAGAACCATGGAAAAGTCGCAGACCCACCAAAGAAGTGCATCGAAGAGCAGTGCGCTGCCCTTCAGGAAGGGAATGGCTTGAGTCCAACATAGCATCATGGCAAACTAATTCCAAGTTAGCCATGTTACAGGCATCCGTGTGAATAAGATGCATGAGCGTCTTAGAGATCACACACAAAGGAGCCTTACGTCATCAAACTTATCTGGAGGCAGATAAGCAGCCAAGGCAGAGACAACGGGATCCAAGAGAGAAAGCATGCCTAGCATCTCTCTAGATAAGCCCAACAGGGCACCAAAGATGCCAAAGGAATAATGGCCAACTTGGGCTTGGAAAGCCCGAGGGAGAAGTCCTGATCCAAGACCGTCAAAGTATGGCAGACCGATGGATTGGCAGAATCGTAGAAATGCTAACGCACAGGAGGCAAAAAGGTATCAGCCCTGGTGAAGAACGAAGTCTTCATAGCCTTGGAACTCAGCTTTGAGTCCAATGCTGCAAAAGTTTCAACCACTTGTACAGACTGGTATGGTTGATGGTGCCCAGAAGCAGGTTGCTCCACAACCGATGATCGTGGCCTGGCTGAAACCTCCGGCTGGTCTGATGGTTTGAGTTCCAGAAGGAACTCAAACACAAAGTCAAGAGCTGCCCCCATGTCAGAAAACTGAGGGCTCTCGACGCCGGGTGTGTCTGACGCATCCTCTGAGCCAGAAGACACACAGCCCATCTCGGGCAAACCAGCCGATGCCTCACATGGAGTAGGAACACCAGGGGGATCAGAAAGCCGTCTGCTTCCAATCCTGGGAGGTGGCACTGGTTCTTAGTTCTTTTGCACCACTTTTCTTTCCCAAATCGCTTGGGAGAGAACAAAATAGAGAGCATACTTCCGAGTTAGGAACTTCCACTGTAATGCAAGCCTGTTGTAAACAATTGTAAGGTAGGCTATTTATTCATTTATTTATTTATTGGTGTTCAAGGTCACATATTTTTGCACAATTGCTAATCATGACTACAACATGAGTATCAACTCAAGACCACAGGTGAGCAATAATAAACCATATTTCTCATTTTAGAGAGGGTTTGCACCTCCCAAGCATTGGTGACTGGGTCCTATTTTACCAGCAAAACAGAGCCTGTTTACCGGAGTGAACAGGCACTGCTTCACTTCACGGGGTTCCCACAGGGAGTAAGGTAGGTTGATAAGAAAGCAAAGTCAAGATGGCTACCATGGAAGCGCTAATGAATTGGCCACTGGCAGTAAACTTGGTTCAGGTGACTGATCCAGCATTAAAAGGAAGCTTCCTCCAGACACCAACAATGCATGAAAGTGTCAACGAAACTGCAGCTCAGCTTGTCCAAGAAGGGACTGAATTAAACAGAAAGATCCAGTAATGCCAAGTTATTCACTCAGGTTTCTACAGAAAATACATCACACCAAAGCTACATATGAAATCTGAAAGAATCGGTGAGGGATGAGGAGATTTGATAACTCCCTGTACATCTATACATCTTCCAAAGTTACATACAAAATTTGAAAAAGATTAGGTGAGAGATGCGACTTGTAGGGTCTGCTAATGGAATTGTTGACAATTTATATGCCAAATCTACGATGGCCACTGCCGGCCATGTTTTCAACTAAATTCAGAAAAATGCTGATATGATCACCGATCCAATGTCGAGTTGTGACAGCACAAATGTGGGTTTAATCATTATCAACTTATCGTCCGGAAACCAATTGTTTACAATTTACTATGTGAAGGGTCACTGTGTCCTTGATGTTTGACCTAGTGATTCCAAAATAAATAAAGTTCTTTCTTGCACCAATGCCAATCTACCTATGAAGTTTCATAAACGTGGGTGGAACCATTGTCAAATTATCATCTGGAAACCAATTGTTTATGATTTATTATGTTCAAGGTCAATCTGACCTTGACCTTTGACCTAGCGAGTCCAAAATAAATAGGGGTCTTCCACTCACCTAGGCCAACCTACCTATGAAGTTTCATGAATGTGGGTCAAACCATTATCGTTATCATCCGGAAACCAATTGTTTACGATTTACTATGTTGAAGGTCACTGTGACCCTGACCTTTCACCTAGTGATTCGAAAATAAATAGGGTTCTTCCTCTCACTGATGCCAACCTATCTATGAAGTTTCATGAACGTGGGTCGCACTATTATCAGGTTATCATCTGGAAACCAATTGTTTTGATTTACTATGTTCAGGGTCACTGTGACCTTGACCTTTGACCAAGTGAGTCCAAAATAAATAGGGTTCTTCCTCTCACGAAGACCAACCTACATATGAAGTTTCATGAATGTGGGTTGAACCATAGTCAAGATATCATCCGGAAACCAATTGTTTATGATTTACTATGTTCAAGGTCAATGTGACCTGGACCTTTGACCAAGCAAGTCCAAAATAAAAAGGGTTCTTCCTCTCACCGGTGCCAACCTACCTATGAAGTTTCATGAATGTGGGTGGAACCATTATCAAGTTATCATCCAGAAACCAATTGTTTACGCCCGCCCGCCCGCCCACCCACCTGCCATTCACCAAACTATAAGTTGGGTTTGACTTTGTCACAACTCAACCAAAATTTAATAGCTCCCATCTATACATGACACCAAAACTACATACGAAATATGAAAAAGATTGGGTGAGAGATGTGGCCTGCAGGGTGTGCTAATGGAATTGTTACCAATTCTTATGCCAAATCCAAGATGGCTTCTGGCAGCCATATTTTTTTAATGAAATTCAGAAAAATTTGATAGCTCCCTTCTAGATATCACACCAAAGCTATATCTGAAATTAAAAAAAGATCAGGTGTGAGATGAGGCCTGTAGGTTGTGCTAATGGATTTGTTGACATTTATATCCAAATCAAAGATGGCTGCTGGTGGCCATGTTTTCCAACAAAATTCAGAAATATCCAATAGCTCCCATCTAAATATCACACCAAAGCTACATATAAAATTTGAAGAAGATTGGGTGAGAGATGCAGCCTGTTGGGTGTGCTAATGGAATTGTTGACAATTTATATGCAAAATCTAAGATGGCCACTGGCGGTAACGTTTTTCTACACAATTTGAAAAAATTTGATAGCTCTCATCTAGACATTGCCACAAAGCCACGTATGAAATTTGGGACTGATCAGGTGAGAGCCATCGCCTGTAGGGTATGCTGAAGGAAATGTTGGACAATTAAAATCCAAATTAAAGATAGCTGCTGGCAGCCATGTTTTTCAACAAAATTCAGAAAATTTCAATAGCTCCCAACTAGACATCACACTAAAGCTACTAAGTAAATTTGAAAACGATTGGGTGAGAGATGCAGCCTGTAGGGTATGCTAATGGAATTGTTGACAATTTATATGCCAAACCTAAGATGGACACTGGCAACCATGTTTTTTAATGAAATTCGGAAAAATTTGATAGCTCCCATCTAGACATTGCCCCAAAGCTACATATGAAATATAGGACTGATTGGGTGAGAACTGCAGTCTGTAGGGTGTGCTAATGGAATTGTTGGACAATTTATATCCAAATCCATGATGGTCACTGGCGGCTGTGTTTTTCAACAAAATTCAAAAAAAAATTTGATAGCTCCCATCTAGACATTGCCCCAAAGCCACATATGAAATTTGGTACTGATTGGGTGAGAGCTGCGGCCTGTATGGTGTGCTAAAGGAATTGTGGACGGACAGATGAATGGATGAACATATGAATGCACGGAAGGACGACGGATCACAACCCATTCCAACAACTCATACTTGACATTGTCAAGTTGAGCTAAAATGATTCGAGTCAGCATTCATCAGTTATTGGACGGAAACCAAATTCAATATGGCCACCATGGCAGCCATTTTGAATTAGCCAGCTGGACCAAAATCGAAAGGATACATTGTCTAGTCATCCACAGGTAACCCCTGAAATTATGATTTGATCAAATAAGCAGTTCTTTAGTTATTGGACAGAAACCAAAAGTTAATGGAGCGACAGATGGATGGATGAATGAATGGATGGACAGAGACGGACAGAAGAATGGACAGTCAGACATGGTAAAAGCATAATGCCCTTGAGAGGGTACACGGCATAAAAATTACTTTTGTATTTCTATTTTAAGTGATACACAGTTTTAAAAGTTAAAAAATTTATAGTAATTTCTATATTTTTTATACTTACCAATGACCCAGACATAGCTGGTGCTGACTCTTAAAATATAGGGCCAAACACAAATTTTGCCCCCCAATCCCCAAAATTTGCATCTAAAACCAAAGAAAACATGTCCTGAATGGCCCTCCACACTTCACCTCTACTGCGCATGTGCAGTGTCAAGGACGTTCCGAAATTGGCGCCATTAATCATTCTAATAACCAGTGCCTGGTAAGCGCTATGTACTCAGCGGGGAGGCAAGAGTTCCCAACTCCTGGGAGGGCCATCCTCGTCTGGGTCATTGGTAAGTATAAAAAATATAGAAATTACTATAAATTTTTTAACATTTTTATACTGTACCAATGACCCAGACATAGCTGAATAGTAAAAAGGCTGGAGGGCCAAGGACATAGAGCAAGATGGAATACACTCAATAATATAAAATAGAGTCATCCCCTTTAGGGAAAAAGAAGTAATAGGCCTTACATGTATCTTTCTTATTTATGATAAATTAGAAAGATACAACACCTTCCAAAATTGAGCATCATACATCCATGTACTCTATTAATATCCAATATAATCCTTATACTAATAATTTTTAAAGTAAGCCAATAAATAAAGTAAGTCTAGAGAATAGAGACTCTTATACTCCTTAAAAGTGTCTGAGGACTGCATAATCATGTCCGTTGACACGTGCTATATTCAAAAGCTATACTTTAAAAACTAAGACTTGAATGAATTTTTAAAACCTAAACTTCTCACTAAACAACCATCCCAATAACAGCTCAGAATTACTAACTCCGGAGGGGGTATCCCCTTGTTTTCATAGTAAAACAGGTGACCCAAGGGAACACCCTCCCCCCCCCCCTTTTTTCTTGCCCTGGGTCAAATAGCCCAGAGCGAAGAGGGCAGCAGAACGGAGTCACTGCCGAAACAGACAGCCTACCTAGCTATAGTAGCAACTGTTAAGTGAATGACATTCTGAGCAGTAGATAATAGACTTAACAATAGAGGCCTCCAGAAATGGACTCGATATTTCTGAGATAAAAATTCATGAATGAGGATGGCTGAGCGCAATGAGCAGCCTTCAAAAATCTATAATAGCGACACTATTAATGTAAGCCCAAGATGTAGAAGAACTCTTACTTCATGAGCCGAAATCTTAAGCACAACTGCTGAGTCAATGATATACCATAAGCAGTACTGATAGTTAATTGAATCCATTAGCAATAGAATGGAGCGTAACGTCCTTCTATTAGGCATCAAAGACAGAAGAAGCTTACGCTCGTAGTAATAAACAGATATCTGTTTATAAATACATAAACTCTAACCGGACAGAGTAAAGGCCTATGCCCGTATGAAGACGGAAGGACCTTAATAACAATAGGTTCCGGATATTAGGAGCCTAACTCTTATGCAAAAATCCAACCTAAATAGTAAAGGAAGTAGTGATTCCGAAACTACGAAAGTGAAAATCATCCATTGATAGTGCATGAAACTCACTGACTCATCAGTAAAAGAGAAGCCAACAGAATTACTGTCTAAAAGGTCAGAATTTGAAAACTACTGTTTCCAGAGGCTCAAATGATTACTTAGCTAAATAAGAACCGAAGTTAAATTCCATATAGGAATTTAATCTGAAGATTCTAAGTCTATTTATCAAAAAGTTACTAACTGACTTAGATAAAGAGACATAAGACTCAATTGTAAACTATCATAGAGTGCATAGGTATGAGGTAACATAAACCTATAACCTTAATAATAACAGGCTGCAGTAGATCTTGTCAAACAAGTATACTAAAAAGTTGCAATGAGTAGTATGGAGGGATCAACAATATGAACATAGTGATCCCTACACCAACGACGGAAGAGCCTCCACTTTAGCCGCATAGAATAGCGAAGAAGAGGATCTCCTATAGTAAGAAATCACGTCCAAAGCTCATCCAGTACAATGCTAACAATGCAATATGGACCACACAACGGAATACGTGAAGGTTGCGACCTTGCGGGTTGTGATAAAGATGACACGATTTACCCAGCGAAAAAAGATCCTCTCATTGAGGAAGATTTCGCGTTAAGTCCCACAGTAGACATCAGAGTAAATTACCCACGGTCTCTGTGAAGACAGAGATGCTATCAACAGAAATGTATTGTGGTTGTTTATCTTAGCAATACCTGCTGAAACAACAGCGCCGGAGGATACGCGTATCCTATCATTCCGTCCTATTAGATCAATAGAGCGTTAACAACATTAGCTCAGAGATCCGGACAAGCCAACACATACGTCTGCAATTGATTAGCAAGCTGTGTCGTAAATAAATTATCACTGGGCGCTCCCATAGATAGCAAATCTGATTGAATACTTGTTTGTTGAGAGTCCATTCTGACGGCAACAAGCGACCCCTAAGTGAACGGGAGTCCGGTAAAACAATCAGACGACCCGGAATATGACGGACCGAAACAGAACTTGGTGTACTATAACCAACAGACGGATTCTTTCCATTAAATTGAATAACGGAAACGAATGAGTGCCTCCCTGGTTCCGGATATACGCCACTACTGTCGAATTAACGGACAGGATTTGGACATGCGTTTCTGAATAATGTTCATGCAATGACATAAAGCAAGCCTAAAAAACATTATTCCGTGGAAGATAATTGCTTGCTTAGAGACTGCGGAACCCAAAGACCCTGGCACTTCGAATCCGTTGGGATCAATATTATATCCCAATCTGTTTGACTGGCAACCGTCATAACTATAACACTCGGATCCGGCAACTGCAGTGGCACTCTCTGAGTCAACCACCGAATGTTTGCCCCAGTCTGAATCTCTTGTAACACTAGATAGACAAGAGAACGTGTAAATCGAGCAATTCATGGATTGCTGAAAAGTTGCCGTCGAAGAGAGGCTTCTCCGAGAACGAAGCGACTCTGAGAGAGTTCTTCACCTTACTATCCACGCGCGTGGATGTAGCTAGGGCTGCGTCACGTCTAACCAACTCCAATCAGCCACTGAAGGGCGGAGTTATACGTGAACAAACTACTGCCCTCAAAAGAAATCACATTGAGAATAATATCCCGTAAATCTTTTCTTGAAGACGTAATGATAACGCCTCAGTAAGATGGATTACGTATGATAAAGCGACTAAGTTAAGTCTACTAGACATCATTGTCGTTTCCAACATTGTGGTTGGAAAAGACATAGACGGCGAAAAAGAATATTTCCAGTCTTTAAGCACGCTGTCTAGACACATATGAACTCTCGGTATGCCCTGCTCTGCCAAAATAAATTATTCATATAAATGATAAAACGGCAGAAATGAGCATTGCGGACAAGAAACTAAACTATCATGCTTGGTAGCAGGCTTATATGCATATATAGCATCGAAAAATAAAACACATGTTGTAATGACATTATTGGACTGTGTCGGTAAGTCAGGGACAATGTCCCTGAACCGATCCAAAATTCCGTGTCCAATGACGCTATAAGTCTCTTATCCAACATCGCAGCAATGTAGTCCGAAATAACAATCACTGGAAGATAATGCCAGAAGATATGAATGGCAGCTTCTGATGCTACGAAAGGGAAAACTCAAAATCTTTCGAATCCCTTTCGCCATCCTGTCGGACCCTATAAAGCGTTCGGTCGTCCGTACCTGATGCAACCGCGGACCGCACCGACCCAGCGCCGTCAGATAATTCCTGATTCGAGTAAGAAACTGTCGATTGCTGGGATGCTGCGAAACAACTGTGCTAACTCGGATAGCACGTCCGTCACTGAGGCCTGAGGAGAAGCGGTCCTACAATGCATTGCCGCTGGAAGCTCCGTGATCGTTACCCCGTGCATACTACCAATATGCGAGCGAACGGAGTGTATAGGCCTCGTGTCCCTTGGCTACCGGATGGCGTGACCTATTCGCCGTGGAATCACTGAATGACGAAACTGATCGGATACTCGAGGTCACGTAGCCAATGTGCGGTCGTGTGCCCTGCTGTGAGGATGAGGAAGCATATCGACAGTCTCTCGGACTGTCAATATAACGGAGCGTCCCGACCGACAGACATATGCTCCGAATGTAAAATATCTGAACCACAACATGCGGTCCCCTATGTTGTTGGACGAGAGAGGGACCTCTCTCGCTCACAGCCCGGACGGACCTGGACAAGCCAGGAACCGGACTAACAGGCTTCCTCCGATCTGTCCTCAATCCGCCGTCACTGGGTGAGTACTAAAGTAATTATAGTGCTCGCATCACCCAAATCTCCTTCCTAGACCGCAACGGACGAACCCGGCAGCCGAACCATTCGATGAATGTACGATACACCGGGTGAGCTAGCGAATGTCACTCTGTCGATCTTACAAGGGATCTCTTAGGCGATAGACATATTCCATGAGCACTTATTGCCGCTAGCTCTTCATTAACTATGATGACAGAGGCACACTTTTGAAAGACATCTCCGTAACTTTGCGAACAAGAAACCAGAAATGCTTGGTTATAGCAAGCATATAATAATAATATATATAGCGTCGTTCAATAATTCGAAAGTTTGTGTGACATTATTGGACTATGTCGGAACTGAGGGACGATGTCCCTGAATCGAACCAAAAATTTCTAAGTCCACCGACGCTATCAGTTTCTTATCCGGCATCGCAGCATTCTGGTCCGACGAAAGAAGCTGTAGAAGATCAAGTCAGATGACATACACAACAGCATATGTTGTTCCGAAAGGGAAAGCTCGAAATCCTCCAAATCCCTTTCGGTATCCCGTCGGACCGGATGAAATTTTCGGACGTCTGTACCCGCTTCTGCGGAGCGTCCCGACCCAGCATCGTCGGATAAAAAATATGCGACAGATTCAGTTGATGCTGGGATGCTGCGATAAGCTGTGCTATTTAGGAAAGCACGTCCGTTCCAGAGGCCTGTGCAGTAGCGGTCTTACGATGCATTGCCACCGGAAGCTCCGTGTACGTTGACTCCCGCACACTTCCCTATGCGAACGTCCGGAGTCTGCAGGCCTCGTGTCCCTGGCTACCGGATGGTGTGACCTGGTCGCCGATGATTCTCTGACTGGCGAAGCTGACTGGATATCCGAGGTCACGTAGCCAAGAGCGGTCGTGTGCGCTACCATGAGAATGAGGAAGCCTTATTGACAGTCTACTCCGGACTGACTATATGTCGGAGCGTCCCGAGCGACGGACGTATGCTCCGAATGCGAAACATTTTGTACCACAACATCTGGGGCCAGATGTTGTTGTATGAGAGAGGGGCCTCTCTCGCTCGCCGTCCGGATGGACCAGAACGAGCTATGAACCGGACTAAAAGGCTTCCTCCGTTCTCCCTCTAATCTGCCGTCACTGGGTGTGCATTTGGTTGATTTATGGTGCTCGCATCACCCCAAAACTCCTTCTAGACCGCAACGGATGAACACGGCTGCTGAACCATTCGATGAATGGACGCTACACCGGGCGAGCTAGCGGACGTCAAAGGCCGTCGAACCTACTAGGGTCCTCTTAGGCAATTGGCGTATTTACATGAGCACTTCTCCGCTAGCCCTTCATTAATTGTGACGACGGAGGCGCACTGTTGGAAGACATCACAGATACGTCACCCTAATCTTGATCGTCTGAAATAGAAATTGATAAAGTAGATTGACCCTGCGGGGAAAGGACCGGCGTGTCCAATTCCCCACTAACATACCGTGACATACGCTTCCCATGTTGTCATCGAAATCATACGATACAGAACAGGAGTTAATGCGAGTACACTGACCACATATAGAATGATTATAAAAGTCAGAGGAAGACTTCCTCTTATTACAATTGATCAAAATCCTTTCAATGTGAAAAGAAAACAAGTCCTGGTACTCGCATCAACCCCTGGCAATCAAAATACATAATAATAATATGATCCATTAATATAGAAAAAATAATTGAAATCAAAATATTTTGAAAAAAATATTTTTTCAGAACAGCCCAAGTTTCTGAAAAGTAACGTTGAGCCCCAATGGATCCCAAGCCTAAGTGTGGACAAAAATTTTTAAAATATTTTAAACAATTTATTCAACACTTACAAACAATAATAATGTATCTAGTTATGATTAAAATAACATCAAGATATTATTTTCAAGAAATCCCCCCCTCACACAGAGGGCTGTTGTAAATGTAAACAATGAATGTAAAAACACTAAAATAAGACTCCAGGCACCCAGGCCCGGAATCAGTTACCAAAAATACACTATCTGATGCAAAACAGAGACTTCCAGGGAAGAAACTGCAGAACATCAGATGGTAGATGCAGAACACAACGCCTAACCACCCGTAGGTGAAGACGTAAACATGGGGAAAAGAACAGAATTCATTCTGTTATTCAGCTAAAACTCCCAAGAAAATTAGTAATAATAATTACAGAAACTATGCCAAAAGCATGGGAGAATAGCAAGGGGGGACTTAAAGGAAAGGGAGAGAGGAAAACACTGAAAAATCAGTGTAACTAAATAATCAGAATGACAACAAAATGGCTGCTGCCTCGAAAATAGGTAACTTAACATAATTTCATTAAAAAATTTTAAGTTACAGTCCTGATAATATTCTGTCACACATTTTTCCTCTCCTCCTTCTCTATCCTCCTTAGAATCACCATTTCACTAATATTTATGTGTCTGGCATCATTTAAACTGAGATTTACAAGCACAAAGAACAGTCAGATGTTAACTGATGAAGGGCCAAACTTAGAATGATTAATGGCGCCAATTTCGGAACGTCCTTGACACTGCGCATGCGCAGTAGAGGTGAAGTGTGGAGGGCCATTCAGGACATGTTTTCTTTGGTTCTAGATGCAAATTTTGGGGATTGGGGGGCAAAATTTGTGTTTGGCCCTATATTTTAAGAGTTAGCACCAGCTATGTCTGGGTCATTGGTACAGTATAAAAATATAGAATTTATTTAACAATAATCTAATGGTTGTAGTCCCTTATTTATAAGATTTTGAAAGGTTGGTTGGCCAATATGAAATATTAATACATATCTGTTTACCACATTTATGTTAAAAATTGTATTTATCACAAAATCACCACCAAATAGCTTATAATGGAAAATATAGTTCACCAAATCTAATATGTGAATGACATCAGAAGTCAACATCGACATCACAAAATTGTGAGTTGGTTTCAGAAGTAGACTTGACTTAGGCTTCTCTCATATTTCAATAACTGCTTATATAACTGCTTAACTAATACAAATAGAGGACAGCAATTGCAGAAAAGAAAAAGAAAAAAAAAATCTCATGAATAACTAAACATTTTCATTTCTTGCCTCAGAAACACAGCTTATGACCCTTCCTTGGAACGAGTTCAATCCAATGATGGACAATAAACTATGTTTACTTATTTGGCGATTTTTGTGAACAGCACTAGCCAGTCTAGTTGTTAAATTAGGCAAATGGTTCAACTACATATTATGTGATGAAAACAATCTAAATTCATCACGATTTGACATGAAATTTCTGAACCTCATCAATCAAGATCTATCTAAGCCTTGCTAAACCTCAGATGAGGTCGATTTTAGTGAACTCTGCAAGAAAATTGTCCACTTCATTTGGGCCGGGATATTAGCAGGGATTGGGCAGTGTGAGAGGGGTCCTCCCACAAAAGGTGCTACACCTCCCTGAGTTCCACGATTCTATTGTTCTTTCAAAATCCACTGTTAAGTTAATTTAGCCCTTGTGCATTTGGATACTCAAAGTAGTGGCTTGAGCATCCATCAGGCTTAGCAGTGTCTATTGGATCTCAGTTGGGAGTTCCATCTGGTCAGTAGATCAGTGTTCATACAGGTTTAGCAAAATGAAATTCAATCACTGTTCAAGCACTTTTCAAGAGCTATGTCATTCATTTTCATGGACTATTTTTCCATTCTAAGAAACCAACTGTGACATGTTCTTTTTATAACTGCTCTTTGCACAGTGCATATTTCAAGAATGAGTGTGTGTCAGGTAATATTCAGGCCCATTTCTGTCCTTTTGGTTAATTTTCAGAACTTCTTGCAAAGTTGTTGGGTTGTTTGTGGTAATTCGACATTCAAATTCGATTGTTCACAAATAATAATTCATGATTTATTATCAAATACCTCTGTTATTTTCATACAAAGTCAAGGTCAATCTTTGATATATTATCACTTCCAGTAACTATCCTTTTGTGTGACACGATGAAATAAATGAAGCAGGCGGAGATGCAGACATTGATTGGAAACACCAGTTTGCAAAACACAATTCACTGCTCATTTTAATTGGATGCTCTCCATAGTATAGCAGCCTGTGTGTACAGTAAGCCACATGATAGTATGCAAATAGATCACATGCTGCCGTTTCAATTTTCTGATTGGTTAAAATTGACCTGTACATTATCATTCAAACACTGCATGAAAAGAGAATGCCCCACATTTTAGTTGAAGAATGGAAAACTACGGGTTGCGAAATGGGTCATATTCATCACTATGCAAGGATAACACTGTACTTTGACAAAGCATAAATTACGCTTTATTTCCGAGGATTGGTTTGCGACTTTCTTGTTTAACAGTGGTTCTCAAGTTGGCAAAGTAATCACAATCCACCATTTAGCCAAATTCAAGCACTATTCAAGGCATTGTACAGGATTTCAAGTACTTTTCAAGGTTGAAACTGAATTCAAGCACTTTTTATGGAAAGGGCCGAAATTCAAGGACTTTCCATTTTTGTGCGAACCCTGTAGATGTTCACATCTCTGTGTCCAAGGTTCGATTGATAACAAAACATTTAAAAAAGACATTATTTTCAACTTCTGGAAAACAACAAGCTAGTACAGTGTGAAGCCACTAAAATGGCTTTCAACACTTTTTCAACGAAGCACCAATAGTGGATTATAGCACTCAAACAGTTAAATACCAAACAAGCTGTTCAAAGTGGTGTCATCAAAGACAAACAATTCTTGAATATAAATGCAAGTTTCATGCATCAGTATAAATATATGTGTAAAGTCAATGATTTACAAATATTCTATATACCTATTAAATTTCATCCATCACTATACCCAGTTAAGGTAGTAGACTATTTAATGGCATTCTTACCAATTTTTTCATAGAGAATACCAAGTCAGCTGTATCAGGTCAAAACTTGGACACTTACTGAAGTGGTTGGTTATCAATCTTCTCCCAAAAGAATCATACTCAAACAAGTACAATGCCAATCATCCTCGATCAGGCATCAGTCTCCCACAGCTGGGTGTGCCACCAAATTGAGGACTGATATCCTTATTCCTAATATGGATGCAGGGTAGTACTCCATGTATAGACAGGACTGAAGCTTCTGAGTGACTTGTCTCTCACTTTCATTATGATCAGAAATTATATTTTTAGTTGTCAGAGCTCAATGATCTCCAACAAAAAGTGTGATTGCTAGATTTACTGGTTCATTTTTTCAGAGAGCACTATACCTCCTATGTAAAATGCACCAAATGCACAAAAATTAACAAACTAAGGGTCATCATAACTCTGCTCAGTATGATCAAACTGCACCAGTTTTCGAACTCGTTCAAGACATTTGTTAAAGTGTTTGTGCTAATGAGCCGAAAATGCACAAAAATTAACTAAGGGCCATAACTCTGCTCAGGATGATCAAACCACACCGGTTTTTGAACTCGTTCAAGACAATACTAACAAAGTCTCATATATAAAAATCTGGACCAAATCCTTTAATATTAGTTCAAGTTATCATGCTCTCAAGGTGAAAATGGGCAAAAATTAACTAATGAAGGGCCATATAACTCTGCTCGCTATGATTGAACCGCACTGGTTTTTAAACTCGTTCAAGACATTGCTGATAAAGTCACACATACCAAATTTTGAATAAATCCATTGATATTTGGTCAAGTAGCATGCTAAGAGAAACGAGACAAAGGAAAGACCACCTGAGCCCACCTGCCATTCACCCATTGTCCCACAAGAACTTCCTCAAACTAAAGAATGAGTTTTAAAAAAATTTGAAACACCAACAGCCAAGAATCTTGAAGATGCAGGTGTTAAGATTTAAAAATATGAAAGAATATAAAAAATTTACAACAAAACTGGCCGCCATTCAGCCATGTTTAATTTTTTTTTTACAAAATCTGACATGCATATTTACATAATGTCTGATGAATGTTAAAAATCTGAAACACCAACAGTCTAGAAATCTGGAGAAACAAATGGTTATGCACAACAAGAGGCATCTCAGCTTAGACATCTCTGCCCAGGGTCACTGCTTTCAGGGGAAGCTAAACATAAGTCAGGAAGTGTTACTGCTAGTGACCTTGACCTTGAAGATATGACAATGGGTCAAGGTCATAGCACGCCTCTGAGTCATGAGCAATAATCATACCAAGTATGAATAAGATCTGTCAATCATACAAAATTATATGGACCAGACAAGGGCTGTATAATAATATCAAAGTTTTGCTGCCTGCGACCTTGATTTTGATGACAGGACCATGGATCAAAGTCACATTACACTTTTGAATCCTGAGAAATAATTGTAGCAAGTATGAATAAGATCTGACAATCATACCAAGGAATATGGACTGGACAGGGGCTGTATAGCAGTATCAAAGTTTTGCTGTCTGTTACCTCGACCTTGATGATATGACCTTGGATCAAATTCATGATACACCTTTGAGTCATGAGCAATAATTGTCCCAAGTATGAATAAGAGCTGTCAATCATACGAACTTATATGGACTAGACAAAAGTGACAGTGAAATGTCAAAGTTTCTCTGTTACATAACATAGGACCTGTGACCTTGACCTTGAGGGGCACATACCATATTATAAATTGAGATGCACTGACTTTGATAATACATATTGTTATAAAATTTTGTCAACAAATATTCAGTGGTTAAGAAGTTATGGCCCAAACAAGCAAAAGTTAACAAACAATGAACGACGGGCACAGGACAATCGATGTCATATGCAAAAGTGATGGCAAAAGCTTACCCTGACTTCTAGTCAGGTGAGCTAAAAAAAATGAAATGTGTATATCTTTTACAAAACAAAACGTTTGCAGCTGGTGCTGAACACATGTTTAACAACAGCTTGAAATCAAAGTCTTTCAGACTTATAGCATTTAAAATGTTAACCTGTAAATAAATATCCAAAACTAAACTTGCTTACAGCAGGAAGTATAAATTACTAAAGCAAATCGCTTCTCAATTACAAATAGTTTGGCAGCATATTTTCTTTATGTTTATACTTGCACTTTTGTGTCATAATTTTAACAAGAAAAATGTTACTAAGGTAACACATGCCCCCCCCCTGTGACCTTCACCTTGCAGATGCGGCAGAAACTATTATACACGACACATCTTCTGACTGTCCTTAACATTTGTAAGAAGTTTAACAACTGTACTATGATTCGTTTCTGAGTTATGGCTGAGACACGAATATTGACCGATTTTTAGTGTGACCTTGAAATGTGACCTAGACCTTAAATGTACGAACCCGGCTATGGTGTGTGACACATCCTCCCATCGTCCTTTATAATTGTGTGAAGTTTGATGACTGTGGCCCTAACGTGTTCAGTGTGACCATGAAATGGGACCTTGACCTTACGGACCTGGCTGTGGTGTGTGACACATCCACCCGTTGTCCTTTATAACTGAGCAATGTTAGATGATTGTAGCCCTAATAGTTTTGGAGTTATGCTTGAGACACGATTTGTGACCCTGAACATATGAAGGTCAATTGTGACCTCCACCTTGCAGATGTGGTGGAAACTATTATACATGACACACCTTCTGACTCTCCTTAACATTTGTAAAAAGTTTAACAATTGTACCATGATTCGTTTCTGAGTTATGGTTGACACACGAATATTGACCAATTTTTAGTGTGACCTTGAAATGTGACCTTGACCTTGAAGGTACGAACCCGGCTATGGTGTGTGATGCATCCTCCCATGGTCCTTTATAATTGTGAGAAGTTTGATGACTGTGGCCCTAACAGTTTTCGAGTTATTGGCTAGGACACACACACACACACACACAGACGGATGGACAGACGAACGGATGGACACACACACACTTCAATCACTATATGCCACCCGACTTAATAAATAACTTAGCAGACGGTTTTCAATAAGTTTATACTTACAGTTCAGCATCATCATTTTTGTAGTAATCTTCTGTCCATGTTGATCTTGTTTTATTGTACTGTTCTATTAGAGTACTTGTTACATTAACATTCAGCACTTCTGAAGCTGAAACATTTAGTATTTAATTAACTTTCTATATGACAACTAAGCCAAATCAATGTTAACTACACATAATTAATATATGGCAGCAAAAATCAGATTATTTAACCCTTAACCTGCTTTTTCTTTATTTTTTTTCACCAAACCAAGTTACAGTTGCTGTAAATTACAGCATCCATGACTTGATTTTATGAAAAATTTAAAAGGGTTGGACTTTTAAGAAGTCATTAACAAGCATATGCCACAAGATGGCAAAATTCTCTGCCCACAAAGAGAGAAGTGGATCAATATTTTGACACACAAAACACGATCATCTCAGTGTATGCCTTTTGAAAATCTGATTACATTTTTTCAAGTTAACGCATTCACAAAGTCATTCTCAGACAAACACTAAGTTATCAACAAGAAGCGGCATAACTCCTATGAAAGCTCGGGAAATCCAGCGAATATTAAACTTGTCCAACCTCTTCTCACAATGTAGGCCCTGTAGCAAGTTTCATAAAAATATGATTACTTTTATTCAAAGTTATCGTGTTCATGTGTCATTATCAGACAAGTTCCAATAAAAAGGAACATTACTCCTAAAAAAGCCAGGTCAATTTGATGGACATCAAACTTAACCTGAGATTTTCTCCAAATGTATGCCTATAGGAAGTTTTGTGATAGCCTGATTACATTTGTTCAGTTTATCTCATTCACAAAGTTATTATAAGACAAACACTAAATTTCAAACAAAAAGGGCATAACTAATTTGTGGAAATATCAAACAATGCATGCATGGACACACAGACAGATGCAGCCATGCACATGGACACACACAGGGCCCATTTCTATATCCCACCAAACTTTGTTTAAGCAGAGGAAAATAAACAAATTACTCCTATTTTGAAAGGCATTTAAATTACTGATACTAAATAGTCTGCCCAAATTATGCTAATATGACCAGATTATGGGTTTATTTGAATAATTTTTCACAATAAATGTCTCCATAAACCCCCAATATCAAAATGCTGTGAAACAGAGTACTATCTGAGCTTTCAGATGTTAGGAATTGGCCAGTTTGGGGTGTATAGTTTCAAAATATTCTCACATCTAGCCAAACCATGGTTGTCCTTATAGTCCTATGACCCACACCTGTTGAGCCTAAAAGGCCTGATTTGTAGGAATATGTTTTGTAAACAAGAGGCCCCACGGGTCCTGAAACGCTCATCTTGAACAGAACACAATATAAACAGAGTCCAAGAATGAGTCTACATTTAGCAAACCATTTCCATAGGATACACTGTCAATCCTTGAGCCCCACAAGAGTGACAAAAATAATCCGGGCATCATGCCTTTTCTTCAGTTGATCATAATGTAAAATGTAGAGCTCCTCTATGAAGCCCCTTGATACAACCTATGTGGATCAATCTTAGTTACACACCTCTACAGGGTACTGAATACAAAATTTTTAATTCTTCAGCAACATGGTCAATTCCATTTCCCATAGGGAGCCCAAATATTATCCCAGGCTCTCGATTTGAACACAGTTGAATCTGACTTCCCTAGAGATGTTGTGTACCAAATATGAAGGCATTCTGACTGTTGAATCTGAAGATAGAAATTTTAAAGAAATTTCTTCATATTGCACTAAGTCAAAATTTGGGATACCATACCGAGCCCAAATATTAACCTATGGATCCGATTTGAACAAACTTGAATCTGCCCCCCCCCCCCTAGAGATGTTGTATACCAAATATGAAAGCACTCTGACTAGTGGATCTGAAGAAGATTTTTGAAGAAATTCCATCATATTGTATTAAGTTAAATTTCAGGTTCCCATATGGAGGCCAAATATTAACTCAGGCACTCCAATTGAACAAACTTGAATATGCCCCCCCCCCCCCCCACCTCCTAGAGATGTTGTATACCAAATATGAAAGCATTCCGACTGGTAGATCTGAAGAAGAAGAACAATCTTGAATCTGACCCTCATAACAATGATGTACACCAAACATTAAAAGATTCTGACTGGTGGTTCTGAAGAAGATTTTTAAAGAATATTCCCCATATTACCCTATGTTAAAAATTCGGGCTCCTTTATTGAGCCCAAATATGAATGAATGGGCTTTATTTTAACAAACTTGTATCTGACACCCCCCCCCCCCCCCCTATGAATGCTGTATACCGAATATCAAAAGATTCTGATAACTGGTTCTGAAGAAAAGATTTTTAAAAATTTTTTGCAAAATATGCGGACTCAGCATTTTTTCGATGCCCATTACAGAACACCCTAACATAACCGATGGCATTTTTTTTTTACCATTCAATTCTACTGGTCCTAAGGATACTTCATACCAAATAACAGTGCTCTGTTCCGTGTGGTTTGGGAAATATGGGCGTTTGAAAATATTTCTATTTTTAGCTCCCAGAGTTCCCATGGGGATGCGGGAATTTTTTTTTTTTGCATGAGTCAAGTACTTATGACCAAATAATACCACATACCAAATTTGATTCAATCCAGACCATGGGTTCAGAAAATAGAAATTTTGGGCGGGGCCAAAATTCTTACCCCTCCCATTACAAAGCCAAATATTGCTTCACGAACTTCGTTTGAACAAACTTGATTCTACACCTCAAAAGGAAGCTCCATAGCAAATATCAAGTCATTGTACACACACTGGTTCATGAGAAGATCTTAAAAATATTTTGGAGCATTTTTTGCCACTCCCTCCCTTTGGGGCTGGGCATGCTGAGTTGAACAAAAATGCAGTGCCCCTTCGAGACCATCACTCACACAAACTTTCACTTGAATTGGCCTAGTGGCTTCTTCAGAGAAGACCAAAACATGGTGTTGACGGACGACGGATGGACAACAGACAGAGAGCGATGGGATTAGCTCAGCTTTACTTTGTCAAGACGAGCTAAAAAACAAGAACCAAAACTATATCTCTATTGAATAACAGGGGTATTTTTTAAATGGTAGAAAATCCCACCTGAAGCAAGCATGGAGTTAATTAGCAGAAGCACCCTTGGATAGTCTTAATACACTCTACAATTACCAGTACACTCTATTTTAAGAGCAAACAAGTTACTAGTTCATCTCAATGGGATTGGTTTCGATAATAGTGGAGGTAGGTTGACATTGTAAGTTCAATGATCTTTTCCTGATAATAACAGAAATAGTCTTTCCGAATTGAAGCTGACTTGGTAAGTATGACATCGATTGATGATATCAATGTCATGTCAAGATATTATGACAAATATTTTATTGTTGGTGGCCAAATGAAATAAGAATATTGTATGACATTTACTAGTGATGATTTCTCTTGGAGATGAACATTGGAAGGGAAGGATTACAGAAAAAAGTATCTTCTAGTAAAATGGTGGTTCATGTATAATGTGCACAGATCATCAAGACAACAAATGGAGCAAAAAATGATTTTAAATAAATGAACTTATCTAGAAGAGGAAAAATACATTGCTACGCCAGGACAAAGAAATTTGATAACATATTAAACTAAACCTTTCAGGTATTGAGAATGTAATGTCATGTAATGTGAACACACAGAAAGTGGGAAGAATGTTTCTGTTGTGACATCATTGCCTTGTAAGAGATATGATTATAATTGCATATCCAAGAATGAGACAATGGGTCACTCTAAGAAATTATGAGCTATATCAAACATCTTTCAATACATTTTTCTTTCTTTTGGACATCTGCTTTGCTGAATATTGCAATCAACCAATTTTTTTACCATGCCAGTTCCTCTTTCAAACTGACAAACTACAAATCTTCTGACCAACCATTTAAAGGGACAATAAGCCATGAATTAAAAAATATAAGGTGACCATTTAACAAAACCCTAATTTCCATGATGCAAAAGAACCCTCACGACTTTGGAAGCAATTCGTTTATATCTTCGCAATGCTGTATCTTTGGAAATTCAATCTGAGTTGCTATACATTTTTGTGTGTTTTTCACGATTAGTTCTTGATTTCACAATATTTTATTTTTGTACTTTTGACTCATTGATGTTTAGATTGAACAAAATATCAAACTGACCGAAGCAATAACCTCAATATATTTTTCAAGGACCTACCAGTTCTTTTTCCACATTTTCCATTTTTCAAACACCTTCAAGGGCTTGGAGTTTCAGTTTTAAAATTCAAACACTTTTAACCCATAAATCACCAGACTGATTTTACAATAATAACTGCCTTACCGGTATATACTTGTAAAAAGCTGCAAATGATATAACAGTGTTTTTACAACATTGTTGTCTATTTCTAGAGGCAGCCAACAATTAAGACAAAAAGAATGTCAAGATAAATGTAGCCTACCAGTAGAGTTATCAAGAAAGAATACACTTGGCATGATTTTTGGAAACAATATAAAAGTGGCAGTTTGTGGCTCTCTGGGGATTTAAGGGTTTTGCATACTGAAGAACCTGTATATGCTGAAAACATTTTGGGCTCTTTCCAATAGCATTTCACATAAAACCGTATCACCATCTTGATTAAAAGACCTCCAAAGATGAGTTGTATTATTCTAGGTCCCTCATATCTGCCTGGCATAAAACAGTTGCATATTACATATATCAGTTAATAAAATTACAAACCTGATACTTGAACCGCTAATTTGGGAGGATTACCAGAGTACTGTCGCCATTCTGCATGGCATCTACAAATAAAGGTAAAAACAATTAACCAACTAACCCTTTAAGGCCTAATTACAACTTCCATATCTGTTACTGCAACAATACAACTTCCATATCTGTTACTGCAGCAATAGGGACTCTCCCATAAATTGTAACAAGACAAATCCTAATAGACTAAATAAATTCACTTCAAAGATAAAGCGAAGCACATCCACTGAATATGAGGTCTTTAAGTTGTGGTACCTGTACTTCAGAGAAAAGCCCAAATATGGGCTTCCAGCACTCTTCCAGTTAAGAACTAAGAAATTTTATGGAGGGTGACATACTTTCAACCTTTAAGTTTTCAGATTAATTTTATGTGAATAACTACTGTAAATACAGGTACATGGTTGCAGATGACAAAACAGTGTTTCAACATTATTGTTGGCTGCCTGTACAGGCAGCCAACAATGATGTAAAACACTGTCAAGATACATGCAGCCTAAGGACTAAGAGATGTTTATGGAGGTGACATTCTTTTAACCTTTAAGATCTCAGATTCATTTTATGTGAATAACTACTGTATATACAAGTACAAGGTTGCAGATGACTTAACAGTGTTTCTGTACAGGCAGCCAACAATGAGGTAGAAACACTGTCAAGATAAATGTAGCCTACCTTTAGAGTTATCAAGGATGAATCCACTTGGAACAATGTTTTCAGGGCAATATAAAAAGGCCTATTTGTGGCTGTATGGGGATATAAGGGTTAACAGAGGTCTGTGATAAATAGTATGTTTGCAAACACCAGTGGAATACAGGCTTGTACAAATCGTATGAGAAATCTGGGTTCATACACACTTTCAGAGATAACAATCAGTGGCAAGAGAAATCCTGTCCTGTGCAGAAATATCTGCCATCAGCATGCAAAGAGTTAACACACAGGCATCACTGGAACATGCTCAGCAAAGTCATTGTCATGAGTGATTACAAGATATGTTTGGGAAGCAGACTGTGAGAAACATAGCTTTTTTAATAAAAAAGATACTGGAATACAAGTCTTAGGTAAAGGATTAATTTATAAATTTGAGGCGTGAAAATACAATATACCTAAAATATAAATGAAACAATGACACTATAGTTTAACTTGACTGTGTGTAGTGTTTGATGAAAAGGATAATGTTCAATGTTTATGAAAGGATTATGAAATAAGACTAGAATTGTGATAATTGGGAATATGTTAATTTCTGTTCCATACATGCTGTGTTTTCAATAAGAATAATTTGAGGTGTAGACTGTACTAAAGAATTGAGACCTGGGTTAATAAGGCCCGCACAGTTAATGTCTGTCAGCCCAAATTACCAAGTTACAGTAAAATTATTCCAAAATGAGTCATCCTACCACAATGAAATTCATTCAGAAATGTAACATGTAGACTTTGCTAAACTAGATATCACGGAGATGGAATCCATCTCTGCGGGCCCCGCAGCAACTAACCGATGTTAGGTATAAACTGATGTGAACCGTAATACTAAAATATTTCAAGCAATAGGTAAAATCTGATTAAAATCCCTTCCTGGACATGAACTTGTCAGAAAAAAAACCCAAATTCTGAATAATTTGACCTTGAGGTCAAACTTCAAGGTCAAAGCATGGCAACCTTGGTACGCGACATGGCGTCTTGAGATAATCTACCCACATACCAAATATCAAAACCCTATTTATTAAGGGAAAAAATTTACAGCCCGGACACGAACTTGTCAGAAAAGAATCCCGAATTCGGAATAATTTGACCTTGAGGTCAAAGTTCAAGGTCAAAGCATGGCAACCATGATACGCGACACATCGTCTTGAGATAATCTACCCACATACCACATAACAAAACCCTATCTATTAAGGGAAAAATGTTACGGCCCGGACATGAACTTGTCAGAAAAAAAAAAAAATCTGAATAATTTGACCTTCAGGTCAAAGTTCAAGGTCAAAGCATGGCAACCTTGGTACACGACACGTCGTCTTGAGATAATCTATCCACATACCAAATATCAAAACCCTATCTATTAAGAGAAAAAAGTTACAGCCCGGACACGAACTTATCAGAAAAGAACCCCGAATTCGGAATAATTTGACCTTGAGGTCAAAGTTCAAGGTCAAAGCATGGCAACCGTGGTACGCGGCACATCGTCTTGAGATAATCTACCCACATACGAAATATCAAAACCCTATCTATTAAGCCCGGATACGAACTTGTCAGAAAAGAACCCCAAATTCGGTATAATTTGACATTGAGGTCAAAGCTCAAGGTCAAAGCATGGCAACCGTGGTACGCGACACATCGTCTTGAGATAATATACCCACATGTCAAATATCAAAACCTTATCTATTAAGAGAGAAAGATTACGGATGGACGGACGGACAGACACACGGACAGAGCGATCACTATAGGGCGTCCGCCTCTCGGAGGGGCCCTAATGAATCTGGGTTATGTGATGGTCCGGTGGTCATGGCTGACATATTTTGATTAAAATATGACAGTCTCATCCAGATATATCATACCAAGTTAAGCCAACCAAGTTACAATGAAATCCCTTCATAAAAACAACCTGTAGATAGTGCTAAAGGAATCTAGGTCACGTGACCAGGCAGAAGTAACGGCTGACCGAACGTGACCAAAATAGGAAAGTCTCATCTAGACATCATACTGAATTATCCTTCCAAGTTACAATGAAATCGCTTCATAAATATGAACTGTACACTGAGCTAAACAAATCTAGGTCACGTGCCTGTGCGTCCATCACCATTGACCAATCCCTGCTAATATAGGATGTTCTCATCTTGACATTAAACCGCATCATCCTACCAATTTACAATGAAATCCCTTCATAAATACAAGATTAAGACTGTGCTAAAGGAATCTAGGTAATGTGCCCCTGTGGCCATCACGGTTGACAAAACACGACCAAAATAGGATGTTCTCATCAGACATTATACAGACAGTCATCCTACCAAGTTACAATAAAAGCCCTTCATAAATACGACCTGTAGACTGTGCTAAAGGTTTTCGTGTTTCGAGTTCACGTAGCCATCACAGTTGACCGATCGCGACCAAAAGGGGATGTTCTCATCTAGACATTATACAGCATCATCCTACAAAATTACAATGAAATCCCTTCATTAGTACAACCTGTAGACTGTGCCAAAGGTTTTCAGGTTTAGGGCTTGCATAGCCGTCATGGTTGACCAATCGCGACCAAAAGGGGATGTTCTCATTTAGACATGACGTCGAATCTGCATATGAAATTTTGTGATGATCGGACAAGAACTACTGGGCGTAGTCTGTGCTAAAGAAAATGTGAACAGAGTCAAAGACTAACAGACTTCCGCACGTGTGATGACAATAGCTGATCTTGACTTTGTCAAGTTAAGCTAAAAATGGATTCAGTATAGCATTCTGTCATGACTTACTAATACTCAGTATGTTGTCAATTTTCATATCACACTGTATGACATGGCATAACATCCAACACATCTAATATGCCATGACTTTTCCAAAATCACAACTATATTTGTCATTTTTCAAGGCATTCAAGAAAAAAATTACATGACTTTTTTAGGATTCCATGAACCACTAAAATCATTTCATTTTCCTCAAAAAAAATTTTCAGTCATTTTTACTGCACTTTGGACAAACAGCAGAGTGTTTTCCTCAATATTGTTATATGAAGGAAATTGTTACCACTGATGAAAAGATAACACAATAAACAACAAATTCATTATGAACATCAGCCATTAACCCTTCGCCAACTCAATTAGAGGACAGAACTTACAAAAGAATTTCATTCTTTGACTCAAAAACATAAAATATGATCCCTCATTGGAACAAGCTCTTTCAGGTTCATAAGCTGTTTTTCACATCAAATTGATTGAAATAACAATTAAACATTAATGGTGATTGTTGAGAATAGTGCTGGAGATACTTGGCAAATATGTTATGTAAAAGTTAATTGAAACCTACAATTCTATATGACTGGTGGATTAAATTATCACTCATTCTTTTAACCCTTTGCATACTGATGATGAAATATCAAAATTACAAGCTGCAAAATGTTCTCATAATGCAGCTCAGGAGTGATCTCACAATTTTTTTTAGTATTTTCCTAACAAAAATAGTTTTATTCCAATGAAGAGTGATAAACTGAAGTTTAAAAATGAGAATTTTTAGTTATTCAAGAAACAGTTAGGCAAGTGTTATCTTCTGGTCTTATTAGATGAAAGTTTACTTCTTCACTTTGCAGGTATTTTATTGATAATCCACTCTGTGTATTGGAAATCATCATTTGTTTGATGGAATTCAATTGACTCTCTGAAACTGATGTCAACATGTCCAGTAAGTTCCAATTTCTAGTAACACCTTTTCCCCTGAATGCAACAACGAATTTAACCCTTTACCCAATGTAACGGCCAAAACCGGCCAGTGCTATTCTAAAAAATCGGCAATTAATTTTCATTATGTTTTTCATTTTTTGTCTCAAAAACATAGGTTACGACCACTCTTTAGAATGAGCTCATTGAGATCGTTCCAATGAGAGGTCATAACCTATGTTTTTGAGACAAAAAATGAAAAAATTAGTTATTCAAGAATCTTTTTTGCAAGTGTCGTCTGCTTTTCATGTTAGGTAAAGGGTTAACCAATTCAATCTTCTTTCACAGAGCTCAATGAGCTCTGTCAATCAGGACTGAAATGGTTAAATTCCCTGTTGCATTGATGGTAACATGTACTGCTTGAAATGTCCATATTCTGACATCGCGTTCAGAGGGTTAATAACACCCCAAAAAAATTTGTTCAAGGGGTAATATACAGGATAATACTTTAAAAAATAAAGTGATGCGAGGGCTAAATAAAGAAGTTGGAAGCAAAGTATGCTGAGCAATGATATACATTGTTCACAGATATATTTGGTAATCTTACCTCCATGGTTCAATGAATGGTTCCCAGCCAGATAAAGCTCTATTGTAATATTCTCCTACCATTTGGAATGTTGCTCGACCTTCTATGAATTTGAAAAGCTTCTGGGTAAAATTCAGTCCTACAATGAGTTGAAAATTACATTTCATATTTTATCTCAGAAAATATCGAAATACAACAACCATTAGGCCTAAAAAGTTAAAAATACATTTCTCAGACCCTCCCGCATGGTCCTTTTGGCTGCAGCATGCTCTATTTTTATAACCAATCCAAAATTTAAAAGAATAAAAATTAAACGGTTTATGTCTGATATTTTACCAAAGTTAGTAAAATTGAAAAATTTGGCCCTTCAGCACAAGGCTTTGCAATGCTTTAGTATTGCAAAGCCTTCTTGCACTCAAGGGACAAAATACACCACCACCCATGCTATTCTGTAGATTATGAGGCCTAAAACATAAAAAAAAAACAAGAACATGAATTTTTAATGGCAAACAAATAATTACAAAAATAAAAAATCAAATAAAAAAAATGCTCGACAACATGCAATTTCAAAGAAATGGCCTAAGAAACAGAACATCTATTTTGTGGAGCCTTATAACAATATGTATTTCCATTTAAAACATTACATGAGGTTATTTGAGTTTTAAAGGAATATGTTTATACTGAAAAACTGTAAATTACATTTTAAGAAAAAGATCAATCATTGCTTTAATACTATTCACCATGACAGGCATGCCTCATTTCTACTTTAAAATGTAAACAGAATAAATAAAAAAATAAGAGGCCTGCAATGCCAAGCGCTGCTAATCCCCTCTCCAATTGGGGAGGGGGGAGCATGGGTAGGGTTTTTCCTCACATATAATCACTCTAAACCCAGCCAAACCCATCTTGGAGGTAAAGAAATAAAAATATTTGAGGTCTAATTGACCAGACAGGGAGGGCTCCCCCCCCCTCCCTGTCTGGTCAATTAGACCGGGGGGAGGGGGGGGGGCATAGGGCATAATTTTTTTCTTCTTCATGTAATCTCTGTAAATCCTTCAAAGTGCATTTTTGAGCAAAGAAATAATAATGCCTAATTGACACAGGGGTGGAGGGGGGGTGGTGGAGGTGGAGGGTGGGGGTCATAGGATTCAAATGTTTTTCCGCATCTATGCACTCTAAATCCTGCAAAATGCATTTTGGATCAAAGAAAAAAATTGCCTAATTTGCACTTGAGGGGTGAAGGGGAAAGGAGAAGGGTTATAGGAGTCAAATTTCTTTCCACAAGTAGTCACTCTAAATCCTTCAAAATGCATTTTGGACCAAAGAAAGAATATTGCCTAATTGATACTGGGAGGGGTGGGAGAAGGGGGGGGGGAGGGGGTGTAAAAGGAGTCAACTTTTTTTCCATATGTAGCTAAATCCTTCAAAATGCATTTTGGACCAAAGAGAAAAATAGCCTAATTGGCACACGGGGGTGGGGGTGGGGGAGGGGTGGAGGAGGGGGAGAGGGTTATGTGAGGGTTTTTTTTACGCATGTTGGCACTCTAAATCCTTCAAAAGGCATTTTAAAGCAAAGAGAAAAAATTGCCTAATTGGCACAGGAAGGGAGGGTTATGGGAGTAAAATTTTTCCACATGTAGGCACTCTAAATCCTGCAAAATGCATTTTGGAGCAAAGCAAAAAAAATGCCTATTAGGCCAAATAAAAAAAATGAATTGATTCTCAGGCAATTTTGTTTTCAAATCAGTGAGGGAGGGAGGATTTTATTTTTATTTTTTTTTTTTTAATTTTTTTTTTTTTGTGTAAAGGGTTGAGTATACTCTCTAAATCTTTTTGCTGTCTTTCCACTTGAAAAACAGAAAAGGTTGTACTTTAGTGTAATTATAGTATACCTTTTATAACTAACTGCTTTTTAATGTATAGATCTGTCAAACATCATGATCCATTAGAATAGGCCCCAGTAACCAATGCTTGGGGTAAGATTCCTTTAAAATTGGAAGCATGGCTCTAAATGATTGGTTAAACTTGAGTTTATATCGGTGTTGCGGCCATTATTAGCCATTGTGCAGGAATATATGACCTTAAACAGCAGCAAATAAATAAATAATTAAATCATGATCCAGTATATCAGAATTTGCCTTGTTACAGTTTATGGGAGAGTGCCTCTGGGCACTCTCCCATAAACTGCAACAAGAAAAAACAATTTTCTGCAAACACAGCTAAATAATTATATGTCGAGAAATGTGAGAAAGTTAAAAAATTTATAGTAATTTATATATTTTTTATACTTACCAATGACCCAGACATAGCTGGTGCTAACTCTTAAAATATAGGGCCAAACACAAATTTTGCCCCCCAATCCCCAAAATTTGCATCTAAAACTAAAGAAAACATGTCCTGAGAGGCCCTCCACACTTCGCCCCCACTGCGCATGCGCAGTGTCAAGGACGTTCCGAAATTGGCGCCATTTATCATTCTAATAACCAGTGCCTGGTAAGCGCTATGTACTCAGCGGGGAGGCAAGAGTTCCCAACTCCTGGGAGGGCCATCCCCGTCTGGGTCATTGGTAAGTATAAAAAATATATAAATTACTATAAATTTTTTAACATTTTTATACTGTACCAATGACCCAGACATAGCTGAATAGTAAAAAGGCTGGAGGGCCAAGGACATAGAGCAAAATGGAATACGCTCAATAAAATAAAATAGAGTCATCCCCTGTAGGGAAAAGAAGTAATAGGCCTTACATGTATCTTTCTTATTTATGATAAATTAGAAAGATACAACACCTTCCAAAAATTGAGCTTCATACATCCATGTACTCTATTAATATCCAATAATCCTTATACTAATAATTTTTAAAGTAAGCCAATAATAAAGTAAGTCTAGAGAATAGAGACTCTTATACTCCTAAAAGTGTGTGAGAATTGCATAATCATGTTTTATAAACTTAAACTTCTCACTAAACAACCATCCCAATAACAGCTCAGAATTACTAACTCCGGAGGAGGTATCCCCTTGTTTTCATAGTAAAAACAGGTGACCCAAGGGAACACCCTCCCCCCCCCCCCCCTTTTTCTTGCCCTGGGTCAAATAGCCCAGAGCGAAGAGGGCAGCCGAACGGAGACACTGCCGAAACAGACAGCCTACCTAGCTATAGTAGCAACTGTTAAGTGAATGACATTCTGAGCAGTAGATAATAGACCTAACAATAGAGGCCTCCAGAAATGGACTCGATATTTCTGAGATAAAATTCATGAATGGATGGCTGAGCGCAATGAGCAGCCTTCAAAAATCTATAATAGCAACACTATTAATGTAAGCCCAAGAAGTAGAAGAACTCTTACTTCATGAGCCAAAATCTTAAGCACAACTGCTAAGCCAATGATATACCATAAGCAGTACGCTAGTTAATAGAATCCATTAACAATAAAATGGAGCGTAACGTCCTTCTACTAGACATCAAAGACAGAAGAAGCTTACGCCCTTGTAATAAACAGATATCTGTTTATAAATACATAAACTGTACTCGGAAAGAGTAAAGGCCTATGCCCATACGAAGACGGAAGGACCTTAAAATAATAGGTTCCGGATAATAGGAGCCTAACTCTTATGCAACAATCCAACCTAAATAGTAACGGAAGTATTGATTCCGAAACTATGAAAGTGAAAATCATCCATCGATAGTGCATGAAACTCACTGACTCTACAGTAAAAGAGAAACCAACAGAATTACTGTCTAAAAGGTCAGAATTTGAAAACTACTGTTTCCAGAGGCTCAAATGATTACTTAGCTAAATAAGAACCTGAAGTTAAAATCCGTATAGGAATTTAATCTAAAGATTCTAAGTCTATTTATCAAAAAGTTACTAACTGACTTAGATAAAGAGACAAAAGACTCAATTGTAAACTATCGTAGAGTGCATAGGTATGAGGTAACATAAACCTATAACCTAAATAACAACAGGCTGCAGTAGATCTTGTGAAACAAGTATACTAAAAAATAGCAATGAGTAGTATGGAGGGATCAACCATATGAACATAATGATCCCTACACCATGACGGAAGAGCCTCCACTTTAGTCGCATAGAATAGCGAAGAAGAGGATCTCCTATAGTAAGAAATCGCGTCCAAAGCTCGTCCAGTACAGTGCTTACAATGCAATACGGACCACACAACGGAATACATGAAGGTTGCGACCTTGCTGGTTGTGATAAAGATGACACGATTTACCCAGTGAAAAAAGATCCTCACATAGAGGAAGATTTCACGTTAAGATCCACAGTAGACAAGAGAGTAAATTACTCATGATCTCTGTGAAGATAGAGATGCTATCAACAGAAATGTATTGTGGTTGTTTATCTTAGCAATACCTGCTAAAAACAACAGCGCCGGAGGATACGCGTATCCTATCATTCCGTCCTATAGATCAATAGAGCGTTAACAGTATTAGCTCAGAGATCTGGACAAGCCAACACATACGTCTGCAATTGATTAGCCAGCTGTGTCATAAATAAAACATCATTGGGCGCTCCCATAGATAGCAAATCTGATTGAATACTTGTTTGTTGAGAGTCCATTCTGACAGCAACAAGCGACCCGTAAGAGAACGGGAGTGCGATAAAACAATCAGACGACCCAGAATATGACGGACCAAAACTGAACTTGGTGTACTATAACCAACAGACGGATTCTTTCCATTAAATTGAATAACGGAAACGAAAGAGTGCCTCCCTGGTTCCGGAGATACGCCACTACTGTCGAATTAAAGGACAGGAATTTGGGCATGCGTTTCTGAATAATGTTCATGCAATGACATAAAGCAAGCCTAAAAAACATTATTCCGCGGAAGTTAACTGATAGCTAAAAGACTGCGGAACCCAAAGACCCTGGCACTTCGAATCCGTAGGGATCAGTATATATCCCAATCTGTTTGACTGGCAACCGTCATAACAGCCACACTCGGGTCCGGCAACTGCGGCGGCACTCTCTGAGTCAACCACCGAATGTTTGCCCCAGTCTGAATCTCTTGTAACACTAGATAGACAAGAGAATGTATAAATCAAGCAATTCATGGATTGCCGGAAGTTGCCGTCGAAGAGAAGCTCCTCCGAGAACGAAGCGACTCTGAGAGAGTTCTTAACCTACTATCCACGCGTGGATGTAGCTAGGGCTGCATCACGTCTAACCAACTCCAATCAGCCACTGAAGGGCGGAGTTATACGTGAACAAACTTCTGCCCTCAAAAGAAATTACATTGAGAATAATATCCCGTAAATCTTTTCTTGAAGACGTAATGATAACGCCTCAGTAAGGCGGATTACGTATAATAAAGCGTCTAAGTTAAGTCTACTATACATAATGTCGTTCCCAACATTGAAATTGGAAAAGACATAAACGGTGAAAAAGAATATATGCAGTCTTTAATCACACCGTCTAGATGCATATGAACTCTCGGTATGCCCTGCTCTGCCAAAATAAACTATATGTAAAAAAGATAAAATGGCAGAAATGAGCCACGCGGACAAGAAACTAAACTATCATGCTTAGTAGCAGGCTTGTATATATATATAAATATATAGCGTCGAAAAATACAACACATGTTGTAATTACAATATTGGACTGCGTCGGTAAGTCAGGGACAAAGTCCCTGTACCGATCGAAAAATCCGAGTCCAATGACGCTATAAGTCTCTTATCCAAGATCGCAGCAATGAAGTCCGAAAAAAAATCACTGGAAGAAATGCCAGAAGATATGAAAGGCATCTTCCGATACTACTAAAGGGAAAACTCGAAATCTTTCGAATCCCTTTCGCCATCCTGTCGGACCCTATAAAGCGTTCGGTCGTCCGTAGCTTGATGCAACCGCGGACCGCACCGACCCAGCGCCGTCGGATAATTCCTGATTCGACCGAGAAACCGTCAATTGCTGGGATGCTGCGAAACAACTGTGCTAACTCGGATAGCACGTCCGTCACTGAGGCCTGAGGAGCAGCGGTCTTACAATGCATTGCCGCAGGAAGCTCCGAGATCGTTACCCCGTGCATACTTCCAATATGCGAGCGAACGGAGTGTATAGGCCTCGTGTCCCTTGGCTACCGGATGGTGCGACCTATTCGCTGTGGAATCACTGAATGCCGAAACTGATCGGATACTCGAGGTCACGTAGCCAATGTGCGGTCATGTGCCCTGCTGTGAGGATGAGGAAGCATTAAAGACAGTCTCTCGGACTGTCAATATAACGGAGCGTCCCGAGCAACGGACATATGCTCCGAATGAAAATATCTGAACCACAACATGCGGTCCCCTATGTTGTTGGCTTCCTCCGATCTGTCCTCAATCTGCCGTCACTGGGTGAGTACTAAAGTAATTAAAGTGCTCGCATCACCCAAATCTCCTTCCTAGACCGCAACGGACGAACCCGGCAGCCGAACCATTCGATGAATGTACGCTACACCGGGTGAGCTAGCGAATGTCACTCCGTAAGCGATAGACATATTCCATGAGCACTTATTGCCGCTAACTCTTCATTAACTATGACGACAGAGGCACACTTTTGAAAGACATCTCCATAACTCTTCGAACAAGAAACCAGAAATGCTTGGATAGCAAGCATAAAATAATAATATATATAGCGTCGTTCAATAATTCGAAAGTTTGTGTGACATTATTGGACTATGTCGGAACTGAGGGACGATGTCCCTGAACCGAACCAAAAATTTCTAAGTCCACCGACGCTATCAGTTTCTTATCCGGCATCGCAGCATATGTTGTTCCGAAAGGGAAAGCTTGAAATCCACCGAATCCCTTTCAGTATCCCGTCGGACTGGATGAAACTTTCGGACGTCCGTACCCGCTTCCGCGGAGCGTCCCGACCCAGCATCGTCGGATAAAATATATGCGACAGATTCAGTTGATGCTGGGATGCTGCGATAAACTGTGCTATTAAGGAAAGCACGTCCGTTCCCGAGGCCTGTGCAGTAGCGGACTTACGATGCATTGCCGCTGGAAGCTCCGTGTACGTTGACTCCCGCATACTTCCTATGCGAACGTCCGGAGTCTGCAGGCCTCGAGTCCCCGGCTACCGACCCAGCGCTGTCGGATAATTCTCGATCCGACACCGTTTCTGTCGGCTGCTGGGATGCTGCGATAAGCTGTGCTATGTGCACAAGAATGTCCGGCGTCGAGACCAGCGGAGGCGCAGTCTATCGCTGCTTCGCCGAGGGCAGCTCCGCATCAGATGGCTCCCGCATACTTTTCCTATGCGAACGTCCGGAGTCCATCGGTCTCGAATCCCTGGCTGCCGGATGGTGTGACCTGGTCGCCGAAGAATCCTTGATCGGCGAAGCTGGTAATATATCGGCGGTCACGCAGCCAAGGAGCGGTCATGTGCGCTGACGAGAAGAGGAAGCCTTAGCAGTCTCAGCGGACTGCCTATACAACGGAGCGTCCCGAGCGACGGACGTATGCTCCGCTAACGACACATTTGTACCACAACATCTGGGGCCAGATGTTGTTGAACGAGAGAGGGGCCTCTCTCGCTTGCCGTCCGGATGGACCGGAACGAGCTATGAACCGGACTAAAAGGCTTCCTCCGTTCTCCCTCCGATCCGCCGTCACTGGGTGTGCATTAAGTTAATTTTATAGTGCTCGCATCACCCCAAAATTCCTTCTAGACCGCAACGGACGAACCCGGCTGCCGAACCATTCGGTGAATGGACGCTACACCGGGCGAGCTAGCGGACGTCAAAGGCCGTCGAACCTACTAGGGTCCTCTTAGGCAATTGGCGTATTACATGAGCACTTTTCCGCTAGCCCTTCATTAATTGTGACGACGGAGGCACACTGTTGGAAGACATCACAGATACATCACCCTAATCTTGATCATCTGAAATAGAAATTGATAAAGTAGAGTGACCCTGCGGGGAAAGGACCGGAGTGTCCAAATCCCCAACAACATACCGTGACATACGCTTCCCATATTGTCATCGAAATCATACGATACAGGACCGGAGTTAATGCGAGTACACTGACCACATATATAATGATAATAAGGTCAGAGGAAGACTTCCTCTTAAAACAATTGATCAATATCCTTTCAATGTGAAAAGAAAACAAGTCCTGGTACTCGCACTAACCCCTGGCAATCAAAATACATAATAATAATATGATCCATTAATATAGAAAAAATAATTGAAATCAAAATATTTTGAAAAAATATTTTTTCAGAACAGCCCAAGTTTCTGAAAAGTAACGTTGAGCCCCAATGGATCCCAAGCCTAAGTGTGGACAAAAATTTTAAAAATATTTTAAACAATTTATTCAACACTTACGAACAATAATAATGTATCTAGTTATGATTGAAATAACATAAAGATATTATTATTTAGAAATCCCCCCCTCACACAGAGGGCTGTTGTAAAAGTAAACAATGAGTGTAAAAACACTAAAATAAGACTCCAGGCACCCAGGCCCGAAATCAGTTACCAAAAATACACCATCTGATGCAAAACAGAGACTTCCAGGGAAGAAACTGCAGAACATCAGATGGTAGATGCAGAACACAACGCCTAACCACCCGTAGGTGAAGACGTAAACATGGGGAAAGAACAGAATTCATTCTGTTATTCAGCTAAACTCCCAAGAAATTTTAGTAATAATAATTACAGAAATTATGCCAAAAGCATGGGAGAATAGCAAGGGGGAACTTAAAGGACAGGGAGAGAGGAAAAACACTTGAAAAAACAGTGTAACTAAATAATCAGAATGACAACAAAATGGCTGCTGCCTTGAAAATAGGTAACTTAACATAATTTCATTAAAAAATTTTAAGTTACAGCCCTGATAATATTCTGTCACACATTCTTTTCCTCTCCTCCTTTTCTATCCTCCTTAGAATCACCATTTCACTAATATTTATGTGTCTGGCATCATTTAAACTGAGATTTAAAAGCACAAAGATCAGTCAGATGTTAACTGATGAAGGGCCAAACTTAGAATGATAAATGGCGCCAATTTCGGAACGTCCTTGACACTGCGCATGCGCAGTGGGGGCGAAGTGTGGAGGGCCTCTCAGGACATGTTTTCTTTAGTTTTAGATGCAAATTTTGGGGATTGGGGGGCAAAATTTGTGTTTGGCCCTATATTTTAAGAGTTAGCACCAGCTATGTCTGGGTCATTGGTACAGTATAAAAATATGACCATTCCAAGTTTCACAAATTCTTAAAAAAACATGACATAATAAAAATGTCTAATGAGGAGGTTCAAATCCAACGAGGGAGGCCCTGAGAATCAAAACATTATTTTTTTTTAGCCTAATTGGGATGTGGAGGGGAAGGGGGCAATAACTCCGACAATTTTCATTGGATAATGGTGTTCATCGAACTTCAGGTAGAAATTGTTCCCAAAGAGTTATGTACCAAAAAAAAAATGATGTTTGGTTACTAATGTTTACGTTATTCCATAAACAAGCATTACACAATATTTTTTTAAATTAGGGCAATAACTCTCATAATTTTCATGAAATATCACTGGTCATCGAACTTGATGCAGACATTGTTGCTATAGAGACATATAGCAAAAAGAAATGAAATCTGTTTTTTATTGTTAAAGTTACCGCATAAACAAGCATTACACTATATTTTTCATTAAACAACGGGCAATAACTTCAATAATGTTCAACGGATATCGCTTGTCATTGAACTTAAAGTAGACATTGTTGCTATAAAAATTTGTTAACTATTGTTCAAGTTATACCATAAACAAGCATTACACGATATTTTTTATTAAACAAAGGGCAATAACTCCCATAATTTTTATCGGATGATGCTAGTCATCGAACCTGACGTAGACATAGAGACATATTCCACATATAATTGAAAATCCATTAACTACTGTTCAAGTTATGTCGTAAACAAGATTTAAAGAATATTTTTATAACAAAGGGCAATAACTCCCATAATTTTCAAGAGATACTGGTGGTCATCAAACTTGATGTAAACATTGTTGCTATAGAGACATATACCAAAAGGAATTGAAATCTGTTAACTATTGTTCAAGTTATGCCATAAACAAAGTTTGGACAGACAGACAGATGGCGCTCTATGCCATATCCTTCTCTTGCAGGGGTGAGGGGGGGGGGGGATAATAACAGCACCCCTCCAAGGCCTGAGGCACTCGCTTGGAAGAGGTTTTTGAGCCAATAGTTCCTTTTACCACTTTTCAACCATGGAATGGATGGGGGCAGTATATCTTACATGTAAACAGATTTAACATAATTTGATTTGAATATTCGCAAATGAACTTTCAACAAACTGAGAACTAATTTTAAAATTGTCAATGTTCTTACAAAACACACACTCACTCCACCAGCAAGGGGAATGCTGTGAATTGGTGCATTGCTTGACTTGACTTCTGTGGTAAACAAGTTCTGTTTTGCCAGCCATTTGTACTGCCACCAAGTGTGGTCACACTTTTTTGAGCTCCTGCTGTTTCATAATTTTCTACTGGACATTTTTGGATTTATCTGCTGGAAATTGCAGTACATATTCCTTACAAGTTGTGCATTATTTTGAGGTGACTTTGAAGATAAAATTTTTCATCATTTTTGTGTTTTTTAACAGAAAAAAACTCTGAAATTAACTGAATATTTCTCCATCTTGGATTCTTTCCTCAAGTGCAGAGTTAATCCTGATTATAACACCTATTGTTCTAAACCAGATTGGACTGTTAAACCCATTTGCCACTCTATTCACTGCTAATGAGAGACACAACTAGTGCCATTACATTCATGTGTTTCAGTAATGACAATTAAAATGTGTTTATTTAATTACACCTCAGATGAGCTCCATTCAATTAACAACACAATGGATCACCTTAAGCATCGACCTAAAGCATATGTTTTTAAAGCCTTGAAAAAACAAAGAATACTTAAACCAGAATTTTGTTTTACCAACAACAGCTCAGAAGTGAGGTATCACAGCTCGAAGTCTTCATATTCTGTAGAGGTGCTTCATACTAAAGTATACCAACCAAAGAGATTAAAAATTCAACACAGACAAGCAATAAGACCAAAGCCTATTAACTCTGGTGTGAATACCAACAACATTCATGTTATCAGCATAGATACCACTACTCTTTCCCAGAAAAAAGTACCTCTTTTGAACTTTGGACTACTGAATACAAGATCTGTTGCTGGAAAGGAACATGACCTAAAGGACTTCATACAAGACAACAATCTCAGTGTTTTGGCTCTAACGGAAACATGGTTGAAAGAAAATGATAGTGACAGTTTTTCTATTGGACAACTATTGCCACCAGGTTTCTCCATTTTACATAACTCATGGGGGAGCCGCGGTGGTGGTGTAGCTGTCATCCACAGCAATGCCATAAAAGTAAAACATCATCCTGACACCTATAAAACTCAGCCATCTTTTGAAATGCTAGACTGCCTCATGTCGACCAACAGTTCACTTCGATTACTCATAATTTACCGACCGCCACCATCAAAAAGAAACAAACTTACATCAGCATAATTTTTAACTGAATTCTCAGAATGTCTGTCCTTCTATGCCTTGTATGGAGGAGATATAGCTATTGCCGGCGACTTCAATATCCATGTTGACAATTTAAATGACACTTTTACGAAGCAATTTACTAATCTGTTCGATTCATTCGGCTATTCGCAACTGGTTTTGAAACCTACCCACAACAGAGGACACACCTTGGATCTAATTCTTGTTCGTCAAAGTAACAGCACGTCAGTACAAAACATCTATGTCACAGATCCAGCATTATCTGATCACTATGCAGTCTTGGCTAAATTGACACTAGCAACCTCCAAAATTCCTCCCAAGAAAATTACTTATCGAAAATATAAATGCATCAACATTGATTCCTTGAAAATGGATATTAGTTCATCAACACTGTCTCCAAATTATTTTTGTAGTAGTCATGGATCATCTGAGCAACTGTTATCTTTATTTGAAGAAACTCTTAAGGGCATCATGGCTGAACATGCACCACCAAAGTCAAAAGTTATAACTCATAGGGAAAGAGTGGAGTGGTTTACAGAAGACGTTAGAGCTGCTAAACGACAGCGTCGCAGACTTGAGCGTCTATACAACAAAACGAAGCTTGAGATTCACCGGCAGATGTTCTGCCACCAAAGAAATACAACTAATAAGATCATCAAAAAAGCGAAGAGGGAGTACTACAATTCTCTGATAGAGGGGTCATCAAATACTAGGGTGTTATTCTCGGTAACCAATAGTCTCCTTGGTAAAGAACAAAAAGTCATTCTCCCAGATCATCTAAATACCAATGAAATTCTGGAAAAATTCAGTGATTTTTTCAAAACCAAAATTCAGTTAATCCTGGATAGTATACCATCACGTGAACCACCAGAGTTTGAGCAACTTGACATAAAAAGAGATTTTTCCAGTTTTCACACTGTCTTGGAAGAACATATTCGAAAAATGATTTTGTCATCATCCAATAAATCCAATGATCTAGATGAAATTCCAACATTCCTTCTGAAAGAGACAATTGATCATCTTCTGCCAGCCATATCATCTATTATATCTGCATCCCTTCATGAGGGATTTGTTCCACGCCCACTGAAAAAAGCACTTGTTACTCCACTCATCAAGAAGCCATCTCTTGATCCTGACAACCTGAAGAATTATCGACCAGTATCGAACCTCTCCTTCCTGTCTAAATTGTTGGAAAAGGTTGTTGCTTCACAACTCAAAAAACATCTACATGAAAATGATCTTTTAGAGCCTTTCCAGTCTGCATACAAAGCCAATCACAGTACAGAGACAGCTTTACTGCGAGTCAACAACGCCATTGTTAAATCAGTGTCTGAGGGTAAGGCTGTACTGCTTGTTCTCTTGGATTTGTCAGCAGCATTCGACACAGTCGACCACAATATTCTTTTGCAGACATTGCCCAGCATGGTATATGTGGAACTGTCTTATCATGGTTTGCATCATATCTAGAAGGTCGCAGTCAACAAATATATATCAACAAGACCGGTTCAGAAAGCAAGATGTTAAAGTGTGGTGTTCCTCAGGGCTCAGTTCTTGGTCCACTTTTGTTTACTCTGTACACTTCTTCTCTGGGTCGTCTTCTTAAAAGGCATGGCATATCATATCATCTGTATGGTGATGATACCCAACTGTACATTACATTTAATTCATCTCTTCAAAGTGACTCAATCACTGCAGTCAGCAACATGGAAACTTGCATAAATCTGGTGCGGGAATGGATGATAGATTTTAAACTGAAAATGAATGACTCTAAAACAGAATTCTTAGTGATATCCGGGGTTCGCATGCCTACACCCACTGTTACATCAATTCAGGTTGGAAACAACATCACCATGAAAAGTGAATCGGCCAGGAATATTGGACTGATTATGGACTCAAATTTAAAGCTAGACATCCATATCAATAAAATATGTCAAAAATGTTACTGGCAGCTTCGGAATATTGGAAGACTGAGAACTTATCTTAACCAGTCAGCACTTGAAAAACTTGTGCACTCCTTCATCACCTCACAACTAGACTATTGTAATTCAGTGTTAGTGGGGCTGCCGCAGTATTTGATTCAGAAGCTTCAAAAAGTTCAGAATATTGCTGCTAGGATAATTACTGGTACCAAATGCTCTGAACACATAACACCTGTTTTAAGACAATTACATTGGCTTCCAGTTAAAAAGAGAATTAATTTCAAAATATTGATCTTAGTATTCAAATGTATCCACAAACTGGCTCCAGTTTACCTCCAAGAGCTCATCACTGTATACACTCCATCACGCAGTCTGAGATCTAAAGATCAAATTCAACTAGTCATACCTTTTAGCAGATCTAATCTAGCTAATGATCGTGTGTTCTCCATCGTGGGTCCAAGATTGTGGAATGCATTGCCTATTAGTGTCAGAAATTCAGAACTATCAACATCTTCAAGAGAAATCTTAAAACTTTCCTATTTACTGAAGCATTCTCCTGAACCTCCCTAGAGGAAACTGTAACATGTGACTCTTTATTTTCAGAAAAGTGTATTTTATTTCTATGAAGCGTTTTAGGGCACTCTTCGTGGTTTTACGCTTTTACAAAATCAATTATTATTAGTAAAATAGGACTCGGTAGGAATGGGATTTTTCTTGATGTTGATATCAACCAGCATTCCAAATGAACTTACGACTTGACAGGCTGTTAGACATGCCAAAGGAATTTGCATTGGATAATGGGTAAAATCTAAGATAGCTGTCATTTTCCTTGAAATGGGATTGAAATGAATTCCTCACAAAGAGATGTCATCTCAAACATACATGTAAATAATAGGCAAAATTAAGATGGCAACAACAGCAGGTGTGTTTCTAAAAATCCAGTGAACAAACATTTGATAGCTCACATCTATCCACATCTAGCCTCATTTTCACAGGATTTTTCATGTCATTGATTAGGGATTTCTGAATTCCATGACTTTCAAAGAATTCAAGAACAAGAGAAACTGTGTGGATTATTTTTGCTATAATATGACAACACTGCTTTAAGTAAATTGACTTGAAGGAGTTTTTCATCAGTTGTTTGTACAGTGGAAATCCATTAATCGAATAGCCACTTTGCCAATGAAAGTTAAAAAATTTATAGTAATTTATATATTTTTTATACTTACCAATGACCCAGACATAGCTGGTGCTAACTCTTAAAATATAGGGCCAAACACAAATTTTGCCCCCCAATCCCCAAAATTTGCATCTAAAACTAAAGAAAACATGTCCTGAAAGGCCCTCCACACTTCGCCCCTACTGCGCATGCGCAGTGTCAAGGACGTTCCGAAATTGGCGCCATTTATCATTCTAATAACCAGTGCCTGGTAAGCGCTATGTACTCAGCGGGGAGGCAAGAGTTCCCAACTCCTGGGAGGGCCATCCCCGTCTGGGTCATTGGTAAGTATAAAAAATATATAAATTACTATAAATTTTTTAACATTTTTATACTGTACCAATGACCCAGACATAGCTGAATAGTAAAAAGGCTGGAGGGCCAAGGACATAGAGCAAAATGGAATACGCTCAAAAAATAAAATAGAGTCATCCCCTGTAGGGAAAAGAAGGAATAGGCCTTACATGTATCTTTCTTATTTATAATAAATTAGAAAGATACAACACCTTCCAAAAATTGAGCTTCATACATCCATGTACTCTATTAATATCCAATAATCCTTATACTAATAATTTTTAAAGTAAGCCAATAATAAAGTAAGTCTAGAGAATAGCGACTCTTATACTCCTAAAAGTGTGTGAGAATTGCATAATCATGTCCGTTGACATATGCAATATTCAAAAGCTATACTTTAAAAACTAAGACTTGAATGAATTTTATATACTTAAACTTCTCACTAAACAACCATCCCAATAACAGCTCAGAATTACTAACTCCGGAGGAGGTATCCCCTTGTTTTCATAGTAAAAAACAGGTGACCCAAGGGAACACCCTCCCCCCCACCCTTTTTCTTGCCCTGGGTCAAATAGCCCAGAGCGAAGAGGGCAGCCGAACGGAGACACTGCCGAAACAGACAGCCTACCTAGCTATAGTAGCAACTGTTAAGTGAATGACATTCTGAGCAGTAGATAATAGACCTAACAATAGAGGCCTCCAGAAATGGACTCGATATTTCTGAGATAAAATTCATGAATGGATGGCTGAGCGCAATGAGCAGCCTTCAAAAATCTAAATAGCAACACTATTAATGTAAGCCCAAGAAGTAGAAGAACTCTTACTTCATGAGCCGAAATCTTAAGCACAACTGCTAAGCCAATGATATACCATAAGCAGTACGCTAGTTAATAGAATCCATTAACAATAAAATGGAGCGTAACGTCCTTCTACTAGACATCAAAGACAGAAGAAGCTTACGCCCTTGTAATAAACAGATATCTGTTTATAAATACATAAACTGTACCCGGAAAGAGTAAAGGCCTATGCCCATACGAAGACGGAAGGACCTTAAAATAATAGGTTCCGGATAATAAGAGCCTAACTCTTATGCAACAATCCAACCTAAATAGTAACGGAAGTATTGATTCCGAAACTATGAAAGTGAAAATCATCCATCGATAGTGCATGAAACTCACTGACTCTACAGTAAAAGAGAAACCAACAGAATTACTGTCTAAAAGGTCAGAATTTGAAAACTACTGTTTCCAGAGGCTCAAATGATTACTTAGCTAAATAAGAACCGAAGTTAAAATCCGTATAGGAATTTAATCTAAAGATTCTAAGTCTATTTATCAAAAAGTTACTAACTGACTAAGATAAAGAGACAAAAGACTCAACAGTAAACTATCGTAGAGTGCATAGGTATGAGGTAACATAAACCTATAACCTAAATAACAGCAGGCTGCAGTAGATCTTGTGAAACAAGTATACTAAAAAATAGCAATGAGTAGTATGGAGGGATCAACCATATGAACATAATGATCCCTACACCACGACGGAAGAGCCTCCACTTTAGTCGCATAGAATAGCGAAGAAGAGGATCTCCTATAGTAAGAAATCGCGTCCAAAGCTCGTCCAGTACAGTGCTTACAATGCAATACGGACCACACAACGGAATACATGAAGGTTGCGACCTTGCTGGTTGTGATAAAGATGACACGATTTACCCAGTGAAAAAAGATCCTCACATAGAGGAAGATTTCACGTTAAGATCCACAGTAGACAAGAGAGTAAATTACTCATGACCTCTGTGAAGATAGAGATGCTATCAACAGAAATGTATTGTGGTTGTTTATCTTAGCAATACCTGCTAAAACAACAGCGCCGGAGGATACGCGTATCCTATCATTCCGTCCTATAGATCAATAGAGCGTTAACAGTATTAGCTCAGAGATCTGGACAAGCCAACACATACGTTTGCAATTGATTAGCAAGCTGTGTCATAAATAAAACATCATTGGGCGCTCCCATAGATAGCAAATCTGATTGAATACTTGTTTGTTGAGAGTCCATTCTGACAGCAACAAGCGACCCGTAAGAGAACGGGAGTGCGATAAAACAATCAGACGACCCAGAATATGACGGACCAAAACTGAACCTGGTGTACTATAATCAACAGACGGATTCTTTCCATTAAATTGAATAACGGAAACGAAAGAGTGCCTCCCTGGTTCCGGAGATACGCCACTACTGTCGAATTAAAGGACAGGAATTTGGGCATGCGTTTCTGAATAATGTTCATGCAATGACATAAAGCAAGCCTAAAAAACATTATTCCGCGGAAGTTAAACTGATAGCTAAAAGACTGCGGAACCCAAAGACCCTGGCACTTCGAATCCGTAGGGATCAGTATATATCCCAATCTGTTTGACTGGCAACCGTCATAACAGCCACACTCGGGTCCGGCAACTGCGGCGGCACTCTCTGAGTCACCCACCGAATGTTTGCCCCAGTCTGAATCTCTTGTAACACTAGATAGACAAGAGAATGTATAAATCAAGCAATTCATGGATTGCCGAAAAGTTGCCGTCGAAGAGAAGCTCCTCCGAGAACGAAGCGACTCTGAGAGAGTTCTTAACCTACTACCCACGCGTGGATGTAGCTAGGGCTGCATCACGTCTAACCAACTCCAATCAGCCACTGAAGGGCGGAGTTATACGTGAACAAACTACTGCCCTCAAAAGAAATTACATTGAGAATAATATCCCGTAAATCTTTTCTTGAAGACGTAATGATAACGCCTCAGTAAGGCGGATTACGTATAATAAAGCGTCTAAGTTAAGTCTACTATACATAATGTCGTTCCCAACATTGAAATTGGAAAAGACATAAACGGCGAAAAAGAATATATGCAGTCTTTAATCACACCGTCTAGACGCATATGAACTCTCGGTATGCCCTGCTCTGCCAAAATAAACTATATGTAAAAAAGATAAAATGGCAGAAATGAGCCACGCGGACAAGAAACTAAACTATCATGCTTAGTAGCAGGCTTGTATATATATATAAATATATAGCGTCGAAAAATAAAACACATATTGTAATGATAATATTGGACTGCGTCGGTAAGTCAGGGACAAAGTCCCAGTACCGATCGAAAAATCCGAGTCCAATGACGCTATAAGTCTCTTATCCAAGATCGCAGCAGTGAAGTCCGAAAAATAATCACTGGAAGAAATGCCAGAAGATATGAAAGGCATCTTCCGATACTACTAAAGGGAAAACTCGAAATCTTTCGAATCCCTTTCGCCATCCTGTCGGACCCTATAAAGCGTTCGGTCGTCCGTAGCTTGATGCAACCGCGGACCGCACCGACCCAGCGCCGTCGGATAATTCCTGATTCGACCGAGAAACCGTCAATTGCTGGGATGCTGCGAAACAACTGTGCTAACTCGGATAGCACGTCCGTCACTGAGGCCTGAGGAGCAGCGGTCTTACGATGCATTGCCGCAGGAAGCTCCGAGATCGTTACCCCGTGCATACTTCCAATATGCGAGCGAACGGAGTGTATAGGCCTCGTGTCCCTTGGCTACCGGATGGCGCGACCTATTCGCTGTGGAATCACTGAATGCCGAACTGATCGGATACTCGAGGTCACGTAGCCAATGTGCGGTTGTGTGCCCTGCTGTGAGGATGAGGAAGCATTAAAGACAGTCTCTCGGACTGTCAATATAACGGAGCGTCCCGAGCAACGGACATATGCTCCGAATGTAAAATATCTGAACCACAACATGCGGTCCCCTATGTTGTTGGCTTCCTCCGATCTGTCCTCAATCTGCCGTCACTGGGTGAGTACTAAAGTAATTAAAGTGCTCGCATCACCCAAATCTCCTTCCTAGACCGCAACGGACGAACCCGGCAGCCGAACCATTCGATGAATGTACGCTACACCGGGTGAGCTAGCGAATGTCACTCCGTAAGCGATAGACATATTCCATGAGCACTTATTGCCGCTAACTCTTCATTAACTATGACGACAGAGGCACACTTTTGAAAGACATCTCCATAACTCTTCGAACAAGAAACCAGAAATGCTTGGATAGCAAGCATAAAATAATAATATATATAGCGTCGTTCAATAATTCGAAAGTTTGTGTGACATTATTGGACTATGTCGGAAATGAGGGACGATGTCCCTGAACCGAACCAAAAATTTCTAAGTCCACCGACGCTCTCAGTTTCTTATCCGGCATCGCAGCATATGTTGTTCCGAAAGGGAAAGCTTGAAATCCACCGAATCCCTTTCGGTATCCCGTCGGACCGGATGAAAATTTCGGACGTCCGTACCCGCTTCCGCGGAGCGTCCCGACCCAGCATCGTCGGATAAAATATATGCGACAGATTCAGTTGATGCTGGGATGCTGCGATAAACTGTGCTATTAAGGAAAGCATGTCCGTTCCCGAGGCCTGTGCAGTAGCGGACTTATGATGCATTGCCGCTGGAAGCTCCGTGTACGTTGACTCCCGCACACTTCCTATGCGAACGTCCGGAGTCTGCAGGCCTCGAGTCCCCGGCTACCGACCCAGCGCTGTCAGATAATTCTCGATCCGACACCGTTTCTGTCGGCTGCTGGGATGCTGCGATAAGCTGTGCTATGTGCACAAGAATGTCCGGCGTCGAGACCTGCGGAGGCGCAGTCTATCGCTGCTTCGCCGAGGGCAGCTCCGCATCAGATGGCTCCCGCATACTTTTCCTATGCGAACGTCCGGAGTCCATCGGTCTCGAATCCCTGGCTGCCGGATGGTGTGACCTGGTCGCCGAAGAATCCTTGATCGGCAAAGCTGGTAATATATCGGCGGTCACGCAGCCAAGGTGCGGTCGTGTGCGCTGACGAGAAGAGGAAGCCTTAGCAGTCTCAGCGGACTGCCTATACAACGGAGCGTCCCGAGCGACGGACGTATGCTCCGCTAACGACACATTTGTACCACAACATCTGGGGCCAGATGTTGTTGAACGAGAGAGGGGCCTCTCTCGCTTGCCGTCTGGATGGACCGGAACGAGCTATGAACCGGACTAAAAGGCTTCCTCCGTTCTCCCTCCGATCCGCCGTCACTGGGTGTGCATTAAGTTAATTTTATAGTGCTCGCATCACCCCAAAATTCCTTCTAGACCGCAACGGACGAACCCGGCTGCCGAACCATTCGGTGAATGGACGCTACACCGGGCGAGCTAGCGGACGTCAAAGGCCGTCGAACCTACTAGGGTCCTCTTAGGCAATTGGCGTATTACATGAGCACTTTTCCGCTAGCCCTTCATTAATTGTGACGACGGAGGCACACTGTTGGAAGACATCACAGATACATCACCCTAATCTTGATCGTCTGAAATAGAAATTGATAAAGTAGAGTGACCCTGCGGGGAAAGGACCGGAGTGTCCAAATCCCCAACAACATACCGTGACATACGCTTCCCATATTGTCATCGAAATCATACGATACAGAACAGGAGTTAATGCGAGTACACTGACCACATATAGAATGATAATAAGGTCAGAGGAAGACTTCCTCTTAAAACAATTGATCAATATCCTTTCAATGTGAAAAGAAAACAAGTCCTGGTACTCGCACTAACCCCTGGCAATCAAAATACATAATAATAATATGATCCATTAATATAGAAAAAATAATTGAAATCAAAATATTTTGAAAAAATATTTTTTCAGAACAGCCCAAGTTTCTGAAAAGTAACGTTGAGCCCCAATGGATCCCAAGCCTAAGTGTGGACAAAAATTTTAAAAATATTTAAAACAATTTATTCAACACTTACGAACAATAATAATGTATCTAGTTATGATTAAAATAACATAAAGATATTATTATTTAGAAATCCCCCCCTCACACAGAGGGCTGTTGTAAATGTAAACAATGAGTGTAAAAACACTAAAATAAGACTCCAGGCACCCAGGCCCGAAATCAGTTACCAAAAATACACCATCTGATGCAAAACAGAGACTTCCAGGGAAGAAACTGCAGAACATCAGATGGTAGATGCAGAACACAACGCCTAACCACCCGTAGGTGAAGACGTAAACATGGGGAAAAAACAGAATTCATTCTGTTATTCAGCTAAAACTCCCAAGAAATTTTAGTAATAATAATTACAGAAACTATGCCAAAAGCATGGGAGAATAGCAAGGGGGAACTTAAAGGACAGGGAGAGAGGAAAAACACTTGAAAAAACAGTGTAACTAAATAATCAGAATGACAACAAAATGGCTGCTGCCTTGAAAATAGGTAACTTAACATAATTTCATTAAAAAATTTTAAGTTACAGCCCTGATAATATTCTGTCACACATTCTTTTCCTCTCCTCCTTTTCTATCCTCCTTAGAATCACCATTTCACTAATATTTATGTGTCTGGCATCATTTAAACTGAGATTTAAAAGCACAAAGATCAGTCAGATGTTAACTGATGAAGGGCCAAACTTAGAATGATAAATGGCGCCAATTTCGGAACGTCCTTGACACTGCGCATGCGCAGTAGGGGCGAAGTGTGGAGGGCCTTTCAGGACATGTTTTCTTTAGTTTTAGATGCAAATTTTGGGGATTTGGGGGCAAAATTTGTGTTTGGCCCTATATTTTAAGAGTTAGCACCAGCTATGTCTGGGTCATTGGTACAGTATAAAAATATTATTCAATTAATAGGAATATTCAATTAACAGGGTAATTTTCCTGTATTCTAGAGATAAACTTAGCATTCATTCTATTATAACTTGTTTGACAGAGCTCCATGAGCTGTCAAACAAGATATCATAGATTAAATGCCTGTATTGGATGTACCGAGTCAAATAGGTCTATAAACAAAGGAAAACTGGGGAGAGGCAGGGTAATTTCTTGACAGGTTACTAGATTTTTTATTCTATTAACAGGAGTTTACTCTATAACCTATATTCAATTAACATGTAAAATTTGTACTGAAAGTATGGTAAATGGTTTTGTGTTAGGAAATTATATTCAATTAACAATTATTCAGTTAAGAGATATCCAATTAAGTGGGCTACACTATAGTTTTACTACATAGAGGATCTCAACTGACTAACAATTTGATATGATATTTCTAAACCAAGTTCAGTAAAATCAACCAGATCTGAGGTTTACCAAAACTCAGATTGATTTTAGTGAATGAGGTTCAGGAATTTCAATTCAAATTACCCCAAAATTTGTAGATATTTTATCAATGTGTAATTACCATTCAGCACATGTAGCAGCTAAAACCTGACTGTGCTGTTCACAAAAGTCGCCAATCAAATTTTATAATGTTTCTTCAATTCTTTCCATGAAAACATACCTTATGACCCCTCACTGGAATGAGCTAAGCAAGTTTGTTCCAATGAAGAATCATAAGCTATGTTTTCGAGGCAAAAATTTATATTTTGTAGTTATTTAGGAAATGTTTTATGCAAGTGTTGTCTGCTGTTCATAATAGGTAAACACTTAATGAAATGTTGAGCTGTAAAAAAAGTTTAATTCAATTCTACTTTCTAAACCAACTCACTCACAATCTTATGATGTCAACGTTTACATCTGACATCATACATTTATTGGGCATGTTGTAAACAATATTTCTGTAATAAGCGATTTGATGATGATTAAGTGATCAAACTACATCTATAGCTTCTCTTTCTACTCACCATTCAGTGTCAATTCAGCCAAGGGAACATCCACACCCTTACAATCATCAATAAAACATAGGCAAATACTTGTGGCCTTCAGCTGTTAAAAAGAATACAAAATAAAACCCAATAATTATGTAGCTTACCATGAATCCGCTTCTAAAAAAAATATATCATCACTGGACAGGCCAATATGTAAATATTTTTAATAAAGGCCCTTCTTTGTATGGGTGGAGGAAGCCTGAGTGCCTGGAGAGAACCACCGAGAAAGGGCAAACAACTGTCAACTCCCCAACATCCTAACTCTGCACAAGGCAAGGCTAGCATTGATGGAAGACAAGTGTACCATGAACGTGCAGTACACCTTAGTCACTGCTACTGTGCCCTCCCCCCCCCCTCCACTTGGACCAGAATTTACGAATGTGAATGCCAGATATAATACTGTCCACAGCAACTGGGCAATTAAACTCTACAACAATTGGGCAATTACGCTATGCATTTGTACTCAATCTCAAAAATAATTTAACCCAACAGCCCAATAGAGGCATAAGAGTAAATTATTATCAATACTCACTAACTATTCTTTGCTCATTTTATTTTTGCTTACTGAAACCAGCTGTTAAAAATTCCATAAGTAAAATATTAAGAAATAGAGACTAAATCAAGAAAAAGGAACAAAATTAGAATCTTAGAAGCAATGTATTTATATTTCTTTTTTAATGGGTCAGAATTTGCAGTGCTGGGTTTAATAATACTAACTTTAAAATGATTCACTGAAACAACCCAGTGGCACATACAAGGTTCATTATGGCTATGCCCCTGACTTGAAAAGTTGAAGGGGTATCTTGTGGAGATCTCTGTCCATCTGTTTATCTGTCCATTTCTCCGTCCGATACCAACATTTTCCCTTGTATCTCAGCCACTATTCTGATTTGAATATTTGGTATTGTGATAAAGCATTATGGGGGAACGATATCTGTGTAGCATGAGTTTCTTCCACACATTTTTTCCAGAGTTATGGCCCTTTTTAACTCTTTTGACTTAGAAAATTTTTGGCGGGTCAGGGGCATTGGAACATGCTTTGCGCTCCCCTCTTGTTTAAAATTCAGATTGTTACAAAGGTAGGCAGGCCACAAAAATCCCCAGGGAAAATCAAATATCGGCAGGTCCACTTAAGTTAATCCAAAAGCACTGAATCAAGATTAAATGTAACAGAAATGTCTGAATATTGACTCATTTGCAAACTGCCAAATTATTACACTCACTGTGTAATCAGGTAACATATTTAGAGAAAAAAAAAGGTGGAGGGGTCCATTTAATTATTTATTGGAGTTTAAGGTCATTTTCAGTGTTCTTGGCTATATCATGACCACAACATGGGTATGCTGTAAAGTTTAACTAATCATTGATACCTATGCTGTAGACTTCACCCCAAGCATTGGTTTTGGGTCCGATTTTACCAGTAAAGCAAAACCTGTTTATTGAGTAAAGAAGCACTGCTGAACATCCTGGATGTCCAAGCAGCTCTCTGGTTCTGCCACCTTTGCCAGTAATCAAGCAACAGGTTAAATATGTATTAGGGTTTAATATATTCCCGGTTTTCCATAGCAACAGGTTAAATATGTATTAGGGTTTAATATATTCCCGGTTTTCCATAGCAACAGGTTAAATATGTATTAGGGTTTAATGTATTCCCGGTTTTCTGTAGTAACAGGGATGGGAATGAAACTAGAGGGAACTGTTTTAGTGAACTAAAACACGGCTCCCTTTCGATTAGTTCCATGCTTCCAACTAACAAAGATCAACTAAAGGTCAAATTTCAAGATCATGGAAGTTCAAGATAGAATGTGACACATCAGCCTGGCTGTTGCATTCATATGCTAAATATCATAAACCTAGCTGAACAATTCGATAATTTGACCTTGATGTCAAAGATCAAGGTCATCTGTCATCACAACAGTACATGATACAACGTTGTCTTATGTTGATACACCCACATGCCAAATATCATAAGCCTAGGTGAAAAGATGAAAAAAATGATAAATTTAAAGTAATTTGTATATTTTTTATACTTACCAATGGCCCAGACTTAGCTGGTGCAAACTCAATATTATCAAGGGGCAAACACAAATTTTGAACCCCCCCAATCCCCCAAATTTGCATACAATACCCAAAATTAAAAGTCCTATCTGGCCCTCCATACCTTTACTATTTGCGCATGCACAGTACTCAGGAAGAGACAGGAATTGGCGCCAACATCATTCTTTGTAGATGAGCCTACTAAAATAATAACTCAGCGGGGAGGTATGAGTGCCCACTCATGGGAGGGTCATCTTGTCTGGGCCATTGGTAAGTAATAGTTACTAACTGAGCTGGAGGTATCCATGAATTTGAACAACCTGCCAACATGCGGTATGTGATAGCACTTTGGCAGGTTGTTCAAATTCATGAATACCTCCAGCTCAGTTAGTAACTTACTTACACGCCAATTCACAGAATGCACGGACCCAGGTATGGCAAGTGAGTACAGGTGTTCAAGTGAAGTCACTTGAACACCTAGTCTATTGTTCTATCGATATTGCACGTCTCTTACCAACCTGGAGAAGACAAAAGAATTGGTGTGTAATCACAGTTACACACTTATCAATTATCAAGCTGGAAGAGATGAAGAAAAATCACACCCCCACTTTTGTTTGAAGGAATATTCTTCAAAACAAAGAGGGAAGCGCTCTGAAATCAGTGAAAAGCAGTACCAAATAATCAATATATATTCGCCCAATAGGCACCCAGATATTAATTATTATTAATTATTGGTGCTTAATGCCACTTCAGAAGCTAAGGCTATCGTGGCGATCCCGGTTATTAACAGTGCACACTTCTAACGTATACCGGAGGCAGAATACATAGATAGGTCAAAAACCGGTGATATAACGTGTACAACCATACACTTGTCCAATTGAATCCCAATGGAAAGTATCTGTTAGTGCAAACACGCTTCCAAGGCAACCAACAGGCGACCCCGTTGAGGTGTACAATTAATTCCAATAACAAAACTCCAATTGAACCGTGCGAACATACGAGAATGTGTACTGTCTCTGGTAGAAACCGGGATTTAGAACATGGAACAAGCTATAATTAACAGACTCATCACATACCATCCCCGAAATAATTAATTGTTTCCTAGGTCCGTAACAACCAATGACTGTTCGGAGAAAGAATATACTACTCCGAATAATGATGCCAAAAATTGAGAATGTATGCACAGACGGCCTATTGGAAGTTCCATAACTGATCCAAATAGCCCCCAAATTCTCATGAGCTCTGTAACGTAGAGCAAGAATTTATATAATCTGTTCAATAATGTTTTTGCCTAATAAATACACATATTATGCACGTAAGAAATGACATCCCACATGCACTCATCTGAATACAGTCTGTATCCATGGTATGACCAAGTGATACAAGTGTAACCAGGAAACTGAATGAATAATACAATGTTATTATGCAGTTATCTGAGTTATAAACTCATACATCATAAGAAAAGGCCAGACCGCTTTGAGCGAAACTTTTCAGAGTGGATGATTTGTTGGGGGGTTGGGGAGGGGTTTGACGGATAATTCCTACCGAACCCCACGCGCCTGCATTACTTGAATCGTTCTTGTGTTAGTTAGTAATTTTATTGATAAGGAATCATATGCTCGTATATAACATATATATGAACAACCACAGGAAACAAACCAACTAAATAGTGGAGGTGCCCATGAGGTAGCCGTTAAAACACGACCCAGCCGCCAATCGAGGGGCCATGAAAGGCATGAATATACATGAATGCATTCAAGGTTTACAGGAAGAAAACTACGTCCTGTCGTATAATCGCCTTTTAACACATTGGCAGGGGGGGGGGGGAGGGGGTTGACAGATAATTCCTATCGAACTCCACTCACCTGCATTACTTGAATCACTCTTGTGTTAGTTATCAAATAGTATAGGAATGGCAGGGCTCCCTCATGTCTGACCGACTCCATAATGACACTAAGGACGGAGAGGGACGTGATGAACAATAATACACCGAACAGACATAATATCCAATCTCTTGAGTGTAAATATAATCCGCAACAATAGATTGGATAGAAATGAAATGGGAGATGAAAACAATGTTCCGACACTCGAACATAAAAACCTAGATGAACTCCTTACGTTCGATCTGATATTAGGAAATATATTCCTGAGAAGGAATTTAGTATAGGCGTTTGAAGAAATGCTCATTAATCACACTAGGTAAATATGGCGTCATCAATAGGGCTTATTGCCTCATATAACTAACACCAAACCATACCAGTAAGAAGAGAATAACCTCCTCTAACATAATGGTACCATGTCCGATAAGACAATGAACTCAGCCTAGCTGAAGCAGCTAAAGGTCTTCCTATTCGTGAAGACAATAAAAAATGCTGATAACTGCGGCCTTAGAAGCTCACAAAGGAGACTTACAATGCCAGCCGTAGCTTATACGTCTGCATCTCTGTGAACACAGATATATATTGGTGTAAGTTATGACCATGAAAACTCACTAAACAGAGACTTACAATTATCATTGTGCAAGGTAGGGAATGAAGAGCCGCTATTTTAACATCCCTGAATTCCCGGAGACAGCAGTCTCAAGAGATAATTATTTCAGTCACGTCATTGCATAATTACTGAAAAACATCGCTCATGATTCTAGCTAGGCTACTATGGTGTAAACAATAAGACTCAAGTCTATGACACCTAGGAAAACAAACCAAAAAGCATTATTCCTTTAGTGGTTTTATTCCCAAAATACAGAGGTCAAAGCCTAGCTAATGTAGCTGAGAAGTCTTCATCTCCATGATGACAGATATCTCAGTGTAACTTGTGACCTTGAAAGCTCACTAAATGGAGACTTACAACCATCGTCGCGCAAGGTAGGGAATGACGAGCCACTATTCTAACAGCCGTAACTCCCAGAGACATTAGTCTCAAGGTAGCTACGCAGTTATGAATCTTCTTCTGCGTGAACACATATCTGTGTCACTTGCAGCCTTTGAAAGCTCACCAAATGGAGACTTCCAACAATAGCCGCTAATGTATCAGAAAAGACCGCTGTAACAGTACATAAGGCTACTCTGGTGTCCACAATGGCATAAAATGTCCTGACGCCAAGGAATACAACACCAAGAAGGAAAAGACGTACTTATCCCTCTAACAGCTCTATTCCAAACAAGACAGCTGTCTCAGTCTAACTATGCACTATGGAATCTCTATTCATAAAGACCAGGGCATTGCATTTCTTATGCTATTGCTAAGGCAAGGAAGGTGTCGTTAATCAGGACCAAAGGCCCAAGTCAGTAAATAATTAACTGATACCTGATGGAAAGCTAGATCTTCATATGATGAAAAAATAATGCATCCGGTAGGAGATGCAAGACAATAACAGCCCAACACCCCTAGGGTGAGGATGTAACAGTGGGGATAAACAGAATAGACATTCTGAACGACTCGTTAAACTCCCAAGAAATTTAATAAAAAATTTCAATAAAAAAAACAGCCAGAAAGCTTAGGAGTTTAACTGGAGGGTTCATGGAAGGATAGGGAAGGAACACATAATCAACAGTAGGTAAATCATTTGCAAAACTAATGATGTCAAAGCGTATATCCCGAAACTGGGTAACATGAAATAATTTTCATATTATTTAAAAGTTACAGCCCTGAACGTCTCAAACCATCGTTGTTCACTTCCATCATCCATTTATTGCCTTGAATCCACCATATACTTCATTGACTTGTGTCTGGCATCCACCAAAAGAGAGATTTAAAGCATAGATGTCAGATTTACTGACTTTGGGCCAAACAAAGAATGATGTTTGCGCCAATTCCGGTCTCTTCCTGAGTACTGCACATGCGCAGATAGTAAAAGTATGGAGGGTCAGATAGGACATTTAATTTCCGGTATTGTGTGCAAATTTTGGTGATGGGGGGGGGGGGGGTCAAAATTTGTGTTTGGCCCTTGATAATATTGAGTTTGCACCAGCTAAGTCTGGGCCATTGATTATTAGTGTAATGAAAGTGTCAATGACACTGTAGCTTAACTTGTCTGTGTGTTGTGTTTGATGAAAAGGATAATGTTCAATGTTTATGAAAGGATTATGAAATAAGACAAGAATTGTGATAATTGGGAATATGTTAATTTCTGTTCCCTGTATGCTGTGTTTTCAGTAAAAATAATATGAGGTGTTGACTGTACTAAAAATTGAGGGGTGGGTTAATGTGGCCCTCACAGTTAATGTATGTGGCCCTCACAGTTAATTTATGTCAACAAAAATTACCAAGTTACAGTGAGTGAAATTATTGCAAAACGAGTTATCCTATCAAGTCACAATGAAATCCCTTCATAAATACGGCCTGTGGACTGTGCTAAAGGTTTTTTTTAATTCGGGCCTGTGTAGCCATCACGGTTGACATATCGTAACCAAAATGGATCGTCCTCATCTAGACATTATACTGCGTCATCCTACCAAGTTATAATGAAATCCCTTCATAAATATGACCTGTAGTCTGTGCTAAAGTTTTTCGTGTTTCGGGCTCAGGCAGCCGTCATGGTTGAATGATCGCGACCAAAAGGGGACGTTCTCATCTAGACATTATCTGGAGTCACCCTACCAAGTTACAATGAAATCCCTTCATAAATATGACCTGTAGACTGTGCTAAAGGTTTTCAGACTATGGGCCCCTGCAGTCGTGACAGTTGACCAATCACAACCAAATGAGGACGTTCTCATCTAGACATTATATGGAGTGATCCTACCAAGGTACAATGAAATCCCAGCTAAATATGACCTGTAGACTGTGCTAAAGGTTTTTGGACTCAGGCAGCCATCAGGGCTGAATGATCATGACCAAAAGGGGACATTCTCATCCAGACATTATATGGAGTCAACCTACCAAGTTACGTTGAAATCCCTCAATAAATACGACCTGTAGACTGTGCTCAAGGTTTTCGCGTTTTGGGCTCGGGCATTCATCACGGTTGACAGATCGTGACCAAATAGGGAAGTTCTCATCTAGACATCATACAGAGTCATCCTACCAAGTTACAATGACATCCCTCCATATTAAATATGAACTGTAGACTGTGCTAAACGTTTTTGGGTTTAGGACTTGGGTAGCCATCACGGTTGACAGATCATGACCAAAATGGGACGTTCTCATCTAGACATGACCTCAAACCTGCATATGAAATTTTGTGATGCTCGGAAGAACTACAGGGTGTAGCCTGTCCTAAAAGAAAATGTGAACAGACTCAGAGGCTCACAGACAGACTTCCACACGCATGATGGCAATAGCTTATCTTGACATTGTCAAGTTAAGCTGAAAATGTAAATAATTTGACCTTGAGGTCAAAGGTCAAGGTAGGTCAGATGGTACATGACACATCGTCTTTTGGTGATATACTCACATGCCAAAAATCATATGCCTAGGTCAAAATTTGTTTTTAAAAAAGTCAATAATGTGACCTTGAGGTCAAAGGTCAAGGTCAGATGCATGTGAGGTCAACATCATATGTGGGTCATAACGGTACATCGTCTTATGGCGATACACCCACATGCGAAATATGAGCCTAGGTCAAATGATAAAAAAAATCAATTTTTAGCCCTGATTATTTCCTGCCACTCATTTTTCCTCTCCTCCTTCTATTTCCTCTTTAGATCCACCATTTCTCTAATATTTATGTGTCTGGCATCATTTAAACTGAGATTTACAAGCACAAATATCAGTCAGATGTGAACTGATGAAGGGCCAAACAAAGAATGATAATTGGCGCCAATTTCGAGACCTCCTTGACAGTGCGCATGCGCAGTGGAGGAAAAGTATGGAGGACCATTTAGGACATGATTTTTTCGGTTTTAGATGCAAATTTTGGGGATTGGGGGGGCAAAATTTGTGTTTGGCCCTAGATTTTGGAGAATTAGCACCAGCTGTGTCTGGGTCATTGGTACAGTATAAAAATATCAATAATTTGACCTTGAGGTCAAAGGTCAAGGTCATATGTCGGTGCTGATAGAATGTGACACATTGTCTCATGGTAATACACCCACATGCCTAATATCATACGCCAAGGTAAAAAGGTAAATAAGTTCTTGCCTGGACAAGCTTACTTGTCAAAAATCAGTAATTTGACCTAGAGGTCAAAGTTCAATGTCATATGTGGGTCATGATGGCATGCGACACATCGTTTCATGGTGATACACCCACACGCCAAATATCATAAGCCGAGGTGAAAAGGTAAATAAGTTCTCGCCCGGACAAGCTTACTTGCCAAAAAATCAGTCATTTGATCTGGAAGTCAAAGGTCAAGGTTATATGTGGGTCATGATGGTCCGCGACACATCGTCTCATGGTAATACACCCATATGCTAAATATTATAAGCCTAGGTCAAAAAATAAAAATGTTCTGGCCTGGACTCGGTTGTATGAGAAGAAGAAGAAGAACAACAACAACGAGGAGAATAATTCAGGGTAAAACAATGTCTCCCTTCAGTGAAGGGGAGACACAATTACACTCAGAACCAGGAACCGGGAAATATCCTGAAAAATATCAAGTAAATTTATGAGAGAAACAAGACATATTTATTTTCGTGAAAATTAACAAATTTTATTGGCTCTGCAGCTTCTGCCTTCTTCATAAGCAAAAGTTCTTTTCTTAAGAGAATCGTTACATCCCAAATCCATTTCCAACTCGTCTTCATTTTCAGAATCGCAAGTTTTTATCACCACTTCCTCCTGGCTTCAACTCCCTCTTCACTGCTGTCAACAGTCTACTCTGCATGAAGGCAAGGAGATTGGTGACAACAGTGAAGAAAGGGTTGATGTTGAAGGAGGTAGTGAATAGCGAGTGATACTAGTGATTCTGAAAATGAAGATAATTTTGAACTTACATGCAAGGGAACATCTTGCTGTTGAAGAGAGGAGTTCTCTGGAACTGACTGAGATATATAGTTTCTTCAGGAAGCAGGATGGTAAAAAGTTCAGGCATGGAAGGGCTGAAGAAATATTACAAAGTTATGTTGTGGCAGTTTCTCAATTCTGACAGTTCAGTTCATCACAAACAATGCCATGTTTGATTCCTGGTTCCATGCTATAGATTTCCCAGGTATCGTGACTGGCTTTTCCCATTGCCAGGATTAAACCCCCCTAATATGTATGAACCATAGGCTCTAACCAATCCCTGCTGTTCTGTTTACAATTTACAAATCTATCTACAAAACAAAATGTGTATAAAATTATCCTAGACCTTATTATTACTACTCACATCTATCCCAGTTACTTTTAGATCACTTTTTTCTTTAAATTCTGGATCTGGCTGACAATGTTCTGGAAGCCAGATGGCAGCTTCATCGATATTTCCATTAGTCACTTCTAGTGCTTTCTCACAGTCTTCTTGGGTGAATCCACATTCTCTAAGTCTCATAACATCATTCACTAAAATGATATCATACCACAAGATGTAATATTTATTTATTTATTTATTTATTTATTTATTTATTTATTTATTTATTTATTTAATTTATTTATTTATTTACTTACACTTTTGACAGCCAGGATCAGCTTGAGTCAGCCAGTTTTACAGAGTTCATGTATAAACTGAATTAGGTAGGGCTTAACAATATACACATACCTGGAAATTTTATAGAGGTTATAGTTTCTTTCTTTTTTGTTGCTTCCATTGCCTGCTTTGGCAGTGAGTTTAATATCGCTAGAAACATTTTCATGTCTGTATACGATAACCTTATATTCATAGCATTGAAACTAACCTGTAAAAAAAGAAAGACACTGAATGTAAATATTTCATACCATATAAGTTTTCCTTTAGTGAAAAAAAAAGTCTCTATAATTTAGCCTTTCTATCTTTATCAGTCCTGAGAGGAAAAATAATTCTGACCCGAGCAGGCTTCCACTTCAAAATTTGAAGTACACGGTTTTAATGAATAAAACTTATTTTTAAATCAATTTAGTCACTCTTATTTCTGTTATTCTTTAACAGATGGTATGCTGGATGATATTTGGTCATTACAAACTGTTCATGTGTATTTGCTTTGTTAAAAGTTATGGGAGAGTGCCTCTAGGCACTATCCCATAACCTGTAAAAAGACAAATCCTTACAGACTAAATACTCAAGATAATATGAAGACTTTAACTGAGGTACTTACACTTCAGAATAAAACCTATAAACAGGCTTCCAGCACTCAACCAGTTCGTAAAGAAATCTTTAATGATAATTCTAAAATAATTCTAATACTAGTTAAGAGTGGGAAACTTTGTTATCTATTTATTTATTTATTTATTTATTTATTTATTTATTTATTGGGGTTTAAAGACACTTTCCAAAGACAGGTTCACCTCGTGTCAGACAGTTTTCGGGTGGAGAAAGCCAGAGTAATGGAGAGCAACTGTCAGACCTGCAATGTACTAACTCCATGCAAGCAGGGTTAGTATTGGTTGATCAACGTGCAGTATGGCTTAGTACACTGCACCACTATGACATGGCCAATCAGGATAAAATGCCTTGCACAAGAACACAAAGCAGTTACCTCAGGCGGGGATTGAACTGTGGACCTTTTAATTTGAAGTTCAATTCCGTAACTAAGCCATCACTCTCTCTGTGGGAAACTTTGAGTTACGAAGAATAGAGGGGCAATGTAAAATAAAAGAGGATTTTACAAAGATGAGAGATAAGGGATCACTCACAACTGTGATCACCATAAAACTCGTGCAGCCATGCAAAAAAAAAACTAACTTACAAAGATAAAATGGATTGTGAATTTCAAATAAATGCAACAAATATCTCCTCAGTGAAAGCATGAGTAGAAAGTTACAAACTTTTTATCATTCCACATTTTTTCAGTCAGTTTTCTACTAAGCAACAAGTCAAAGAAAGGCAAAATCCTCCAGTAAATAAGAAGAGGGGCAATGCAAAACGTTTGCCAGTGCCCCGACCAACCAAAAAATTTTCTAAGTCGAAAGAGTGAAAAAGGGCTATAACTCTGTAAAAATATGTGCAAGAAACTCACGCTACACAGGTATAGTTCCCCCATGATGATCTATCACAACACCAAATATCATTCAAATCAGAGTAGCAGTGGCTGAGATACAAGGGAAAGTTAAAAAATTTATAGTAATTTATATATTTTTTATACTTACCAATGACCCAGACATAGCTGGTGCTAAGTCTTAAAATATAGGGCCAAACACAAATTTTGCCCCCCAATCCCCAAAATTTGCATCTAAAACTAAAGAAAACATGTCCTGAAAGGCCCTCCACACTTCGCCCCTACTGCGCATGCGCAGTGTCAAGGACGTTCCGAAATTGGCGCCATTTATCATTCTAATAACCAGTGCCTGGTAAGCGCTATGTACTCAGCGGGGAGGCAAGAGTTCCCAACTCCTGGGAGGGCCATCCCCGTCTGGGTCATTGGTAAGTATAAAAAATATATAAATTACTATAAATTTTTTAACATTTTTATACTGTACCAATGACCCAGACATAGCTGAATAGTAAAAAGGCTGGAGGGCCAAGGACATAGAGCAAAATGGAATACGCTCAATAAAATAAAATAGAGTCATCCCCTGTAGGGAAAAGAAGTAATAGGCCTTACATGTATCTTTCTTATTTATGATAAATTAGAGAGATACAACACCTTCCAAAAATTGAGCTTCATACATCCATGTACTCTATTAATATCCAATAATCCTTATACTAATAATTTTTAAAGTAAGCCAATAATAAAGTAAGTCTAGAGAATAGAGACTCTTATACTCCTAAAAGTGTGTGAGAATTGCATAATCATGTCCGTTGACATATGCAATATTCAAAAGCTATACTTTAAAAACTAAGACTTGAATGAATTTTAAAAACCTAAACTTCTCACTAAACAACCATCCCAATAACAGCTCAGAATTACTAACTCCGGAGGAGGTATCCCCTTGTTTTCATAGTAAAAACAGGTGACCCAAGGGAACACCCTCCCCCCCCCCCCCCCTTTTTCTTGCCCTGGGTCAAATAGCCCAGAGCGAAGAGGGCAGCCGAACGGAGACACTGCCGAAACAGACAGCCTACCTAGCTATAGTAGCAACTGTTAAGTGAATGACATTCTGAGCAGTAGATAATAGACCTAACAATAGAGGCCTCCAGAAATGGACTCGATATTTCTGAGATAAAATTCATGAATGGATGGCTGAGCGCAATGAGCAGCCTTCAAAAATCTATAATAGCAACACTATTAATGTAAGCCCAAGAAGTAGAAGAACTCTTACTTCATGAGCCGAAATCTTTAGCACAACTGCTAAGCCAATGATATACCATAAGCAGTACGCTAGTTAATAGAATCCATTAACAATAAAATGGAGCGTAACGTCCTTCTACTAGACATCAAAGACAGAAGAAGCTTACGCCCTTGTAATAAACAGATATCTGTTTATAAATACATAAACTGTACCCGGAAAGAGTAAAGGCCTATGCCCATACGAAGACGGAAGGACCTTAAAATAATAGGTTCCGGATAATAGGAGCCTAACTCTTATGCAACAATCCAACCTAAATAGTAACGGAAGTATTGATTCCGAAACTATGAAAGTGAAAATCATCCATCGATAGTGCATGAAACTCACTGACTACAGTAAAAGAGAAATCAACAGAATTACTGTCTAAAAGGTCAGAATTTGAAAACTACTGTTTCCAGAGGCTCAAATTATTACTTAGCTAAATAAGAACCTGAAGTTAAAATCCGTATAGGAATTTAATCTAAAGATTCTAAGTCTATTTATCAAAAAGTTACTAACTGACTTAGATAAAGAGACAAAAGACTCAATTGTAAACTATCGTAGAGTGCATAGGTATGAGGTAACATAAACCTATAACCTAAATAACAACAGGCTGCAGTAGATCTTGTGAAACAAGTATACTAAAAAATAGCAATGAGTAGTATGGAGGGATCAACCATATGAACATAATGATCCCTACACCACGACGGAAGAGCCTCCACTTTTGACGCATAGAATAGCGAAGAAGAGGATCTCCTATAGTAAGAAATCGCGTCCAAAGCTCGTCCAGTACAGTGCTTACAATGCAATACGGACCACACAACGGAATACATGAAGGTTGCGACCTTGCTGGTTGTGATAAAGATGACACGATTAACCCAGTGAAAAAAGATCCTCACATAGATGAAGATTTCACGTTAAGATCCACAGTAGACAAGAGAGTAAATTACTCATGATCTCTGTGAAGATAGAGATGCTATCAACAGAAATGTATTGTGGTTGTTTATCTTAGCAATACCTGCTAAAACAACAGCGCCGGAGGATACGCGTATCCTATCATTCCGTCCTATAGATCAATAGAGCGTTAAGAATATTAGCTCAGAGATCTGGACAAGCCAACACATACGTCTGCAAATGATTAGCAAGCTGTGTCATAAATAAAACATCATTGGGCGCTCCCATAGATAGCAAATCTGATTGAATACTTGTTTGTTGAGAGTCCATTCTGACAGCAACAAGCGACCCATAAGAGAACGGGAGTGCGATAAAACAATCAGACGACCCAGAATATGACGGATCAAAACTGAACTTGGTGTACTATAACCAACAGACGGATTCTTTCCATTAAATTGAATAACGGAAACGAAAGAGTGCCTCCCTGGTTCCGGAGATACGCCACTACTGTCGAATTAAAGGACAGGAATTTGGGCATGCGTTTCTGAATAATGTTCATGCAATGACATAAAGCAAGCCTAAAAAACATTATTCCGCGGAAGTTAAACTGATAGCTAAAATACTGCGGAACCCAAAGACCCTGGCACTTCGAATCCGTAGGGATCAGTATATATCCCAATCTGTTTGACTGGCTACCGTCATAACAGCCACACTCGGGTCCGGCAACTGCAGTGGCACTCTCTGAGTCAACCACCGAATGTTTGCCCCAGTCTGAATCTCTTGTAACACTAGATAGACAAGAGAATGTATAAATCAAGCAATTCATGGATTGCCGGAAGTTGCCGTCGAAGAGAAGCTCCTCCGAGAACGAAGCGACTCTGAGAGAGTTTTTAACCTTACTATCCACGCGTGGATGTAGCTAGGGCTGCATCACGTCTAACCAACTCCAATCAGCCACTGAAGGGCGGAGTTATACGTGAACAAACTACTGCCCTCAAAAGAAATTACATTGAGAATAATATCCCGTAAATCTTTTCTTGAAGACGTAATGATAACGCCTCAGTAAGGCGGATTACGTATAATAAAGCGTCTAAGTTAAGTCTACTATACATAATGTCGTTCCCAACATTGAAATTGGAAAAGACATAAACGGCGAAAAAGAATATATGCAGTCTTTAATCACACCGTCTAGACGCATATGAACTCTCGGTATGCCCTGCTCTGCCAAAATAAACTATATGTAAAAAAGATAAAATGGCAGAAATGAGCCACGCGGACAAGAAACTAAACTATCATGCTTAGTAGCAGGCTTGTATATATATATAAATATATAGCGTCGAAAAATAAAACACATGTTGTAATGACAATATTGGACTGCGTCGGTAAGTCAGGGACAAAGTCCCTGTACCGATCGAAAAATCCGAGTCCAATGACGCTATAAGTCTCTTATCCAAGATCGCAGCAATGAAGTCCGAAAAATAATCACTGGAAGAAATGCCAGAAGATATGAAAGGCATCTTCCGATACTACTAAAGGGAAAACTCGAAATCTTTCGAATCCCTTTCGCCATTCTGTCGGACCCTATAAAGCGTTCGGTCGTCCGTAGCTTGATGCAACCGCGGACCGCACCGATCCAGCGCCGTCGGATAATTCCTGATTCGACCGAGAAACCGTCAATTGCTGGGATGCTGCGAAACAACTGTGCTAACTCGGATAGCACGTCCGTCACTGAGGCCTGAGGAGCAGCGGTCTTACGATGCATTGCCGCAGGAAGCTCCGAGATCGTTACCCCGTGCATACTTCCAATATGCGAGCGAACGGAGTGTATAGGCCTCGTGTCCCTTGGCTACCGGATGGCGCGACCTATTCGCTGTGGAATCACTGAATGCCGAAACTGATCGGATACTCGAGGTCACGTAGCCAATGTGCGGTCGTGTGCCCTGCTGTGAGGATGAGGAAGCATTAAAGACGGTCTCTCGGACTGTCAATATAACGGAGCGTCCCGAGCAACGGACATATGCTCCGAATGTAAAATATCTGAACCACAACATGCGGTCCCCTATGTTGTTGGCTTCCTCCGATCTGTCCTCAATCTGCCGTCACTGGGTGAGTACTAAAGTAATTAAAGTGCTCGCATCACCCAAATCTCCTTCCTAGACCGCAACGGACGAACCCGGCAGCCGAACCATTTGATGAATGTACGCTACACCGGGTGAGCTAGCGAATGTCACTCCGTAAGCGATAGACATATTCCATGAGCACTTATTGCCGCTAACTCCTCATTAACTATGACGACAGAGGCACACTTTTGAAAGACATCTCCATAACTCTTTGAACAAGAAACCAGAAATGCTTGGATAGCAAGCATAAAATAATAATATATATAGCGTCGTTCAATAATTCGAAAGTTGTGTGACATTATTGGACTATGTCGGAACTGAGGGACGATGTCCCTGAACCGAACCAAAAAATTTCTAAGTCCACCGACGCTATCAGTTTCTTATCCGGCATCGCAGCATATGTTGTTCCGAAAGGGAAAGCTTGAAATCCACCGAATCCCTTTCGGTATCCCGTCGGACCGGATGAAACTTTCGGACGTCCGTACCCGCTTCCGCGGAGCGTCCCGACCCAGCATCGTCGGATAAAATATATGCGACAGATTCAGTTGATGCTGGGATGCTGCGATAAACTGTGCTATTAAGGAAAGCACGTCCGTTCCCGAGGCCTGTGCAGTAGCGGACTTACGATGCATTGCCGCTGTAAGCTCCGTGTACGTTGACTCCCGCATACTTCCTATGCGAACGTCCGGAGTCTGCAGGCCTCAAGTCCCCGGCTACCGACCCAGCGCTGTCGGATAATTCTCGATCCGACACCGTTTCTGTCGGCTGCTGGGATGCTGCGATAAGCTGTGCTATGTGCACAAGAATGTCCGGCGTCGAGACCTGCGGAGGCGCAGTCTATCGCTGCTTCGCCGAGGGCAGCTCCGCATCAGATGGCTCCCGCATACTTTTCCTATGCGAACGTCCGGAGTCCATCGGTCTCGAATCCCTGGCTGCCGGATGGTGTGACCTGGTCGCCGAAGAATCCTTCATCGGCGAAGCTGGTAATATATCGGCGGTCACGCAGCCAAGGTGCGGTCGTGTGCGCTGACGAGAAGAGGAAGCCTTAGCAGTCTCAGCGGACTGCCTATACAACGGAGCGTCCCGAGCGACGGACGTATGCTCCGCTAACGACACATTTGTACCACAACATCTGGGGCCAGATGTTGTTGAACGAGAGAGGGGCCTCTCTCGCTTGCCGTCCGGATGGACTGGAACGAGCTATGAACCGGACTAAAAGGCTTCCTCCGTTCTCCCTCCGATCCGCCGTCACTGGGTGTGCATTAAGTTAATTTTATAGTGCTCGCATCACCCCAAAATTCCTTCTAGACCGCAACGGACGAACCCGGCTGCCGAACCATTCGGTGAATGGACGCTACACCGGGCGAGCTAGCGGACGTCAAAGGCCGTCGAACCTACTAGGGTCCTCTTAGGCAATTAGCGTATTACATGAGCACTTTTCCGCTAGCCCTTCATTAATTGTGACGACGGAGGCACACTGTTGGAAGACATCACAGATACATCACCCTAATCTTGATCGTCTGAAATAGAAATTGATAAAGTAGAGTGACCCTGCGGGGAAAGGACCGGAGTGTCCAAATCCCCAACAACATACCGTGACATACGCTTCCCATATTGTCATCGAAATCATACGATACAGAACAGGAGTTAATGCGAGTACACTGACCACATATAGAATGATAATAAGGTCAGAGGAAGACTTCCTCTTAAAACAATTGATCAATATCCTTTCAATGTGAAAAGAAAACAAGTCCTGGTACTCGCACTAACCCCTGGCAATCAAAATACATAATAATAATATGATCCATTAATATAGAAAAAATAATTGAAATCAAAATATTTTGAAAAAATATTTTTTCAGAACAGCCCAAGTTTCTAAAAAGTAACGTTGAGCCCCAATGGATCCCAAGCCTAAGTGTGGACAAAAATTTTAAAAATATTTTAAACAATTTATTCAACACTTACGAACAATAATAATGTATCTAGTTATGATTAAAATAACATAATGATATTATTATTTAGAAATCCCCCCCTCACACAGAGGGCTGTTGTAAATGTAAACAATGAGTGTAAAAACACTAAAATAAGACTCCAGGCACCCAGGCCCGAAATCAGTTACCAAAAATACACCATCTGATGCAAAACAGAGACTTCCAGGGAAGAAACTGCAGAACATCAGATGGTAGATGCAGAACACAACGCCTAACCACCCGTAGGTGAAGACGTAAACATGGGGAAAGAACAGAATTCATTCTGTTATTCAGCTAAAACTCCCAAGAAATTTTAGTAATAATAATTACAGAAATTATGCCAAAAGCATGGGAGAATAGCAAGGGGGAACTTAAAGGACAGGGAGAGAGGAAAAACACTTGAAAAAACAGTGTAACTAAATAATCAGAATGACAACAAAATGGCTGCTGCCTTGAAAATAGGTAACTTAACATAATTTCATTAAAAAATTTTAAGTTACAGCCCTGATAATATTCTGTCACACATTCTTTTCCTCTCCTCCTTTTCTATCCTCCTTAGAATCACCATTTCACTAATATTTATGTGTCTGGCATCATTTAAACTGAGATTTAAAAGCACAAAGATCAGTCAGATGTTAACTGATGAAGGGCCAAACTTAGAAAGATAAATGGCGCCAATTTCGGAACGTCCTTGACACTGCGCATGCGCAGTAGGGGCGAAGTGTGGAGGGCCTTTCAGGACATGTTTTCTTTAGTTTTAGATGCAAATTTTGGGGATTGGGGGGCAAAATTTGTGTTTGGCCCTATATTTTAAGAGTTAGCACCAGCTATGTCTGGGTCATTGGTACAGTATAAAAATATGATAAATTTAAAGTAATTTGTATATTTTTTATTCTTACCAATCGCCCAGACTAGCAGGTGCAAACTCAATATTATCACGGTCCAAACACAAATTTTGAACCTCCCAATCCCCAAAATTTGCATACAATACCGAAAATTAAAAGTCCCATCTGGCCCTCCATACTTTTACTACCTGTGCATGCGTAGTACTCAGGAAGAGACCGGAATTGGCATCAACATCATTCTTTGTAGACAAGCTTACTTAAATAATATCCCAGCGGGGAAATATGAATGCCTACTCATGGGAGGGCTATCCCCGTCTGGGCCATTGGTAAGTATAAACTTAGATGTGAGTCTTCCATGGAAGACGTGTGTCGCCTGGCGTTTCAGACAGAATTCTAAGTGGAAAAGGGGCATAACTCTGGAAAAAATACAGCGGATCAAAAAATAAAATAGGAGGTGCACAATGCCATTATGTGATAAAGAATCACTGAAAGTTTCATCAAAATCCATTCATAGGTTAAAGAGGAGTGGCGGATAAGAGAAAGTGTGACGCGGACGACAAGGGCGACGCAGACGATGCAAGACGACGAAAGTAAACCCTATATGGGGCGGCGACACAAAAAATATACAAATTACTTTAAATTTTATCATATTTTTATACTACCAGCAATGGCCCAGACTAGCTGAATCGTAAAAAGGTGGAGGGCCTAGGACTTAAGAATTAAGACCAAATATAGCTCCTAAGCCTGCATTCCAAAGTGAAAATGAGATTAAATTTTTAAAGGAATTACATGTATGTCTCTCTATACAATAATAGAGAAGACATATCATCAATAAGGAGCCATATCCAAGTAATTCCATATTCTTAGCATGAATGATTATGCTAATTGGGTGTAACGAGCCCCCAATTTAAGGCTAGTCCGGACTAAGCCACTCAAATTAGGATGGCGTATTCGAGAGTGAGAGACTAACCCCCACAAGCACATGCCATGTATATAATAACAAGCTGTAGCTAAGATCAGTAATAATCAAAACAAAACAGCTTCACTCATAGTTACACACTTATCAAGCCAGAAGAGATGAAGAAAAATCACCCCCCCCCCCCACCCCCTTTTTTGAAGAAATATTCTTCAAAACAAAGAGGGAAGCGCTCTGGAATCAGTGAAAAGCGGTACCAAACAATCTATATATATTCGCCAAACAGGCACCCAGTTATTAATTATTATTAATTATTGATGCTTAATGCCACTTCAGTATCTAAGGCTATCGTCACAATCTCAGTTATTAACAGCGCAAGCTTCTAACGTATGCCGGAGTCAGAATACATAGATAGGTCGAAAACCGATGATATAACGTGTACAACCATACACTTGTCCAATTGAATACCAATGGAAAGTATCTGTTAGAGCAAACACGCTTCTAAGGCAACCAACAGGCGACCCCGTTCAGGTGTACGATTAATTCCAATAATGAAACGACAATTGAACCGTGCAAATATATAAGAATGGGAATTCTCCGGTGTACCGTCTCTGGTAGAAACCTGGATTTAGAACATAGAACGAGCTATGATTAACAGATCTGTCACGGACCATCCCCCAAATAATTCATTGTTCCCTTGGTTCGTAACAACCAATGACAGTTTGGAGAAAGAATATACTACTCCGAATAATGATGCCAAAAACTGAGAACATATGCATAGATGGCCTATTGGAAGTTCCATAATTGATCCAAATAGCCCCAAAATTCTCATGAGCAAGAATTTTAAAGAATCTGTTAAATAATGCGTCTGCCTAACAAATATACATATTATGCACACCAGTAACAGAATTCCCGCATGTACTCATCTGAATACAGCTTGTATCCATGGTATGACTGAGTGACACAAGTGTAACCAAGAAACTGAATGAATAATAGGATGTTAGTGCAGTTAACGGAGTTATGAACTCATACATCGTAAGAAAAGGCCAGACCGCTCTGTGCGAAACTTTTCAGAGTGGACTAATTGCCACATTGGAGAATGTCGCCCAGATACCCGACATGTCAGCCACATAGGTACACGAAGGCTAGAAAATTATTGATAAGGAATCATATGCTCGTATATGACTTATAAATGAACAACCATAGGAAACAAACCAACTAAATAGTGGATGTGCCCCTGAGGTCACCATTAGAACACGATCCAGCCACCAATCGAGGAGCCATGAAAGGCATGCATATATTTGAATGCATACAAGACTTACGGGATGAAAAGTATGCCCTGCCCTGTAATTGCCTCTTAACACATTGGTGGGTGGGTGGGGTGGTGGAGCCAAAGCAATCATAATATCAATAATCCGGTGCGACTCATAATGCTTTTGTGTTAGTTATCAAATAGTAAGGAACCGCAGGGCTCCCTCACGTCTGACAGACTCCATAATGCCACTAAGGATGGAGAGGGACATGACGACCAAATAATATACCATATAAACATAATATCCAATCCCTGGAGTGGAAATATAATCCACAACAACAGATTGGATAGAAATGAAAAGGGAGACGAAAACAATGTTCCGACTCCCGTTCATAAAAACCAAGATGAACTCCTTACATTCGATCTGATATCAGGAAATATATATTAATTATTTCAGTTATGTCATTGCATAATTACTGAAAAACACCGCTCATGATTCTAGCTAGGCTACTATGGTGTATACAATAAGACTCAAGTCTATGACACTTAGAAAAACAAACCAAAAAGCACTCTTTCATTTAGCGGTTTTATTCCCAAAAGACAGCGGTCAGAGCCTAGCTAATGCAGCTCAGAAGTCTTCATCTCTGCGAAGACAGATATCTCAGTGTAACTTGCAACCTTGAAAGCTCACTAAATGGAGACTTACAATCATCGTCGTGCAAGGTAGGGAATGACGAGCCACTCTTCTGATGGCCGTAATTCCCAAAGAGACAGTAGTCTCAAGGTAGCCATGCAGTCATGAGTCTTCGTCTACATGAAGACATATCTGTGTCACCTGCGGTCTTTGAAAGCTCACAAAATGGCGACTTACAACAGTAGCCACTAATGTATAAGAAAAGACCACTGTAACAGTACATAAGGCTACTGTGGCGTCCACAATGGCATTAAATATCCTGACGCCAAGGAATACAACTCCGAGAAGGAAAAGACATACTTATTCCCTCTAACAGCTCCATTCCAAACAAGACAGCTGTCTCAGCCTATCTATGCACTATGGAACCTCTATTCGTAAGGAATAGGGCATTGCATTTCTTATACTACTGCTGAGATAAAGAAAGCGTTGTTAATCAGGACCAAAGCCCTCGACACCTGAGCTAAAAGATCTGGGGAGGAAAGATCTTCGTCTTTCCATTGCCCGGTATGATAAGCTGTTTTTTGCCAAGAATATATTCAGATGGAACAATATTCCAAGAGCTTATGACTAAAATTTCAAAGTCTTAAGGTGCCCTTCTGTGATGGATGGATACTCACACTCTGTAGCCCTGTCACCATAGAAATGTTCCATCTGAAAATATGGTCAACTCCATCCAACTAAACAGATGACTGGACCAATGCAGCACCATCTGACAGCTCACCATCGGAGCCTGTTAATGGTTGTACCAGTGACTACTGGGATGCTGCGATACGCAGAGCAATCTCAGGCAGTTGGTCCGTGAACGGGGCTAGCAGAGCAATGATAATCCACTTGTTACCATAAGCTACTCACGGGGTGGAGATCTGGCCCCAGATCCTCGACACATGTACCGTATAAAAATGCCTCAAACGACTAGCTATCAACCTGAGCATGCGAAGTCGGATAGCTAGTCTGTGGTCAACATGCTTCATCAATGAAGCAGGGGAAGATGTCATAGCTGCAACCGGATCCAGCTGCAGAGTGGAAGGTTCGTCATGAACCACAAGTGTGAATGGGTGTCCCAACTCACTAAAGTTTCTCGAATTAAAAACAGTCGACCCTGACTGCTGACGGAAAGGAGAGGGTTCTCCAGCTCGGGATCTGCACCAGATCTCGCCGAGCATTCCGTTAGAAACTCGTAGGCATCTATCCCTTATCGTGCATATCCATGGAAGAAGAGGAAGCCGTAACAACAGCCGACCTCAGCTGAAGTCCGGAAGAAGCATCCAGACTCGTCACATAGGACGGATGCTCCTACTCATTAAGTTTCTTACAACACAAAAACAGTTGTCCCCGACTGTTAACGGGGGCCTCAGATCTCGCCGAGTTTCCCACTTAGAAACTTCTAGGCTAATCCTCTTTCGTGCGCTTCCATGTAAGCAGAAGCCATGACTGCCGCCAGCCCTGGCTGCAATGTGGAAGGAACATCTGATGCGTGTTCCAACTCAATATGGTTTCTTACAATGGACACAGTTGACTCCTGACTGTTAATGGGATGGAGAGGGTTCTCCAATCGGTGATCTGACCCCAGATCAAGCCGAGCGTCAAGTAGAGAAACTTCGAGCTTCTTCTACATGCACAAATGACCGCCCCAGGGCCGTTCGACAGCTCACTACCGTAGTCTACTGACAGGTGCAGCTTGCTGGTTTTTTAAGCTGCGATAAGCTGCGCAGATTGCGACCACAAGTCCGTTATGGAGGCTTGTGGAGCAGCGGCTTATATTCTCCGCCGCATGTTGCTCCCAGGATGGAGATCTGGCCGCCGATCTCTTAGTCGATCGTCCTGATAAATCAAGCCTCGATTCACTAGCTACTGGATGGACCGACTTTCTTCTCGTTCTGCCGGCCCTGGCTGCAGTGTGGCAGGAACATGGGTTTTTAAGCTGCGCAAATTGCGACAGCAAGTCCGTTATAAAGGCTTGTGGAGCAGTGGCTTATATTCTCCGCCGCATGTTGCTCACGGGACCGAGATCTGGCCGTCGATCTCTTCGTCAAACGTCCAGATAAATCAAGACTCGAATCACTAGCTACTGGATGGACCGACTTTCTTCTCCTTCTTTATCTTCTTTCTTCGAGGGCAAAGACTGGAGCATCTTTGCTCGGCTGTATGAACATCTATATTCGGGTAGCTAGTGTGCGGTCGCATGTACTTCACTAAAGAGGAGGAAGAAGCCGTAGCTGGCTGCAGTGTGGAAGGAGCGTCTCGAACCACAAGTGTGAACACGAAGTGTAGAAGGAGCATCCCGAGCGGCCAGGGTGGACATTAGCTCCGACTCTGCAAGTTTCTCAAAGCAATAGTCGACCCTGACTATTACTGGGTAAGAGAAGGCTCTTCCGCTCGCGGTCTGAATCAGACCTCGCCAAACTTCCAGAAGAGAAACTTGAAGATTTCTTCCCCTTATTTTGCCATCATCGCTGGGTGAGCTTTTGATTAAAAGGTGCTTGCTCTACCCAAATCTACACTCTCCTCGACCGCATCAGACATACCCGGTATTATGGTTCTCACTATCGGGTAACTGCCTGACCGGTCGAGCTAGCTGCTGGAATAAGAGGCCTTATTCCTTATATTCAAGAGCACCTTAGCAGCTAGCTCTGTTTACTCCTCAGAGTGCAACGACAGCTGCACATTCTGGACGGGTGTCACAATACATCACCATGTTCTTGTTCCTCTGGAAAAGAAACTAAAAATTTGAATTATCTTGCGGTGACAGATCTGACATCGGAACTTCACTGCGAATACATAGCGCAACACCCGCTTCCAATGTTAGTGTCCTATATTATAATCCAACAAGTTCACTGCACTCCTAACATCTAACATATAATCATACAATATAAGAATACATGACAAAGACAATCAAAAATAATTTCGAAATAAATCAAAACAAATTTTTTCCGAAATTTTTTTTAAAACACCTGAGTTCCCTAAGGGAACCACACGAGCCCAAGGGCAACTGATAGAGCCCAAGTGTGGACACAGCAAAATATTAAAGCTACACTACCGGAATATGAAAAAATTTAAAGTAATTTATATATTTTTTATACTTACCAATGGCCCAGACTTAGCTGGTGCTAACTCTTAAATATTCAGGGCCAAACACAAATTTTGCCCCCCAAATTCCCCAAATTTGCATCCAAAATCAAAAAACTAATGTCCTATATGGTCCTCCATACTTTTGTCTACTGTGCATGTGCAGTGTCAAGGAAGTACCGAAATTGGCGCCAAGCCCAATTCTTACAACCAGTGCCTGCTAAATGTATATAATCAGCTGGGAGGTATGAGTTCCCAACTCATGGAAGAGCCATCTCCGTCTGGGCCATTGGTACGTATAAAAAATATATAAATTTAATACTTTAAATTTTTTCATATTTTTATACTGTAAGCCAATGGCCCAGAGTTAGCTGAATCGAAAAAAGGCTGGAGGGCCAAGGACATAAAGGAAAATCCAATAAGCTCAATTATATATACAGGAATATCCCCTCAAGGAGAAAAGGAGAGAAAGGATTTACATATGTTTTTCTTATTTATTAGAAATAAGAAAGACACAATACCAACCAGATAATTGAGCAGTATATTATCTATAATTCTCTATTAACATCCAGTACAACCCATTATACTAATTTAATAAAGGAAGCCAATAAATAAAGATAGTCCAGAGAAAGAGACTCTTTATACTCATTTAAAAGTGTCCAAGGATTGTATATAAATGCTCGGATGACACGTGACATATACAAATGCTTCACACCAAGCTACACTTTAAAAATATTACATAAATGAGATATATATTAGCTTTACACTTTAAAACCATTCCAGTACCGACTCGGAATTACTGACATCAGAGGAGTAATTCCCTTGCTTTTCACTATAAAGCCGGTGATATAAGGGAAAACCGTCCACTGCCCCCTTCCCCTTGCTCTGGGTCAAATCACCACAGAACAAAGAGGGCAGCAGGACAGAGTCACTGCTGGAACAGAAAACCTACATAACTATAGCTGTAATCGTTTAGTGGATGGCATTCTGAGCAACAGATAACGAACCTAAACATCTAAGGTTGCCTGAAATAGACTCTATATTTCTAAGATAAAACTTTGTAAAGGTAGAAGGCTGTGTCCAGTAAGCAGCTTTCGTGAGATCAGTAATGGCAATACTGTTCGAATAAGCCAAAGATGTGGACATCGCTCTAACTTCATGCGCTGAAATCTTCAGCACCGACTGCTGATTAGAAGATAAACTTTCCTTCATAAGCAGTGTGAATTGCTAATTGAATCCATCTAGCAATAGAATGAACAGAAATGTCCCTTCTATTGGGAATTAATGATAAAAAGAAGCGTTTTCTTCCTTTTCTGATAAACTCTGATCTGTGTTTATAAATGCGCATAGCTCTAACTGGACACAGCAAAGGTCTACGGCTATCTGATGATGGAAGGGCCTTAATGATAATAGGCTCAGGATATTTATTAGGAGCCTGATTCTTAGCTAAAAATCCCACCTGAGTAGTTAAAGTAATAGTATTACCAACACTACGATAATGAGAATCATCTATAGATAAAGCATGAAGTTCACTAACTCTTCTTGCGGAAGCAAAGGCAAAGAGAAAAGCTGTTTTATATGTCAAGAATTTGAACTCTACAGCATCCAACGGTTCAAATGGAGCTTCTTTTAAGCTTCAACAGAACCCAAGTTAAATTCCACTTAGGAATTAACCTAAGGGTTCTAGGCCTAATGATCGAAAAGTTTTTAACTAATTTAGATAAAGAAACATTAGACCCAATTTCAAAGCTATCATGAGATAAGTGTCTGATAGCATAGACCAATAATCCTTAATAGTGACTGGCTGCAATTTGAGAACGTCAAACAAGTAGACCAGAAAGTTTGCAATGTCTGGAATGAATGGATCATAAACGTCTTTCGACTGATCCTTACACCAGCGAAAGAAAACCTTCCACTTTGCCGCATAGTTTAGCAAAGAGGAGGCTCTCCTACAGTTAGAAATTGCGTCCACTGCTCGTCCTGTAAAGCACTTCCCGTGCAAGAAGGATCGCACAATGGAAATATGTGAAGGTTGAGACCTTGTGGGTTGTGATGCAGTGTGCGAGATTTTCCCTGAAAGAGAAGGTCCTCCCTTGGAGGAAGCTTCCAGGGAACGTCCCATAACAGATACCTGAGTAGATTTATCCATGGTTTCTGAGACGATAGAGATGCTACCAGCACTATCTTGCACAGCGATTGCTTGATCTTTAACAAGATCGGTTGAATCAACGGAGTTGGAGGATATGCATATCCTATCATTCCGTCCCAAGAAATTGAGAGAGCGTCTACTGCATATGCTCAAGGATCTGGGCATGGCGACACATATGTCTGCAATTGATTGTTCAGATGAGTCGTGAATAAGTCTATCATTGGCCGATCCCATTGGTAGCAAATTTGCCTGAATACTCGCTTGTCGAGAGTCCATTCCGAAGGCAACATGCGACCTTTCTGAGAGAACGAGTCTGCCAGAACGTTCAGACGACCCAGTATATGGCAAACCGATAGATGAACGTGATATTCCAAGACATACAGAAGAATTCTCTAAGTTAGTTCGTATACTGGAATCGAATGTGTGCCTGCCTCCTTGGTTCCAAATATACGCTACTACTGTCGAGTTGTCCAGACAGTATTTGAACATGCGAATTCTGTATTATGTTCATCCAATGAAGTACCGCTAGCCATATTGACATCATTTCTTTGATGTTTATATGTTTGTCCAGGAACACAGGGTCCCAAAGACCCTGACACTTCGAGTCTGTTGGGCTCAGGGTCGCGCCCCAACCTGCTTGACTCGCATCCATCATAATCGTAAAAAACGGATCTGGCAGCCACAGCGGAACTCCCTGAGTTAACCACTGAATGTCTGCCCAAATCTGAACTTTTTGTTTTACTTTGGTCCGTTAAAACAATACTGGTCTCAAGCGAATGCGTCTTCACACTCCAGTTCTGAGTAAAGAATATCTGGAGTGGACATGTGCGTAAGTGACCCATCGGAATGAGATCCGCAGCCTCTCCGCACAGCCCCATCAGATGCATAAATTCCCTCGCTGTTAATGCGTCTGAGTGTAGACAAAAGCGAGCATAACAACTGACTAATTTTGTTCTGGGTAACGGAAGACGAACCAGATTGTTGTGAGTCTCGAAACTCATTCCCAAGTGTATGAACGACTTGGATGGAGCAAGATCCGACTTCTTTTCGTTTACAATGAAACCGAGACGTTGGAGCAATTGTAGCAGACTCTGAACACCATTCTGAAGAACCGTTTTGTTGCCGTATCTCTGAAGAATGTCGTCCATATAGGACGAAGTTACCGCTGACGAATGAGCCCGAAAATATGCCATTACCGAGTTCATTATTCGAGTGAATGCCCAGGGTGCTAGATTGAGTCCGAAGCACATCGCTCGGAACTGATAAATGACCCCTAGGACGGCGAACCTGCTGGATTTACCATGACATGAAAGTACGCATCCTTTAGATCTATGCTTGATGCATAGTCATTCACCCGAATGCTCGTTCTTACTGATCGAATGGTCTCCATATTAAATTTTGGAGTCACGATCAGTTTGTTTATCCATCTCAAATCTATTATTGGACGAAATGAGCCGTCTGGTTTCGGCACCAAGAACAGGTGACTGTAAAAACCCAGTGAATCCTGGTTTTCTTCTACCTCTATTGCATCTTTCTCCAAAAGAGATTTTTTTGAGGGTTGTTTCGGAAGCTTGAGTCCAGCGTGGACTTCGTGTTAACGGAGGTTTCTCTCGGAATGATAGCCTTAGGCCTTCCGAGATAATCCCTCTGACCCAGAGGTCTTCTGTAATTGGAATCCAATTTACCAGAAACCTTGACAGTCTTCAACCAACAGGACCGCAATAGAGATCCTGACCATCACCTCCTGGACCTGCGAGGCCTACGGGAAGAGAAACTACGTCCTCTCCGTGCAGCGCCTTGGCTTGTCGACCTGGGGACTTTTGACCAGTAGTCTCAGCCAGACCCACGTCCCCTACCTGAGTCGCTACTTTGACAATCTCTAGGGTAACTACCTGAGGATTTCTTGTATACTCTATAGGAGCTTCCTTTGGACATATTTTGTCCTGAAGCTCCTCCTTTATCCGTTTCTGCTGTACCAGTTTTACTTGAAACTGATTTCAAAAGCAGAGTTTCAGATGTTTTCTTAGTGACCTGATCACAGATCAACAAAGGTTTGCCATCAAAGAGAAGATCACCAGATACCGGAGTGACTCGAAGAGAGTTTTTCACCTTAACATCCACCTGGGATGATGACACTAGGGCTGCATCACATCTAACTAACTCTAAATTAGCCACTGATAAGGCAGAGTTATACATGGAATAAGCTATAGCCCTAGAAAGAACTCTTAATGAGGTACGAACGTCCTCGAATTTTTCTCCACTGAGACGTTGTGCTAACGTTCTAGTAAGGTGATCTGCGTAAGATAAAGCATCTAGATTCGCTCTATTGGAGAATAACGTATCCCTAGTATCCAAGCAAATAGAAAAAGACGAGGGTAAGGACAAATCTAAGTCCTCAGCCTGTTCGTCCAAATGCAGAGGAACTCTCAATATACTCTGACCTGCCGTTTTAAATTTATTTCTATTATTGATAAACGGCAGATCTAGAGCAGATGCAGATAAAAAACTGCTTTTCCTCGGTCCCGAGGATAGATTGAGTATAGCATCATTTATCAGTTCAAAAGTCCAAGACACATAACTGGACTGAACCGGGTAAACTGGTGTATCTTCCTTAACCCAGCCTTAAAAAATCGGAGTCCAATGACGCTAGCAGTTTTTTTATTCTTTGTCGCAGCATTCTGATCTGGAGGAACATCTGGAAGATATTTCTGAAAAAAATTCATCACTACCTTGTGTTGCTCCGAAGGGGAAAATTCTAATTCACTCAATTCCCTTTCACCATCCGACTGACCAGATTTGTGTCTCGGTCATCCCTATCTGAACGAGCAGAGGAACGTACCGACCCAGCTTCATCCGAAAGTTCAACATCGGTAACTGTCGTAGGATGCACAGTAGCTTGCTGGGATGAGCTGTGCTATTTGTGACAGCAAGTCCGTACTCGAGGCCATAGGAGCAGCAGATCTTTGTAACTTAGCCGCTGTATGCTCCTGGGACTGTATATCCGACATACTCCTCTTATGCGGACATCGCATTTCATGTGGCCTTGTTTCCTTGGCTATTGGATGGAGTGACTTTCTCAAACCCTTCTTTGACGATGCAGGCTGTATCTCCGTAGTTACACAGCCAAGGTGCGGTCGTGTGTGCTTTGAAGACGAACTGGCAGCCAATAGACTAGACGACCCCGGCAGCCTATTTGATGGAGCGTCCCGGACAGGAGGCGTGGACGTAAGCTCCGACTGATGATCATTCTGAACAACAACATCTGGTCCCAGATGTTGTTGTAAGAGAGAGGGACCTCTCTCGCTGGCGTTCCGGGAAGACCTGGACGAGCCGACTGCAGAACTAACTGGCTTCCTCTGTTCCGTCGTCGCAGGGTGAGCATGTTCCGATATTACAGTGCTCACAACACCCTTTTTCCTTTCCTCAACTGCTACGGACTTACCCGGTGCCATGACACCCATATTCTGAGTGATAGAAGCACCGGTCGAGCTAGCTGGCGACAAGGATGTAAATCCCATGATCAGAGATCTAGACCCTTGTCTAATTTCCTTGAGCACTTTTGCTGCTAGCTCTGTGTTAGATTGCGATGATGGTAGCACACTTCCTGACAGTATCACCGATACATCACCATGTTTTTGTTCCTCTGAAAAAGAAACTGACATACTAGAGTGACCTTGTGGTGAGAGAACAGGCATGGATCTCTCACCACTAACAACATATCGTGACACATGTCTCCCAACGTTTGTCAACCCAATTGGCACAAACAGAACAAGTGTTAGTGTGAGAACAATGACTACAGCAAACACAATAAACATGAGAGGCGGAGGAAGATTTCCTCAACTTACAACTTGAGCAATATTCTTTCATTATGTCAAAAATTACAAGTCCATAGTTCTCGCATCAACCCTCATCATAGTATGACAAGGATACATAATAACACAATCCAATACAAACATTTCGAAAAATAATTGATAAAAAAAAATTTCGAAAAATTTTGATATGACAAACGATAAGCCCAAATGGATCCCCTAAAAAGCCTAAGTGTGGAGAAAATTTTTTACATGATTCTAAAAAATTAATGCTACACTTCCGGAGTATATAATGTATCTGATTATCTGATTAAAGACCTAACATCATAATGACTAGGAAATTACTTACAGAAAGGAACCATTGTCAATGTAAACAAAAGGCTATAAAAACCGGAAACAAGACTCAAGCCACTGAACAACACGGCCTGAAGTCAGTAACAGATTTTTATCCCCGGATTTGAAAAAATGCGGGGATATATTGGTCGTCTCCGTACGTCCGTCCATCCATCCGTCCGTCTGTCCATACGGCCGGGAATGGTTTCCGGTGAAAAACTCCTAAGGGTTTCAATTCGAAACATTGAAATGTGTTCATGTTCATTCATAGGGTTTGTAGATGTGCATAAAGGTTTTGGATTTTTGATTCGGCCCTCGGGGGTGTAAGGGGCACCACTTTTGTCGTTAGAGGAATGGTTTCCGGCAAAAAACTCCTAGGGGTTTCAATTCGAAACATTGAAAGTGTGTTCATGTTCATTCATAGGGTCTGTAGATGTGCATAAAGGTTTTGGATTTTTGATTCAGCCCTCAGGGGCGTAAGTGGCACCACTTTTGTCGTTAGAGGAATGGTTTCCGGCGAAAAACTCCTAGGGGTTTCAATTCGAAACATTGAAAGTGTGTTCATGTTCATTCATAGGGTCTGTAGATGTGCATAAAGGTTTTGAATTTTTGATTCGGCCCTCGGGGGCATAAGGGGGCACCACTTTTGTCGTTAGAGGAATGGTTTCTGGCAAAAAACTCCTAGGGGTTTCAATTCGAAACATTGAAAGTGTGTTCATGTTCATTCATAGGGTCTGTACATGTAGTTGTGCATAAAGGTTTTGGATTTTTGATTCGGCCCTCAGGGGCATAAGTGGCACCACTTTTGTCGTTAGAGGAATGGTTTCCGGCAAAAAACTCCTAGGGGTTTCAATTCGAAACATTGAAAGTGTGTTCATGTTCATTCATAGGGTCTGTAGATGTGCATAAAGCTTTTGGATTTTTGATTCGGCCCTCAGGGGCGTAAGGGGCACCACTTTTGTCGTTAGAGGAATGGTTTCCGGCGAAAAACTCCTAGGGGTTTCAATTCGAAACATTGAAAGTGTGTTCATGTTCATTCATAGGGTCTGTAGATGTGCATAAAGGTTTTGGATTTTTGATTCGGCCCTCAGGGGCGTAAGTGACACCACTTTTGTCGTTAGAGGAATGGTTTCCGGCGAAAAACTCCTAGGGGTTTCAATTCGAAACATTGAAAGTGTGTTCATATTCATTCATAGGGTCTGTAGATGTGCATAAAGGTTTTGAATTTTTGATTCGGCCCTCGGGGGTGTAAGGGGCACCACTTTTGTCGTTAGAGGAATGGTTTCTGGCAAAAAACTCCTAGGGGTTTCAATTCGAAACATTGAAAGTGTGTTCATGTTTATTCATAGGGTCTGTAGATGTGCATAAAGGTTTTGGATTTTTGATTCGGCCCTCGGGGGCATAAGGGGCTCCACTTTTGTCGTTAGAGGAATGGTTTCTGGCGAAAAACTCCTAGGGGTTTCAATTCGAAACATTGAAAGTGTGTTCATGTTCATTCATAGGGTCTGTAGATGTGCATAAAGGTTTTGGATTTTTGATTCGGCCCTCGGAGGCGTATGGGGCACCACTTTTGTCGTTAGAGGAATGGTTTCTGGCAAAAAACTCCTAGGGGTTTCAATTCGCAACATTGAAAGTGTGTTCATGTTCATTCATAGGGTCTGTAGATGTGCATAAAGGTTTTGGATTTTTTATTCGGCCCTCGGGGGCGTAAGGGGCTCCACTTTTGTCGTTAGAGGAATGGTTTCTGGTGAAAAACTCCTAGGGGTTTCAATTCGAAACATTGAAAGTGTGTTCATGTTCATTCATAGGGTCTGTAGATGTGCATGAAGGTTTTGGATTTTTGATTCGGCCCCGAGGGGAGCAAGGGGTACCATTTTTGTAGTTAGAGGAATGGTTTCTGGTGAAAAACTGCTAGGAGTTTCAATTCAAAACACTGAAAGTGTGTTCATGTTCATTAGTAGGGTCTGTAGATGTGCATAAAGGTTTTGGATTTTTGATTTGGCCCCGAGGGGCGCAAGGGGCACCATTTTTGTCGTTAGAGGAATGGTTTCCGGAGAAAAACTCCTAGGGGTTTCAATTCGAATCACTAAAAGTGTGTTCAGGTTAATCAATAGGGTCTGTAGATGTGCATAAAGGTTTTGGATTTTTGATTTGGCCCCGAGGGGTGCAAGGGGCACCACTTTTGTCATTACAGGAATGGTTTCCGGCGAAAAACTCCTAGGGGTTTCAATTCGAAACACTGAAAGTGTGTCCATGTTCGTTCATAGGGTCTGTAGATGTGCATAAAGGTTTTGGATTTTTGATTCGGCCCCGACAATAATCACAAATGCGAATGCGGGGATATACTATAGTGTGTTTTGCACACAAATGACACCCCTATAGTTTAAACTATTCGATGTAAGACAGAATCTTCATCAAAAGAAACTGCGATACATCAGATGGTAGATGCAAGACCAAAAATGCCTAAACACCCAAAGGGTGAGGATGTAACCATGGGGATATACAGAATAAACATTCTGTAACCAAGTTTAATTCCCATGAAATTTTTATCCAAAAAAAGATCCAAAAAGTATGGGAGCTTAACAGGGGGGTATCAAGGAAGGAGAGGGAGGAAACACTTAGCAAAGAGTGGCAATTTCAGAGCAAGAATGGTAACATCAGGCCCATGTCCCGAAGTTAGGGAACATGAAATAATTTTCAATACAAATTATAAGTTACAGCCCTGAACACATCCAACCACTGTTTTTTCCTCTCATCCTCTTAAAGCATCCTTTGATCCACCAAAATCACCATTATTTTGTGTCTGGCATCATAAAAACTGAGATTTACAAGCACAGAAGTCACTTAGTTGTTACTGACAGAAGGGCCAAAAAAAGAAATGAGGCTTGGCGCTAATTTCGGTACTTCCTTGACACTACACATGCGCAGTAGACAAAAGTATGGAGGACCATATAGGACAATAGTTTTTTGGTTTTGGATGCAAATTTTGAGGATTTGGGGGGCAAAATTTGTGTTTGGCCCTGAATATTTAAGAGTTAGCACCAGCTAAGTCAGGGCCATTGGTTTAAAGTATAAAAATATCAATAAATGTATCCTAATATAATTGTAACGAAATAAAACCCTAAATATTACCTGTTAATGGCGTTGTTAAAAGTGAATGCCAGGATAGAAAAAACGGAAACTAGACAAAAGGCACACAAAAGGCCCAAGTCAGTAAATAATTAAAAGATACCTGATGCAAAGCTAGATCTTCATGTGAAGAAAAAACAATGCATCCGGTAGGAGATGCAAGACAATAACGGCCCAACACCCCTAGGGTGAGGATGTAACAGTGGGGATAAACAGAATAAACATTCTGTACAACACATTAAACTCCCAAGAAATTTAATAAAAAATTTAAATAAACAAGAGGCCCGGCGGGGCCTGAAGTGCTCATCTTGAACAGAACACAATTTAAAAAGAGTCCAAGAATGAGTCTACATTAAGCAAGCCATCTCCATAGGCTACACTGTCAATTCTTGAGTCCCTCAGGAGTGACAAAAATAATCTGGGCACTATGCCTTTTCTTCAGTTGATCATAAAGTAAAATGTAGAGCTCCCCTATGAAGCCCCTTGATACAACCTATGTGGATTAATCTTAACCTCTAGAGGATACTGAATACAAAATTTTTAATTCTTCAGCAAAATGGCCAATTCTGGCTCCCATAGAGAGGCCAAATATTTACCCAGGCTCTTGATTTGAACACAGTTGAATCTGACTTCCCTAGAGATGTTGTGTACCAAATATGAAAGCATTCTGACTGTTGGATCTGAAGAAGAGAAATTGTAAAGAAATTTCTTTGAATTGCACTAAGTTCAAATTTGGGCTACCATAGCGAGCCCAAGTATTAACCTATGGATCCGATTTGAACAAACTTGAATATGACCCCCCCTAGAGATGTTGTATATCAAATGTGAAAGCATTCTGACGAGTGGATCTGAAGAAGATGATTTTTGAAGAAATTCCCTCATATTGTACTAAGTTAAATTTCATGTTCCCATATGGAGCCCAAATATTAACCTAGGCACTCAAATTGAACAACCTCGAATCTGACCCCCTAGAGATGTTGTATACCAAATATGAAAGCATTCCGACTGGTGGATCTGAAGAAGAAGATTTTTAAAGAAATTTCCTCATATTGCACTAAGTAAAAATTTGGGCTACCATAGTGAGCCCAAATATAAACCTAGGGATCTGATTTGAACAAACTTGAATCTGACCCCCTTTGAGATTTTGCATACCAAATATCAAAGCATTCTGACTGGTGGATCTGAAGAAGAAGATTTTTTTTTAAATTACCCTCCATATTGAACAAAGATAAAATTTGGGTTTCCGTAGGAAGCCCAAATATTAACCTAGGGATTTGGTTTGAACAATCTTGAATCTGACCCTCATAACAATGATGTATACCAAACATTAAAAGATTCTGACTGGTGGTTCTGAAGAAGAAGATTTTAAAAAAATATTCCCCATATTACCCTATGTTAAAACTTCGGGCTCCTGTAGAGAGCCCAAATATGAACCAATTAGCTTTATTTCAACAAACTTTTATCTGACCCCCCTATGAATGCTGTATACCAAATATCAAAAGATTATGATGACTGGTTCTGGAGAAAAGATTTTTAAAAATTTTTGCAAATATGCTTACTCAGCATTTTTTCGATGCCCATTACAGAAAACCCTAACATAACCAATGGCAATTTTTTTTTACCATTCAATTCTACTGGTCCTAAGGATACTTCAGACCAAATAACAGCTCTCTGTTCCGTGTGGTTTGGGAAATATGGGCATTTGAAAATATTTCTATTTTTAGCTCCCAGGGTTCCCATGGGATGCAGGAATTTTTTTTTTGCATGAGTCAAGTACATATGACCCAATAATACCACAAACCAAATTTGGTTCATACTGGACCATTGGTTTAGAAAATAGAAATTTTGGGCGGGGCCAGAAATCTTACCCCTCCTATTACAAAGCCAAATATTACTTCACAAACTTCGTTTGGATAAACTTGATTCTACACCTCATATGGAAGCTCCATAGCAAATATCAAGTCATTGTACACACTGGTTCTTGAGAAGAAGATTTTAAAAATATTTTGAAGCATTTTTCCCCACTCCATCCCTATGGGGCTGGGCATGTTGAGTTGAACAAAAATGAAATGCCCCTTCGGGACCATCACTCACACAAACTTTCACTTGAATTGGCCCAGTGGCTTTGGAGGAGAAGACCAAAACATGGTGTTGACGGACGATGACGGAGAGCGATGAGATTAGCTCAGCTTGACTTTGTCAAGATGAGCTAAAAAACAGCCAGAAAGCTTAGGAGTTTAACAGGAGGGTTCATGGAAGGATAGGGAAGGAACACATAACCAACAGTAGGTAAATCATTAGCAAAACTAATGACGTCAAGGCATATATCCCGAAATTTGGTAACAAGAAATAATTTTCATATAATTTGAAAGTTACAGCCCTGAACGTCTCAAACAACCGCTGTTCACTTCCATCATCCATTTACAGCATTGAATCCACCATATACTTCATTGATTTGTGTCTGGCATCCACCAAAAGAGAGATTTAAAGCACAGATGTCAGTTGAAATGTTTAGTGACTCAGGGACAAACAAAAAATGATGTTGGATACCAATTCCGGTCTCTTCCTGAGTACTGCGCATGCGCAGGTAGTAAAAGTATGGAGGGCTAGATAGGACTTTAAATTTTCGATATTGTATGCAAATTTGGGGGATTGGGGGGTTAAAAATTTGTGTTTGACCCTTGATAATATTGAGTTTGCACCAGCTAGTCTGGGCCATTGGTTGTAGTTTAAAAATATGTTGGTATGGATGGACAAACAGATGGACAAACAGGCAGACGGACGGAGGCCTCCACTAGATACCCTTCGATTTTTCTGCAAACTTTTGTAACTTGGGTCCTTAATGGCAGCAAATATCTTATAGAAGTTAAAAAATTTATAGTAATTTATATATTTTTTATACTTACCAATGACCCAGACTTAGCTGGTGCTAACTCTAACAAAACCAGGGCCAAACACAAATTTTGCCCCCCAATCCCCAAAATTTGCATCCAAAACAAAAAGAAATCATGTCCTAAAGGACCTCCATACTATGCCTCTACTGCGCATGCGCAGTGACGCAGTCGTCCCGAAATTGGCGCCAATTATCATTCTTACTGGCAGTGCCTGGTCAGCGCTATGTACTCAGCGGGGAGGCAAGAGTTCCCAACTCCAGGGAGGGCCATCCCCGTCTGGGTCATTGGTAAGTATAAAAAATATATAAATTACTATAAATTTTTTAACATTTTTATACTGTACCAATGACCCAGACTTAGCTAAATAGTAAACAGGCTGGAGGGCCTAGGACATAGAGGAAAATCCAATAAGCTCAACTATATAGTAAAGAGGTAACCCCTTAAGGAGAAAAGGAGTATTAGGCTTTACATGTATCTTTCTTATTTAATATTAAATTAGAAAGATACACTACCCTTAATAATTGAGCACAATAACATTCATGTTCTCTATTAACATCCAGTATAACCCTTATACTAATTATTTTTAAAGCAAGCCAATAAATAAAGTAGTCCAGAGAATTGAGACTCTTTATAATCATTTAAAAGTGTCCGAGTATTGTATATTAAAGCCCGTTTGACACTTGACATATACAAATGCTTCACACTGAGCTACACTTTAAAAATAAGACATGAATGAATTTAAACATTAATATTACACTTTAAAACCATCCCGGAAGCGACTCAGAAATACTGACTTGGAGGAGGCATTCCCTTGCTTTTCACTATAAAGCAGGTGACCTAAGGGAACACCCCCCCCCCCCTTCCCCTTGCCCTGGGTCAAATAGCCCAGAGCGAAGAGGGCAGCCGGACGGAGTCACTGCCTATTAGAAAGCCTGCATAACTATAGTTGCAACTGTTTAGTGGACGACATTCTGAGCAACAGATAACGGACCTAAACAATGCAGGTCTCCAGAAATGGACTCAATATTTCTGAGATAAAAATACGTAAATGTGGATGGCTGAGACCAATAAGCAGCCTTCATTAAATCTGTAATAGCAACACTATTAGCATAAGCCCAGGAAGTAGAAAGAGCTCTTACTTCATGAGCAGAAATCTTAAGCACAGACTGCTGAGAAGAAGATAAATCTTCATAAGCAGTACGGATAGTTAACTGAATCCATCTAGCAATAGAATGGACTGAAATGTCCTTTCTATTAGGCATCAAAGACAGAAAGAAACGTTTCCGTCCCTTTCTGATAAACTGAGATCTCTGTTTATAGATACGTAGTGCTCTAACAGGACAGAGTAAAGGCCTACGCCCGTCTGAAGACGGAAGAGCCTTAATAACAATAGGTTCCGGATATTTATTAGGAGCCTGATTCTTAGCTAAAAAACCCACATTAGTAGTGAAGGTGATAGTGTTCCCAACACTACGATAATGAGAATCATTCACCGATAGTGCATGAAGCTCACTAACTCTTCTGGCAGAAGAGAAAGCTAAGAGAAAAGCTGTCTTATAAGATAAGAATTTGAAATCTACTGTCCCAAGAGGTTCAAATGGCTTTTCCTTCAAGTTAAGGAGAACCCAAGCTAAATTCCACTTAGGAATTAATCTAAGAGTTCTGGGTCTATTTATCGAAAAGTTTCTAACCAACTTCGATAAAGAGACATTAGATCCAATTTGTAAACTATCATGATGTGCATAGGTATCAGATAACATAGATCTATAACCCTTTATAGTAACAGGCTGCAGTTTGATTTCGTCAAACAAGTATACTAGAAAGTTTGCAATGTCTGGTATAGAGGGATCAAATATATCTACAGAATGATCCCTACACCAACGACGAAAAACCTTCCACTTAGCCGCATAGTTTAGTGAAGAGGAGATCCTCCTACAGTTAGAAATCGCGTCCACTGCTCGTCCTGTTAAGTGCTTGCCATGCAAGAAGGACCGCACAACGGAAAAACGTGAAGGTTGAGACCTTGTGGGTTGTGATGGAGTTGGCGCGATTTCCCCTGCGAAAGAAGATCCTCTCGTGGAGGAAGCTTCCGCGGTAGGTCCCACAACAGACACCTGAGTAGATTTATCCACGGTCTCTGTGGCGACAGAGATGCTACCAACAGAATCTTGCATTGAGATTGTTTTATCTTTAGCAATACTTGTTGAATTAACGGCGCTGGAGGATACGCATATCCTATCATTCCGTCCCAAGGGATCGACAGAGCGTCTACTGCAAATGCTCTTGGATCCGGACACGGAGACACATACGTCTGCAACTGATTGTTGAGATGTGTCGCAAATAAGTCTATCATTGGCCGTTCCCATTGGTAGCAAATCTGATTGAATACTTGTTTGTTGAGAGACCACTCCGACGGCAACAAGCGACCCTTCCGTGAAAGGGAGTCTGCTAGCACATTCAGACGACCCGGTATGTGACGGACCGAAAGAAGAACGTGATGTTCTAACGCAAACAGAAGGATTCTTTCCGTTAGATTGAACAACGGAACTGAATGAGTGCCTCCCTGATTCCGTATATACGCCACTACTGTCGTATTGTCGGATAGGATTTGGACATGAGCATCGTGAATAATGTCCATCCAGTGACGTAACGCAAGCCAAATTGACATCATTTCCTTGATGTTTATGTGCTTGCACAGGAATTGCGGATCCCAAAGACCCTGGCATCTCGAATCCGTTGGGATTAATGATGCACCCCAACCTGTTTGACTGGCATCCGTCATAACGGTAAAACTCGGATCCGGCAACTGCAGCGGAACTCCTTGAGTTAACCACTGAATGTTTGCCCAAGTCTGAATCTCTTGTTTCACTTGATCTGACAAGAGAACGTCTACATCGAGCGAATGAATTTTCACACTCCAATTCTGAGTCAGGAAAATTTGAAGAGGACGTGTGCGTAGCCGCCCCATCGGAATGAGATCCGCGACGGCTCCGCACAGACCTATCAGTCTCATAAATTCTCTCGCCGTGACTTTGTCTGCGTGCAGACAATAGCGAGCGTAACAACTGACTAATTTCGCTCTGGTTAACGGCAGACGAACGAGATTGTTGTGCGTCTCGAAGCTCATTCCCAGATGAGTGAATGACTTGGACGGCACCAGATCCGACTTCTCCTCGTTTACTATAAAACCGAGACGTCGGAGCAATAGAAGAAGATTCTGAACATCGTTCTGAAGCGTTAACTCGTTGCCGTACCTCTGAAGAATGTCGTCCAGGTAGGCCGACGTTACCGCAGACGAATGAGCTCGGAAGTAGATCATTACCGAGTTCATTACCCGAGTGAAAGCCCAGGGTGCTAGATTCAATCCGAAGCACATCGCCCGGAATTGATACACCACTCCCTGGACTGCAAAGCGTAGATACTTTCGGAATGTCGGATGTACCATGACGTGAAAGTACGCATCTTTGAGATCTATGCTCGTTGCATAATCGTTCACCCGAATACTCGCTCTGACCGATCGAATCGTCTCCATATAAAACTCCGGAGCGACGATCAGCTTGTTTATCCAGCTCAAATCTATGACTGGACGGAACGAGCCGTCTGGTTTCGGAACCAGAAACAGATGGCTGTAGAATCCCAGAGATTCCTGGTTTTCTACGACCTCTACCGCGTTCTTCATTAAAAGAGACTGCACCTCTGATAACAGAGCGTCTCTTTTCTGTGGATTTGACGGAAGATGAGTCCACTTTGGACTTCGAGTTAATGGAGGCTTTCGTTTGAAGGATATCTTTAGACCTTCCGAAGTCACTCCTCTCACCCAAGGGTCGTCCGTAATCGACGCCCACTCTTGTGAAAAACTCGACAACCTTCCGCCAACCGGAATGCGATAGAGGTTTAAGCCATCACCTCCTGGACCTGCGAGGCCTGCGGTAGGAGAAACCACGTCTTCCACGACCCGCACCTCGCCTCGTCGACCTCGGGGCGTCCGACCGATTGTCCCGGCCTGAAGGACGTCCCGAACGAGAGTCGCTATCCTGACGGTCTCTCGAATAAGACCAAGAGGACGCACCGGAACCTCTATAGGAACCTCTCTTGGGTGCATTAGACCCAGAAGTGCCTGTCTTATTCGTGTCTGCTGTATCCGACTTCTTAGGAGCCGATCTGAACAACAGAGAATCATTAGCTTTCTTTTTAATTTTATCATAAATAACGGAAAGCTTGCCGTCAAAGAGAAGTTCTCCTGAGACCGAAGCGACTCTAAGAGAGTTCTTCACCTTAGAATCCACTAGTGTGGATGTAGCTAGGGCTGCGTCACGTCTAACCAACTCCAGATTTGCCACTGAAAGGGCGGAGTTACACGTGGAATAAGCTACTGCCCTTGAAAGAAGTCTTAAAGAGGATTGTATATCCTGAAACTCTTCCCCTTGAAGGCGCAGTGATAACGCCTTAGTAAGGTGATCTGCGTAAGATAAGGCATCTAAATTGGCTCTGTTAGACGCAATAGCTGTTTCCAACACCGCGGTTGGAATAGAAGCTGACGACGGTAATGATAGCTCTAAGTCTTCCGCCTCGTCGTCCATACGCAGAGGAACTCTCGGTATACCCTGTCCTGCCGTATCGAATTTATTCCTTGCATTAATGAAAGGCAGGTTGAGAGTATTAGCGGACAAGAAACCTGCTTTCCCCGTCCTGGAAGCAAGTTTAAATATAGCGTCGTTCAATAATTCAAATGTTCTAGCAACATTATTGGACTGCGACGGAAACTCGGGAGCGATGTCCCTGAACCGCTCAAAAAATTCAGAGTCCAATGACGCTATAATTCTCTTGTCCGGAAGCGCAGCAGTCTGGCCCGACGGAACAACTTGAGGGAGAAATTGCCGGATGAAGTCCACGGCAGCTTTATGTTGTTCCGAAAGGGATAGCTCCAAGTCATCCGTATCCCTTTCACCATCCGGTCGGACCTCACGATGTTCCCGGTGGTCCGCCCCCGATGCTTCGGCGGAGCGTACCGACCCAGCGCCGTCGGATAATTCTCGATCCGACACCGTTTCTGTCGGCTGCTGGGATGCTGCGATAAGCTGTGCTATCTGCACAAGAATGTCCGGCGTCGAGACCTGCGGAGGCGCAGTCTTTCGCTGCTTCGCCGAGGGCAGCTCCGCATCCGATGGCTCCCGCATACTTTTCCTATGCGAACGTCCGGAGTCCATCGGTCTCGAATCCCTGGCTGCCGGATGGTGTGACCTGGTCGCCGAAGAATCCTTGATCGGCGAAGCTGGTAATATATCGGCGGTCACGCAGCCAAGGTGCGGTCGTGTGCGCTGACGAGAAGAGGAAGCCTTAACAGTCTCTGCGGACTGCTTATACAACGGAGCGTCCCGAGCGACGGACGTATGCTCCGCTAAAGACACATTTTGTACCACAACATCTGGTCCCAGATGTTGTTGTACGAGAGAGGGACCTCTCTCGCTCGCGGCCCGGCTGGACCTGGACGAGCTAGGAACCGGACTAAAAGGCTTCCTCCGTTCTCGCTTACTATCCGCCGTCACTGGGTGTGCATCTATTATGTTTATAGTGCTCGCATCACCCAAAATTTCCTCTTGGACCGCATCGGACGAACTCGGCTGCCGAACCATTCGGTGAATGGACGCTACACCAGGCGAGCTAGCGGACGACATTTGTCTAATCTCCATGAGCACTTTTGCCGCTAGCTCTGAATTCATTTGTGACGACGGACGCACACTTGAAGAAGATAACATGGAAACATCACCCTGTTCTGGTTCCTCTGAAATAGAAACTGAGAGAGTAGAGTGACCTTGCGGAGAAAGAGCCGGCATCGCTCTTTCTCCAGAAACAACATATCGTGACACACGTTTCCAATGTTTCTCATCCCAATGTTCACATATAGGACAGGGATTAATGCGAGAACACTGACTACAATTAATACAATGATCATGAAAGTCAGAGGAAGATTTCTTCCTATTACAATTTGAACAACGTCCCTTCATTGTGAAAGAACAACAATAAGTCCTAGTTACTCGCAAAAACCCCTGACACAAAGATACATAATAATATGATCCATTAATAAATGAAAAAACAATTGCAAAACAAAATAATTTTGAAAAAATATTTTTTCAGAGAAGCCCAAGTTGCTGAAAAGTAACGTTGAGCCCCGATGGATCCGATGGCAAAGTGTGGTCAAAAATTTTAAATTTATATAAAATAATTAATGAGACACTTTCGGATAATATAAATGTATCTTATAATGAGATAAACTACCACAAAGGCAAACAGCCCCCCTCAAAAAAGGCTGTTGCCAATGAAAACAAACAGTGTAAACACACTAGAAAACATGACTCCAGGCACTGAAAAAACTGGCCCGGAATCAGTCATCAATTACACTCTATCTGATGCAAAACAGAGACTCCCAGGGGAGAATCTGTAGAACATCAGATGGAAGATGCAGAACACAAACGTTATACACCCATGGGTGAAAACGTAACTATGGGGAAAATAACAGAAAACATTCTGTAACCAAGCAACTCTCCCAGGAAATTTTAGAAATGAAATTTCTCAAAAATATGCCAAAAGCATGGGAGAATTGCCAGGGGGGACTTTAGAAGGCTAGGGGAGAGGAAACACTGAATAAGCAGTTCAACAATTAGCAAGAATGACAACAAGAGGCCCATGCCTCGAAAATAGGCAACTTAACATAATTTCATCAAAAAATTTCAAGTACAGCCCTGATTATTTTTTGCCACTTCTTTTTCCTCTCCTCCTTCTATCCTCCTTAGAATCACATTTTCTCCAAAAATTACGTGTCTGGCATCCTTTAAACTGAGATTTACAAGCACAAAGATCAGTGAGATGTTGACTGATGAAGGGCCAAACAGAGAATGATAATTGGCGCCAATTTCGGGACGACTGCGTCACTGCGCATGCGCAGTAGAGGCGTAGTATGGAGGTCCTTTAGGACATGATTTCTTTTTGTTTTGGATGCAAATTTTGGGGATTGGGGGGCAAAATTTGTGTTTGGCCCTGGTTTTGTTAGAGTTAGCACCAGCTAAGTCTGGGTCATTGGTACAGTATAAAAATATCAATTTATTATATAATAAAATTAATGCTCCTTGTAATTAAACATGTTTAACCCTTTACCTAACATAATAGCCATAAATATGGCTTACGAAATTACATAACAACCCCAAACATAAGGCTAAAACCAAGCTTATAACCCTTTATTCCAATGAGCTAATCATGTTCATTCCAATAGGCTATGTTTTTGAGGGAGAAAAAGGAATTGTTTTAGTTAATTCAATAAATATTTTTGCAAGTGTAAATCCTCAACACAAAAATAATGCTTACTTCTAAAAGCAATTGTTTTTGCTCTGCATCTGTGACATCAAGTAAACCTCCAGAAGGACTTGACCTAGGTTCAGGTAGTGGATTAGCATTCAGTTCTATGCTGATTGTCATGGGATCAATAATTGAAAGGGCAGTTTCTTCCTCAGCTATTAAACAACAGGAAAACACCTCTAAACTCTGTAAACTACATGACATGAGTCGATCATTGGATTTTGGTTTATATGTCACAACAGCTGTACTCTGGAAAGAAAATGTATCACAATTAGAAAATGATAGCCAAACAATATTCTTTTTTACACAGGGAAAGTTGATTTGAACAAAATCAAAATGCAATATTGGAACAAACAATCACCTCAAATTTAACTGAAATTGGTCAAGCAGTTTAGGAGGATAAGCAATTAACAACATGTTCATATATGATGCATGGTGAGTGATCATAATAGCTCACCATGACTTTCAGTCAAGTGAGCTAAAAATTGGTACCAACCTGGGAAATTATCAATTGTTATGACTGAAGATCTGAGCGTCGTCAATGGCATCAATGTCACAAAAAAGTAAACGTCAGCTGATTTTCATGAAATTTTTATATGTTGTAGGGATAACAAAAAAAAATTAGGAGGTGCTGTTCTTTTGATTTTCAACTGATGGCCATTTTGGACATTTTTACGTCTCTTCAAAGTTTAGGCCATTTTTGACATGTTTCATTAAAAACGCTTATTTTGTGAATCCATTTTATCTGTACACATACATTACACAGCTATGAAATTTAACACACATTTTTCTGGGCACTTGAAATTGTGCACACCCAATTTTGGAATTGAAATGCCACCCAGATGCCAATCATTCTGCTGACCTTTCAGCTTCAAACTCATTTTGAGCCTAAGGCTTTTGAAATGTTTTGGAATATTGTCTCCACAAAAGCCATATCTAAAAATGCCTACAAAATTCCCAACCATTATGGCCTAAGCCAGAGGGGATGTCATAGGGGGATCAGATTGTCAAAATATCAACTGAGTTTATTAAAAAATTTAGTATGTTAAAGAGCTTAAAAAATTAAGAGATGGCTGTCTTCTGTTTTTCGATATGGTGCCATTTTAAGGTTTTCGTGTCATTTTCAAATTTAGCCTACTTTTGACGTTTTATTAAAAATGCTACCTTGTAATTCACGCAGTTTGCTATTTATAAATGACACAGCTAGTAAACTTCACACAGTTTTTGGGTTATCTGAAATTGTGTGATTTTATATTTTCATTTCAAATTTATGCATCCATTGCCAGCAATGTCGATTTTACAGGGTTTCTTTTCTATACCTTTTACTTTCAAATGCATTTCGAGGTGCAGCCTTTCAACATTTTGGGAATATAATCTGCACAAAACACCAAAATCTAAAAATGTCCTGCCTTCCAATAAAATTTCAAATTATTATGACCAAACTCTGATGTGATATCACAGGGGGTCACAGGATGAAAAATTAAAATGAGTGGGATTTTTTTGAAAAATTTTTATGTTGTAGAGCTAACAAAATTAGAAGATAGTTGTTTTTCGGTTTAATGCATTTCTATTATTTCTGATTCATCCATCTTGAAAGTTGCATATTTACTTTATTCAGAAGAGAGCTTACATTACAAACTATGTACTCATCAGAAATTTCCATCCAGTTCTGTTATTACAAAAGTGGCGAGTGAATATTGACAAGATCATTACGGAGTCATGATCCGGTCAAATTTGCTTTCCGACTTATAACACTCTACAATTTCACCTGTTGAAAAAGGACTGTGAAAACATTAAATCTTAAATGTTATTTTCATTTGTTGTTCTTGATTCAACCTGGATACTGCAATATATAACTTCTGAAATGTCGACCATCTGGTATAACTATGTCACAATCAGATTGCTAGCGGATTGGGTTTGCAAACCCAGTATTGTATTCTACATAAAGAAAGTAATATAAAAAGGATTAACCCTTAAGGACCTAGAGATTTTTATACATTTTCGCTACACTTTGAAAGTCTACCTTCAGTGGCTTTACAGTTGTTTCTAGTCAAATCTGACAAGGTGCAGTGGAGCCCACTTAATTGGATATCTCTTAACTGAATAACCCGGTTAATTGAATATAATTTCCCAACACAAAACCATTTACCATACCTCTAGTACAAATTTGACCTGTTAATTGAATATAGGTTTTAGAGTAAACTCCTGTTAATTGAATAAAAAATCTTGTAACCTGTCAAGAAATTACCTTGACTCTCCCCAGTTTTCCTTTGTTTAAAGAACTATTTGGCCTCAGTACATCCAATACAGGCAATCAATCTATTATAGCTTGTTTGACAGAGCTCATGAAGCTCTGTCAAACAAGATGTAATAGAATAAATGCTAAGTTTATCTGTAGAATACAGGAAAGTGACACAATCCCTGTTAATTGAACACCCCTGTTAACTGAATAATTTTCATTGGAAAAGTGGCTATTCGATTAACAGGATTCCACTGTACTTGGAAAACAAATTTTGAGTTTATCCAAAAAATGTATGTTTTGGTATCTGTTTCTTTGCATTAAGAAGTTATCAAAGTCAGAATTAGGCTCTTAAGGGCTAACCATTGAGGGCGTGGAGAATTCTACTAATTATTTGCTCCCTCATAATAAGGTAACACTTTCACATAATTGCAAACACTTCACAATAGAAACCAGTACCAAGGTACTGCAACTTCCATCGACAAGATGTCGAAAAGGTTGCATGCTGGATCTCAAGTTAAGAAAACACACCAAGCTTGGAACTAGGCCCTTAGAAATAAACAAATAAATAATTGTTTTACCTTTAATATAACAGCATTTGTATCCCATGACCTGGAATCCTCAACCACAACAAATTCTGTATCAGAAACATTCAGTTTCAACTCAAATGGATTCTCAGTCTGTAAATAAACAAAGAAAATTATCTGAATTATCCATGTACAGTTCAGGGTATTTGATACCTTATATTTGTTTGAAAACTGACACATCCTGAACTGCAGGGTTCACTTGGTGTTGTCGTCTCACTTCTGTTAAGACATCAGTCTCACCTCTGCATAACAAAGTCATCAGGGGGGAGTGGGGGGGGGGGGGGGTGGATTCGAAGTCATATCGAACCCGCATTATTTAATCATTCTTGTGTTAGACATAAAATAAAACATCAAGGCACACAAAAAGGCCCAAAATCAGAACCAATTGAAATGCTATCAAATACAAAGCTAGATCTTCATACGAAGAAACAACGATACATTGGATAGAATATGCAAGACTAAACGGGCTCACACTGCTAGGGTGAGGATATAACCCTGGGGAAGAAACAGAATAATATTCTGCAATAAATGTTAAACTCCCAAGAAATTTAATAAAAAATTTCAATAAAAAACAGCCAAAAAGCTTAAGAGTTTAACAGGAAGGGTTCAAGAAAGAATAGGGAAGGAATACTTAACACACAGTGGAATTATCATTTTTAAAAATGATGACGTCAGGCACATGTCCCAAAATTGGGAAACATACAATAATTTTATAAATATTATAAAGTTACAGCCCTGAACTTCCAAAACCACCGTTGAACGCTTCCTTCATCCAATAACAGCCTTGTATCCACCAATTCTTGTATTGATTTGTGTCTGGCATCCTCAAAAAAGGAGATTTTAAAGCACAGATGTCATTTCATTGTTGATGACTTTTAGGGCCAAACAAAGAATGATGTTGGCTACAATTCCGGTCACTTCCTGACGGCTGTGCATGTGCGGAGAGTAAATTTATGGAGGGCCAGATAGGACTTTTAATTTTCGGTTTTGCAAGCAAATTTGGGGGATTGGGGGGTTCAAAATTTGTGTTTGGCCCTTGATAACTTTGAGTTAAGCACCAGCTAGTCTGGGCCATTGGGTTATAGTATAAAAATATCCATCGACAGTTCCTGCAGCCTATATTCGTGAGTTGTAGAAACTTGTCGGGTGGAGAATTCACCACTGGTACCTTTGTAACATCCCCACCACTATACAATGAGAAAACAAGCACTGCCAAACAGTTCCCACAAGCAACTGCATAATTCCAAATACTTCATATAAACAGAACATTACCAATTTCAAAGAATAGAGAGTAATAAAGTTGAAAGGTATAAAATAACTGAAGGCTTAATTAGTAGGAACTTGATATGAACAAACTTGAATCTGACCTCACTAAGAATGCTATATACCAAATATCAATAGTTTCTGACTTGTAGATCCTTATGAAAAGATTTCAACCCGTAAGTGCCAGGAAAAGTGTCCTGAATTCCCACCAGCCCACAACCCTTCATATCTCCAGAGGTATAGCAGTGATTTTTAGCTATGTCTTGGCTGCTTTAACAGGCAGCCAAGACTACAACTAGAAACCACTGCCTAGATAATTTGCCTACTGACTGCAGAACCTCCTCGGGATGACATGTCAAGGGCACCTGTTCTGAGGCTGTAAAAGTTGGAAATAGGCCTTTAAGAATTAAAAGAATTTTACTCACACTGCACTAAGTAAAAATTCAGGCTCCATTTATATGGACCCAAATATGAACTCTATGATTTGATTTGAACTAATTTGAATCTACCCCCACAAAAATGCTGTAGGCAAAACAAGACTGTGACTGGTGGAGCAGAAGAAGATTTTTTAAAAATATTCCTCATATTGCACATGGTTAAAATTCGGGAGCCTAATTATGAACTCAGGGACTTGACTTGAACAACATTGAATCTGCCCCCTTAAGGATGCTGCATAACAAATATCACCAGATTTTGATAGGTGGATATGAATAAGAAGATTTTTAAAGACTTTTCTATATCATACTCAGTTAAAATTTGGGTTCTGATATGCCCAAATATTAACTCAGTGATTTGAGGAGAACAAACTTAAATCAGACCCCCCCCCCCCCCGACACCCCCCCCCCCCCCCCCCCCCAGTCACCCCCCCCCTCCCCCTATGGATGCTGTACACCAAAGATCAAAAGATTCTGACTGGTGGATCTCAAGAAGATTTTTAAAGAATTTTCCACAAATTTGTGTCCAATGAGGAGGGCCCAAACATAAACTCAAGGACTTGGTTTGAACAAATTCGAATCTGACTACCATTAAGATACTGTACACCAAAAGATTCTGACTGGTGGATCAGAAGAAGAGTTTAAGAAGATATTCCTTAGATTGCATCAAGTTAAAATTCAGGATCCCATGGGGAGCCGCATATTGCATAAAGTTAAAATTCAGGCCCCACAGGGAGCCCAAATATGAATCCAAGGGCAAATTTGACTCTAATCCCCCCTTAAGAAGATTGTGACAAGTGTTTATGAATAAGATTTTTAAAGACTTTTTTTCATACTGAACTAAGTTAAAATTTGCATTCCGGTAAGCCAAAATATTAACTCAGCAATTTGATGTGAACAAACTTAACCCTTTGAACTCGTAAGACTGATTTTTTGGTCCAAGGGATAATTTCGTCCTATGCTTGTATTATTATAAGAGGTCTATACACGGGGCATTGATGATAAAATAATAACTGCAGTATGCAGCCAGATGGCTGCAGTTATCATTTTATCCTCACTGTATATTGATAATGGACTGACCCATCTGACTGTAAGTGTACACAAAGGTGATACCATTCCAGGAAACAAGGGTTCAAAGGGTTAATTTAGACACCCATATGGATGCTGTATACCAAAGATCAAAAGATTCTGACTGGTGGATCTGAAGGAGAAAATTTTTAAAGATTATCCTAGTATTTCCCAAAGTTACCATTTGTGCTCCAATGAGGGGGGCCAAATATAAAAACTCATGGACCTGATTTGAATAAATTTGAATCCGAGATGTGGTATAACAAATATCAAACGATTCTAACTGGTGGATCAGAAGATTTTTTAAAGAATATTCCTTATATTCAGGGCTGGCACTATTATGAAATTTCATGATCGACTTTTGAAGAAGAATAATTGATTGAAGTCAACTTTAATCAAACTCTGTCTCTCTAGAAACAACTCTATAGAAACCAATATTTTTGGTCATCCGTTCCTAGGGCGAAATGTTCTTTAGGCATGCAGGCATCTTGCACGCCTACTGCTTTCCAAGAAAAAAATTCAGACTCATGACCATCTAAGGCCCAAATCTGAACCTAGGCTCAGGTTTGAGCCTGAGGTGGTCAAGAGTCTAATAATAGCTGCACTGAGATTTAAGAAGGCGATTGCACTCCTTGGTAAACTGAGGAGGGCAATTAATTGTACTCCCATACTTTCTAGAATACCAGACCTGGTGTCATGTGTTGTATCTTTATGCTTCTTTCCCATATCAAATACAATGCATTTTGATATTCTACAGCCTCTGACACCTCTTAACGAGCATGATGGGGAGGCGACTAATAACTAATAATTCAACAGTAAAGGTGTGATGAAAACCCATAATTGTCGACTAGGAAATTGTAGTCAACTATGAATGTTTCCCATGATTAGTCAACTTCTCAATTAATCATGACAGGCCTATTTAAATTGCACCAAGTTAAAATTTGGGAATCCTTGGGGAGCCCAAATATGAACCCAGGGACTTGATTTAAATAAATTTCAATCTCCCCCATCAGGATGCTGTACACTAAATATCATAAAATTCAGAGCAGTGGATCTGAAGAAGATTTTTAAAGTCAGAATATTTGTCATATTCCACAATGATAAAATCTGGACTACCATAGGACACCCAAGTACAAACCGAGGGACTTGATTTGAAGAAGTTTGAATCTGACTACCCTAAGGATGTTTTGGAACAAATATGAAAAGATTTTGACATGTGGATCTGGAGAAGAAGGTTTTTTGATGAATTTTCCTCATCCTGCACTAAGTTAAAATTTGGGCTACACAGGGATCCCATATATGAACCCAGGGACTTGGTTTGAACAAACATGAATCTGATCCTCCCAAGGATGTTGTATACCAAATATCAATTTATTGTGACTAGTGGTTCTGGAAAAGCTGAGTTTTGTTTTTAATTTTTGAAAATATGCTGACTCAGCATTTTTTTTATTCCCCCCCCCCCTCCCCCATCCTCCATCCTCCATAGCCATAGGGTGCCCTATGACACAACTGATTGCATTTTTTTTGTCCATTCAATTCTAATGATTCAAAGGTTGTTTACCAAATAACAGTTTTCTGTTCCATGCAGTTCACACACCTGATAAAATTATATGAGGAAGTATTAGGGTCACACTCAGCACCTACATGTTAATATAGTTAACCTAATTTAGCTAGGGGTGTGGAGTGGGGGAGATGGTTTGGCTGGGTGAATTTGTTTTTGTGTGTAGAATCACTCAAATCCTTTCAAAACTCATTTTGAAGCAAAGAGAAAACAAATCACTCTGGGGACACACTCCTTATCCCATCCCCAGATCAAGTGGGTAAAGTTCATATTATTTATTCCATACAATCACTGAAAATCCCCCAAATCTTGTCCTCAAACAAATAATAAAATTTTGCCAACTGGGCACTTCTCCAGCCTCCCAGGGCCTCAATGGATCCCCATATAAACAAGGGCTAATCTTAGCTACTCACATTTATAAGTTATGAACAAACTATAGTGCACACCTCAAATGGAAGCCAGATACGAAATACATTTTATTCCACCTATTGGATCTTGAGAAGCTTTTCTTAAAATTGGGGGCAATATTCCCCCACCCCCTCCCAATGGTGAGTTGCACACTGATTTTAACAAAACCACATTGTTCCTCCTCAGACATCCTTCTTATGAAATTTTACTGGAACCAGTGCAGCAGTTTGGGTGGAGAGGACTCAACTACCACCTTTACGATGGACAAAGGTTGACAACAAATGAAAGGTGATCAGAACAGCTCATCCTGACTTTCAGTCAAGTGAACTAACAAGAGTGTCGGCAAAACTAATGTACATAAATTTCTTACCTGTTGTATTACTGGTCCTCTGCGTGTCATTATTCCACTTGACACTGTGACAGGACTTACTGTTCTTCTCCCATGATCACTTGTATTCACTTCTGCTTTTGACTCTGCTGAGTCTGAAGTATCAAATTGGCTCGCTCCTGTAAAAAAAAATAATTTATCAACAAAGATGCTAGTGGCCAATTGTAAATAAAAGTGTCAATGACACTGTAGCTCAACTTGACAAACTTGAACTTGGAAAGTTATAAATGAAATGGAAAAATGGAAGTTCATTGGTACCAATGTTATTTGATGAAATTTCAACATAACAGCATTGTGTGTGCACAACGTCAAGAGTAATCCATGCATTTTTAAATGTAAACTGTAAGACTGGCTAAAGGAAGAACGTTGATACACAAATGCAGTATGTTCTGAGGTTATTGTAAATGGCAACTTTTTTTCACAGAAATGAATACTTATCAATAGCTCTTATCTGAATTTCTTGCCTAATGAGCACACCAAGTTCAAAAACAATCCTATGATAAATGTTTTTATCATACCAGGCCAGGTCAAAAAATGTTCATGCACAAATGCAATAAATTCAAAGATTGTTGCTAAGGCCAAAAAAAAAAAATCAATTGATTCTCAGGCAATTTTTTTTTCAAATCAATGAGGGAGGGAGGATTTTATTTTTATTTTTTATTTTTATTTCTTCCAGATGGTGAGAAAGGATTGAGAGGCAAAAGTCACTTTCTGATGTCTGTTTTTACCTGAAAAGCATGGAAAGTGCATATTGTAAAATGATATACAAATAAAACTAATTTTATTGAAAACTAAAACTGTTTTTCTTTATTTTCTGATATCACCACTTTTTGTATTTAGAAACAGAACTCTGACTTCACTTTTAAACTTTTACAAAGCAGGACTATTTTATGAATACTAGATATTATTGACCACCCTCGTATTATTTTGGTATCATTGTGAGTTATTTTGATTTTTAGTATGACCCATGGTGAGAGTGTTCTTCTCTGTAACAGAAGGTATATTCTTTTTAAAAAAATATTTAAAGTGTTTAAAATAAATTTCAAGTTCATATAAGAAGCTGGGTCATTCATGGTTTCTGAATACCCTAACTGAGTTGAAAAGCGTAGTTAAAAAAGTTTTCGATATTCTTCGTAAATTAAGCGTTATTAACAATTTGAGTTAATTAATTTCTTTGGTAAATGACAAAACATTTCAGTTGTCTCCCTTCCCGGCTGCGCTGGGTAATAATACACTGTTCAGAAAACTGACAATTTCTGCCAACCATCTTTCACTGACACGTGCGATTGGTGCTTTGAAGGTCTGCCATTCTTATCCATCCAAATACCTGTGATTTCTATTGTAGCCTTATTACATTTAACCCCCTTCCAACAAACTTCACAAGTTTTCAAAGAAAAACATTCAATGCAAATTGCGGGGCGAATTTCAATGCAGCCAATTTTTCAGTGGAACAGAGCGTAACCGCAAGCAATTTCGATATGGACGAACTGTCTCCAATACATTTTTTTTGTTTTGAAACGGTGGTTAACTTTTAATAAATTCTAATTAACTCGATGCGTGTCTTGTGTGATTCGTTGTTTTGTCTGGTACTTTGTTTTTAAATAGCCATTTTGTGCTGGTTGCTATCAGTTGGGGCGAATTGTTCGAACGACTACGCCATTGCAATTCTTTTCAGAAATATAAAATTGGGCTAGTTTAGGCTATTTTCATAGCCGTGTGACGGACTTTAACAGCAACCGTGTTTACTGTTTTTTGCAGAAGCGTGTGTTTTTAAAAAATAAAACATAAGAAAATACAGTAAACTGCCATGTCTCCCAAGGAAGTTTAGAAGGGCGACTTGAATTTCGCCCCCAATGTAAGCCAAGGCCAGAGGCTCTCACACTTAACACACGCCTGTGTATATTTACCTGTTTATTCGTTGGTTTTGGGCCTTAAAACCAATAGTCCCTTTTCAATTTCCCTGTTTCCTATTTTCTTGCAATGACGGTCCAAATAAAAAGGCCCAACGCGGGCCATTTTTTTCAACGCGGCGGTGCCTGAGAATCAATTCCTTTTTTTTTTTTGGCCTAACAGCAACAGTTTTTTGTTTGAAATGAAAAGAAAATCTCCCATCTAGAGGTAACACCAAACAAGCATGCCAGGTTTCAAAGCAATCCGATCATAAATGTGCCCTGTAGGGTGTGCCAAAGGGAAATATTGAGGTTGGACTAAACTAAATTCTCAGAATGTTGGCCGCAGCAATATTTTTTGATGGAAATGAAAGAAAATTGATAGCTCCCATCTAGAGGTCACCCTAAATAAGCATATCAGGTTTCAAAGCCAAAGCAATCCAATCATAAATGTGCCCTGTAGGGTGTGCCAAAGGGCAATATTGTGGTCTGACTAAACTATGTTCTAAGAATGTTGGCTGCGGCAACATTTTTTGATGGAAATTGAAGAAAATTGATAGCTCCCATCTAGAGGTCACCCCAAACAAGCATGCCAGGTTTCAAAGCAATCTGATAATAAACGTGCCTTGTAGGGTGTGCCAAAGGGAAATATTGAGTCTTCTGACTAAACTGAGTTGTAAGAACGTTGGCCGCGGCAACATTTTTTGATGGAAATTGAAGAAAATCGATAGCTTCCATCTAGAGGTCTCCCCAAACAAACACACCAGGTTTCAAAGCAATCAAATCATAAATGTGCCCTGTAGGGTGTACCAAAGGGAAATATTGTGGTCTGACTAAACTAAGTTCTAAGAACATTGGCTGCAGCAACATTTTTTGACAGAAATTGAAGAAAATCGATAGCTCCCATCTAGAGGTCACCCCAAACAAGCATACCAGGTTTCAAAGCAATCTGATCATAAATGTGCCCTGTAGGGTGTGCCAAATGGAAATATTGAGGTCTGACTAAACTAAGTTCTACGAACGATGGCCGTGGCAACATTTTTTGCCGGAAATTGAAGAAAATCGATAGCTCCCACCTAGAGGTCACCCTAAATAAGCATACCAGGTTTCAAAGCAATCAAATCATAAATGTGCCCTGTAGGGTGTGCCAAAGGGAAATATTGTGGTTTGACAAAACTAAGTTCTAAGAACGTTGGCCACGGCAATATTTTTTGACGGAAATTGAAGAAAATCGACAGCTCCCATCTAAAGGTCACCCCAAACAAGCATACCTGGTTTCGAAGCAATCTGATCACAAATGTGCCCTGTAGGGTGTGCCAAAGGGAAATATTGAGGTCTGACTAAACTAAGTTCTACGAACGTTGGCCACGGCAACATTTTTTGCCAGAAATTGAAGAAAATCGATAGGTCCCATCTAGAGGTCACCCTAAACAAGCATACCAGGTTTCAAAGCAATCAAATCATAAATGTGCCCTGTAGGGTGTGCCAAAGGGAAATATTGTGGTTTGACAAAACTAAGTTCTAAGAACGTTGGCCGCAGCAACATTTTTTGACGGAAATTGAAGAAAATCGATAGCTCCCATCTAGAGGTCACCCCAAACAAGCATGCCAGGTTTCAAAGCAATCCGATCATAAATGTGCCCTATAGGGTGTGCCAAAGGGAAATATTGAGTCTTCTGACTAAACTATGTTCTAAGAACGTTGGCCGCGGCAACATTTTTTGACGGAAATTGAAGAAAATTGATAGCTCCCATCTAGAGGTCTCCCCAAACAAGCATACCAGGTTTCAAAGCAATCTGATCATAAATTTGCCCTGTAGGGTGTGTCAAAGGGAACTATTGAGGTCTGACTAAACTAAGTTCTAAGAACGTTGGCCGTGGCAACATTTTTTGCCGAAACTTGAAGAAAATCGATAGCTCCCATCTAGAGGTCACCTTAAACAAGCATACCAGGTTTCAAAGCAATCAAATCATAAATGTGCCCTGTAGGGTGTGCCAAAGGGAAATATTGTGGTTTGACTAAACTTAGTTCTAAGAACGTTGGCCGCGGCAACATTTTTTGACGGAAATTGAAGAAAATTGATAGCTCCCATCTAGAGGTCCAAACAAGCATACCAAGTTTCAAAGTGATCTGATCATAAATGCGACCTGTGAGGTGTGCCAAAGGAAATTGTGGACGTACGTACTAACGTTAGTACGTACTAACGTACGTACGTACGTACGTACGCTGACGGACAAGAAGTGATGGCAATAGCTCAGCTTGACTTTGTCAAGTTGAGCTAAAAATACTGGAAAGTGGTTGCGAGCCAAGCTTCCTTAGGGCACCACACAAATCGAAAACACGAATAAAAATATCCATTTTCATCTTTTGCCTGCAGCCATTCCCAGCAAAATTTATTTTTAATTCCTTTCTCAATATCTGAGTCGTCTTCCTGTCCCTTTAACTTCATTAGTTGCTTTAAAATAATTACTTTTAAACTTCATATAACTGTTGAATTGAGCACACAAATAAGCTTAAATAAACTGTGAAAACATAAACTATTGCAAACAAAAGAAAACAAAAAAGAAACAAGCATTTCGATTGGTTCACATATCTTCATAATTCACTGAATCACTACAGTTATCCAATCAATGTGCGGCTTACAAACCAATAGGCATGCATTACAACACATGCTAAAATGTGGAATGGAAACTGGATGCACCAAAACCCGGAATAAACTTAACAATTGAGTTTCATAAAAACCCAAAACCAGAAAGCAAAAAAAAAACAGACCTGGAAATACCGGAAATCCGGTAAATACCGGAAAAATAGCATCTCTGAATCAAGTATTCTAAAGTAAAAAAAAAAGGCTGCTCAGCCACACGTCGTTCCCCCCCCCCCCCCCCCCCCCCCCCCTCCCCTGTCCAAAATTTGAATTTTTCAAAGTTGAAAAAGGGACATAGCTCTGGTAAATGAAAGTGTCAATGACACTGTAGCTCAACTTGTCAAGACAAAGACATGTACATGTATAGTATGTGACACAGCAATGACAAACAATTAGGTAATGACCTGATAACAAAGGTACATATAAAGTATTGTAACGGTCTGTACATAAATACTGACCGTTGCCTGTAACAAATGTATAGGTAAAGTATTGTAAAGGTGGGTGACAGTCAGATGCTAAACTAGAAAAAAATCTTTGAGTCCCAGAGTGGGTCTGACTGAACCCCAAAATATTTGTTCTCATAGCACAGTGATAACAAAGGCACCCCAAAACACACTCGTTCCTGTCCCAAGGTGAAAACAAAAGTACCCAAAAAGTTTTGTGAAGATCAGTTCATAAATACGAGCTGTACAGAACTTGTGACAAAAAACTGATTGGACCTAATTTCGGTACAAAATGGCCACTGGCAGCCATCTTGAATTTTGGACCATACCCAGAAACACTCATTCTCATCCCAAGGTGATAACAAAGGTACCCAAGAAGTTTTGTGAAGATCGGTTCATAAATACAGCCTCTACCCTGAGCCGTATTGACATGTGTGCTAACATTGTGTAAGTAGCACTGAATAAATCAAAGTTCATCTAATTTGCATAATTTCTGCACGAAAAAAAAACCCTTACAATATGTGATGTATTCCATGTTACTAAACATTCATACAAAAATTTATTCAAATCAGAACTTTCATACAGAAGTTCTGTACAAAAGACTGATTGCACTAATTTTGGTACAAAATGGCTGCTGGTGGCCATCTTGAATTTTGGACCAAACCCAAAAACACTCGCTCTCATCCCACGGTGATAACAAAGGTACCCAAGAAGTTTCGTAAAGATTGGTTCATAAATATGGGCTCTAGTCTGAGCTGTATAGAAGTTGTGTACAAAAAACTGATTAGACCTAATTTCGGTACAAAATGGCCACTGGTAGCCATCTTGAATTTTAGACCGCACCCAGAAACACTCGTTCTCGTCCCAAGGTGATAACAAAGGTACCCAAGACATTTCGTGAAGATCAGTTCATAAATACAGACTCTAGTCTGAGCCGTATTGACATGTGTACTTACTGTGTGTAAGTCGCACTGAAAAAATCAAAGTTCATCTAATTTGCATAATTTCTGCACGAGAAAAAAAACTGTATTATATGTGATGTATCCCATGGTACTAAACATTCACACAAAAAATTATTCAAATCAGCACTTTCATATGGAACTTCTGTGCAAAAATCTGATTGCACCTAATTTTCTACAAAATGGCTGCCATCGGCCATCTTGAATTTTGGACTGGACCCAAAAACACTCGTTCTCGTCCCACGGTGATACCAAAGGTACCCAAGAAGTTTCGTAAAAATCGGTTCATAAATACGGCCTCTAGCCCGAGCCGTATTGGCATTTGCACTAACAGTGCTGAAAGTAACCCCCAAAAACATCAAAATTAGTCTAATTTGCACAATTTACGCACGAGAAAAAAACCCGTATTATGTGTGATGTATCCCATGGTACTAAACATTCATATAAAAAATTATTCAAATCAGAGCTTTCATATGGAAGTTCTGTACAAAAACAGATTTCTGCATCGTCGGGACAAAATGGTGGCTAGCAGCCATCTTGAATTTCAGACCGCACCCAAAAACACTCGTTCTCGTCCCACGGTCATAACAAAGGTACCCAAGAAGTTTCGTAAAGATCGGTTCATAAATACGGCCTCTAGCCCGAGCCGTATCCAATTGTTGACGTACGGACAGACAGCCAGACGGACGACGGGCCATGACAAAAGCACAAATTTGGCTTCGCCAAAGTTGAGCTAAAAATGAAGGATCAAACTCCGATTTGAACTTGACCTGTATTTTCTGTCACAATAAATTTTATTTCATTTGGTCAATTACAGCTTATGTTATTGGTTGGAAACTAAGAAAAAAAACAAGTTTTCAAAGTCGAAGAAGGGATTAACTCTGGAAATAATTGTCTGACCGCAGCCCAATTCGAACTTGACCTGCATTTATGTTGATACACCAACATACCATATTTCATTTGATTTGGTCAACTATAACTAAAGTTATCATCAGGAAACCAAAGTGGGATGGATGCGAGGATGGACACTGGCTATTTTAATAGTCCCCCGAAAAAGAAATTTCAGGCGACAACAAACAAGTCTAACTCTTTACCTAACAAAACATTTACTAAATCTGTAAATACAGTTAGTCCAAGAGCTACAGGACTCTTAACTAGTAGGGTGTTAAATTATTTTTGGTCAGCAAAATTTGTTCACATGTCTTGACCTTGTTACAATTTATGGGAGAGTGCCTAAAGCCACTCTCCCATAAATTGTAACAATCCAAATCAATACAGGCTAAACTAGAACTATCACTGAAGGTGATTAATATCCCCGCTTTAGGTTTTTAGAGGAATGCACTTCTGATCATGTAGGCGAAGGCCATAAGGAAATGTATACATAAAGATCATTTTTTGTTGTTGAAATTTGTATTTGCATGTGGCTTTCCACAGAACAGCACTGAATACTTAAAGAGCCCACACATATATGGTTTACATTTGGAAAAACACATTTACAATGTTCAACATGTATTCAAAATCGGTTCATTAATGTAGGAGGAGTTGCACACACAAGAATCCCATTTGAAAACCCATAAAAAATCCAAGTTAAAGGGAGATAACCTGGTTAAAATTGCCGCAGATAAAAAATTTGGGAATATACGTATGTTCACTTAGTTGTGATAATGTTTGAAAGGTTTCGTCAAAATTGATTGATAAATGTAGGAGGAGTTGCACGCACAAGAATTTCATGTAGAAACCCATAATAAATCTAAGTTAAAGGGAGATAACCTAGTTAAAATTGCCACAGCTCAAAAATTTTGGAATATGCGCATGTTCACTTAGTAGTGATGATGTCTGTAAACTTTCGTCCAAATTGATTGATAAATGTAGGAGGAGTTACGCACACAAGAATTTCATGAAGAAACCCATATTAAATCAAAGTTCAAGAGAGATAACCTGGTTAAAATTGTCGCAGATCAAAAAGTTTGGAATATGAACATGTTCACTTAGTAGAGATGATGTTTGAAAGGTTTCATCAAAATCGGTTCATTAATGTAGGAGGAGTTGCGCACACAAGAATTTGTTCGAATGGAAAGACATAATAAATCTAAGTCAAAGGGAGACAACCTGGTTAAAATTGTAGCAGATCAAAATCCTTGGAATATGCGCATGTTCACTTAGTAGTGATGATGTCTGAAAAGTTTTGTCCAAATTGATTGATAAATGTAGGAGGAGTTGCACGCACAAGAATTTCATGTAGAAACCCATAATAAATCTAAGTTAAAGAGAGATAACCTAGTTAAAATTGCCACAGCTCAAAAATTTTGGAATGTTAAAAAATTTATAGTAATTTATATATTTTTTATACTTACCAATGACCCAGACATAGCTGGTGCTAACTCTTAAAATATAGGGCCAAACACAAATTTTGCCCCCCAATCCCCAAAATTTGCATCTAAAACATGTCCTGAATGGCCCTCCACACTTCACCTCTACTGCGCATGCGCAGTGTCAAGGACGTTCTGAAATTGGCACCATTAATCATTCTAATAACCAGTGCCTGGTAAGCGCTATGTACTCAGCGGGGAGGTAAGAGTTCCCAACTCCTGGGAGGGCCATCCCCGTCTGGGTCATTGGTAAGTATAAAAAATATATAAATTACTATAAATTTTTTAACATTTTTATACTGTACCAATGACCCAGACATAGCTGAATAGTAAAAAGGCTGGAGGGCCAAGGACATAGAGCAAGATGGAATACGCTCAATAATATAAAATAGAGTCATCCCCTCTAGGGAAAAAGAAGTAATAGGCCTTACATGTATCTTTCTTATTTATGATAAATTAGAAAGATACAACACCTTCCAAAATTGAGCATCATACATCCATGTACTCTATTAATATCTAGTATAATCCTTATACTAAGAATTTTTAAAGTAAGCCAATAAATAAAGTAAGTCTAGAGAATAGAGACTCTTTATACTCCTTAAAAGTGTCTGAGGATTGCATAATCATGTCCGTTGACACGTGCTATATTCAAAAGCTATACTTTAAAAACTAAGACTTGAATGAATTTTTAAAACATAAACTTCTCACTAAACAACCATCCCAATAACAGCTCAGAATTACTAACTCCGGAGGAGGTATCCCCTTGTTTTCATAGGTGACCCAAGGGAACACCCTCCCCCCCCCCCCCCCCCCCCTTTTTCTTGCCCTGGGGCAAATAGCCCAGAGCGAAGAGGGCAGCAGAACGGAGTCACTGCCGAAACAGACAGCCTACCTAGCTATAGTAGCAACTGTTAAGTGAATGACATTCTAAGCAGTAGATAAAAGACCTAACAATAGAGGCCTCCAGAAATGGACTCAATATTTCTGAGATAAAAAATTCATGAATGTGGATGGTTGAGCGCAATGAGCAGCCTTCAAAAATTTATAATAGTGACACTATTAATGTAAGCCCAAGATGTAGAAGAACTCTTACTTCATGAGCCGAAATCTCAAACACAACTGCTGAGTCAAAGATATACTATAAGCAGTATCGATAGTTAATTGAATCCATTAGCAATAGAATGGAGCGTAACGTCCTTCTAATAGGCATCAAAGACAGAAGAAGTTTACGCTCGTAGTAATAAACAGATATCTGTTTATAAATACATAAACTCTAACCGGACAGAGTAAAGGCCTATGCCCGTACGAAGACGGAAGGACCTTAATAACAATAGGTTCCGGATATTAGGAGCCCAACTCTTATGCAAAAATCCAACCTAAATAGTAAAGGAAGTAGTGATTCCGAAACTACGAAAGTGAAAATCATCCACCGATAGTGCATGAAACTCACTGACTCTTCAGTAAAAGAGAAGCCAACAGAATTACTGTCTAAAAGGTCAGAATTTGAAAACTACTGTTTCCAGAGGCTCAAATGATTACTTAGCTAAATAAGAACCGAAGTTAAATTCCATATAGGAATTTAATCTAATGATTCTAAGTCTATTTATCAAAAAGTTACTAACTGACTTAGATAAAGAGACATAAGACTCAATTGTAAACTATCATAGAGTGCATAGGTATGAGGTAACATAAACCTATAACCTTAATAATAACAGGCTGCAGTAGATCTTGTCAAACAAGTATACTAAAAAGTTGCAATGAGTAGTATGGAGGGATCAACAATATGAACATAGTGATCCCTACACCAACGACGGAAGAGCCTCCACTTTAGCCGCATAGAAAAGCGAAGAAGAGGATCTCATAGTAAGAAATCGCGTCCAAAGCTCGTCCAGTACAATGCTTACAAAGCAATACGGACCACACAACAGAATACGTGAAGGTTGCGACCTTGCGGGTTGTGATAAAGATGACACGATTTTACCCAGCGAAAAAAGATCCCCTCATTAAGGAAGATTTCGCGCTAAGTCCTACAGTAGACATCAGAGTAAATTTACCCACGGTCTCTGTGAAGACAGAGATGCTATCAACAGAAATGTATTGTGGTTGTTTATCTTAGCAATACCTGCTGAAACAACAGCGCCGGAGGATACGCATATCCTATCATTCCGTCCTATTAGATCAATAGAGCGTTAACAACATTAGCTCAGAGATCCGGACAAGCAAACACATACGTCTGCAATTGATTAGCAAGCTGTATCGTAAATAAATTATTATTGGGCGCACCCATTGATAGCAAATCTGATTGAATACTTGTTTGTTGAGAGTCCATTCTGACGGCAACAAGCGACTTATAAGAGAACGGGAGTCCGGTAAAACAATCAGATGACCCGGAATATGACGGACCGAAACAGAACTTGGTGTACTATAACAAACAGAAGGATTCTTTCCATTAAATTGAATAACGGAAACGAATGAGTGCCTCCCTGGTTCCGGAGATACGCCACTACTGTCGAATTAACGGACAGGATTTGGACATGCGTTTCTGAATAATGTTCATCCAATGACATAAAGCAAGCCTAAAAACATTATTCCGCGGAAGATAAGTGCTTGCTTAGAGACTGCGGAACCCAAAGACCCTGGCACTTCGAATCCGTTGGGATCAATATTATATCCCAACCTGTTTGACTGGCCACCGTCATAATTATAACACTCGGATCCGGCAACTGCAGTGGCACTCTCTGAGTCAACCACCGAATGTTTGCCCCAGTCTGAATCTCTTGCAACACTAGATAGACAAGAGAACGTGTACATCGAGCAATTCATGGATTGCTGAAAAGTTGCCGTCGAAGAGAAGCTTCTCAGAGAACGAAGCGACTCTGAGAGAGTTCTTCACCTTACTATCCACGCACGTGGATGTAGCTAGGGCTGCGTCACGTCTAACCAACTCCAATCAGCCACTGAAGGGCGGAGTTATACGTGAACAAACTACTGCCCTCAAAAGAAATCACATTGAGGATAATATCCTGTAATTCTTTTCTTGAAGACGTAATGATAACACCTCAGTAAGGTGGATTACGTATGATAAAGCGTCTAAGTTAAGTCTACTAGACTTCATTGTCGTTTCCAACATTGTGGTTGGAAAAGACATAGACGGTGAAAAAGAATATTTCCAGTCTTTAACCACGCCGTCTAGACGCATAAGAACTCTCGGTATGCCCTGCTCTGCCAAAATAAATTATTCGTATAAACGATAAAAAGGCAGAACAAGAAACTAAACTATCATGCTTGGTAGCAAGCCTATATGCATATATAGCGTCGATAAATAATACACATGTTCTAATGACAATATTGGACTGTGTCGGTAAGTCAGGGGCAATGTCCCTGAACCAATCCAAAATTCTGTGTCCAATGACGCTATAAGTCTCTTATCCAACATCGCAGCAATGTAGTCCGAAATAACAATCACTGGAAGATAAGGCCAGAAGATATGAATGGCAGCTTCCAATGCTACGAAAGGGAAAACTCGAAATCTTTCGAATCCCTTTCGCCATCCTGTCGGACCCTATAAAGCGTTCGGTCGTCCGTACCTGATGCAACCGCGGACTGCACCGACCCAGCGCCGTCAGATAATTCCTGATTCGACTAAGAAACTGTCGATTGCAGGGATGCTGCGAAAAAACTGTGCTAACTCGGATAGCACGTCCGTCACTGAGGCCTGTGGAGAAGCGGTCCTACAATGCATTGCCGCTAGAAGCTCCGTGATCGTTACCCCGTGCATACTACTAATATGCGAGCGAACGGAGTGTATAGGCCTCGTGTCCCTTGGCTACCGGATGGCGTGACCTATTCGCCGTGGAATCACTGAATGATGAAACTGATCGGATACTCGAGGTCACGTAGCCAATGTGCGGTCGTGTGCCCTGCTGTGGGGATGAGGAAGCATTATCGACAGTCTCTCGGACTGTCAATATAACGGAGCGTCCCGACCGACAGACATATGCTCCGAATGTAAAATATGTGAACCACAACATGCGGTCCCCTATATTGTTGGACGAGAGAGGGACCTCTCTCGTTCACAGCCCGGACGGACCTGGACACGCCAGGAACCGGACTAACAGGCTTCCTCCGATCTGTCCTCAATCCGCCGTCACTGGGTGAGTACTAAAGTAATTATAGTGCTCGCATCACCCCAATCTCTTTCCTAGACCGCAACGGACGAACCCGGCAGCCGAACCATTCGATGAATGTACGCTACACCGGGTGAACTAGCGAATGTCACTCCGTCGATCCTACAAGGCACCTTTTAGGCGATAGACATATTCCATGAGCACTAATTGCCGCTAGCTCTTCATTAACTATGACGACAGAGGCACACTTTTGAAAGACATCTCCGTAACTTTGCGAACAAGAAACCAGAAATGCTTGGTAATAGCAAGCATATAATAATAATATATATAGCGTCGTACAATAATTCGAAAGTTTGTGTGACATTATTGGACTATGTCGGAACTGAGGGACGATGTCCCTGAACCAAACCAAAAATTTCTAAGTCCACCGACGCTATCAGTTTCTTATCCGGAATCGCAGCATTCTGGTCCGACGAAAGAAGCTGTAGAAGATCAAGTCAGATGACATACACAACAGCATATGTTGTTCCGAAAGGGAAAGCTCGAAATCCTCCGAATTCCTTTCGGTATCCCGTCGGACCGGATGAAATTTTTGGACGTCCGTACCCGCTTCCACGGAGCGTCCCGACCCAGCATTGTCGGATAAAAAATATGCGACAGATTCAGTTGATGCTGGGATGCTGCGATAAGCTGTGCTATTTAGGAAAGCATGTCCGTTCCCGAGGCCTGTGCAGTAGCGGTCTTATGATGCATTGCCGCTGGAAGCTCCGTGTACGTTGACTCCCGCACACTTTCTTATGCGAACGTCCGGAGTCTGCAGGCCTCGTGTCCCTGGCTACCGGATGGTGTGACCTGGTCGCCGATGATTCTCTGACTGGCGACGCTGACTGGATATCTGAGGTCACGTAGCCAAGAGCGGTCGTGTGCGCTACCATGAGAATGAGGAAGCCTTATTGACAGTCTACTCCGGACTGCCTATATGTCGGAGCGTCCCGAGCGACGGACGTATGCTCCGAATGCGAAACATTTTGTACCACAACATCTGGGGCCAGATGTTGTTGTACGAGAGAGGGGCCTCTCTCGCTCGCCGTCCGGATGGACCAGAACGAGCTATGAACCGGACTAAAAGGCTTCCTCCGTTCTCCCTCTAATCCGCCGTCACTGGGTGTGCATTTGGTTGATTTATAGTGCTCGCATCACCCCAAAACTCCTTCTAGACCGCAACGGACGAACCCGGCTGCCGAACCATTCGATGAATGGATGCTACACCGGGCGAGCTAGCGGACGTCAAAGGCCATCGAACCTACTAGGGTCCTCTTAGGCAATTGGCATATTTACATGAGCACTTTTCCGCTAGCCCTTCATTAATTGTGAAGACGGAGGCACACTGTTGGAAGACATCACAGATACATCACCCTAATCTTGATCGTCTGAAAGTTAAAAAATTTATAGTAATTTATATATTTTTTATACTTACCAATGACCCAGACTTAGCTGGTGCTAACTCTAACAAAACCAAGGCCAAACACAAATTTTGCCCCCCAATCCCCAAAATTTGCATCCAAAACCAAAAGAAATCATGTCCTATAGGACCTCCATACTACGCCCCCACTGCGCATGCACAGTGTCAAGGACGTCCCGAAATTGGCGCCAATTATCATTCTTACTGGCAGTGCCTGGTCAGCGCTATGTACTCAGTGGGGAGGCAAGAGTTCCCAACTCCTGGGAGGGCCATCCCCGTCTGGGTCATTGGTAAGTATAAAAAATATATAAATTACTATAAATTTTTTAACATTTTTATACTGTACCAATGACCCAGACTTAGCTGAATAGTAAAAAGGCTGGAGGGCCTAGGACATAGAGGAAAATCCAATAAGCTCAACTATATAATAAAGAGGTAACCCCTTAAGGAGAAAAGGAGTATTAGGCTTTACATGTATCTTTCTTATTTAATATTAAATTAGAAAGATACAATACCCTTAATAATTGAGCACAATAATATTCAAGTTCTCTATTAACATCCAGTATAACCCTTATACTAATTATTTTTAAAGTAAGCCAATAAATAAAGTAGTCCAGAGAATTGAGACTCTTTATACTCTTTTAAAAGTGTCCGAGTATTGTATATTAAAGCCCGTTTGACACTTGACATATACAAATGCTTCACACCGAGCTACACTTTAAAAATAAGACATGAATGAATTTTAACATTAATATTACACTTTAAAACCATCCCAGAAGCGACTCAGAAATACTGACTTTGGAGGAGGAATTCCCTTGCTTTTCACTATAAATCAGGTGACCTAAGGGAACACCCGCCCCCCCCCCCCCCCTTCCCCTTGCCCTGGGTCAAATAGCCCAGAGCGAAGAGGGCAGCCGGATGGAGTCACTGCCGGAACAGAAAGCCTGCATAACTATAGTTGCAACTGTTTAGTGGACGACATTCTGAGCAACAGATAACGGACCTAAACAATGCAGGTCTCCAGAAATGGACTCAATATTTCTGAGATAAAAATTTGTGAATGTGGATGGCTGAGACCAATAAGCAGCCTTCATTAAATCTGTAATAGCAACACTATTAGCATAAGCCCAAGAAGTAGCAAGAGCTCTTACTTCATGAGCGGAAATCTTAAGCACAGACTGCTGAGAAGAAGATAAACTCTCATAAGCAGTACGGATAGTTAATTGAATCCATCTAGCAATAGAATGGACCGAAATGTCCCTTCTATTAGGCATCAAAGACAGAAAGAAACGTTTCCGTCCCTTTCTGATAAACTGAGATCTCTGTTTATAGATACGTAACGCTCTAACAGGACAGAGTAAAGGCCTACGCCCGTCTGAAGACGGAAGAGCCTTAATAACAATAGGTTCCGGATATTTATTAGGAGCCTGATTCTTGGCTAAAAAACCCACATTAGTAGTGAAGGTGATAGTGTTCCCGACACTACGATAGTGAGAATCATCCACCGACAGTGCAGGAAGCTCACTGACTCTTCTAGCAGAAGAGAAAGCTAAGAGAAAAGCTGTCTTATAAGATAAGAATTTGAAATCTACTGTCCCAAGAGGTTCAAATGGCTTTTCCTTCAATTTAAGAAGAACCCAAGCTAAATTCCATTTAGGAATTAATCTAAGAGTTCTGGGTCTATTTATCGAGAAGTTTCTAACCAACTTAGATAAAGAGACATTAGATCCAATTTGTAAACTATCATGATGTGCATAGGTATCAGATAACATAGACCTATAACCCTTAATAGTAACAGGCTGCAGTTTGATTTCGTCAAACAAGTATACTAGAAAGTTTGCAATGTCTGGTATAGAGGGATCAGAAATATCTACAGAATGATCCCTACACCAACGACGAAAAACCTTCCACTTAGCCGCATAGTTTAGCGAAGAGGAGGTCCTCCTACAGTTAGAAATCGCGTCCACTGCTCATCCTGTAAAGTGCTTGCCATGCAAGAAGGACCGCACAACGGAAAAACGTGAAGGTTGAGACCTTGCGGGTTGTGATGGAGTTGACGCGATTTCCCCTGCGAAAGAAGATCCTCCCATGGAGGAAGCTTTCGCGGTAGGTCCCACAACAGACACCTGAGTAGATTTATCCACGGTCTCTGTGGCGACAGAGATGCTACCAACAGAATCTTGCATTGAGATTGTTTTATCTTTAGCAATACTTGTTGAATTAATGGCACTGGAGGATACGCATATCCTATCATTCCGTCCCAAGGGATCGATAGAGCGTCTACTGCAAATGCTCTTGGATCCGGACACGGAGACACATACGTCTGCAACTGATTGTTGAGATGTGTCGCAAATAAGTCTATCATTGGCCGTTCCCATTGGTAGCAAATCTGATTGAATACTTGTTTGTTGAGAGTCCACTCCGACGGCAACAAGCGACCCTTTCGTGAAAGGGAGTCTGCTAGCACATTCAGATGACCCGGTACGTGACGGACCGAAAGAAGAACCTGATGTTCTAGCGCAAACAGAAGGATTCTTTCCGTTAGATTGAACAACGGAACTGAATGAGTGCCTCCCTGATTCCGTATATACGCCACTACTGATGTATTGTCGGATAGGATTTGGACATGAGCATTGTGAATAATGTCCATCCAATGACGTAACGCAAGCCAAATTGACATCATTTCCTTGATGTTTATGTGCTTGCATAGGAATTGCGGATCCCAAAGACCCTGGCATCTCGAATCCGTTGGGATCAATGATGCACCCCAACCTGTTTGACTGGCATCCGTCATAATGGTAAAACTCGGATCCGGCAACTGCAGCGGAACTCCCTGAGTTAACCACTGAATGTTTGCCCAAGTCTGAATCTCTTGTTTCACTTGATCTGACAAGAGAACGTCTACGTCGAGCGAATGAATTTTCACACTCCAATTCTGAGTCAGGAAAATTTGGAGAGGACACGTGTGTAACCGCCCCATCGGAATGAGATCCGCAGCGGCTCCGCACAGACCTATCAGTCTCATAAAATCTCTCGCTGTGACTTTGTCTGCATGCAGACAATAGCGAGCGTAACAACTGACTAATTTCGCTCTGGTTAACGGCAGACGAACGAGATTGTTGTGCGTCTCGAAGCTCATTCCCAGATGAGTGAATGACTTGGACGGCACCAGATCAGACTTCTCCTCGTTTACTATAAAACCGAGACGTCGGAGCAATAGAAGTAGATTCTGAACATCGTTCTGAAGCGTTAACTCGTTGCCGTACCTCTGAAGAATGTCGTCCAGGTAGGCCGACGTTACCGCAGACGAATGAGCTCGGAAATAGATCATTACCGAGTTCACTACCCGAGTGAAAGCCCAGGGTGCTAGATTCAGTCCGAAGCACATCGCCCGGAATTGATACACCACTCCTAGGACTGCGAAGCGTAGATACTTTCTGAATGTCGGATGTACCATGACGTGAAAGTACGCATCTTTGAGATCTATGCTTGTTGCATAATCGTTCACCCGAATACTCGCTCTGACCGACCGAATCGTCTCCATATAAAATTTCGGAGCGACGATCAGCTTGTTTATCCAGCTCAAATCTATGACTGGACGGAACGAGCCGTCTGGTTTCGGAACCAGAAACAGATGGCTGTAGAATCCCGGAGTCTCCTGGTTTTCTACGACCTCTACCGCGTTCTTCATTAAAAGAGACTGCACCTCTGATAACAGAGCGTCTCTTTTCTGCGGATTTGACGGAAGTTGAGTCCACTTTGGACTTCGAGTTAATGGAGGCTTTCGTTTAAAGGGTATCTTTAGGCCTTCCGAATTCACTCCTCTCACCCAAGGGTCGTCCGTAATCGATGCCCATTCTTGTGAAAAGCTCGACAACCTTCCGCCAACCGGTACGCGATAGAGGTTTAAGCCATCACCTCCTGGACCTGCGAGGCCTGCGGTAGGAGAAACCACGTCCTCCACGACCCGCACCTCGTCCCGTCGACCTCGGGGCGTCCGACCGGTTGTCCCGGCCCGAACGAGAGTCGCTACCCTGACGGTCTCTCGAATAAGACCAAGAGGACGCACCGGAACCTCTATAGGAACCTCTCTTGGGCGCATTAGACCCAGAAGTGCCTGTCTTATTCTTGTCTGCTGTATCCGACTTCTTAGAAGCAGATTTGAACAACAGAGAATCCGAAGCTTTCTTTGTAATTTTATCATAAATAGCAGAAAGCTTGCCGTCAAAGAGAAGTTCTCCGGAGACCGAAGCGACTCTAAGAGAGTTCTTCACCTTAGTATCCACGAGTGTGGATGTAGCTAGGGCTGCGTCATGTCTAACCAACTCCAGGTTTGCCACTGAAAGGGCGGAGTCACACGTGGAATAAGCTACTGCCCTTGAAAGAAGTCTTAAAGAGGATTGTATATCCTGAAATTCTTTCCCTTGAAGGCGCAGTGATAACACCTTAGTAAGGTGATCTGCGTAAGATAAGGCATCTAAATTGGCTCTGTTAGACGAAATAGCTGTTTCCAACACCGCGGCTGGAATAGAAGCCGACGACGGTAATGATAGCTCTAAGTCTTCCGCCTCGTCGTCCATACGCAGAGGAACTCTCGGGATACCCTGTCCTGCCGTGTCGAATTTATTCCTTGCATTAATGAAAGGCAGGATGAGAGTATTGGCGGACAAGAAACCTGCTTTCCCCGTCTTGGAAGCAAGTTTAAATATAGCGTCGTTCAATAATTCAAATGTTCTTGCAACATTATTGGACTGCGACGGAAACTCGGGAGCGATGTCCCTAAACCGCTCAAAAAATTCAGAGTCCAATGACGCTATAATCCTCTTGTCCGGAACCGCAGCAGTCTGGCCCGACGGAACAACTTGAGGGAGAAAGTGCCGGATGAAGTCCACGGCAGCTTTATGTTGTTCCGAAAGGGATAGCTCCAAATCATCCGTATCCCTTTCACCATCCAGTCGGACCTCATGATGCTCCCGGTCGTCCGCCCCCGATGCTTCGGCGGAGCGTACCGACCCAGCGCCGTCGGATAATTCTCGATCCGACACCGTTTCTGTCGGCTGCTGGGATGCTGCGATAAGCTGTGCTATCTGCACAAGAATGTCCGGCGTCGAGACCTGCGGAGGTGCAGTCTTTCGCTGCTTCGCCGAGGGCAGCTCCGCATCAGATGGCTCCCGCATACTTTTTCAATGCGAACGTCCGGAGTCCATCGGCCTCGTGTCCCTGGCTGCCGGACGGCGAAGCTGGTAAGATATCGGCGGTCACGCAGCCAAGGTGCGGTCGTGTGCGCTGACGAGAAGAAGAAGCCTTAGCAGTCTCCGCGGACTGCCTATACAACGGAGCGTCCCGAGCGACGGACGTATGCTCCGCTTGCGACACATTTTGTACCACAACATCTGGTCCCAGATGTAGTTGTACGAGAGAAGGGCCTCTCTCGCTCGCGGTCCGGCTGGACCTGGACGAGCTAGGAACCGGACTCAAAGGCTTCCTCCGATCTCGCTTACTATCCGCCGTCACTGGGTGTGCACATTGAATGTTTATAGTGCTCGCATCACCCAACATTTCCTCCTGGACCGCATCGGACGAACCCGGCTGCCGAACCATTCGGTGAATGGACGCAACACCGGGCGAGCTAGCGGACGACATTTGTTTAATCTCCATGAGCACTTTTGCCGCTAGCTCTGAATTCATTTGTGATGACGGAAGCGCACTTGCAGAAGATAACATGGAAACATCACCCTGTTCTTGTTCCTCTGAAATAGAAACTGAGAGAGTAGAGTGACCTTGCGGAGAAAGAGCCGGCATAGCCCTTTCTCCAGTAACAACATACCGTGACACACGTTTCCAATGTTTGTCATCCCAATATTGACATACAGAACAGGGATTAGTGCGAGAACACTGACTACAATTAATACAATGATCATGAAAGTCAGAGGAAGATTTCTTCCCCTTACAATTTGAACAATATCCTTTCATTGTGAAAAGTCAACAACAAGTCCTAGTTACTCGCACAAACCCCTGACACAAAGATACATAATAACATGATCCATTAATAAATGAAAAAACAATTGCAAATCAAAATAATTTTGAAAAAATATTTTTTCAGCGAATCCCAAGTTTCTGAAAAGTAACGTTGAGCCCCGATGGATCCGATGGCCAAGTGTGGTCAAAAATTTTAAAATTATATTAAATAATTAATGAGACACTTACGGATAATATAAATGTATCTTATAGTGAGATAAACTACACCAAAGGCAAACAGCCCCCTTCAAAAAAGGCTGTTGCCAATGTAAACAAACAGTGTAAAACACCAGAAAACATGACTCCAGGCACTGAAAAAACTGGCCCGAAATCAGTCATCAAAATTACATTCTATCTGATGCAAGACAGAGACTCCCAGGGGAGAATCTGCAGAACATCAGATGGAAGATGCAGAACACAACGTTTATACACCCATGAGTGAAAACTTAACTATGGGGAAAATAACAGAAAACATTCTGTATCCAAGCAACTCTCCCAAGAAAATTTTAGAAATGAACTTTCTCAAAAATATGCCAAAAGCATGGGAGAATTGCAAGGGGGGACTTAGAAGGCTAGGGGAGAGGAAACACTGAATAAGCAGTGCAACATTTTAGCAAGAATGACAACAAGAGGCCCATGCCTCGAAAATAGGCAACTTAACATAATTTCATAAAAAATTTTAAGTACAGCCCTGATTATTTTTTGTCACTTCTTTTTCCTCTCCTCCTTCTATATCCTCCTTAGAATCACCATTTCTCAAAAAATTACGTGTCTGGCATCCTTTAAACTGAGATTTACAAGCACAAAGATCAGTGAGATGTTGACTGATGAAGGGCCAAACAGAGAATGATAATTGGCGCCAATTTCGGGACGTCCTTGACACTGCGCATGCGCAGTGGGGGCGTAGTATGGAGGTCCTATAGGACATGATTTCTTTTGGTTTTGGATGCAAATTTTGGGGATTGGGGGGCAAAATTTGTGTTTGGCCCTGGTTTTGTTAGAGTTAGCACCAGCTAAGTCTGGGTCATTGGTACACTATAAAAATATAGAAATTGATAAAGTAGAGTGACCCTGCGGGGAAAGGACCGGTGTGTCCAATTCCCCACTAACATACCGTGACATACTCTTCCCATGTTGTCATCGAATACAGAACAGGAGTTAATGCGAGTACACTGACCACATATAGAATGATTATAAAAGTCAGAGGAAGACTTCCTCTTATTACAATTGATCAAAATCCTTTCAATGTGAAAAGAAAACAAAGTCCTGGTACTCGCACCAACCCCTGGCAATCAAAATACATAATAATAATATGATCCATTAATATAGAAAAAATAATTAAAATCAAAATATTTTGAAAAAATATTTTTTCAGAACAGCCCAAGTTTCTGAAAAGTAACGTTGAGCCCCAATGAATCCCAAGCCTAAGTGTGGACAAAAATTTTAAAAATATTTTAAACAATTTATTCAACACTTACGAACAATAATAATGTATCTAGTTATGATTAAAATAACATCAAGATATTATTTTCAAGAAATCCCCCCCCTCACACAGAGGGCTGTAGTAAATGTAAACAATGAGTGTAAAAACACTAAAATAAGACTCCAGGCACCCAGGCCCGGAATCAGTTACCAAAAATACACTATCTGATGCAAAATAGAGACTTCCAGGGAAGAAACTGCAGAACATCAGATGGTAGATGCAGAACACAACGCCTAACCACCCGTAGGTGAAGACGTAAACATGGGGAAAGAACAGAATTCATTCTGTTATTCAGCTAAAACTCCCAAGAAATTTTAGTAATAATAATTACAGAAACTATGCCAAAAGCATGGGAGAATAGCAAGAGGGGTCTTAAAGGAAAGGGAGAGAGGAAAACACTGAAAAATCAGTGTAACTAAATAACCAGAATGACAACAAAATGGCTGCTGCCTCGAAAATAGGTAACTTAACATAATTCCATTAAAAAATTTTAAGTTACAGCCCTGATAACATTCTGTCACACATTTTTCTTCTCCTCCTTCTCTATCCTCCTTAGAATCACCATTTCACTAATATTTATGTGTCTGGCACCATTTAAACTGAGATTTACAAGCACAAAGATCAGTCAGATGTTAACTGATGAAGGGCCAAACTTAGAATGATTAATGGCGCCAATTTTGGAACGTCCTTGACACTGCGCATGCGCAGTAGAGGTGAAGTGTGGAGGGCCATTCAGGACATGTTTTCTTTGGTTTTAGATGCAAATTTTGGGGATTGGGGGGCAAAATTTGTGTTTGGCCCTATATTTTAAGAGTTAGCACCAGCTATGTCTGGGTCATTCGTACAGTATAAAAATATGCGCATGTTCACTTAGTAGTGATGATGTCTGTAAACTTTCGTCCAAATTGATTGATAAATGTAGGAGGAGTTGCGCACACAAGAATTTCATGCAGAAACCCATATTAAATCAAAGTTCAAGAGAGATAACCTGGTTAAAATTGTCGCAGATCAAAAAGTTTGGCATATGCACATGTTCACTTAGTAGAGATGATGTTTGAAAGGTTTCATCAAAATCGGTTCATTAATGTAGGAGGAGTTGCACACACAAGAATTTGTTCGAACGGAAAGACATAATAAATCTAAGTCAAAGGGAGATAACCTGGTTAAAATTGTCGCAGATCAAAAATCTTGGAATATGCGCATGTTCACTTAGTAGTGATGATGTCTGAAAAGTTTTGTCCAAATTGATTGATATGTAGAAGGAGTTGCGCACACAAGAATTTCATGTAGAAACACATATTAAATCAAAGTTCAAGAGAGATAACCTGGTTAGAATTGTCGCAGATTAAAAAGTTTGGAATATGGACAGGTTCACTTAATAGAGATGATGTTTGAAAGTTTCATCAAAATCGGTTCATTAATGTAGGAGGAGTTGCGCACACAAGAATTTGTTCGGATGGAAAGACACAATAAATCTAAGTCAAAGGGAGATAACCTGGTTAAAACTGTCGCAGATCAAAAATCTTGGAATATGCGCATGTTCACTTAGTAGTGATGATGTCTGAAAAGTTTTGTCCAAATTGATAAATGTAGGAGGAGTTGCACACACAAGAATTTCATATAGAAACCCACAATAAATCTAAGTCAAAGGGAGATAACCTGGTTAAAATTGTCGCAGATCAAAAATCTTGGAATATGCGCATGTTCACTTAGTAGTGATGATGTCTGAAAAGTTTTGTCCAAACTGATTGATAAATGTAGGAGGAGTTGCGCACACAAAAATTTCATATAGAAACCCATATTAAATCAAAGTTCAAGAGAGATAAAATGGTTAAAATTGTCGCAGATCAAAAAGTTTGGACTATGCACATGTTCACTTAGTAGAGATGAAGGTTTCATCAAAATCGGTTCATTAATGTAGGAGAAGGTGCGCACACAAGAATTTGTCTGGACGGAAAGACGTACAGACGGACGGATGGACGTACAGATGGACGAATGGACGGACGTACGGACGTACAGGGCGATTCCTATATAGCCCACACTTCTTCGAAGCGGGGGTATAATAATTTCATTTCCAATATAAAATATGTCCACTGAGTATGGTGCCTTTATGTTGTGAGACCTGCACTTTAAATTACAGGCCATATATGGGCTTCCAGCACTCTACCAGTTAATTACATGTCTGAGACCACAAGGTATACCAATTCTAAAAATCCACGATTGTCACAACCTATGCATTCTTGGGGAAAAGTTAAAAAATTTATAGTAATTTATATATTTTTTATACTTACCAATGACCCAGACTTAGCTGGTGCTAACTCTAACAAAAACCAGGGCCAAACACAAATTTTGCCCCCCAATCCCCAAAATTTGCATCCAAAAGAAAAAGAAATCATGTCCTAAAGGACCTCCATACTACGCCTCTACTGCGCATGCGCAGTGACGCAGACGTCCCGAAATTGGCGCCAATTATCATTCTTACTGGCAGTGCCTGGTCAGCGCTATGTACTTAGCGGGGAGGCAAGAGTTCCCAACTCCAGGGAGGGCCATCCCCGTCTGGGTCATTGGTAAGTATAAAAAATATATAAATTACTATAAATTTTTTAACATTTTTATACTGTACCAATGACCCAGACTTAGCTGAATAGTAAACAGGCTGGAGGGCCTAGGACATAGAGGAAAATCCAATAAGCTCAACTATATAGTAAAGAGGTAACCCCTTAAGGAGAAAAGGAGTATTAGGCTTTACATGTATCTTTCTTATTTAATATTAAATTAGAAAGATACACTACCCTTAATAATTGAGCACAATAACATTCATGTTCTCTATTAACATCCAGTATAACCCTTATACTAATTATTTTTAAAGCAAGCCAATAAATAAAGTAGTCCAGAGAATTGAGACTCTTTATAGTCATTTAAAAGTGTCCGAGTATTGTATATTAAAGCCCGTTTGACACTTGACATATACAAATGCTTCACACCGAGCTACACTTTAAAAATAAGACATGAATGAATTTAAACATTAATATTACACTTTAAAACCATCCCGGAAGCGACTCAGAAATACTGACTTGGAGGAGGCATTCCCTTGCTTTTCACTATAAACACCCGCCCCCCCCCCCCTTCCCCTTGCCCTGGGTCAAATAGCCCAGAGCGAAGAGGGCAGCCGGACGGAGTCACTGCCGGAACAGAAAGCCTGCATAACTATAGTTGCAACTGTTTAGTGGACGACATTCTGAGCAACAGATAACGGACCTAAACAATGCAGGTCTCCAGAAATGGACTCAATATTTCTGAGATAAAAATTCGTAAATGTGGATGGCTGAGACCAATAAGCAGCCTTCATTAAATCTGTAATAGCAACACTATTAGCATAAGCCCAGGAAGTAGAAAGAGCTCTTACTTCATGAGCAGAAATCTTAAGCACAGACTGCTGAGAAGAAGATAAATCTTCATAAGCAGTACGGATAGTTAACTGAATCCATCTAGCAATAGAATGGACTGAAATGTCCTTTCTATTAGGCATCAAAGACAGAAAGAAACGTTTCCGCCCCTTTCTGATAAACTGAGATCTCTGTTTATAGATACGTAGTGCTCTAACAGGACAGAGTAAAGGCCTACGCCCGTCTGAAGACGGAAGAGCCTTAATAACAATAGGTTCCGGATATTTATTAGGAGCCTGATTCTTAGCTAAAAAACCCACATTAGTAGTGAAGGTGATAGTGTTCCCAACACTACGATAATGAGAATCATCCACCGATAGTGCATGAAGCTCACTGACTCTTCTGGCAGAAGAGAAAGCTAAGAGAAAAGCTGTCTTATAAGATAAGAATTTGAAATCTACTGTCCCAAGAGGTTCAAATGGCTTTTCCTTCAATTTAAGGAGAACCCAAGCTAAATTCCACTTAGGAATTAATCTAAGAGTTCTGGGTCTATTTATCGAAAAGTTTCTAACCAACTTCGATAAAGAGACATTAGATCCAATTTGTAAACTATCATGATGTGCATAGGTATCAGATAACATAGATCTATAACCCTTTATAGTAACAGGCTGCAGTTTGATTTCGTCAAACAAGTATACTAGAAAGTTTGCAATGTCTGGTATAGAGGGATCGAATATATCTACAGAATGATCCCTACACCAACGACGAAAAACCTTCCACTTAGCCGCATAGTTTAGCGAAGAGGAGGTCCTCCTACAGTTAGACTGCTCGTCCTGTAAAGTGCTTGCCATGCAAGAAGGACCGCACAACGGAAAAACGTGAAGGTTGAGACCTTGCGGGTTGTGATGGAGTTGGCGCGATTTCCCCTGCGAAAGAAGATCCTCCCGTGGAGGAAGCTTACGCGGTAGGTCCCACAACAGACACCTGAGTAGATTTATCCACGGTCTCTGTGGCGACAGAGATACTACCAACAGAATCTTGCATTGAGATTGTTTTATCTTTAGCAATACTTGTTGAATTAACGGCGCTGGAGGATACGCATATCCTATCATTCCGTCCCAAGGGATCGACAGAGCGTCTACTGCAAAAGCTCTTGGATCCGGACACGGAGACACATACGTCTGCAACTGATTGTTGAGATGTGTCGCAAATAAGTCTATCATTGGCCGTTCCCATTGGTAGCAAATCTGATTGAATACTTGTTTGTTGAGAGTCCACTCCGACGGCAACAAGCGACCCTTTCGTGAAAGGGAGTCTGCTAGCACATTCAGACGACCCGGTATGTGACGGACCGAAAAAAGAACGTGATGTTCTAACGCAAACAGAAGGATTCTTTCCGTTAGATTGAACAACGGAACTGAATGAGTGCCTCCCTGATTCCGTATATACGCCACTACTGTCGTATTGTTGGATAGGATTTGGACATGAGCATCGTGAATAATGTCCATCCAGTGACGTAACGCAAGCCAAATTGACATCATTTCCTTGATGTTTATGTGCTTGCACAGGAATTGCGGATCCCAAAGACCCTGGCATCTCGAATCCGTTGGGATTAATGATGCACCCCAACCTGTTTGACTGGCATCCGTCATAACGGTAAAACTCGGATCCGGCAACTGCAGCGGAACTCCTTGAGTTAACCACTGAATGTTTGCCCAAGTCTGTATCTCTTGTTTCACTTGATCTGACAAGAGAACGTCTACATCGAGCGAATGAATTTTCACACTCCAATTCTGAGTCAGGAAAATTTGAAGAGGACGTGTGCGTAACCGCCCCATCGGAATGAGATCCGCGGCGGCTCCGCACAGACCTATCAGTCTCATAAATTCTCGCGCTGTGACTTTGTCTGCGTGCAGACAATAGCGAGCGTAACAACTGACTAATTTCGCTCTGGTTAACGGCAGACGAACGAGATTGTTGTGCGTCTCGAAGCTCATTCCCAGATGAGTGAATGACTTGGACGGCACCAGATCCGACTTCTCCTCGTTTACTATAAAACCAAGACGTCGGAGCAATAGAAGAAGATTCTGAACATCGTTCTGAAGCGTTAACTCGTTGCCGTACCTCTGAAGAATGTCGTCCAGGTAGGCCGACGTTACCGCAGACGAATGAGCTCGGAAGTAGATCATTACCGAGTTCATTACCCGAGTGAAAGCCCAGGGTGCTAGATTCAATCCGAAGCACATCGCCCGGAATTGATACACCACTCCTAGGACTGCGAAGCGTAGATACTTTCGGAATGTCGGATGTACCATGACGTGAAAGTACGCATCTTGAGATCTATGCTCGTTGCATAATCGTTCACCCGAATACTCGCTCTGACCGATCGAATCGTCTCCATATAAAACTTCGGAGCGACGATCAGCTTGTTTATCCAGCTCAAATCTATGACTGGACGGAACGAGCCGTCTGGTTTCGGAACCAGAAACAGATGGCTGTAGAATCCCGGAGATTCCTGGTTTTCTACGACCTCTACCGCGTTCTTCATTAAAAGAGACTGCACCTCTGATAACAGAGCGTCTCTTTTCTGTGGATTTGACGGAAGATGAGTCCACTTTGGACTTCGAGTTAATGGAGGCTTTCGTTTGAAGGATATCTTTAGACCTTCCGAAGTCACTCCTCTCACCCAAGGGTCGTCCGTAATCGACGCCCACTCTTGTGAAAAGCTCGACAACCTTCCGCCAACCGGAACGCGATAGAGGTTTAAGCCATCACCTCCTGGACCTGCGAGGCCTGCGGTAGGAGAAACCACGTCTTCCACGACCCGCACCTCGCCTCGTCGACCTCGGGGCGTCCGACCGATTGTCCCGGCCTGAAGGACGTCCCGAACGAGAGTCGCTGTCCTGACGGTCTCTCGAATAAGACCAAGAGGATGCACCGGAACCTCTATAGGAACCTCTCTTGGGCGCATTGGACCCAGAAGTGCCTGTCTTATTCATGTCTGCTGTATCCGACTTCTTAGGAGCAGATCTGAACAACAGAGAATCATTAGCTTTCTTTTTAATTTTATCATAAATAGCGGAAAGCTTGCCGTCAAAGAGAAGTTCTCCTGAGACCGAAGCGACTCTAAGAGAGTTCTTCACCTTAGAATCCACTAGTGTGGATGTAGCTAGGGCTGCGTCACGTCTAACCAACTCCAGATTTGCCACTGAAAGGGCGGAGTTACACGTGGAATAAGCTACTGCCCTTGAAAGAAGTCTTAAAGAGGATTGTATATCCTGAAACTCTTTCCCCTGAAGGCGCAGTGATAACGCCTTAGTAAGGTGATCTGCGTAAGATAAGGCATCTAAATTGGCTCTGTTAGACGCAATAGCTGTTTCCAACACCGCGGTTGGAATAGAAGCTGACGACGGTAATGATAGCTCTAAGTCTTCCGCCTCGTCGTCCATACGCAGAGGAACTCTCGGTATACCCTGTCCTGCCGTATCGAATTTATTCCTTGCATTAATGAAAGGCAGGTTGAGAGTATTAGCGGACAAGAAACCTGCTTTCCCCGTCCTGGAAGCAAGTCTAAATATAGCGTCGTTCAATAATTCAAATGTTCTTGCAACATTATTGGACTGCGACGGAAACTCGGGAGCGATGTCCCTGAACCGCTCAAAAAATTCAGAGTCCAATGACGCTATAATTCTCTTGTCCGGAAGCGCAGCAGTCTGGCCCGACGGAACAACTTGAGGGAGAAAGTGCCGGATGAAGTCCACGGCAGCTTTATGTTGTTCCGAAAGGGATAGCTCCAAGTCATCCGTATCCCATTCACCATCCAGTCGGACCTCATGATGTTCCCGGTCGTCCGCCCCCGATGCTTCGGCGGAGCGTACCGACCCAGCGCCGTCGGTTAATTCACGATCCGACACCGTTTCTGTCGGCTGCTGGGATGCTGCGATAAGCTGTGCTATCTGCACAAGAATGTCCGGCGTCGAGACCTGCGGAGGCGCAGTCTTTCGCTGCTTCGCCGAGGGCAGCTCCGCATCAGATGGCTCCCGCATACTTTTCCTATGCGAACGTCCAGAGTCCATCGGTCTCGAATCCCTGGCTGCCGGATGGTGTGACCTGGTCGCCGAAGAATCCTTCATCGGCGAAGCTGGTAATATATCGGCGGTCACGCAGCCAAGGTGCGGTCGTGTGCGCTGACGAGAAGAGGAAGCCTTAACAGTCTCTGCGGACTGCTTATACAATGGAGCGTCCCGAGCGACGGACGTATGCTCCGCTAAAGACACATTTTGTACCACAACATCTGGTCCCAGATGTTGTTGTACGAGAGAGGGGCCTCTCTCGCTCGCGGCCCGGCTGGACCTGGACGAGCTAGGAACCGGACTCAAAGGCTTCCTCCGTTCTCACTTACTATCCGCCGTCACTGGGTGTGCATCTATTATGTTTATAGTGCTCGCATCACCCAAAATTTCCTCTTGGACCGCATCGGACGAACCCGGCTGCCGAACCATTCAGTGAATGGACGCTACACCGGGCGAGCTAGCGGACGACATTTGTCTAATCTCCATGAGCACTTTTGCCGCTAGCTCTGAATTCATTTGTGACGACGGACGCACACTTGAAGAAGATAACATGGAAACATCACCCTGTTCTGGTTCCTCTGAAATAGAAACTGAGAGACTAGAGTGACCTTGCGGAGAAAGAGCCGGAATCGCTCTTTCTCCAGAAACAACATATCGTGACACACGTTTCCAATGTTTCTCATCCCAATGTTCACATATAGGACAGGGATTAATGCGAGAACACTGACTACAATTAATACAATGATCATGAAAGTCAGAGGAAGATTTCTTCCTATTACAATTTGAACAATGTCCCTTCATTGTGAAAGAACAACAATAAGTCCTAGTTACTCGCAAAAACCCCTGACACAAAGATACATAATAACATGATCCATTAATAAATGAAAAAACAATTGCAAAACAAAATAATTTTGAAAAAATATTTTTTCAGCGAAGCCCAAGTTGCTGAAAAGTACTGTTGAGCCCCGATGGATCCGATGGCAAAGTGTGGTCAAAAATTTTAAATTTATATTAAATAATTAATGAGACACTTTCGGATAATATAAATGTATCTTATAGAGAGATAAACTACAGCAAAGGCAAACAGCCCCCCTCAAAAAAGGCTGTTGCCAATGAAAACAAACAGTGTAAAAACACCAGAAAACATGACTCCAGGCACTAAAAAAACTGGCCCGGAATCAGTCATCAATTACACTCTATCTGATGCAAAACAGAGACTCCCGGGGGAGAATCTGTAGAACATCAGATGGAAGATGCAGAACACAAACGTTATACACCCATGGGTGAAAACGTAACTATGGGGAAAATAACAGAAAACATTCTGTAACCAAGCAACTCTCCCAGGAAATTTTAGAAATAAAATTTCTCAAAAATATGCCAAAAGCATGGGAGAATTGCAAGGGGGGACTTTAGAAGGCTAGGGGAGAGGAAACACTGAATAAGCAGTGCAACAATTAGCAAGAATGACAACAAGAGGCCCATGCCTCGAAAATAGGCAACTTAACATAATTTCATCAAAAAATTTTAAGTACAGCCCTGATTATTTTTTGTCACTTCTTTTTCCTCTCCTCCTTCTATCCTCCTTAGAATCACATTTTCTCCAAAAATTATGTGTCTGGCATCCTTTAAACTGAGATTTACAAGCACAAAGATCAGTGAGATGTTGACTGATGAAGGGCCAAACAGAGAATGATAATTGGCGCCAATTTCGGGACGTCTGCGTCACTGCGCATGCGCAGTAGAGGCGTAGTATGGAGGTCCTTTAGGACATGATTTCTTTTTGTTTTGGATGCAAATTTTGGGGATTTGGGGGCAAAATTTGTGTTTGGCCCTGGTTTTTGTTAGAGTTAGCACCAGCTAAGTCTGAGTCATTGGTACAGTATAAAAATATGCAGTTTTTTGCTTGTTTTCAACAAAATTTGGAGAAAAAGTGAACAATTTTATTTTCATTTCACACATTCAATAAATGGGGTATCAAATACAAGTAATATATCAAATTAACAGTAATGAGGTGACAAATACATATAAAAGGCCTAAAAAAAATGAAAAATCTGTTTCTCAGACCTTTCCATTTGGTCCTTTTGGCTACAGCGTGCTCTCTTTTGATAGCAAATGCAAACTTAAAAAAATAAAAATTAAATGGTTTATGTCAGATATTTTAACCAAGTTAACAAAAATTGAAAAACTTGTCCTTTGAGTGCAACAAGGCTTTGCAATGCTTTGGCACTGCAAAGCCTTCTTGGAACTCAAGGGACGAAATACATCAGCACCCATGCTATTCTATAGATTATGAGGCCTAAAACTTAAAACAAACGAAGAATATGAACTTTTGAAGGCAAAGAAATAATTAGATGAGTGCATCAGTAAGTGATCAGCAGCAAGAGGATTTTTTTTATTTACCATGACACAACCAAAGGCAACATTTCTGGCCATTCATTTCTGCTGGTCCTAGCAAGCTCTGTTCTGTGAAGTATTAAATATGAAATTTTTGTTTTGTTTTCAACTACTGTGTTCTCTCTACCCCCCCCCCCCCCCCCCCACACCCCACAAAAAAAATTCTAGCATAAATGACATACGTATTACCCAGTTATATACTACATGACAAATATGGTTCAAATCTGCCCATTGAATCAGAAAATAAAAATTTTGAGTGTAGCCCAAAATTTGGGAGCCCAAATTTTGACTTACTGAGTTTCTTGGAAATAAAGTGAATCTGCATCACTAAAGTAAGTTCCAAACAAGAAATCTAAGCATTATTGCAAGTGGATTATAAAAAGAGGATTTTAAAAGCACCTTAAGCTTATGGAGCATTAACCTCACTCTAAGGGATAGAGTAATTTGGAGAGTAGATTCCACCAGCCTGAAGATGGCAGCAGCTTCATTTGAACAAAGGAGAAAAGGTTTACTCCAAAAATGGTCTACGCATAAATGAATGAATTTGGCCCAGTGGTTTTAAAGAATAAGAAAAATTTCAAACTAGAGAAACAGAATTATACTGCCTCTAGTAAATTCAAGTCTGTGTAAAAATAGTTAAAGCATAAAAAAATAAACAAAACAGAAAGAGAATTTATGGAGGCTTATTTTGGGAGGTAAAATATTTTTAAAGAAATCGGAAATAAGTATTACATGAAATAAAATCTTTAGAACCCATTGAAAGCCTTGAGAGGGCTAATTTAAAGATATTCAAACAGTAATTAGATAAATCTTTTCCAAAAAAAACCATACGTGCACAGCATTGAAAAGATTTGATCAAGGCATCATTAAAATCTTTGAACCTCACACTGAAGTCTTGAGAGGGTTTAATTAAAGACAACCATACAGGAATCAGAGAAATGTTTCCAAGAAACCAGAAAAAAACATATATGTGCATAGAATTGAAAGGGTTCAACATAAAATAAAATCTCTGAAAAACACATTGAAGTGATGAGAGGGTTAAATTAAAGATATTCATACAGAAATCAGAAAAAAAAAATTCCATGGAGCCAGAAAAACATATGTGTACCGCATTGAAAGTGTTTGATCATGGCATCAATAAAATCTTTGGAATCCACTTTACAGTCTTGAGGAGGTTAAATTAAAGATATGCATACAGGAATCAGATAAATGTTTCCAAGAAAACAGAAAAAAAACATATGTGTACAGCAGTGAAAGGGTTCAACATGAAACAAAATCTTTGGAAAACACACTGAAGTCATGAGAGGATTAAATTAAAAATATTCATACAGGAATCAGATCAATTTTTTTCCAAGGAACCAGAAAAAACATATGTGCACAGCATTGAAAGTATTTGATCATGGCATCAATAAAATCTTTGGAACCCACATGCAGTCTTGAGGAGGTTAAATTAAAGATATGCATACAGGAATCAGATAAATGTTTCCAAGAAAACAGAAAAAAGATATGTGCACAGCAGAGAAAGGGTTCAAAATGAAACAAAATCTGTGCACAGCAGTGAAAGGGTTCAAAATGAAACAAAATCTTTGGAAAACACACTGAAGTCATGAGAGGATTAAATTAAAAATATTCATACAGGAATCAGATCAAATTTTTCCAAGGAACTAGAAAAAACATATGTGCACAGCATTTTAAGTGTTTGATCATGGCATCAATAAAATCTTTGGAACCCACAATGCAGTCTTGGGAGGGTTAAATTAAAGACATGCATACAGGAATCAGATAAATGTTTCCAAGAAATCAGAAAAAGCATATATGTGCACAGTATTGAAAGAGTTCAACATGAAATAAAATCTTTGGAAAACACACTGAAGTCATGAGAGTGTTAAATTAAAGATATTCATACAGGAATCAGATCAATTTTTTTTCAAGGAACCAGAAAAAACATATACGTGCACAGCTTTGAAAGGATTTGATCAAATTTTCTGAACAATTTCCTGTCAATAATAACAGATTAGAATGTGTCTGGCAGCAATTTGTTGTTTTATGAAAAACGTTATTCTAGATGTCAATCAAGGTTCTCGATGAATGAAATTTTTCTCCAGGATAAACTGCTGCATAAATGCTGACTTCAACATTTTTTCTATACCCTCTACCAGGGATCCTGAGGGGGGCGCGGTGGCGTTGCGGTAACCAGTTCTCGTCAGATCACCGAAGTTAAGCAACGTCGAGCCCAGTGAATCCTTGGATGGGTGACTTTTGAGCGATCGATTCGGACTCCTGCGTTGTGTCCTTGGGCAAGGCACTTAACCCCGATTGTCTACATGGGGGCACGATGACGCTGTGTACTAAGGCGTACTGCACGTCGATGGTATGCATTTCTTCAACCAATCTAACCCTGCCTGTGCTGCTGTGCGGAGTTACGATGTTGGGGAGCTGGCAGCTGCTCGTCGTTGCTCAGTGGTTCTCTCCGGGTACTCCGGCTTCCTCCACCCGTAAAACTGTCACGGTCATGATTAGCGATTGTGCATAAGTATGCGACCTTCAACACCAATAAATAAATGAAAGTGTCAATGACACTGTAGCTCAACTTGTCAAGACAAAGACATGTACATGTATAGTATGTGACACAGCAATGACAAACATCTAGGTAATGACCTGATAACAAAGGTACATATAAAGTATTGTAACGGTCTGTACATAAATACTGACCGTTGCCTGTAACAAATGTATAGGTAAAGTATTGTAAAGGTGGGTGACAGTCAGATGCTGAACTAGAAAAGAAATCTTTGAGTCCCAGAGTGGGTCTGACTGAACCCCAAAATATTTGTTCTCATAGCACAGTGATAACAAAGGCACCCCAAAACACACTCGTTCCTGTCCCAAGGTGAAAACAAAAGTACTCAAGAAGTTTTGTGAAGATCAGTTCATAAATACGAGCTGTATAGAACTTGTGACAAAAAACTGATTGGACCTAATTTCGGTACAAAATGGCCACTGGCAGCCATCTTGAATTTTGGACCGTACCCAGAAACACTCATTCTCATCCCAAGGAGATAACAAAGGTACCCAAGAAGTTTTGTGAAGATCGGTTCATAAATACAGCCTCTACCCTGAGCCCTATTGACATGTGTGCTTACACTGTGTAAGTAGCACTGAATAAATCAAAGTTCATCTAATTTGCATAATTTCTGCACGAAAAAAAACCCCTTACAATATGTGATGTATTCCATGTTACTAAACATTCATACAAAAATTTATTCAAATCAGAACTTTCATACAGAAGTTCTATACAAAAGACTGATTGCACTAATTTTGGTACAAAATGGCTGCTGGTGGCCATCTTGAATTTCGGACCACACCCAAAAAGACTCGCTCTCATCCCACGGTGATAACAAAGGTACCCAAGAAGTTTCGTAAAGATTGGTTCATAAATATGGCCTCTAGTCTGAGCTGTATAGAAGATGTGTACAAAAAACTGATTAGACCTAATTTCGGTACAAAATGGCCACTGGCAGCCATCTTGAATTTTAGACCGCACCCAGAAACACTCGTTCTCGTCCCAAGGTGATAACAAAGGTACCCAAGACATTTTGTGAAGATCAGTTCATAAATACAGACTCTAGTCTGAGCTGTATTGACATGTGTACTTACTGTGTGTAAGTCGCACTGAAAAAATCAAAGTTCATCTAATTTGCATAATTTCTGCACGAGAAAAAAACCCGTATTATATGTGATGCATCCCATGGTACTAAACATTCACACAAAAAAAATTATTCAAATCAGGGCTTTCATATGGAAGTTCTGTGCAAAAATCTGATTGCACCTAATTTTGTACAAAATGGCTGCCATCGGCCATCTTGAATTTCGGACCGGACCCCAAAACACTCGTTCTCGTCCCACGGTGATACCAAAGGTACCCAAGAAGTTTCGTAAAGATCGGTTCATAAATACGGCCTCTAGCCCGAGCCGTATTGGCATTTGCACTTACAGTGCTGAAAGTAACCCCAAAAAACATCAAAATTAGTCTAATTTGCACAATTTACGTTACGAGAAAAAAACCCGTATTGTATGTGATGTATCCCATGGTACTAAACATTCATACAAAAAATTATTCGAATCAGAGCTTTCATATGGAAGTTCTGTACAAAAAACAGATTTCTGCATCGTCGGTACAAAATGGTGGCTGGCAGCCATCTTGAATTTCGGACCGCACCCCAAAACACTCGTTCTCGTCCCACGGTCATAACAAAGGTACCCAAGAAGTTTCGTAAAGATCGGTTCATAAATACGGCCTCTAGCCCGAGGCATAGCAGCTTGGCACTTACAGCTCTGAAAGTAACACTAAATAAATCAAAGTCAGTCTAATTTGCATAATTTACACACGAGAAAAAAACCCGTATTATATGTGATGTATCCCATGGTACTAAACATTTATACAAAACTTTATTCAAATCAGAACTTTCATACAGAAGTTCTGTACAAAAAACTGATTTTTGCATCATCGGTACAAAATGGCCACTGGCAGCCATCTTGAATTTCGGACCACACCTAAAAACACTCGTTCCTGTCCCAGGGTCATAACAAAGGTACACAAGAAGTTTCGTAAAGATCAGTTCATAAATACGACCTCTAGCCCGAGCCATAGCCAATTGTTGACGTACGGACAGACGGACAGATGGCCAGACGGCCAGACAGACAGACGGACGGATGGACAGACGGACGACGGGCCATGACAATAGCTCAAATTTGACTTTGTCAAAGTTGAGCTAATAATAATTGTGGTTTGGGGATATATGGGCTTTTGAATTTTTTTTTTCTGTCTTTAGCCCCTGGGATTGCCACAGGGCTGTAAATATTTGGGGGGGGGGGGGGGGGGGCATCAATCAATTACTTAGGAACCACTTATACAACATGCCAAATTTGGTTGAAATTGGCCCACTGGTTCTTGAAACAGAAATTCTGGGCAGAGCCCAAAATGGATATGCACCCACAGAGAGCCCAAATATTGACCTATCAACTTCCCTTGAACAAATTTTAATCTTCAACACCAAAGGATGTTCCATACCGAACATCAAGGCATTCCCTGAGAAGATTTTTAAAGGTTTTTAAGCTTTTGGGGCATAAACCAGAGCCCAATATGGCAGCTGCTTCATTGAACAGAACGGAAAGGGTATACTCCATAGATAGTCTGTGCAATATATGTTTCAATTTGACCTAGTGCTTGTGAAAAAGAAGTCATGTTTGCAAAAGTTAACGGACGATGGACAAAGGTGATTACAATAGCTCCCACTGACTTGCTGTCAGGTGAGCTAAAAATAAAATAAAAAAGTGGCCCCAAGGGGCCTGAAAGTGCTCACTTGACACTGACAACTATCAACGGAGGGTCCTGATTTGAACAAATTTGCATCTGCCCCATTAAAAAAACCATACACCAAATATCAAACATTCTGACCAGCAGATCTGAAATTTTTTTTTTTATATATTCCTCATACTGAACTAAGTTATAATTCGGGCTCCCATAGGGAGTCCAAATATGAACCCAGGGACTTGCTTTTAACATATTTGAATCTCAACTCCCTAACGATACAGTATACTAAATATCAAAAGATTCTTACTGGTGGATGTGAAGAAGAAGATTTTTAAAGAAATTTGTCTCCTACAGGGAGCCCAAATATGGACTCAAGAGACTTGGCTTGAACAAACTTGAATCACACCTCCCTGAGGATGCCGTATACCAAATATCAAAACATTCTGACTGCTGGATCTGAATAAGAAGATTTAAAAAAAAAAAACTAGAGGGAACTGTTTTAGTGAACTAAAACACATGTCCCCGCTTTGATTAGTTCCATGCTTCCAACTTACGACTAACAAAGATCAAACTAAAATTAAATGTCAAGATCATGGAAGTTCAAGATAGAAGGGGACACATCAGCCTGGCAGTTGCATTCATATGCCAAATATCATAAACCTTGCTGAGCAATTCAATAATTTGACCTTGATGTCAAAGATCAAGGTCATCACAACAGTACATGATTCAATGTTGTCTTATGTGGTTGATACACCCACATGCCAAATATCATAAGCCTAGGTGAGAAGATAAACAAAATCAATAATTTAACCTTGAGGTCAAAGGTCAAGGTAGGTCATGATGGTACGTGACACATCATCTTTTGGGGATACACTCACATTCCAAAAATGATATGCCTAGGTCAAAGGTTAATAAAATAGCCAATAATGTGACCTTGAGGTCAAATGTCAAGGTCATATGTGGATCATGATGGTACGTGACACATCATCTCATGGTGATACACCCACATACCTAATATCATAAACCGAGGTGAAAAGGTAAAAAAGTTTTGGCCCGAACAAGCTTACGTGCTAAAAAGTTAAAAAATTTATAGTAATTTATATATTTTTTTTTACTTACCAATGACCCAGACTTAGCTGGTGCTAACTCTAATATTCTAGGGCCAAACACAAATTTTGCCCCCCCCAATCCCCAAAATTTGCATCAAAATCCAAAAATTAGATGTCCTATGTGGTCCTCCATACTTTTATCCACTACGCATGCGCAGTAGTCAAGGAAGTCCGAAATTGGAGCCAAATCCTCATTCTTACAACTAGTGCCTGGTAAGTGTTATGTAATCAGCGGGGAGGTATGAGTTCATTGGGTCATTGGTAAGTATAAAAAATATATAAATTACTATAAATTTTTTAACATTTTTATACTGTACCAGTGACCCAGACTTAGCTGAATAGAAAAAAGGCTGGAGGGCCTAGGACATAAAGGAAAATCCAATAGGCTCAATTACATGTAAACAGAATTATCTCCTCAAGGAGAAGAGGAGAACAGGTTTTACATGTATCTTTCTTGTTTGTATCAAAAAAGAAAGACACAATACCATTCCGTAATTGAGCACAATAACATCAATGATCTCTATTAACATCCAGTATAACCCATTATACTAATCTTTTTAAAGGGAAGCCAATAAATAAAGATAGTCCAGAGAATGAGACTCCTTATACTCATTTAAAAGTGTCCGAGGATTGTATATTAGCACTCATATGACACGTGACATATACAAATGCTTCACACCGAGCTACACTTTAAAAATATTACATAAAAGAGATAGACATTAGCTTTACACTTTAAAACCATCCCGGCACCGACTCGGAATTAATGACTCCAAGAGGAGGTATTCCCTTGCTTTTCACTATAAAGCAGGTGATATAAGGGAACACCATCCACTCCCCCCCCCCCACCCCACTCCTCCACTCTTCCCCTTGCTCTGGGTCAAATACCCCACAACGAAGAGGGCAGCAGGACAGAGTCACTACCGGAACAGAAAGCCTGCACAACTATAGTTGCAACTGTTTAGTGGACGACATTCTGAGCAACAGATAACAACCTAAACGGACCTAAACATCGAAGGTTGCCAGAATGGACTCAATATTTCTAAGATAAAAATTTCTGAACGTGAAAGGCTGAGACCAATATGCAGCCTTCATCAAATCGGTAATAGCAACACTATTAGCATAAGCCCAGGATGTAGACAGTGCTCTTACTTCATGCGCCGAAATCTTAAGCACAGACTGCTGAGCTGAAGATAATTTTTCATAAGCAGTACGGATAGTTAATTGAATCCATCTTGCAATAGAATGGACTGTAATGTCCTTTCTATTAGGCAGCAGAGACAGAAAGAAACGCTTACGTCCCTTTCTGATAAACTCAGATCTACGTTTGTAAATACGCATGGCCAATGACCATCTGAAGACGGAAGAGCCTTAATAACAACAGGTCCAGGATACTTATTAGGAGCCTGATTCTTAGCCAAACATCCAACATTAGTAGTTAAAGTAATAGTATTACCAACACTACGATAGTGAGAATCATCAACAGATAGTGCATGAAGCTCACTAACTCTTCTGGCAGAAGAGAAGGCTAAGAGAAAAGCTGTCTTATAAGATAAAAATTTGAAGTCCACTGTATCAAGAGGCTCAAATGGCGCTTCTTTTAGCTTCAGAAGAACCCAAGCTAAATTTCACTTAGGAATTAACCTAAGGGTTCTAGGTCTATTTATCGAAAAGTTTTTCACTAACTTAGATAAAGAGACATTAGATCCAATCTGTAACCTATCATGATGAGCATAGGTATATTTATTTATTTATTTATTGGTGTTTAAGGTCACATACTTATGCACAATGGCTAATCGTGACCGTGACAGTTTTATGGGTGGAGGAAGCCGGAGTACCCGGAGAGAACCACCGAGCAATGACAAGCAGCTGTCAGCTCTCCAACATCGTAACTCTGAACTCTGCACCGCAACACAGGCAGGGTTAGACTGGCTGAAGACATGCGCACCATTGACGTGCAGTACGCCTCAGTACACACCGTCATCGTGCCCCCATGTAGGCAATCGGGTGAAGTGCCTTGCCCAAGGACACAACGCAGTTGCCGCAGGTGGGATTCGAACCGAGGACCTCTCGGCTTGCAACCTGCACCTCTACCAACTGAGCCACCGCGCCCCCGATGAGCATAGATATCCGATAGCATAGACCTATAACCCCTAATGGTTATTGGCTGCACTTTGATCTCGTCAAACAAGTAGACCAGAAAATTAGCAATGTCTGAAATGGAGGGATCATAAATATCAATAGAATGATCCTTACACCACCGATAGAAAACCTTCCACTTAGCAGCATAATTTAGTGAAGAGGAGGTCCTCCTACAGTTAGAAATTGCGTCCACTGCCCGTCCTGTAAAATGCTTGCAGTGCAAGAAGGACAGCACAACGGAAATACGTGAAGGTTGAGACCTTACGGGTTGTGATGCAGTGTGCGCGATTTCCCCTGCGAAAGAAGGTCCTCCTGTGAAGGAAGCTTCCACGGAATGTCCCACAACAGACACCTGAGAAGATTTATCCATGGTCTCTGGGGTAACAGATATGCTACCAACAGAATCTTGCAGTGAGATCGCTTGATTTTTAGCAAAATCTGCTGAATCAATGGAGCTGGAGGATACACGTATCCTATCATTACATCCCAAGAGATCGAGAGAGCATCTACTGCAAACGCTCGAGGATCTGGGCATGGCGACACATACGTCTGCAACTGATTGTTGAGATGTGTCACAAATAAGTCTATCATTGGACGATCCCATTGGTAGCAAATCTGACTGAATACTCATTTGTTGAGAGTCCATTCTGAGGGTAACATGCAACCTTTCCGAGAAAGGGAGCCTGCTAGAACGTTCCGATGACCCGGTATATGACGGACCTATAGAAGAACTTGATGCTCTTGGACAAACAGAAGGATCCTTTCCGTTAGATTGAATAACGGAATGGAATGAGTGCCTCCCTGGTTCCGAATGTACGCTACTACAGTCGAATTGTCAGACAGAATTTGAACATGCGAATTCTGAAGAATGTTCATTCATTGACGTAGCGCAAGCCATATTGACATCATTTCATTGATGTTTATGTGCTTGTTTAGGAACTGCGGATCCCAAAGACCCTGGCACCTCAAATCTGTTGGGCTCAGAGTTGCGCCCCAACCTGTTTGACTGGCATCCGTCATTATCGTAAAACTCGGATCCGGCAGTTGCAGTGGTACTCCTTGAGTTAACCACTGAATATTTGCCCAAGTGTGAATCTCTTGTTTCACTTGATTCGACAAGACGATGTTCGATTCGAGCGAATGAGTCTTCACACTCCAATTCTGAGATAAAATATATGTGGAGTGGACAAGTGCGTAGCCGCTCCATCGGAATAAGATCCGCAACGGGTCCGCACAAACCTGTCAGTCTCATGAATTCTCTCGCTGTAACTACATCTGAGTGAAGACAAAAGCGAGCGTAACAACTGACTAATATCACTCTGGTTAACGGCAGACAAACAAGATTGTTGTGTGTCTCTAAGCTCATTCCCACGTGGGTGAATGATTTGGATGGCACTAGATCCGACTTCTTTTCGTTTACTATGAAACCGAGACATCAGAGCAATTGAAGCAGACTCTCAACATCGTTCTTTAACTTGCTGCCGTAACCCTGAAGAATGTCGTCCAAGTAGGCCGAAGTTAGCACAGACAAATGAGCTTGGAAATGAGTCATTACTGAGATCATTATTCGAGTGAAGGCCCAGGGTGCTAGATTCAGACCAGAGCATCCTTGCTCAGAACTGAAAACAACTTCTGGGACAGCGAAGCGAAGGTACTTTCTAAACGCCAGATGTACCATGACGTAAAAGTACACAACCTTGAGATCTATGCTCGCAGCATATTCGTTCACTCGAGTGCTCGCTCTGACCGATCGGATGGTCTCCATATAAAATTTTGGAGCCATGATCAGCTTGTTTATCCAGCTCAGATCTATAACTGGATGAAACGAGCCGTTTGATCTTGGAACCAGGAACAGGTGACTGCATAAAACTGGAGATTCCTGGTTTTCTACGACGTCTATAGCGTTCTTGACCAGAAGAGATTGAACTTCTGATAGAAGCGAATCTCTCTTCTGAATGTTTAACGGAAGCTGAGACCAGCGTGGACTTCGAGTTAACGGAGGTTTTTCCTTGAAGGACAGTTTAGACCTTTGGAAATAACCCCTTGCACCCATGGGTCGTCCGTAATTGACAACCAATTGGTTAAGAATCTCGACAGCCTTCCGCCCACTGGAATGCAATAGAGGTTTAGACCATCACCTCCTGGCCCTACAAGGATTGCGGGAGGGAAAACCATGTCCTTCATGACCCGCACCTCGCCCAGTCGACCTAGGGGCATCTGACCGGTTATCTCGGCCAGCATTACGACCCCTATGTGAGTTGCTACTCTGACGGTCTCCAGAGTAAGACATAGAGGCTTTCTTAGATCCTCTATAGGAACTTCCTTTGGACGTATTCGCCCCCGAAGTGCCTTCCTTATTCCTCCCTGCTGAGTCCAACTTTTTCAAAGCGGAATTAAAAGCAGAGAATCCGAAGCTCTCTTAGTAATCTGATTATAGATTGTAGAAAGCTTAACGTCGAAGAGAAGCTCTCCTGAGACCGGAGCGGCTGGAAGAGAGTTTTTTTCACCTTACTAACCACTCTTGTGGATGCAGCCAGGGCAGCATCACGTCTGACTTACTCCATATTGCCACTGAAAGGGCAGAGTTATACGTAGAATATGCTATAGTCCTCAAAAGAACTCTTAAGGAAGTTTGAACATCCTGGAATTCTTTCCCTTCGAGACGTAATGATAACGCTCTGGTAAGGTGATCTGTGTAAGATCATGCGTCTAAATTAATTCTATTAGACAAGATTGTCGTCTCCAGTATACTGGAGTTAATAGACATGGACGCCGGCAATGACAATTCCAGGTCTTCAGCCTGGTCGTCCAAATGCAGAGGAACTCTCGGAACGCCTTGTCCTGCTGTTTCAAATCTATGTCTAGCATTGATGAAAGGCAGCTGTATAGCGCTAGGCGATAAGAAATCGGATTTGCCAGTCTTAGAGGCTAGCTTGAATATAACGTCATTCAAAAGTTCAAATGTCCGTGTGACATTTCTGGACTGGGTTGGAAACTCAGGGACAGTGTCCCTAATCTGGCTGAAAAAGTCTGTCCAGTGACGCTTTCAGTTTCTTATCAGGTAACGCAGCATTTTGGTCCGGAGAAACAACTTCTAAAAGGTGAAATCTACGGCCACTTTAAGTTGTTCGGAAAGGAAAAATTTCAGCTGCGCTGATTCCCTTTTACCATCCGCCTGGACCACATAAGAATCTTGGTCGTCCCTTACTGACTCTGCAGGGGAGCGAACCAACCCAGCTTGCTCAGACAGTTTCTTTACTGAAAAAGTTTCTGATAGCTGCTGGGATGCTGCGATGAATTGAGCTATCTGTGATAGCAAGTCCGTCACGGAGGCCTGTGGAGCCGCGGTCTTACGTAATTTAGCCGCTGGAAGATCCTCGGACGTTAATTCCTGCATACTTCTCATATGCGAACGTCCCGACTGGAAAGGCTTCGTGTCCTTGGTTAGCAGATGGGGTGACCTGGTCGACGTGGACTCCCTGGATATCTACGGTCACATAGCCAAGGTGCAGTCGTGTGTGCTGATGTGAGGATGAGGAAGCCAATAGACAAGCCGCGTCGGACTGTCTATGCGACGGAGCGTCCCGAGCAGGTGGAGTGAACGTATGCTCCGACTAACGAACGTTACATACAACAACATCTGGGCCCAGATGTTGTTGTCAGAGAGAGGGGGCCTCTCTCGCTCGCGGTCCGGGTAGACTTGGACAAGCTAGCTACCGGACTGACTGGCTTCCTCCGTTCCATCCTCCGATCCGTCGTCGCCGGGTGTGCGTGATTCAAGATTATAGTGCTCGCAACACCCCTTCTCCTCTCCTGGACCGCAACAGATGAACCCGGTGTCACAACCATTTCGTGAATGATTGCTTCACTGGGGGAGCTAGCGGGCGACAAATGACCGTCGATCCTACGTGGGACCTCTTAGGCACTTGCCGCATTCCTTGAGCACTTTGCCGCTAGCTCATTATTGCGATGACGGAAGCACACTTTTGAAGACATCACGGAAACATCACCCTGTTCTTGTTCCTCTGAAAAAGTGACTAAAAAAACTAGAGTGACCCTGTGGAGATTGGACCGGCATGGACCTCTCACCACTAACAATATACCGTGACACACGTCTCCAACGTTTGTCATCTGAATTGGCACACACTGAGCAAGAATTAGTGCGAGTACACAGACTACAACAAATACAATGAATATGAGAATCAGAGAAAGACTTCCTCGATTTACAATTGAACAATATTCTTTCATTTACAGTCATCATACTCACACCAACCCTTCCCAACGGGAAAGATGAGCCCAAATGGATCCCAAGTCTAAGTGTGGACAAAAATTTTTAAAACATGTTTAAAAATTAATGTTACACTTACGGACAATATTAATGTATCTGGTTATGAGTAGAACTAATAGAAGACAAGGAATTATGGTCAGAAGTAACCGTTGTCAACATAAACAAAAGTGAATAAAAACTGGAAACAAGACTCCAGGCACTGAAATGGCCCGAAATCAGTAACCAATTTTAACACTATCCAATGCAAATCAGAGGCTTCCTGAGAAGAAACTGCAGTACATCGGATGGTAGATGCATGACCGAAACGCCTAACCACCCTAGGGTGAGGAGGTAACCATGGGGAAAAACAGAATAAACATTCTGTTACCAAGCCAAAACTCCCAAGAAATTTCAGTAAAAAATTACAAAAATTATGCCAAAAGCATGGGAGAATAGCAAAGGGGGTATAAAGGAAAGGGAGAGAGGAAACTCTGAACAAACTGTGGAAATTTCATAACAAGAATGTAAACTTCAGGCCTATGCCCCGAAATTAGGAAACATGAAATAATTTTGCATAAAAATTATAAGTTACAGCCCTGAACACATCCTTCCACTGTTTCTTCCTCTCATCCTCTTATTTCATCCTTAGATCCACCATTTCTTTCATGATTTTGTGTCTGGCATCATTTAAACTGAGATTATAAGCACACATATCAGGAAGATGTTACTGATTGAAGGGCCAAACAAAGAATGAGGATTTGGCTCCAATTTCGTTACTTCCCAGACACTGCGCATGTTGGGAACTCATACCTCCCCGCTGATTACATAACACTTACCAGGCACTGGTTGTAAGAATGATTTGGCGGCAATTTTGGTACTTCCTTGACACTGCGCATGCGCAGTGGACAAAAGTATGGAGGACCACATAGGACATCTAATTTTTGGATTCTGATGCAAATTTTGGGGATGGGGGGGAATTTGTGTTTGGCCCTAGAATTTAAGAGTTAGCACCAGCTAAGTCTGGGTCATTGGTACAGTATAAAAATATTCCCCATACTGCACTAAGTTGATATTCGGGCTCCCATAGGAAGCCCAAATATTTTAGGTAAGCAATTTGAACAAACCTGAAACTGACCCACCTCAAGATGTTGTATATCAAATATGAATACATTCGGACTGCTAGATCTGAAGAAGATTTTTAAAGACATTTCCTCATATTTCACTAAGTTAAAATTCAGGATCTCATAGGGAGCCCAAATATAAACTTTGATTCTGCCCCCCCCCCACCCCCCCCCCCCCCCTCCCCCACTGATAGATGTTGTATACCAAACATGAAAGGATTCTGACTTGTGGCGCTGAAGAAGAAGATATTTAAAGAAATTTCCTCAAATTGTACGAAGTTAAACTTTGGGCTTCAATAGAGAGCCCAAATACTAACACAGGGACCCGATTTGTACAAACTTGAATCTGATCCCCCTATAGATGTTGTATACCAAATATGAAAGGATTCTGACTGGTGGATCTGAAGAAGATTTTTAAAGAAATTTCCTCAAATTGCACGAAGTTAAACTTTGGGCTCCAATAGAGAGTCCAAATACTCACTCAGGGACCCGATTTGTACAAACTTGAATCTGACCCCCCTATAGATGTTGTATACCAAATATGAAAGCAGTCTGACTGGTGGATCTGAAGAAGAAGATTTTTAAAGAAATTTCCTCATATTTCACGAAGTTAAAATTCAGGCTCCTACACTGTAACAGGGAGCCCAATTATTAACCAAGGGACTCAATTTGAACAAACTTGAATCTGACCACAATAGAGATGTTATATACCAAATATCAAAAGATTCTGAATGATGGTTCTGGAGAAGAAGATTTTTTTAATTTAAAAAAAAAAAATATGGGTGCTATCAGAATAATGCCCCTTGTGGTGCCCCTTGTGGTGCCCCTTGTGGTGCCCCCTGTGGACGCGGAAAGTTTATTTGTACAAACTTGAATTGACATATGATAAGGGACATGAACACCAAATTTGGTTCAATTTGGTCCAGTAGTTTGGGAGGAGAAGTCGATAATGTAAAGTTCACGCCGGACAATGGACGACGACAGACGACAAGTGATAAGTTAACCTCCCTTCGGTGAGCTAAAAACAAGATTCCCTAGTTTTTAACCTGTGGAATACTCTTTTAGGCTCTCATAGTTACCAGCAAATCAATGAACAATTCACCAAGATATTTTTGGTAATATTTCTATGCTTGTAACTCAATTAAAGAACCCACAGTGTCAACTACAACAAATGTTAATAAAATTCAAAAAGATGTCTAGGAGGTTTGATCACTTTCATGAAAGTCAAGGAGTTGCAGGGTCCTGAAATTTTATTTTTTAAATTCAATAAGCTTCAAGGACTTTTAGAAAGCATGGGAACCTCGCAGATTATCCCAAACACAAAAATGTTTAACAGATGAAATTATATACCCTCTGCAAATGGGTTTTCAGCATTTGTCATCAGAAATTCCTGGACTGTGAGAAGCCAATCAAAGATACACATCATTTTCATATTATTCAACAGGATGGTAAATCTTGTTCCATCTTTACATGATCGAAAGTGTAACTCCAGCTGTAGACTATTTGGACTGGTTTGTGTTTTACATTTCTGTAGAATATCTGTGAAAACATTTGGCCTGGCATTCATTGGTGCATCTGTAACAGAAACAGTTAAATGGTTAAGTTAAAGAACCCACATTTCAAATAAGGCAGCATGACTAAAACAAGGCATCCACTGGCAATGTCTCCTTTTAATTAAAAAAATTACAAGTTGGGAAGTCATTATTAGTGGCATATGTATTGAAAAAAAAAGAAAAAGAACAAAATTAAAAAAAAAAATCTACCAATCAAATGACCTTGTGTAATGCCTATGGTTAGCCAGTGTATGCTAACTTATCAACTAACTCTGTGTAATGCACTGGGTTAGTCACTCTTTTCCTTCTGGTGATAAATAGGATCATTGCTATTATGCAATTAACCCTGTGCATAGCACAGCCTTATTGAGTATACATTTTCCAGTCGTGTGTAATATGGCAGTTACCAATTTTTTATACCCAGATCAAGTGATTAACCAAGTGCATTGCACAAGTCAAATCCATACAGTTGAAATAAATTCACTTCAAAGATAATATGAACGACAGTCACAGAATATGAAACCTCTAAATTGTGGTACCTGCACCAAAGAATGGAGCACAAGTATGGGCTTACCCATTTCTGTAATGATAGCAATTTGATAACAGTTCTGATCGAACCAGTACTGAATGGATCGAAATGTTACTAAATACAATTTTTGGACTTCTTAGTCACTAGCTATAGTACGATACATGTACTGTGAAAACGAAAAAGTGGACACATAATTTTGATCGTATCATGACTGGGTCATGAACTGGTCAAAATTATCTTTTTGCACAGCACAGTAGAATTTCACCTGTCAGACAAAAATGTGACAATATTGAATCCGAGATGGTATTTAGAATTTTTATTTCATGATTCAATGTGGATTTTGTAATATGTCATTCATGACATCTTAACCCATTGGCAGACAAGTATTTTGCAACCCGATCAAGAACTGATCTTTCTTGAAAAAATACCACCTCTGTGATCACAGTACTTTGTGGTGAGAACAGTTGGTTTGGCATAATATTGTCACCCTGTAGTGGGTAAATTACTACTACATCTGGTAAATTACCTTTTGAAAATGCCATAACATGTTTCACCTAAATTTCAGAGTGGAAAAATATGCAATGCAACATTTTAGAAATTTGCAAGAATTTCTGCTAGATTATATATGCATTTAGCCCTCTGAACCCTAACGGCGTCTTTAAAGACAATGATAGCAATTGTTAACTGGTTGAAGGCTAGAAGCCACTATCAGGTGGTCAAAAAATGAGTGTTCAGGAGCAAAAGCCAACATTTTCCTTGTTCATGTTTCATATTCAGTGAAACGCAAATAATATTTTGCTGATATAAATTTGTTTTATTACAAATTATTGGAGAGTGCCTATGGGCACTTCCAAAAATTTGTGATAAAACAAATTTTGAACAACAAATTCAGACCACAAAAAATAATCTAGCCCTCAACCAGTTAAAACCCATATTCATTACCTGGGGTAGGTCATGTAATCTTTTAAATGTTTAGTCTTTGTGCTACAAGTTGAAAATATTGATTGGTCACTCCACACGTTTACTGAGCAGTCATCCTACTTGGTACAACTATGACGTATCACGTCCTTGGACCAGAAAAGCAGCTTTCATTTTTCAAAGGGTTAAAAAAAATATTGAGGGCTAAATACCCTTTGAACAGTGAGGCTTACTTAATTGGATTCTTTTGAATAGAATTATGTGAACAATCCTTTTAGTTTTGCTTAGAACTTCTGAAACCAAACAATACCTTCAGAACCAATTTGACCTGTTAATTGCATGTAGGTTACAGGATAAATGCCTGTAAATTAAAAAAAACATATCTTGCAATTTTCAAAGATGTGACAACCACTGAATTCCCCATGTTTATAGACCTATTTGGCCTCAGTAATCCAATAAAGACATCTAATGTATAATATGTTGCTCTCTAAGCTCTGTCAAACAAAATATAACAGAATAAATGTATGTTTATCACTAGAATACTGGAAAACAACAAATTCCAGCTAACTGTATATTCAAGTGATTTGAATATTTTTCACTAACAAAATAGCTATCCAATTAACCCTTTACTTTAACAATCAGCCATATCCATCTACTCAATTGGGCAGTTGAAAAAAAACTTACTGAAAAGAAATTTCAACAAAACCATATCATGTGATCTCTAATTGGTATGAGTTCATCAAACCCCTTCCAATGATGCGAGGGGTGGCATGATATGGTTTTGTTGAAATTTTTTTTAAGTTTGAAACAAAATAAATAAAATAACCAATTTTGGTATCGTGTTCATTGGGTGAGGGGGTAATGGGGTACTACTGTACCAACATTTTATCTGAAGCTCTAACTTTCCATGATTTTCAAAGTTTGAAACCATATTTTTAATTCTTCAATTTAAGAATATGGCTGATGACTTCATAATGGAATGAGTTTGTGATAGTTCAAGTGATATAAACTATGTTTTGAAAGCAAGCTGGGTTAGTAGATTCAAAATCTATATTGCAAGTGTTATCTAATAACTGAGTTAGGTGAAGGATTAAAAATCTAATATTTAGACTTTCCAACCCATTCTTTTACCGAGCTGATTTTTAAATTAGTTTAAGACCTTGCATTTTGAAATAATGTTGGGGACAACAAACCAACAAATAGGCCTTGTAGAATGGGCTTTGAGGCCTACTTCTTTAGTATCCTCAGAGCTTCTTTTCATTAAAGGTAAAATATTATTGGTTGGGGGGTGGGGGGGGGGGGCTACTGAAGGCCTCAGACAAACATTTCCAGAGCAGATCTTTTGGGCATTTCAGTCTCAGCCTCAACAAAATGCAAGGCCTCAACCTAATATTTCTGATGTACATGATTATATTATATGTCCATTTGCTGTAATGTTCTCATAAAAGTGTGTTACATCTTGCAATCCAGTTACAATAAAGGAGATGGTCTGTCACCTGGTATACTCCCACCATGGCATACCACCTAGTGTAGGTGACTGAAAAGGGGCATTCAATTTTTCTAAGAAAAAAAAATCCAATATGGCCACCAGTCAGCCATCTTGCCATCTTAAAATCGACTGGGAAAAAGATTATGTCCTGCACTGCTCCTCATCATGTTGATAATTTTGGTGAAGTTACATGAAAATGCGACTAAAACTGTGCAAGTAGTTCGCTCCACAAGTATTTTGCAAAGTCCAATATGGCCTCCAGTCCGCCATCTTGAATCCGATCTGGAAAAAAATTATGTCATGCACTGCTCCTCATCATGTCAATCAATTTATATTGAGTTTCATAAAAATGCAGCAATAATTGTAGAAGTAGTTTGCTCCACAAGTATTTTGCAATATCCAATATGGCCACCAGTCGGCCATCTTGAATCCGATCTGGAAAAAAATTATGTCACGCACATCCCCTCATCATATTGATCATTTTTGTGAAGTTTCATGAAAATGCGACTAAAACTGTGGAAGTAGTTCGTTCCACAAGCCACAAGTTTACATGTGCAACGGACCGATGACAAAGACAACAAACCGCTGGACAAGTTGACTCCTACATACCTCCCCTAAACTTCATTTTGTGGGGGAATAATGATGAAGAAGAAGATTATAAAACTCATAAAATGGTGACACAAACATGACAGATGCTAACACCCTACCCTTCACATACATTCCCCTTTGATACAGATACTTTGACAAACTCCAAGTTTCCAATCTGCACATCACTATTTTTTACTGAAAATTTTAATGCAATACGAAAGCTATGGGATCATGTGATTCAAAGAAACTGGCTAAGAATTACAACTAAAAACTAGTCATTTTTGGCAGAAAAATGTTTTAAAATTTTGAAAAAAAATCCCTATCAAGACTACGGTGGATAACAGAAACTATCACAGCCCAAAACATCTGAAAAAATTAACTTCCCTTCAATGGGAGGACTTTAAGTTTTTGGGGCTTGGATTAACAAAACAGTATCTCAATAAACTGGATACCATTCTAATTGATATTCTAAATATTTCATTTTAAAAAATAGACAGAACATGATGTGTGTTTGAATTGGTGTGTGTTTTACATAACGGGTTGGAATGGCGTGTTCATATTTTGTGAGACCCATAGCCGTTATGATGCAAAAACACCCACCAATTCAAATACACCTCGCGTTGTGTTTATTACACATCCCATGCACTAAAATCATTTAAATCAACAAATTTTAGGGGGCGCGGTGGCACAGTTGGTAGAGGTGCAGGCTGCAAGCTGAGAGGTCCTCGGTTAGAATCCCACCTGCGGCAACCGCGTTGTGTCCTTGGGCAAGACACTTCACCCCGATTGCCTACATGGGGGCACGATGACGCTGTGTACTGAGGCGTACTGCACGTCGATGGTGCGCATGTCTTCAACCAATCTAACCCTGCCTGTGCTGCAGTGCAGAGTTCAGAGTTACGATGTTGGAGAGCTGACAGCTGCTCTTCGTTGCTCGGTGGTTCTCTCCGGGTACTCCGGCTTCCTCCACCCGTAAAACTGTCATGGTCACGATTAGCCATTGTGCATAAGTATGTGACCTTAAACACCAATAAATAAATAAATCAACAAATTTTAATTATGATGTTTAAACCCAAAGGTGAAGAGTCTGTTTTGTTTGAAGCTGTACTGATCAAATGGATCGATAAATGAAAGTGTCAATGACACTGTAGCTCAACTTGTGTAAGTCATGTACATGTATAGTATGTGACACAGCAATGACACACATCTAGGTAATGACCTGATAACAAAGGAACATTTGAAGTATTGTAACAGTCTGTACATAAATGCTGACCTTAGCCTGTAACAAATGTATAGGTAAAGTATTGTAAAGGTGGGCAACAGTTAGATGCTAAACTAGAAAAGAAATTTTTGAGTCCCAGAGTGGGTCTGACTGAACCCCAAAATATTTGTTCTCATAGCACAGTGATAACAAAGGCACCCCAAAACACTCGTTCCTGTCCCAAGGTGATAACAAAGGTACCCAAGAAGTTTCATGAAGATCCGTTCATAAATACAGCCTCTAGCCCGAGCCGCATTGACATGTGCACTTACTGTGTATAAGTAGCACTGAATAAATCAAAGTTCATCTAATTTGCAGAATTTCTGCACGAGAAAAAAACCTGTATTACATGTGATGCATTCCATGTTACTAAACATTCATTCAAAAATTTATTCAAATCAGAACCTTCATATAGAAGTTCTGTAACAAAAACTGATTGTACCTAATTTTGGAACAAAATGGCCACCGGCAGCCATCTTGAATTTCGGACTGCACCCAAAAAACACTCGTTCTCATCCCGAGGTGATAACAAAGGCACCCAAGAAGTTTCGTGAAGATTGGTTCATAAATACAGCCTCTAATCTGAGCCGTATTGACATGTGCACTTACTGTGTATAATAAGTAGCACTGAATAAATCAAAGTTCATCTAATTTGCATAATTTCTGCACGATAAAAAACCTGTATTATATGTGATGTATTCCATGTTACTAAACATTCATTCAAAAATTTATTCAAATCAGAACCTTCATGTAGAAGCTCTGTACAAAAAACTGATTGTACCTAATTTCGGTACAAAATGGCCACCAGCAGCCATCTTGACTTTCGGACCGCACCCAAAAACACTCATTCTCATCCCAAGGTGATAACAAAGGCACCCCAGAGGTTTCGTAAAGATTGGTTCATAAATACGTCCTCTAGCCTGAGCCGTATAGAAGTTGTGTACAAAAAACTGATTGGACCTAATTTCAGTACAAAATGGCTGCTGGTGGCCATCTTGAATTTTGGACCGCACCCAGAAACACTCGTTCGCATCCCTAGGTGATAACAAAAGTACCCAAGAACTTTCGTGAAGATCGGTTCACAAATACAGCCCCTAGCCCAAGCCGTATTGACAAGTGCACTTACTGTGTATAAGTAGCACTGAATAAATCAAAGTTCATCTAATTTGCATAATTTCTGCACGAGAAAAAAACCCTTATTATATGTGATGTATTCCATGTTACTAAACATTCATTCAAAAATGTATTCAAATCAGAACCTTCAAAAAGAAGTTCTGTACCAAAAACTGATTGTACCTAATTTTGGTACAAAATGGCTGCCGGCAGCCATCTTGAATTTTGGACCGCACCCAAAAACATGCGTTCTCGTCCCAAGGTGATAACAAAGGTACCCAACAAGTTTCATGAAGAACGGATCATAAATACAGCCTCTAGTCCGAGCTGTATTGACATGTGCACTTACTGTGTATAAGTAGCACTGAATAAATCAAAGTTCATCTAATTTGCATAATAATTTCTGCACGATAAAAAACCTGTATTATATGTGATGCATTCCATGTTACTAAACATTCATACAAAAATTTATTCAAATCAGAACCTTCATATTGAAGTTCTGTACAAACAAGAAGCCCCAAGGGGCCTTAATTGCTCACTGGGCAAAGTCATTTGGGGTCACATTCAGTTAGACATGGTTCATCAACACTACAAAGGAATGAAGTCATGAGAGACAAATTTTGTGGAACTAGGGAGATGGCTTGAACAAACTTGAATCTTACCCCTTAAGGATGCTGCATACCAAATATAAAAAGCATTCATCTGCTGGTTATTTATTTATTGGTGTTTAAGGTCACATATTTCTGCACAATGGCTAATCATGACCATGACAGTTTTATGGGTGGAGGAAGCCGGAGTACCCGGAGAGAACCACCGAGCAACAAGCAGTGTTAGCATTGGTTGAAGACAAGTGCACCATCGACGTGCAGTACGCCTTAGTACACAGCGCCAACGTGCCCCCACGTGGGCAATGGAGGTGAAGTGTCTGGCCCAAGGATACAACGTGGTTGCCGCAGGTGGGGTTAGAACCGAGGACCTCTAGGCTTGCAGCCTGCACCTCTACCAAGTGAACCACCGCGCCCCCATTCATCTGCTGGATCTGAAGAAGAAGATTTTTAAAGAAAATTCCTCATATTGACTAAGTTATAATTCGGGCTCCCACAGGGAGCCCAAATATGGACCCAGGGACTTGGCTTTAACAAACCCCACCTGCGGCAACCACGTTTGACCAATTACTATTGACTAAGTTATAATTCGGGCTCCCACAGGGAGCCCAAATAGAAACCTTGGGACATGGCTTGATCAAACTTGAATCTCACCCCCCTAAGGATGCTGCATACCAAATATCAAAACATTCCGACTGTTGGATCTAAAGAAGAAGATTTTTAAAGAAAATTCCTCATTTTGAACTAAGTTATCATTCGGGCTCTCACAGTGAGCCCAAATATGGACCTAGGGACATGGTTTGAACAAACTTGAATCTCACCCCCCTAAAGATGCTGCATACCAAATATCAAAACATTCTGACGACTGAATCTGAAGAAGAAGATTTTTAAAAAAAATTCCTCATTTTGAACTAAGTTATAATTTGGGCTACCACAGTGAGCTCAAATATGAACCCAGGACTTGGCTTGAACAAACTTGAATCTCAACCCCCTAAGCATGCTGCATACCCAATATCAAAAGATTCTGCCTGCTGGATCTGGAGAAGATTTTTAAAGAAAATTCCTCATTTTGAACTAAGTTATCATTCAGGCTCCAACAGTGAGCCCAAATATGGACCTAGGGACATGGCTTGAACAAACTTGAATCTCACCCACCCCCACCCCCCCCCCCCACCCCCAAGGATACTGCATACCAAATATCAAAACATTCTGACTGCTGGATCTGAAGAAGAAGATTTTTAAAGAAAATTCCTCATTTTGCACTAAGTTATAATTACTAAGTTATAATTCGGGCTACCACAGTGAGCCCAAATATGAACCCAGGGACTTGGCTTGAACAAACTTGAATTCCCCCCCCCCCCCCCCCCCCCCCCCCCCCCCCCCAAGCATGCTGCATACCCAATATCAAAAGATTCTGCCTGCTGGATCTTGAGAAGAAGATTTTCAAACAAATTTGCCTGAAATGCACTAAGTTCAAATTTGGGCTTCTATACAGAGCCCAAATATAAACCCAGGGGCCGATTTGAACAAACTTGAATCAGATCCATCCCACAATGTTGCATACCAAATATCAAAAGATTCTGCCTGCTGGATCTGGAGAAGAAGATTTTTTAAGAAATTTGCCTGAAATGCACTAAGTTCGAATTCGGGCTTCTATAGTGAAGCCAAATATGAATCCAGGGGGCCGATTTGAACAAACTTGAATCAGATCCACCCCACAATGTTGCATACCAAATATCAAAAGATTCTGCCTGCTGGACCTGGAGAAGAAGATTTTTTAAGAAATTTGCCTGAAATGCACTAAGTTCGAATTCAAGCTTTTATAGTGAGCCCAAATATGAATCCAGGTGGCCGATTGGAACAAACTTGAATCAGATCCACCCCACAATGTTGCACACCAAATATCAAAAGATTCTGCCTGCTGGATCTTGAGAAGAAGATTTTTTAAAGAAATTTGGCTAAAATGCATTAAGTTTGAATTCGGGACTTCTATACTGAGTCCAAATATGAATCCAGGGGGTGGGGGTGGGGGGGGGGGGGCCGATTTGAACAAACTTGAATTAGATCCACCCCACAATGTTGCATACCAAATATCAAAAGATTCTGCCTGCTGGATCTGGAGAAGAAGATTTTTTAATAAATTTGCCTGAAATGCACTCAGTTCGAATTCGGGCTTCTATACTGAGCCCAAATGTGAATCCAGGGGGCCGATTTGAACAAACTTGAATCAGATCCACCCCACAATGTTGCAGAGCCCCCAAGGGACGTGGCCATTTCATTTGAACAAACATGAATTGCCATATAATAATGAACATCCACATGAAGTTTCGTGAAAATCAGACCAGTGGTTTCAGAGGAGAAGTCGTTTGAAAAATGTTCACTACGACGGACGACGGCCGGCCGGTGATAAGTTAAGCTCCCTTCGGTGAGCTAAAAACTGATTGCACAAATTTTGGTACAAAATGGCTGCTGGTGGCCATCTTGAATTTCGGACTGCACCCAAAAACACTTGTTCTCGTCCCACGGTGATAACAAAGGTACCCAAGAAGTATCGTAAAGATCGGTTCATAAATATGGCCTCTAGCCTGAGCCGTATAGAAGTTGTGTACAAAAAACTGATTGGACCTAATTTTGGTACAAAATGGCCACTGGCAGCCATCTTGAATTTTGGACCGCATCTAGAAACACTCTTTCTCGTCCCAAGGTGATAACAAAGGTACCCAAGAAGTTTTGTGAAGATCGGTTCATAAATACAGCCCCCAGCCCGAGCCGTATTGACATGTGTACTTACTGTGTGTAAGCAGCACTGAAAAGTTAAAAAATTTATAGTAATTTATATATTTTTTATACTTACCAATGACCCAGACTTAGTTGGCTGGTGCTAACTCCAACAAAACCAGGGCCAAACACAAATTTTGCCCCCCAATCCCCAAAATTTGCATCCAAAACAAAAAGAAATCATGTCCTAAAGGACCTCCATACTACGCCTCTACTGCGCATGCGCAGTGACGCAGTCGTCCCGAAATTGGCGCCAAATATCATTCTTACTGGCAGTGCCTGGTCAGCGCTATGTACTCAGCGGGGAGGCAAGAGTTCCCAACTCCAGGGAGGGCCATCCCCGTCTGGGTCATTGGTAAGTATAAAAAATATATAAATTACTATAAATTTTTTAACATTTTTATACTGTACCAATGACCCAGACTTAGCTGAATAGTAAACAGGCTGGAGGGCCTAGGACATAGAGGAAAATCCAATAAGCTCAACTATATAGTAAAGAGGTAACCCCTTAAGGAGAAAAGGAGTATTAGGCTTTACATGTATCTTTCTTATTTAATATTAAATTAGAAAGATACACTACCCTTAATAATTGAGCACAATAACATTCATGTTCTCTATTAACATCCAGTATAACCCTTATACTAATTATTTTTAAAGCAAGCCAATAAATAAAGTAGTCCAGAGAATTGAGACTCTTTATAATCATTTAAAAGTGTCCGAGTATTGTATATTAAAGCCCGTTTGACACTTGACATATACAAATGCTTCACACCGAGCTACACTTTAAAAATAAGACATGAATGAATTTAAACATTAATATTACACTTTAAAACCATCCCGGAAGCGACTCAGAAATACTGACTTGGAGGAGGCATTCCCTTGCTTTTCACTATAAAGCAGGTGACCTAAGGGAACACCCGCCCCCCCCCCCCCCCCCCCCCCCTTCCCCTTGCCCTGGGTCAAATAGCCCAGAGCGAAGAGGGCAGCCGGACAGAGTCACTGCCGGAACAGAAAGCCTGCATAACTATAGTTGCAACTGTTTAGTGGACGACATTCTGAGCAACAGATAACGGACCTAAACAATGCAGGTCTCCAGAAATGGACTCAATATTTCTGAGATAAAAATTCGTAAATGTGGATGGCTGAGACCAATAAGCAGCCTTCATTAAATCTGTAATAGCAACACTATTAGCATAAGCCCAGGAAGTAGAAAGAGCTCTTACTTCATGAGCAGAAATCTTAAGCACAGACTGCTGAGAAGAAGATAAATCTTCATAAGCAGTACGGATAGTTAACTGAATCCATCTAGCAATAGAATGGACTGAAATGTCCTTTCTATTAGGCATCAAAGACAGAAAGAAACGTTTCCGTCCCTTTCTGATAAACTGAGATCTCTGTTTATAGATACGTAGTGCTCTAACAGGACAGAGTAAAGGCCTACGCCCGTCTGAAGACGGAAGAGCCTTAATAACAATAGGTTCCGGATATTTATTAGGAGCCTGATTCTTAGCTAAAAAACCCACATAGTAGTGAAGGTGATAGTGTTCCCAACACTACGATAATGAGAATCATCCACCGATAGTGCATGAAGCTCACTGACTCTTCTGGCAGAAAAGAAAGCTAAGAGAAAAGCTGTCTTATAAGATAAGAATTTGAAATCTACTGTCCCAAGAGGTTCAAATGGCTTTTCCTTCAATTTAAGGAGAACCCAAGCTAAATTCCACTTAGGAATTAATCTAAGAGTTCTGGGTCTATTTATCGAAAAGTTTCTAACCAACTTCGATAAAGAGACATTAGATCCAATTTGTAAACTATCATGATGTGCATAGGTATCAGATAACATAGATCTATAACCCTTTATAGTAACAGGCTGCAGTTTGATTTCGTCAAACAAGTATACTAGAAAGTTTGCAATGTCTGGTATAGAGGGATCAAATATATCTACAGAATGATCCCTACACCAACGATGAAAAACCTTCCACTTAGCCGCATAATTTAGCGAAGAGGAGGTCCTCCTACAGTTAGAAATCGCGTCCACTGCTCGTCCTGTAAAGTGCTTGCCATGCAAGAAGGACCGCACAACGGAAAAACGTGAAGGTTGAGACCTTGCGGGTTGTGATGGAGTTGGCACGATTTCCCATGCGAAAGAAGATCCTCTTGTGGAGGAAGCTTCCGCGGTAGGTCCCACAACAGACACCTGAGTAGATTTATCCACGGTCTCTGTGGCGACAGAGATGCTACCAACAGAATCTTGCATTGAGATTGTTTTATCTTTAGCAATACTTGTTGAATTAACGGCACTGGAGGATACGCATATCCTATCATTCCGTCCCAAGGGATCGACAGAGCGTCTACTGCAAATGCTCTTGGATCCGGACACGGAGACACATACGTCTGCAACTGATTGTTGAGATGTGTCGCAAATAAGTCTATCATTGGCCGTTCCCATTGGTAGCAAATCTGATTGAATACTTGTTTGTTGAGAGTCCACTCCGACGGCAACAAGCGACCCTTTCGTGAAAGGGAGTCTGCTAGCACATTCCGATGACCCGGTATGTGACGGACCGAAAGAAGAACGTGATGTTCTAACGCAAACAGAAGGATTCTTTCCGTTAGATTGAACAACGGAACTGAATGAGTGCCTCCCTGATTCCGTATATACGCCACTACTGTCGTATTGTCGGATAGGATTTGGACATGAGCATCGTGAATAATGTCCATCCAGTGACGTAACGCAAGCCAAATTGACATCATTTCCTTGATGTTTATGTGCTTGCACAGGAATTGCGGATCCCAAAGACCCTGGCATCTCGAATCCGTTGGGATTAATGATGCACCCCAACCTGTTTGACTGGCATCCGTCATAACGGTAAAACTCGGATCCGGCAACTGCAGCGGAACTCCTTGAGTTAACCACTGAATGTTTGCCCAAGTCTGAATCTCTTGTTTCACTTGATCTGACAAGAGAACGTCTACATCGAGCGAATGAATTTTCACACTCCAATTCTGAGTCAGGAAAATTTGAAGAGGACGTGTGCGTAGCCGCCCCATCGGAATGAGATCCGCGGCGGCTCCGCACAGACCTATCAGTCTCATAAATTCTCTCGCCGTGACTTTGTCTGCGTGCAGACAATAGCGAGCGTAACAACTGACTAATTTCGCTCTGGTTAACGGCAGACGAACGAGATTGTTGTGCGTCTCGAAGCTCATTCCCAGATGAGTGAATGACTTGGACGGCACCAGATCCGACTTCTCCTCGTTTACTATAAAACCGAGACGTCGGAGCAATAGAAGAAGATTCTGAACATCGTTCTGAAGCGTTAACTCGTTGCCGTACCTCTGAAGAATGTCGTCCAGGTAGGCCGACGTTACCGCAGACGAATGAGCTCGGAAGTAGATCATTACCGAGTTCATTACCCGAGTGAAAGCCCAGGGTGCTAGATTCAATCCGAAGCACATCGCCCGGAATTGATACACCACTCCCAGGACTGCAAAGCGTAGATACTTTCGGAATGTCGGATGTACCATGACGTGAAAGTACGCATCTTTGAGATCTATGCTCGTAGCATAATCGTTCACCCGAATACTCGCTCTGACCGATCGAATCGTCTCCATATAAAACTTTGGAGCGACGATCAGCTTGTTTATCCAGCTCAAATCTATGACTGGACGGAACGAGCCGTCTGGTTTCGGAACCAGAAACAGATGGCTGTAGAATCCCAGAGATTCCTGGTTTTCTACGACCTCTACCGCGTTCTTCATTAAAAGAGACTGCACCTCTGATAACAGAGCGTCTCTTTTCTGTGGATTTGACGGAAGATGAGTCCACTTTGGACTTCGAGTTAATGGAGGCTTTCGTTTGAAGGATATCTTTAGACCTTCCGAAGTCACTCCTCTCACCCAAGGGTCATCCGTAATCGACGCCCACTCTTGTGAAAAACTCGACAACCTTCCGCCAACCGGAACGCGATAGAGGTTTAAGCCATCACCTCCTGGACCTGCGAGGCCAGCGGTAGGAGAAACCACGTCTTCCACGACCCGCACCTCGCCTCGTCGACCTCGGGGCGTCCGACCGATTGTCCCGGCCTGAAGGACGTCCCGAACGAGAGTCGCTATCCTGACAGTCTCTCGAATAAGACCAAGAGGACGCACCGGAACCTCTATAGGAACCTCTCTTGGGCGCATTAGACCCAGAAGTGCCTGTCTTATTCGTGTCTGCTGTATCCGACTTCTTAGGAGCAGATTTGAACAACAGAGAATCATTAGCTTTCTTTTTAATTTTATCATAAATAGCGGAAAGCTTGCCGTCAAAGAGAAGTTCTCCTGAGACCGAAGCGACTCTAAGAGAGTTCTTCACCTTAGAATCCACTAGTGTGGATGTAGCTAGGGCTGCATCACGTCTAACCAACTCCAGATTTGCCACTGAAAGGGCAGAGTTACATGTGGAATAAGCTACTGCCCTTGAAAGAAGTCTTAAAGAGGATTGTATATCCTGAAACTCTTCCCCTTGAAGGCGCAGTGATAACGCCTTAGTAAGGTGATCTGCGTAAGATAAGGCATCTAAATTGGCTCTGTTAGACGCAATAGCTGTTTCCAACACTGCGGTTGGAATAGAAGCTGACGACGGTAATGATAGCTCTAAGTCTTCCGCCTCGTCGTCCATACGCAGAGGAACTCTCGGTATACCCTGTCCTGCCGTATCGAATTTATTCCTTGCATTAATGAAAGGCAGGTTGAGAGTATTAGCGGACAAGAAACCTGCTTTCCCCGTCCTGGAAGCAAGTTTAAATATAGCGTCGTTCAATAATTCAAATGTTCTAGCAACATTATTGGACTGCGACGGAAACTCGGGAGCGATGTCCCTGAACCGCTCAAAAAATTCAGAGTCCAATGACGCTATAATTCTCTTGTCCGGAAGCGCAGCAGTCTGGCCCGACGGAACAACTTGAGGGAGAAAGTGCCGGATGAAGTCCACGGCAGCTTTATGTTGTTCCGAAAGGGATAGCTCCAAGTCATCCGTATCCCTTTCACCATCCGGTCGGACCTCATGATGTTCCCGGTCATCCGCCCCCGATGCTTCGGCGGAGCGTACTGACCCAGCGTCGTCGGATAATTCTCGATCCGACACCGTTTCTGTCGGCTGCTGGGATGCTGCGATAAGCTGTGCTATCTGCACAAGAATGTCCGGCGTCGAGACCTGCGGAGGCGCAGTCTTTCGCTGCTTCGCCGAGGGCACCTCCGCATCAGATGGCTCCCGCATACTTTTCCTATGCGAACGTCCGGAGTCCATCGGTCTCGAATCCCTGGCTGCCGGATGGTGTGACCTGGTCGCCGAAGAATCCTTCATCGGCGAAGCTGGTAATATATCGGCGGTCACGCAGCCAAGGTGCGGTCGTGTGCGCTGACGAGAAGAGGAAGCCTTAACAGTCTCTGCGGACTGCTTATACAACGGAGCGTCCCGAGCGACGGACGTATGCTCCGCTAAAGACACATTTTGTACCACAACATCTGGTCCCAGATGTTGTTGTACGAGAGAGGGACCTCTCTCGCTCGCGGCCCGGCTGGACCTGGACGAGCTAGGAACCGGACTAAAAGGCTTCCTCCGTTCTCGCTTACTATCCGCCGTCACTGGGTGTGCAACTATTATGTTTATAGTGCTCGCATCACCCAAAATTTCCTCTTGGACCGCATCGGACGAACCTGGCTGCCGAACCATTCGGTGAATGGACGCTACACCGGGCGAGCTAGCGGACGACATTTGTCTAATCTCCATGAGCACTTTTGCCGCTAGCTCTGAATTCATTTGTGACGACGGACGCACACTTGAAGAAGATAACATGGAAACATCACCCTGTTCTGGTTCCTCTGAAATAGAAACTGAGAGAGTAGAGTGACCTTGTGGAGAAAGAGCCGGCATCGCTCTTTCTCCAGAAACAACATATCGTGACACACGTTTCCAATGTTTCTCATCCCAATGTTCACATATAGGACAGGGATTAATGCGAGAACACTGACTACAATTAATACAATGATCATGAAAGTCAGAGGAAGATTTCTTCCTATTACAATTTGAACAACGTCCCTTCATTGTGAAAGAACAACAATAAGTCCTAGTTACTCGCAAAAACCCCTGACACAAAGATACATAATAACATGATCCATTAATAAATGAAAAAACAATTGCAAAACAAAATAATTTTGAAAAAATATTTTTTCAGAGAAGCCCAAGTTGCTGAAAAGTAACGTTGAGCCCCGATGGATCCGATGGCAAAGTGTGGTCAAAAATTTTAAATTTATATAAAATAATTAATGAGACACTTTCGGATAATATAAATGTATCTTATAATGAGATAAACTACCACAAAGGCAAACAGCCCCCCTCAAAAAAGGCTGTTGCCAATGAAAACAAACAGTGTAAACACACTAGAAAACATGACTCCAGGCACTGAAAAAACTGGCCCGGAATCAGTCATCAATTACACTCTATCTGATGCAAAACAGAGACTCCCAGGGGAGAATCTGTAGAACATCAGATTGAAGATGCAGAACACAAACGTTATACACCCATGGGTGAAAACGTAACTATGGGGAAAATAACAGAAAACATTCTGTAACCAAGCAACTCTCCCAGGAAATTTTAGAAATGAAATTTCTCAAAAATATGCCAAAAGCATGGGAGAATTGCCAGGGGGGACTTTAGAAGGCTAGGGGAGAGGAAACACTGAATAAGCAGTGCAACAATTAGCAAGAATGACAACAAGAGGCCCATGCCTCGAAAATAGGCAACTTAACATAATTTCATCAAAAAATTTTAAGTACAGCCCTGATTATTTTTTGCCACTTCTTTTTCCTCTCCTCCTTCTATCCTCCTTAGAATCACATTTTCTCCAAAAATTACGTGTCTGGCATCCTTTAAACTGAGATTTACAAGCACAAAGATCAGTGAGATGTTGACTGATGAAGGGCCAAACAGAGAATGATAATTGGCGCCAATTTCGGGACGTCTGCGTCACTGCGCATGCGCAGTAGAGGCGTAGTATGGAGGTCCTTTAGGACATGATTTCTTTTTGTTTTGGATGCAAATTTTGGGGATTGGGGGGCAAAATTTGTGTTTGGCCCTGGTTTTGTTGGAGTTAGCACCAGCCAACTAAGTCTGGGTCATTGGTACAGTATAAAAATAATCAAAGTTCATCTAATTTGCAGAATTTCTGCACGAGAAAAAAACCCGTATTATATGTGATGTATTCCAAGTTACTAAACATTCAGACAAAAATTTATTTGAATCAGAACTTTCATACAGAAGTTCTGTACAAAAAACTGATTTGCCCTAACTAAGGTACAAAATCGCTGTTGGTGGCCATCTTGAATTTTGGACTGCACACAAAAACACTCGTTCTTGTTCCACGGTGATAACAAAGGTACTCAAGAAGTTTCGTAAAGATCGGTTCATAAATATGGCCTCTAGCCCGAGCCATATTGAATTGTTGATGGATGGACGACGGGCCATGGCAAAACCTCAAATTTGACTTACGTCAAAGTTGAGCTAAAAATCAAAACAAACTTTTGGGAACCGGGTGTGTTTGTTGAAATTTGTATGTTTCCTCTTCAGCTGGTGTCCATTCATGCCTAACCATATGGTGGCTATAACTGTTCATAAAAGTATAAGAACAAATTTAGGCAGATTTACAGAACAGCTGGGAGAAACTCAAGATGTCTGAAGATTTACTGAAATAAAGTTGACCAATTTAGATATAACTGGATCCGCAAATGAGATGGCCAAGGGACTGGGTTAATGTTGTGGTTGGAAAAGCTTGGGTTTTTTTTAATATTATCTCATTTTTGGTTAACTAATTTTTTGTGAACCAACTTTATTTTGCTTTGGGCATTTTCATTTTCACACTACGCGACAGATGATCGTTAATTGTATAACAAAATCTGGAAACTTTTTGAAGTGTAACTAATGACTCAATGGGAAAGAAACTAGTATAAATGATGCTGGGAAAAAAGTTCTGCCTTGTACATTTCCAGTTGAATACACAAACATTTATGTCATAGAGGCGATTCCGTTGAATACAAGGGTTTCAAGTTTAATGTTTGTGTAATAAAATACACTTTATTTGTGGAAATAAAATCTGAATCAACAAAACTTTAAACAGTGTCCAAGTTATTTATTTTAGATCAAATAAATCTTCAGAAGTATCCTTAACTTTATTTGGCCAAATCCAAAAACTGAAACTGGGAAGTCCCATAATTTGCCACCAGACATCACTTGAGCATCAGTCCTAAAACAAAAAGGGATGCAATGGTCAGCCACCCTCTCACCCCTGGCCTTTCCAACCTGGTAGCCAAGGTTGCCTACTCTGGGTGAAGTGACAATACCTGCCTCATTTTGTTTACAAAAAACATGATCGTGTTTTGAAAAGGTGTCAATCCAATTGTGTAAAGCCACCCTGACACTTGCATGACTGAGGCTTGCATTGTGGCGTGCCTATGAGGGAACTAGTCATGGAAGTGTGCTTGGGGCTTCGTGCCAGGCTGTTGTCGAAATTTAGAAATTTTCAAAAATAAATTTTGAGGTGTAACAACATCATTTCTGTGCCAGTGACATGCCTAATGTGCAAACTATGCACAACCTATGCACCACTCATGCGCAACTTTTGCGGGCCACTGAGTGTCACTGCTTGGTAATGCGTACCTCTGTGGCAACGTAAACACCAGTGGAACGCAATGGTACACATAGGTTGCGCATAGTTTGTGCACACGTGACCGCTTTAGCGTCCCAATGAGTGGACAGTCGCACCCCAAATTCCTCCACGATGATTTCAAGCATGCACAACTATGGCGTGTCAATGAGTAACCATCCGTGCCCTGGAGTGACAACTTCGCAACTTATGTGCAAATAGTGCATACTCTTGGTGCAACTATGGCGTAATGATGATTGCTATGATGTGCCATTGCATGACATAGATGTGTCACGTGTTTGTGGTAGATGCGGACCTAGTTCGTAACTAATGTTTGTCAGATGGCACAACATGGAGCAAACTGTGCTTAACTTTGTCATGATAAGTTTCGTGTACTAAATGTGGCACATGTTGGCATGCAAGAATGCAGACCTGTTCATAATCAAAATGCGTGCAAGTGTCAGGGTGGCTTAACAGGCCACTTTTGTGTAAAAAGTACACTAGTTGCCATGGACTGATAATAATCCACACATGGGCAGTGTTCAGTGTGCATTTACTGGGTAATAAAATCTTCCCCACACAACCCACCCTGGATATCTTCTCCCTCCACCCCACCTAAATTTTTAAATGTATTTATCTAATTTTGTTTCTTTCACTATTATTTCACAATATTTGATTACATTTCATATTAAACAGCTAAATCCTTGTACAAAATTACTCAGGAACACATAACAAAATGTGGAATAAGTTGGGGAGAGAAATAATTTGAAGGAATTTTAGAAACAATTCATCTTCCTCCTCACCCTGTCAAAATCCCCCCCCCCCCCCCCCACCCCACAAAAAAAAGTTACAGAGGTTCTAAGCCATTTCTAATTCATTAGTGATCAAATATCAGTACAGCATTCCAAAATTGGTTTTCACGATTGATAAATATTTTGACAAGGTGAAAGGGAAGATATTCAGACCTGGACATCTTCCCTTTCACCCTGTCAAAATCTGAAAAACTGTTACAAAGATTGTAAGATTGGCTAATTCTAATCCAACATAGCGGCAAAAACCAGCCAGTGCTTTTCACAAAAATCGCCAATTAATTTTCATTATTTTTTTCTTTTTTTGTCTCAAAAAAATAGGTTATGACCCCTCTTTGGAATGAGCTCATCAAGCTCATTCCAAAGAGGGGTCATAACCTATGTTTTTGAGACAAAAAAAATGAAAAAATCTAGTTATTCAAGAATTTTGTTTGCAAGTATCATCTGCTTTTCATGTTAGGTAAAGGGTTATCAGTACACGATTGGAAGAATTTTTTTTTTTCCAAGTTTTCTATATTATATTTTGCCATGGGGGGCATGGATATCTTCCCCCCTTGTCAAAAGTTCTGTGGACATTCATACAACCATTGTTTGGACTTTTATTTTTTTTTAATTGGTTGCTATGGTTTTTGAATGGGTGAGAGTTATCTTCAACCACCTACCCATGTCAAAATATAATACTGAAAACTTGGAAGAAAAAAAAATTCTTCCAGTCATATACTGTTAAATAACAAGAGCAAGGAATCAGAAATAGACAATCTTAGAATCTTGCAGCAATTGTTTGGACAAACATGGGAGAGGGTGGAGGGGAAGATGTCAAGGCCTGATTATCTTCCCCCTCACACATTAAAAAAATCATAGTAATGATTTGAAAATGAAAGTGTCAATGACACTGTAGCATAACTTGACTGTGTGTAGTGTTTGATGAAAAGGATAAAGTTCAATGTTTATGAAATGATTATGAAATAAGACAAGAATTGGGATAATTGAGAAGATGTTAATTTCTGTTCCCTGTATGCTATGTTTTCAATAAGAATAATTTGAGTGTAGACTGTACTAAAGAATTAAGACCTGGTTTGGTGTGGCCCTAACAGTTAACGAATGTCAACCAAAGTTACCAAATTACAGTAAAATCATTCCAGAATGAGTCATCCTACCAAGTTACAATGAAATCCCTTCATAAATATAACTTGTAGACTTAGCTAAACGAATCTAAGTCACATGCTGGTCCAGATCATGACCAAAATAGGAGAGTCTCATCTAAATATCATACCAAGTTATCCTACCAAGTTACAATGAAATCCCTTCATAAAAACAACCTGTAAGCAGCGCTAAAGGAATCTAGGTCAAGTGACCAGGTGGTGGTAATGGCTGACCGATTGTGACCAAAATATGATAGTCTCATCTAGACATCATACCAAGTTATCCTTCCAAGTTACAAAGAAATTACTTCATAAATATATACTGTAGACTATGCTGAACAAATCTAGATTACATGCCTGTGCGGCTGAAATGGATTACCGATCATGGCCAAACTACGACGTTCTCATCTACACATTATACAGAGTCACCCTACCAAGTTACAATGAAATTCCTTCATAAATACGACCTGTAGACTGTGCTAACGGTTTTTGGGCTTCGGGCCGTCATAGTTGACCGATCGCGACCAAAAGGGTATGTTCCCATCTAGGCATTATATGGTGTCATCCTACCAAGTTACAATGAAATCCCTTCACAAATACGACCTGTAGACTGTGCTATTTAAAGGTTTTCAGATTTTGGGCTCTCACAGCCATAATGGTTGACTGATCGCAACTAAAAGGGGACGTTCTCATCTAGACATTATACAGAGTCATCCTGCCAAATTACAGTGAAATCCCTTCATAAATACGACCTGTAGACAGGTGCTAAAGATTTTCCAGTTTTGGGCTCTCACAGCCATCACGGTTGGCCAATCGCGACCAAAAGAGAATGTTCTCATCTAGAAATGACCTCGAACCTGCATATGAAATTTTGTGATAATCAGACAAAAACTATGGGGTGTAGCCTGTGACAAAGAAAACAGACTCACAGATTAATAGACTCACAGACTTCCACACATGTGATGGCAATAGCTAGTCTTGACTTTGTCAAGTTGAGCTAAAAATAAGTAAGTTTTATATACACTCTCACCCAACCATAACAATTTCCAAACAATGGTTGTAAAGGTTGTATGAATGTTTACAGAACTTTGACAAGGTGACATGGGGTGGGGGGAGATTTCCAGGCCTGGGTTATCTCCTCCCCCCCCCCCCCCCAACATTGTCAAAATATATTACAGTCATGAGAAAAGGAAGATATATATTGATTTTAATGAAATACTATTAAATCTTATCTACTGAATTAGAATTAGCCAATCTTACAATCTTTGTAAGTTTTTCAGATTTTGACAGGGTGAGGGGGAAGATGTCCAGGCCTGGATATCATCCCCCTCACCTTGTCAAAATAATTATCAACCATGTGTGGCAATCACTTTTGTTACAACAACCACTTTTATTACAACTCACCACTTTTGTTACAACACTTGCCCACTTTTGTCACAGCTCACCACTTTTGTTACAAAATCAACAACTTTTATTACAAAATGAGATCACCACTTTTGTTTCAATCATCGCCCATCTTTGTAACAAAAAATCTCGCTCACCACTTTTGTCACAACAATCGCCCATTATTGTTACAATTTTTGTCAGTATGCAAAATAAAGTAATGCGAGATGTGACATTCAGTCATGATTATCGGGAGCATGGCTGCTCAGTGGTTAGAGTGTTGGTCTTGAGATCGGAAGGTTGCGAGTTTGATGCCTGGCTGGGGTAACTTGCGTTGTGTTCTTGGACAAGGCCCTTAATCACAATTGCCTACCTGGGAGCACAGTTGCGCCAATTGCCCACCTGGGAGCACAGTTGTGCCATGTGCTGACCTTTATCGCACGTTGATAGCACACATGCCTACAACTAGTGCTGAACAGGTTAGCCAGATAACCAGTTTGCAAACGGTTATCAGCATAACTGGTTGGAAAAGCTATCAATCAGATAACCACTATACATAAAGTTTACAGAATAGTGTCAGGAAAATGAATAATATTTGACCACGCAACGTTAGAATTCTTTGCTGAGGCAAGCATTGTCAAAGCTACAAGACATTTGTCGAATTACAATGATGTGTACTTCATGTAACATGAAAGAGTTAAGAGTGTTGGAATGTTGAATGAACAGTTATTTAGGTTGCAAGGGCAGTCAAGTCGCAGATAAATGTGTGTAACTACCTGCCAACAGTCGAGTGCACTTCAGGTTGTTTTCTGGATGGGCATCAGTGAGCATGTGCCAGTCAATGTTGCATTAGTATTCTACAGACAAATTTTACATTCTTCTCTTTGATGAGGTGTTGTTAATTGCAGATTATAATGCTGAAAAAATCCCTCAGTGTGAGTAATGGTGCTTCCAAAATAAATTGACTGTTTGATGGATCTTATAGAAACCTAAATGAAGGCGTCAATGACACTATAGCTTAACCTGACTGTGTGTAGTGTTTGATGAAAAGGATAATGTTCAATGTTCATGAAAGGATTATGGAATAAGACGTGAATTCTGATAATTGAGATTAAAGTTAATTTCTGCTCCATGACAAATTCCAAACATGTATATCAGGGTTTCCACTAGACCGGCTGCGGGTCGTTGACCGGACCCATTTCCCCCTCCCCCTGCCGATCATACTATGATCAGTCAGAAAAGCTAGTGGTTAAAATGTTGAGTACAATGCTGTATCGTAACGACACTCAGGATCCTTTGTTTCCACGTAATATAGGCATAATTATGTTGTATACTATGCCTACTATTACTGGCGACAACCTGATACTTTATAACCCCCAGACGAGAGGGGGAAACAAAGTTCAAATCCTAAACGTCGCCTATAAAATTTTGGACTCAAATTGTCGTGTTTGGTCCGAAATCACTGGCTTTTATTTTGAGCGATAAATGATGTAATTGCATGTGCATGACGTCACACGTCCGCATCATGGTTCTTTTCGAATATTTCATTCTCTCTGCATTTCCAATTATTTACGTTGGCACGTATCGGGTTGAATAAAAAAAATTGAGGTCAAGCATCGCAGTCACTGTCAGGATTCGTAGATTTTGTGTTGTTTTGGGTTTGTATTTTTATGAAACCTCCAACCAGATGTAGTATTGTGTGTCCCGTGGGAATTTAGAGAATTGTAGGAGGAAAAAATACATATTTTCCACTTCAATTATTCAGCATTTTTGCGACCAAAATGCCCCCATGCCCCCCCCCCCCCCCCCCTCTATACGCACGAGCTTTTGGCATGTGTGGCAGACACCTTCGGTGTCTGAGTTTCACTTTCTTTAAACTACCAGACCCACAAATTTTCCCCTGGCGGAAACCCTGCATGTATAGGACTTGATAATTATCTATAATTAGCTAATCTAACACATGGCTCCTTCATGGTGGGAAGAAACAAGAGTGGTGCTCACCTGGCATGGTAGCCTAAATATCAACCCAGGGAACTGATTTCAACAAGTTTCATCTGCCCCTCCTGAGAAAAGCTCATATCAAATATCCAAAGATTCTGACCAATGGATCTAAAAAAAAAGATTTTTAAAGAGTATTCCTCATATTGAACTAGGTAATAATTCGGACTCCCACAGGGAGCCCAAATATGAACCCAGGGACTTGGCTTGAATAAACCTGAATCTCACCTCCAGTGGGATGCTGCATACCAAATATCAAAAGATTCTGACTGGTGGATGTGAAGAAGAGGATTTTTGAAGAATATTCCTCATTTTGAACTAATTTATAATTCGGGCTCCCACAATAAGCCAAAATATGAACCCAAGGACTTGGCTTGAAAAAACTTAAATTTCACCCCCAAGCATGCTGCATGCCAAATATCAAAACATTCTGACCGCTGAAACTGGAGAAGAAGATTTTTAAAGAAAAATTCCTCATATTGAACTAAGTTATAATTCGGGCTCCCACAGGGAGCCCAAATGTGAACCCAGGGACTTGGCTTCAACAAACTTCAATCTCAACCCCCTAAGGATGCTGCATATCAAATATCAAAACATTCCGACTGCTGGATCTGAAGAAGAAGATTTTTAAAGAAAAAGTCCTCATATTGAACTAAGTTATAATTCGGGCTCCCATAGGGAGCCCAAATATGAACCCAGGGACTTGGCTTCAACAAGCTTGAATCTCACCCCCCTAAGGATGCTACATACCAAATATCAAAACATTCCGACTGCTGGATCTGAAAAAGAAAATTTTTAAAGAAAATTCCTCATTTTGAACTAAGTTATAATTCAACCGCCCACAGTGAGCCCAAATAGGAACCTAGGGATATGGCTTGATCAAACTTGAATCTCACCCCCTAAGGATGCTGCATACCAAATATCAAAACATTCCGATTACTGGATCTGAAGAAGATTTTTAAAGAAAAATTCCTCATTTTGAACTAAGTTATGATTCGGGTTCCTACAGGGAGCCCAAATATGAACCCAGGGACTTGGCTTCAACAAACTTGAATCTCAACTCCCTAAGGATGCTGCATATCAAATATCAAAACATTCTGACTGCTGGATCTGAAGAAGAAGATTTTTAAAGAAAAAGTCCTCATATTGAACTAAGTTATAATTCGGGCTCCCATAGAGAGCCCAAATAGGAACCTTGGGACATGGCTTCAACAAGCTTGAATCTCACCACATTAAGGATGCTACATACCAAATATCAAAACATTCCGACTGCTGAATCTGAAGAAGAAAATTTTTAAAGAAAAATTCCTCATTTTGAACTAAGTTATAATTCGGGTTCCTACAGGGAGCCCAAATATGAACCCAGGAACTTGACTTGAACAAACTTGAATCTCACCACCACCCCCCCCCCCCTCCTCCCCCCCCTCCCCCCAAGCATGCTGCATACCAAATATCAAAAGATTCTTATTGGTAGATCTGAAGAAGATTTTTAAAGAATATTCCTCATACTTCACTAATTTAAATATTTAGGCTCCCATAGAGAGCTCAAATATGGACTCAGGGATTTGATTTCAATAAACATGTGAAACAATCTTCCAAAGATGTTATATGTGAAATTTGAAAGCTTTTAGAGCAGTGGTTTGGGAGAAAAGTAGTCTTAAATGTTTTTCCCATTACCCACAGGGTTAAAAAATGCTGACACAGCACCTTTTCAAAAGTTCCAAAAAAGTACCCCATGATAAAACCGATAGCAATTTTTTGGGACCATTCCATTCTGTTGGTCCTAAGGAAGCTTCACACCAAATAAGAATTCTCAGTGCCATGTAGTTTTGGAGATATGGGTGTTTTAATTTTTTTCTATTTTCAGCTCGTGCGGTTCCCATGGAGCAAAAGGAAAGTTATTTTTGGCATAAATTAAGTACTTACGACCCAATAAACCCTCACATCAAATTTGGTTCAAATCTGCCTCTCGGTTTGGAAAATAGAAATTATGGGCGGGGCAAAAATTCTTGTCCCTCCCATAACGAAGACAAATATATCTCCTCAAATTTCTCTTGAACAAATCTGAGTCTACACCTCAAAAGGAAGCTGCACACCAAATATCAAGTTTCTGCTACTGCTGGTTCATGAGAAGAAGATTTTTTAAGATTTAAGCACACTTTTTGGGCGTAACCCTACCGAGGGGCGAGGCAATGTGATTTGAACAAAATCAAAATGCGATGTCATAACAAACTATTATCTCAAATATCAATTAAACTGGTTCAGCAGTTTGGGAGGAGAAGACGCAAACACCATGTTCACGGATGGTGAGTGATCACTATAGCTCCCGAATGAAAGTCAGACGAGCCAACAACCTGTCATCTGACACTTGGCCACTTGATGCAGACCAGATATGGAATGCAGATTTTAGATTTAATGTTGACAGTATCATTCTCGCACCTAAATTAAAAGAATTCAGTAATGTTTGTTTATTTTTTCAATCAATGCCAACAACATCTACTGAGTATTAAAATAATTTGTCAGACATAATCTGATTTGGATAACCTCTGCTGGTGATGGCCAATTGTTTCAAGTCTCCCTTGAGTTTGATGGCATCAGAGGCAACTTGGTCAGAGCTGTGACAATGAGGTGTTGATGACACTGACATGACAAACCAGAAGGTCTGTAGTCACTGTTCCTTTACAAGATTCACTTATACCTAAGTGAAGAATGAACAGCTTACATAGAATTTAGATTCTGACTGGTGGATCTGAAGAAGAAGATTTTTAAAGAAATTTCCTCCTATTGCACTAAGTTAAGGTTTGGGCAAATATAAACCCAGGGACTTGATTTGAACAAACATGAATCCCCCCCCCCCCCCCCCCCCCCACCCTTGAGATGTTTATACCAAATATGAAAGGATTCTGACATGTGGATCTGAAGAAGAAGATTTTTAAAGAAATTTCCTCATATTGCACTAAGTTATGATTCGAGTTCCCATAGGGAGCCCAAACATAAACCCAGGGACTTGATTTGAACATGAATCTGACCCCCCTAGAGATGTTGTATACCAAATATGAAAGGATTCTGACAGGTGGGTCTGAAAAAGAAGATTTTTAAAGAAATTTCCTAATATTGCACTAAGTTAAAATTCGGGCCCCTATAGGAAGCCCAAATATTAACTGAGAGACTTGATTCGAACAAACTTGAATCTGACCCTCGTAACAATGATGTTTACCAAATATTAAAACATTCTGACCAGTGGTTCTGAAGAAGATTTTTAAAGCTTATTTCCCACATTTCCCTAAGTTAAGATTTGGGCTCCTGTATTGAGCCCAAATATAAACCGATGGGATTAAATTGAACACACTTGTATCTGACCCACCTATGGATGCTGTATGCCAAATATAAGAAGATTCTGATCTGACTCAGCATTTTTTTCGATGCCCTCTACAGAGCACCCTAACACAACCGATGACAATTTTGTTTTATCAAATGATTCTACTGGTCCTGAGGATGCTTTATACCAAATAACAGTTCTCTGTTCTGTGTGGTTTGGGAAATATGGGTGTTTGAAAATATTTCTATTTTTAGCTCCTGGGGTTCCCACTGGGAACATGGGAAATTCATTTTAGATGAATCAAGTACTTATGACTCAATAATACCACATACCGAATTTGGTTCAAATCGGACCATCGGTTCAGAAAATAGAAATTTTGGGTGGGGCCCAAAATCTTGACCCTCCCATTACGAAGGCAAATATTGCTCCACGAACTTCGTTTGAACAAACTTGATACTGCACCTCAGAAGGAAGCTCCATACCAAATATCAAGTCACTGTACCCACTGGTTAATGAGAAGATTTTTCTAGAATTTTGGAGCATTTTCCCCCCACCCCCTCCCTATGGAGCGTGGCCACTTTATTTGAACAAACTTGAATGGACATATGATAAGGACCATGCATATCAAATTGGTTCAATTTGGCCCAGGGGTTTAGGAGGAGAAGTCGATAATGTAAAGTTCACGATGGACTGACGATGGATAGAAAGTGATCACATGAGCTCCCCCTGACTTTCAGAGAGGTGAGCTAAAAATTAGGATATATATTCACCCTATGATCACATCAAATTGAAGCCACTCAAGATAAGAGGCTCTTTGCTAATACAATTAACTATGCCTAACTACAATTTACAAACCAGTTGGAAAATTCTTAACTGATATCGATGATAATCATAGCACTCATCCCTCACTTCAAATGCACACACATGGGAACAAATTGCACACGCAAACTTTGTTTCAGGTGCGTGGAATGCAAGGCCGGGTTTTGTGATAGGGCAATGCAGGGTGACCACAGTTACGATGTATCATCACTATTATGTGGGACCATTGCAGTCATATAAATTGTTAACAATCATTTGCACATTGGCACATTGGTGATGTCCGTTGGCACTCGATGAGATTTTGACAGGGTGAGGAAGAAGATGAATTGTTTCTAAAATTCATTCAAAATATTTCTCTCCATAACTTATTCCACATTTTGTTAAGTGTTCCTGAGTAATTTTATACAAGGATTTAGCTGTTTGATATCAAATATAATCAAATATTGTGAAATAATAGTAAAAGAAACAAAATTAGATAAATACATTTAAAAATTTAGGTGGGGCGAAGATATCCAGGGTGGAGGGAAGCGGGGAGATATCATAGCATATCTCCCACCCCCTGGGGAGGGGGATTTCCAGGAAGAGGAATATCCTGCTACACCGGTATTGACAGAATTTATGAAAGTTAAAAAATTTATAGTAATTTATATATTTTTTATACTTACCAATGACCCAGACATAGCTGGTGCTAACTCTTAAAATATAGGGCCAAACACAAATTTGCATCTAAAACTAAAGAAAACATGTCCTGAAAGGCCCTCCACACTTCGCCCCTACTGCGCATGTGCAGTGTCAAGGACGTTCCGAAATTGGCGCCATTAATCATTCTAATAACCAGTGCCTGGTAAGCGCTATGTACTCAGCGGGGAGGCAAGAGTTCCCAACTCCTGGGAGGGCCATCCCCGTCTGGGTCATTGGTAAGTATAAAAAATATATAAATTACTATAAATTTTTTAACATTTTTATACTGTACCAATGACCCAGACATAGCTGAATAGCTGAATAGTAAAAAGGCTGGAGGGCCAAGGACATAGAGCAAAATGGAATACGCTCAATAAAATAAAATAGAGTCATCCCCTGTAGGGAAAAAGAAGTAATAGGCCTTACATGTATCTTTCTTATTTATGATAAATTAGAAAGATACAACACCTTCCAAAATTGAGCTTCATACATCCATGTACTCTATTAATATCCAATATAATCCTTATACTAATAATTTTTAAAGTAAGCCAATAAATAAAGTAAGTCTAGAGAATAGAGACTCTTATACTCCTAAAAGTGTCTGAGGATTGCATAATCATGTCCGTTGACATATGCAATATTCAAAAGCTATACTTTAAAAACTAAGACTTGAATGAATTTTAAAAACCTAAACTTCTCACTAAACAACCATCCCAATAACAGCTCAGAATTACTAACTCCGGAGGAGGTATCCCCTTGTTTTCATAGTAAAACAGGTGACCCAAGGGAACACCCTCCCCCCCCACCTTTTTCTTGCCCTGGGTCAAATAGCCCAGAGCGAAGAGGGCAGCCGAACGGAGACACTGCCGAAACAGACAGCCTACCTAGCTATAGTAGCAACTGTTAAGTGAATGACATTCTGAGCAGTAGATAATAGACCCAACAATAGAGGCCTCCAGAAATGGACTCGATATTTCTGAGATAAAATTCATGAATGTGGATGGCTGAGCGCAATGAGCGGCCTTCAAAAATCTATAATAGCGACACTATTAATGTAAGCCCAAGAAGTTGAAGAACTCTTACTTCATGAGCCGAAATCTTAAGCACAACTGCTAAGTCAATGATATACCATAAGCAGTACCGATAGTTAATAGAATCCATTAACAATAAAATGGAGCGTAACGTCCTTCTACTAGACATCAAAGACAGAAGAAGCTTACGCCCTACTGTTTCCAGAGGCTCAAATGATTACTTAGCTAAATAAGAACCGAAGTTAAAATCCGTATAGGAATTTAATCTAAAGATTCTAAGTCTATTTATCAAAAAGTTACTAACTGACTTAGATAAAGAGACATAAGACTCAATTGTAAACTATCGTAGAGTGCATAGGTATGAGGTAACATAAACCTATAACCTAAATAATAACGGGCTGCAGTAGATCTTGTGAAACAAGTATACTAAAAAAAAGCAATGAGTAGTATGGAGGGATCAACAATATGAACATAATGATCCCTACACCACGACGGAAGAGCCTCCACTTTAGCCGCATAGAATAGCGAAGAAGAGGATCTCCTATAGTAAGAAATCGCGTCCAAAGCTCGTCCAGTACAGTGCTTACAATGCAATACGGACCACACAACGGAATACATGAAGGTTGCGACCTTGCTGGTTGTGATAAAGATGACACGATTTACCCAGTGAAAAAGATCCTCACATAGAGGAAGATTTCACGTTAAGACCCACAGTAGACAAGAGAGTAAATTACTCATGATCTCTGTGAAGATAGAGATGCTATCAACAGAAATGTATTGTGGTTGTTTATCTTAGCAATACCTGCTAAAACAACAGTGCCGGAGGATACGCGTATCCTATCATTCCGTCCTATAGATCAATAGAGCGTTAACAATATTAGCTCAGAGATCTGGACAAGCCAACACATACGTCTGCAATTGATTAGCAAGCTGTGTCATAAATAAATCATCATTGGGCGCTCCCATAGATAGCAAATCTGATTGAATACTTGTTTGTTGAGAGTCCATTCTGACAGCAACAAGCGACCCGTAAGAGAACGGGAGTCCGATAAAACAATCAGACGACCCGGAATATGACGGACCAAAACTGAACTTGGTGTACTATAACCAACAGACGGATTCTTTCCATTAAATTGAATAACGGAAACGAAAGAGTGCCTCCCTGGTTCCGGAGATACGCCACTACTGTCGAATTAAAGGACAGGAATTTGGGCATGCGTTTCTGAATAATGTTCATGCAATGACATAAAGCAAGCCTAAAAAACATTATTCCGCGGAAGAAAACTGATTGCTAAAAGACTGCGGAACCCAAAGACCCTGGCACTTCGAATCCGTAGGGATCAGTATTATATCCAATCTGTTTGACTGGCAACCGTCATAACAGCCACACTCGGGTCCGACAACTGCGGCGGCACTCTCTGAGTCAACCACCGAATGTTTGCCCCAGTTGAATCTCTTGTAACACTAGATAGACAAGAGAACGTGTAAATCGAGCAATTCATGGATTGCCGAAAAGTTGCCGTCGAAGAGAAGCTCCTCCGAGAACGAAGCGACTCTGAGAGAGTTCTTAACCATACTATCCATGCGTGTGGATGTAGCTAGGGCTGCGTCATGTCTAACTAACTCCAATCAGCCACTGAAGGGCGGAGTTATACGTGAACAAACTACTGCCCTCAAAAGAAATTACATTGAGAATAATATCCCGTAAATCTTTTCTTGAAGACGTAATGATAACGCCTCAGTAAGGCGGATTACGTATAATAAAGCGTCTAAGTTAAGTCTACTATACATAATGCCGTTCCCAACATTGAAATTGGAAAAGACATAAACGGCGAAAAAGAATATATGCAGTCTTTAATCACACCGTCTAGACGCATATGAACTCTCGGTATGCCCTGCTCTGCCAAAATAAACTATTTGTATAAATGATAAAATGGCAGAAATGAGCAACGTGGACAAGAAACTAAACTATCATGCTTAGTAGCAGGCTTGTATATATATTTATAGCGTCGAAAAATAAAACACATGTTGTAATGACAATATTGGACTGCGTCGGTAAGTCAGGGACAATGTCCCTGAACCGATCGAAAAATCCGAGTCCAATGACGCTATAAGTCTCTTATCCAAGATCGCAGCAATGAAGTCCGAAATAATAATCACTGGAAGATAATGCCAGAAGATATGAAAGGCATCTTCCGATACTACTAAAGGGAAAACTCGAAATCTTTCGAATCCCTTTCGCCATCCTGTCGGACCCTATAAAGCGTTCGGTCGTCCGTACCTGATGCAACCGCGGACCGCACCGACCCAGCGCCGTCGGATAATTCCTGATTCGACCGAGAAACTGTCAATTGCTGGGATGCTGCGAAACAACTGTGCTAACTCGGATAGCACGTCCGTCACTGAGGCCTGAGGAGAAGCGGTCTTACGATGCATTGCCGCTGGAAGCTCCATGATCGTTACCCCGTGCATACTACCAATATGCGAGCGAACGGAGTGTATAGGCCTCGTGTCCCTTGGCTACCGGATGGCGCGACCTATTCGCCGTGGAATCACTGAATGCCGAAACTGATCGGATACTCGAGGTCACGTAGCCAATGTGCGGTCGTGTGCCCTGCTGTGAGGATGAGGAAGCATTAAAGACAGTCTCTCGGACTGTCAATATAACGGAGCGTCCCGACCAACGGACATATGCTCCGAATGTAAAATATCTGAACCACAACATGCGGTCCCCTATGTTGTTGGGCGAGAGAGGGACCTCTCTCGCTCACAGCCCGGACGGACCTGGACAAGCCAGGAACCGGACTAACAGGCTTCCTCCGATCTGTCCTCAATCTGCCGTCACTGGGTGAGTACTAAAGTAATTAAAGTGCTCGCATCACCCAAATCTCCTTCCTAGACCGCAACGGACGAACCCGGCAGCCGAACCATTCGATGAATGTACGCTACACCGGGTGAGCTAGCGAATGTCGCTCCGTAGGCGATAGACATATTCCATGAGCACTTATTGCCGCTAACTCTTCATTAACTATGACGACAGAGGCACACTTTTGAAAGACATCTCCATAACTCTTCGAACAAGAAACCAGAAATGCTTGGTTAGCAAGCATAAAATAATAATATATATAGCGTCGTTCAATAATTCGAAAGTTTGTGTGACATTATTGGACTATGTCGGAACTGAGGGACGATGTCCCTGAACCGAACCAAAAATTTCTCAGTCCACCGACGCTATCAGTTTCTTATCCGGCATCGCAGCATTCTGGTCCGACGAAAGAAGCTGTAGAAGACCAAGTCAGATGACATACACAACAGCATATGTTGTTCCGAAAGGGAAAGCTCGAAATCCTCCGAATCCCTTTCGGTATCCCGTCGAACCGGATGAAACTTTCGGACGTCCGTACCCGCTTCCGCGGAGCGTCCCGACCCAGCATCGTCGGATAAACTATATGCGACAGATTCAGTTGATGCTGGGATGCTGCGATAAACTGTGCTATTAAGGAAAGCACGTCCGTTCCCGAGGCCTGTGCAGTAGCGGTCTTACGATGCATTGCCGCCGGAAGCTCCGTGTACGTTGACTCGCGCACACTTCCTATGCGAACGTCCGGAGTCTGCAGGCCTCGTGTCCCTGGCTACCGGATGGTGTGACCTGGTCGCCGAAGAATCCTTGATCGGCGAAGCTGGTAATATATCGGCGGTCACGCAGCCAAGGTGCGGTCGTGTGCGCTGACGAGAAGAGAAAGCCTAAGCAGTCTCAGCGGACTGCCTATACAACGGAGCGTCCCAAGCGACGGACGTATGCTCCGCTTGCGACACATTTTGTACCACAACATCTGGGGCCAGATGTTGTTGAACGAGAGAGGGGCCTCTCTCGCTTGCCGTCCGGATGGACCGGAACGAGCTATGAACCGGACTAAAAGGCTTCCTGCGTTCTCCCTCCGATCCGCCGTCACTGGGTGTGCATTAGGTTAATTTATAGTGCTCGCATCACCCCAAAATTCCTTCTAGACCGCAACGGACGAACCCGGCTGCCGAACCATTCGGTGAATGGACGCTACACCGGGCGAGCTAGCGGACGTCAAAGGCCGTCGAACCTACTAGGGTCCTCTTAGGCAATTGGCGTATTTACATGAGCACTTTTCCGCTAGCCCTTCATTAATTGTGACGACGGAGGCACACTGTTGGAAGACATCACAGATACATCACCCTAATCTTGATCGTCTGAAATAGAAATTGATAAAGTAGAGTGACCCTGCGGGGAAAGGACCAGAGTGTCCAAATCCCCAACAACATACCGTGACATACGCTTCCCATATTGTCATCGAAATCATACGATACAGAACAGGAGTTAATGCGAGTACACTGACCACATATAGAATGATAATAAAGTCAGAGGAAGACTTCCTCTTAAAACAATTGATCAATATCCTTTCAATGTGAAAAGAAAACAAGTCCTGGTACTCGCACTAACCCCTGGCAATCAAAATACATAATAATAATATGATCCATTAATATAGAAAAAATAATAGAAATCAAAATATTTTGAAAAAATATTTTTTCAGAACAGCCCAAGTTTCTGAAAAGTAATGTTGAGCCCCAATGGATCCCAAGCCTAAGTGTGGACAAAAATTTTAAAAATATTTTAAACAATTTATTCAACACTTACGAACAATAATAATGTATCTAGTTATGATTAAAATAACATCAAGATATTATTTTTTAGAAATCCCCCCCTCACACAGAGGGCTGTTGTAAATGTAAACAATGAGTGTAAAAACACTAAAATAAGACTCCAGGCACCCAGGCCCGAAATCAGTTACCAAAACTACACTATCTGATGCAAAACAGAGACTTCCAGGGAAGAAACTGCAGAACATCAGATGGTAGATGCAGAACACAACGCCTAACCACCCGTAGGTGAAGACGTAAACATGGGGAAAGAACAGAATTCATTCTGTTATTCAGCTAAAACTCCCAAGAAAATTTAGTAATAATAATTACAAAAACTATGCCAAAAGCATGGGAGAATAGCAAGGGGGAACTTAAAGGACAGGGAGAGAGGAAAACACTTAAAAAACAGTGTAACTAAATAATCAGAATGACAACAAAATGGCTGCTGCCTTGAAAATAGGTAACTTAACATAATTTCATTAAAAAATTTTAAGTTACAGCCCTGATAATATTCTGTCACACATTCTTTTCCTCTCCTCCTTCTCTATCCTCCTTAGAATCACCATTTCACTAATATTTATGTGTCTGGCATCATTTAAACTGAGATTTATAAGCACAAAGATCAGTCAGATGTTAACTGATGAAGGGCCAAACTTAGAATGATTAATGGCGCCAATTTCGGAACGTCCTTGACACTGCGCATGCGCAGTAGGGGCGAAGTGTGGAGGGCCTTTCAGGACATGTTTTCTTTAGTTTTAGATGCAAATTTTGGGGATTGGGGGGCAAAATTTGTGTTTGGTCCTATATTTTAAGAGTTAGCACCAGCTATGTCTGGGTCATTGGTACAGTATAAAAATATCAAACAAAGAATTGCAATATTATGGATCATCATTAAAACCCTTAACCCTTTATCAAATGAATCTGGAGCATCCGTCTGCCTGCATAATTTACAAATCAGGCAGTTGAAAACAATAAAATTTCAAAAAATTGAAACAAGAGGCCTGCATCACAAAAAAATTTTCTAAGTCAAAAGTGTTAAAAAGAGCATAACTCTGGAAAAAATGTACAGAAGAAACTCATGCTGCACAGGTATCGTTCCCCATGGTGTTCTATCACAACACCAAATATCATTCAATTCAGAGCTGCAAAGGATGAGATACAAGGGAAAATGTTGGTACAGGAGGATGGACAGATGGACAGAGGTCTCCACTAGCTACCCCTTCGACTTTTCAAGTCGGGGGCATAACAAACCATATCATGACCCCTCATTGGATCTCATCGAGCTTGTTCCAATGAGAAGTCACATGATATGGTTTTGTTGAAATGTTTGGAAAAATCTGAGTGCCAACAACCGTTGATCCTTTACCCAAAGTAATTCCCATAACTGGCCAGCATTACTTGCAAAAATCACCATTCAATATTCATTATTTTTTCATTATTTGTCGCAACAAGAGGTTCCATGGGGCCTTAAATGCTCACCTGATAAAGTGGTTCAAAGAAGTTTTTTGGGTCACATTCAGTTAGTCATGGTTCATCAACACTAGAGAGGAATGAAGTCATGAAATTATTCATCACTCCAGTGTCCATGTCAGATGACTATTATCATAGGTCTTCCTGACTACTTCAAATTCTATCAGCTGCAGACATGAACTGCCAAACTTCCCAGGAATGTTATGTCACAGCAGTATGAAAGGCAAATTTTAAAGAAAAACACTGTGGAATAGATTTGAACAAACTTGAATCTAACCTGCTCCCAATCTCCCCACTCCCACAGAGAGCCCAAATATTAAGCCAAGGAGTAAAATGGAACAACCTTGAATGTGAGCCCCTTAGAGATGTTGTTATATACCAAATATGAAAGAATTCTGGCTGGTGGATCTGAAGAAGAAGGTGTTTTTTAAAGAAATGTCTTCATATTGCACCACGTTAAACTTTGGGCCCCAATAGAGAACCCAGGGGTGTGATTTGAACAAATTTGAATCTGACCCACCTCGAGATATTATATACCAAATATGAAAGGATTCTGACTGGTGGATCTGAAGAAGATGTTTAAAGAAATTCTCTCGTATTGCAATAAGTTAAATTTGGGCTCCCATAGGGAGCCTAAATTATTAACCAAGGGATCTGATTTGAACAAACTCGAACCCGATTCCCCCTAAAGATATTGTATACCAAATATCAAAAGATTCTAACTTATCATTCTGGAGAAGAAGATTTTTAAAGAAATTCCCTCATATTACACTAAGTTAAAGAAATGTCTTCATACTGCACCAAGTTAAACTTTGGGCCCAGATATTAACCCAGGGACATGATCTGAACATACTTGAAACTAACCCCTCTGGAGATGTTTGAAACCAAATATGAAAGGATTCTGACTGGTGGATCTGAAGAAGATTTTTAAAGAAGTCTCCTCATATTGCCCTAAGTTAAACTTTGGGCTTGAAAAGGGAGACCAAATATTTATCCAGGGACTGGATTTGAACAAACTTGAATCTGAACCCCTAGAGATGTTATATACCAAATATTAGAAGATGGTCATGGAGAAGAAGATTTTTTTAATTTTGGAAAACAATTTATGGGTGCTATCTGAGTAATGTCACTTGCGGTACCCCTTGTGGGCGTGGCAACTTTATTTGAATAACCTTGAATTGACATATGATAAGGAACATGCATATCAAATTTGGTTCAATTTGGTTGAGTGGTTTATGAGAAACTGATAAAGTAAATTTCAAGCTGGACTGACAATGGATGGACAGACAGATGGACGGATGACAGACAGAAAGTGTTCACTTAAATTCCCCCCTGACTTTCAGTCAGGTAAGCTCATTCCAAAGGGGGGTCATAAGCTATGTTTTTGACACTACAAACGAAAAAAAAAAATAGTCAAAAATTTTGTTTGCAAGTGTTGTCTGTCTTTCATGTTAGGTAAAGGGTTAAAGTAATATATTTTGATATCCTGTGCTTTGGGTAAAGGGTTAATCCTTCTATACCTATTTCTGACTGATGTGCTTTATGGTCTCAGAATTGCAGTCTTTTTGAGAAGGTCTGGCTTCGTTTATTGGGATTTCAAGTCATTTTCAGCATCTATGGCTACAGTTCAGCCATAATCCATGCAGGGTGAGTGATGTTCATGCATACATTTACCAGGTAATAAAAATCATCATCAGCAAAATTTTAATTAATGAAGTACCAGGTTGTACCCACTGCTTCATTAATTAATTTTTTATGATAATTCCTTTAATTATTTATTTATTTTATTGGAGTTAATAAGACTTTTGATAGCCAGGGTCGCCTCGTGTCAGACAGCTTTATGGGTGGAGGAAGCCTGAGTACCCAGGGAACCACTGAGCAATGGCAAGCAACAGCCCGACTCCCCAACTTACTAACTCCACACAAGCAGGGTTAGCATTGACTGAAGACAGGTACACCATCGATGTGCAGTAGTAAACAGTGCCACCATGACCCCACATTGTCCTGTAATTAGTGTTTGAAATATTGCCCACCCATGGAAAGTGACCAGTCCACAGTGGTCGAATGGTATATTGTGACCTAAACACAAGTGTATAGTCAAGTTTAACCCATGATTTATAATTAGGTTGCTCATTTTAGAGGACTATCACTGCAAGTTTAATATGTCCTATTAATTATGTTGCTCATTTTAGGAGACTATCACTGCAGGTTTAACATGTCCTATTAAACCAGGGAAACACAGCCTGTTCACCACAGAAAACTAACTCTGCTCCACTTCTCAAGGTTCCTTCGGAGTGAGGAAGACATATAGGCACTTAACCTGGCAGTTATTTCTAGTCCACACGTGGCTGCCTCTATAGGTAGCCAGTACTCACCTCAAGTCACTGCTAAGCTGCACACAAGCAGGGTTAGCATTGACTGAAGACAGGTACACCATCGATGTGCAGTAGTAAACAGTGCCACCATGACCCCACATTGTCCTGTAATTAGTGTTTGAAATATTGCCCACCCATGGAAAGTGACCAGTCCACAGTGGTCGAATGGTATATTGTGACCTAAACACAAGTGTATAGTCAAGTTTAACCCATGATTTATAATTAGGTTGCTCATTTTAGAGGACTATCACTGCAAGTTTAATATGTCCTATTAATTATGTTGCTCATTTTAGGAGACTATCACTGCAGGTTTAACATGTCCTATTAAACCAGGGAAACACAGCCTGTTCACCACAGAAAACTAACTCTGCTCCACTTCTCAAGGTTCCTTCGGAGTGAGGAAGACATATAGGCACTTAACCTGGCAGTTATTTCTAGTCCACACGTGGCTGCCTCTATAGGTAGCCAGTACTCACCTCAAGTCACTGCTAAGCTGCTGGGCTTACAGTTTGTGGAGTGGTGAAAAGTTTGGAAAGAGTACACACTCTATTCAGGTTTGAAGGACTTCATGAGAAATTACTGCTCAACTGTTGGACTTGCATATTCTGTAGCATAGTGTATGTTTTCATGAGAGTTCTTTAACCTTTAAAAGCATAGCTTCCCTAAATGAAACAAGCGTGACAAGTTCATTCCAATGAGGGTTCACAAGCTACGTTTTTAGAAAATGAAAGTGTCAATGACACTGTAGCTCAACTTGACAAACTTGAACTTGGTAAGTTATAAATGAAATGGCAAAATTGAAGATCATTGGTACCAATGTTATTTGATGAAATTTCAACATAACAGCATTGTGTGTGCACAACGTCAGAGTGATCCATGCATTTTTAAATGTAAACTGTAAGACTGGCTAAAGGAAGAACGTTGATACAGAGGTTATTGTAAATGTCAACTTTTTTCACAGAAATGAATGCTTTTCAACAGCTCTTATCTAAAGTTCTTGCCTAATGAGCACCACACCAAGTTCAAAAACAATCCTATGATAAATGTGGACTGTAGGCCATGTCAAAGAATGTTGAAGCACAAATGTAATAAATTCAAAGATTGTTGCTAACAGCAACAGTTTTTGATGGAAATGAAAAGAAAATCAATAGCTCCTATCTTTGTCACCCTGCATAAGCATACAAAGTTTCAAAACAACCTGATAATGAATGTGTCCTCCGAGGCATGCCAAAGGAAGATGTTAATGCACAAATGCACTAAGTAGAAGGTCATTGCTTGTGGGAATCGGTTTTTTATGGAAATTCATAAATATACCCTGCAGAGAGTGCAAAAGGGATAAGTTGACGCACAAATGCAGTAAGTTCAAAGGTTGGTGATAACAACAATAAATTTTTATGGAAATGAAAAAAAGCAATAGTTCACATTTAGAGGTCACACAGAACACACATACCAAGTTTCAAAGTGATCCGATCATAAATGTGCCCTGAAGGCCGTGTTAAAGGGAAATATTGAGGTCTGACTAAGTTCAAAGGTCAGCGGCAACATTTTTTGACAGAAGTGGAAGAAAATCGACAGGTTTGTTTGTTTGTTTGTTGGTGGTTAATGTCACATTTATGCACCATGGCTAAACGTGACACAACATGGAGATGAAGTCAAGTTTAGTCAATCGTTGATCAACATGTTGCCCATTGTAGAGGACTTTCACCCCAAGCATTGGTGACTGGGTCCTATTTTACTAGTAAAGCGGAACTGGTTTACCACAGTAAACAAGTGCTGCTTACTTCCCGGGGTTCCCACGGGAGCAACAGGTCCCATACAGATGTCACCCCACTCAAGCTCACCAAGTCTGCAAGCGATCCAATCATAAATGTGCCCTGCAGGATGTGTCAAAGGGAAATATTGATGCTTAACTGCACTAAGGTTTTACTCAGTTCACTGAAGGGCATTGCCAGTGGCAACAGTTTTTGACGGAAATCAAAGAAAATCGAAGCTCCCATCTAGAGGTAACCCCAAACAAGCATGCCAGGTTTCAAAGCAATTCGATCATAAATGTGCCCTGTAGGGTGTGCCAAAGGGAAATATTGAGGTCTGACTAAACTAAGTTCTAAGAACGTTGTCGCAGCAACATTTTTTGACGGAAATGGAAGAAAATCGATAACTCCCATCTAGAGGTCTCCCCAAACAAGCATGCCAGGTTTCAAAGCAATCCGATCATAAATGTGCCCTGTAGGGTATGCCAAAGGGAAATATTGAGGTCTGACTAAACTAAGTTCTAAGAACGTTGGCAGTGGCAACAGTTTTTGACAGAAATGGAAGAAAATCGATAGCTCCCATCTAGAGGTCTCCCTAAACAAGCATGCCAGGTTTCAAAGCAATCCGATCATAAATGTGCCCTGTAGGATGTGCCAAAGGGAAATATTGAGGTCTTCTGACTCAACTAAGTTCTAAGAACGTTGCCTGTGGCAACATTTTTTTACGAAAACGGAAAAAAATCGATAGCTCCCATCTAGAGGTCACCCCAAATAAGCATACCAGGTTTCAAAGCAATCCAATCATAAAATGTGCCCTGTAGGGTGTGCCAAAGGGAAATATTGTGGTCTGACTAAACTGAGTTCTAAGAACGTTGGCCGTGGCAACGTTTTTTGATGGAAATTGAAGAAAACCGATAGCTCCCATCTAGAGGTCACCCTAAACAAGCAGACCAGGTTTCAAAGCAAACCAATCATAAATGTGCCCTGTAGGGTGTGCCAAAGGGAAATATTGTGGTCTGACTAAACGAAGTTCTAAGAACGTTGGCCACGGCAACATTTTTTGACGAAAATTGAAGAAAATCGAAAGCTCCCATGTAGAGGTCACCACAAACACGCATGCCAAGTTTGAAAGCAATCCGATCATAAATGTGCCCTGTAGGGTGTGCCAAAGGGAAATATTGAGGTCTTTTGACTAAACTAAGTTCTAAGAACGTTGGCAGTGGCAACATTTTTTGACGGAAATTGAAGAAAATCGATAGCTCTCATCTAGTGGTCTCCCCAAACAAGCATACCAGGTTTCAAAGCAAACTGATCATAAATGTGCCCTGTAGGGTGTGTCAAAGGGAAATATTGAGGTCTGACTAAACTAAGTTCTAAGAACGTTGGCTGTGGCAACATTTTTTGACGGAAATTGAAGAAAATCGATAGCTCCCAACTAGAGGTCAACCTAAACAAGCATACCAGGTTTCAAAGCAATCCAATCATAAATATGCCCTGTAGGGTGTGCCAAAGGGAAATATTCTGGTTTGACTAAACTAAGTTCTAGGAACATTGGCCGCGGCAACATTTTTTGACGGAAATTGAAGAAAATCGATAGCTCCCATCTAGAGGTCACTCCAAACAAGCATACCAAGTTTCAAAGTGATCTGATCATAAATGCGACCTGTGAGGTGTGCCAAAGGAAATTGTGCACGTATGTACTAACATACTAACGTACGTATGTACGCCGACGGATGAGAAGTGATGGCAATAGCTCAGCTTGACTTTGTCAAGTTGAGGTAAAAATTGAAAATAAAATAAAATTAGATCGTCAATTTTTGCCAATAGTGATGGTCAGTTATTTCTGTGATGTTAGGTAAAAAGTTAACCCTTTACCCAATGCATACAACATCAAATTTCATTATTTTAAATATTATTTTTTCAAATTTTTCAACAAAACCATATCGTTTGTATATTATGTGGACGGATGTGGTTGATTCATTCAGTAGAGGGTTACCTGGTGGTCATTAAGATAACTTCAGACTACTTGTGTTTAATATTTACTTCACTGGTGATTTTTTTTTTTTTATATCTAAATATTTTGTTAGTTTATTGTAATTATTATATGCACTTTCCAATAAATTATAACTAAACAAATACAATGAAAAGTGTCTTGCAAAACAGTCAATGCAAATATAAGGAGTGGAATGTAAGTCACACACAGCATAGTTTTCAACTGACTCAGGATAACTTGGACTCGCTGGAGTCAAGTTTATGCATATTAAACACTGAACCAAAATTCTATCATAACTGATGACACAAAAAGTTGAATCAAATACAGTGGAACTCTGTTAATTGAAAAGCCACTTTGCATGTAAAAAATATTAAATTAAAAGGAGTATTCAATTAACAGGAATTTGGTCACTTTCCTATATTCTCGTGTTGAATGAGCTTTGTCAAACAAGATATAATAGATTACATGCCAATATTGGATGCACTGAGGTCACATAGATCTATGAACTTATGGAATTCAGTGGTTGTTGAAGAGAAATTATTTTGATCTGTTACAAGATTTTTTATTCATTTAACAAGGGGTAACTGCATTGTGTCCTTTGCTTAGGCATTTAATCACAATTGCCCTCGTGGGGGCATGGTGGCACTGTGTACTAAGGTGTAGTGCATATCAATTGTGCACTTGTCTTCAACCAATGCTAATCCTGCTTGTGCTGAGTTAGTATGGTGGGGAGTCTGACAATTGCTTGCCACTGCTCAGAGGTTTTCTCCAGGTACTCTGTCTTCCTCCAGTTGTAAAACTGTCTGACATGAGGTTATCCTGACTGTCAAAAGTGTTGTTAACCCCCCCCCCCCCCCCCAAAAAAAAGAAAACAAAAACAACTAATTTAACAGGAGTTTACTGCATAAACTATATGCACTGAAGGTAGAGTGAATAGTTTTGTGTTTGGAAATAATATTCAATTTACAGGATGATAAAATTTAGAGATATCCAAATCAACATTTTGAGTTGGATGCATGTGTTGGAGATCCCCATCAAAAATGATTTGTTTGAAAACTAATTTTAAAATGATTCATTTTACTAAATATGCACCTTTCCAACAAAACGCTTTAAAAATCACACAAAATATGATGATGAGCTGTGTGACATCAATAAAATTAGCATCATTCAGATGTTGTATAAATATGACCCATTTTATCTTGTCTGACAGAGTTCAGAAATATACAATAGAATTGTAAATGGTAGGGAGTTAAATGACAGATTTCATAAGAGGTAGAACAAAATGTTGTTATTCTTCATAAATTATGAGACCAAATCATTGTATTTCCACTTCAGTATTGGTATTATTATAAGTCCGCTACAGCGAGCATGCAAATCATTGTTAATAAATTATATAGAATTTTAATTAATGACTACTGCTGTTAACTGTTTTACCATTAGGACCTTCACCCATAGGAGCCATGCTTCCTGGAATTCAAACAAAGAATATACAATGATATTATGACCTACACAAACAAAGCTAGAGATGGTCTGTCACCCGCTATACCCCCACCGTGGCATACCACCTAGTGTGGCCGACTGAAAGAGGCATTCAAATTTTGTAAGTAAAAAAACTCCAACATGGCTGCCAGTCGGCCATCTTGAACCCGATCAGGAAAATAATTATGTCACACACTGCTCCTCATCATGTTGATCATTTATATTGAGTTTCATGACAATGCAGTAAAAACTGTAGAAGTAGTTTGCTCCACAAGTATTTTGCAAAATCCAATATGGCCACCAGTCGGCCATCTTGAAACCGAGCAGGAAAAAAATGATAAATTTAAAGTAATTTGTATATTTTTTATACTTACCAACGGCCCAGAGTTAGCTGGTACAAACTCAATATTATCAAGGGCCAAAGACAAATTTTGAACCCCCAAATCCCCAAAATTTGCATACAATACCAAAAATTAAAAGTCCTATCTGGCCCTCCCTACTTTTACTACCTGCGCATGCGCAGTACTCAGGAACAGACCAGAATTGGTGCCAACATCATTCTTTGTAGACAAGCCTACTAAAATAATAACTCAGTAGGGAGGTTCGAATGCCCACTCATGGGAGGGCCATTGGTAAGTATAAAAATATACCAGTTCTTTTAAATTTATCATATTTTTATACTACAACCAATGGCCCAGACTTAGCTGAATCGTAAATAGGCGGAGGGCCTAGGACTTAAGAATTGGCAGTCCAAATACAGCTCCTAAGCCTGCATTCCAAGGTGAAAAGGAGATTAAATTTTTAAAGGAATTGCATTATGCCTCTCTATACAATAATAGAGAATCAATAAGGAGCCATATCAAAGTAATTCCATATTCTTAGCATGAATGATTATGCTAATTGGGTGTAACAAGCCCCCAATTCAAGGCTAGTCTGGACTAAGCCATTTAAATTAGTATGGCGTATTCGAGAGTTAGAGAATAAACCCCACAAACATACGCCATATGTATATAAAATTAACAAGCTGTATCTAAGATCAGTAATAATCTACAAACAAAACAGTTTCACTCATAGTTACACACTTATCAAGCCAGAAGAGATGAAGAAAAATCCCCCCCCCCCCCTTTTTTTTGGAAGGAATATTCTTCAAAACAAAGAGGGAAGCCCTCTGGAATCAGTGAAAAGCGGTACCAAATAATCTATATAAATTCGCCCAACAGGCACCTAGATATTAATTAATATTAATTATTGGTGCTTAACGCCACTTCAGTAGCTAAGGCTATCATGGCATTACCGGTTATTAACAGCGCAAGCTTCTAACATATGCCGGAGTTGGAATACGTATATAGGTCGAAAACTGGTGATATAACGTGTACAACCATCCACTTATCCAACTGAATCCCAATGGAAAGTATCTGTTAGATCAAACACTCTTCTGAGGTAACCAACAGGCGACCCCGTTCAGGTGTACAATTAATTCCAATAATGAAACTCCAATTGAACCGTGTGAATATACAAGAAAGTGAATTCACCTGTATACTGTCTCTGGTAGAAACCTGGATTTAGAACATGGAACGAGCTATGATTAACAGACCCGTCACAGACAGTCCCCCAAATAATTCATTGTACCCTAGGTCTGTAACAACCAATGACTGTTTGGAGAAAGAATATACTACTCCGAATAATGATGCCAAAAATTGAGAATGTATTCATAGACAGCCTATTGGAAGTTCCATAACTGATCCAAATAGTCCCAAAATTCTCATGAGCTCTATAAAGCAGAGCAAGAATTTTATAGAATCTGTTCAATAATGTGTCTGCCTAATAAATATACATATTATGCACACGAGCAACAGAATCCCGCATGTACTCATCTGAATACAGCCTGTATCCATGGCATGACACTCATACGTCGTAAGAAAAAGGCCAGACCGCTCTGAGCGAAACTTTTCAGAGTGGCTAATTGCCACATTGGAGAATGTCGCCCAGATAACCGACATGTCAGCCACACAGGTACACGAAGGATAGCAATTTATTGATAAGGAATCATATGCTCGTATATGACTTATAAACAAACAACCACAGGAAACAAACCAACTAAATAGTGGATGTGCCCATGAGGTCTTCATCAGAACACGACCCAGCCACCAATCGAGGTGCCATGAAAGGCATGCATATACTTGAATGCATACAAGGCTTACAGGAAGAAAACTACATCCTGCCCTGTAATCGCCTCTTAACACATTTGCAGAATGGGTCAACAAATAATTCCTATCGAACCGCCCCTCACCCGCATTACTTGAATCGCTAGATAAGGAAGGCCGGTGCTGTAGAATTAAGGCTATACTACTGCAGCTATTCTCAATAAGAGTAATACAGCTAAAAAGCTTATAGTCAAAGCAATCATAATAACAATAATCTGGCGCTACTCGTAATGCTTTTGTGTTAGTTATCAAATAGTATAGGAACCGTGGGGCTCCCTCACGTCTGACCGCCTCCATAATGCCACTAAGGACAGAGAGGGACGTGATTATAATAATACACCAGATAGACATAATATCCAATCCCTAGAGTGGAAATATAATCCACAACAGATTGGATAAAAATGAAAAGGGAGACGAAAACAATGTTCCGACACCCAATCATAAATACCTAGATGAACTCCTAATGTTCGATCTGATATCAGGAAATATATTCCTGAGAAGGAGTTTAGTATAGGCATTTGAAGAAATGCTAATTAATCACACTAGGTTAATATGGCATCATCAATAGGGCTTATCGCCTCAGAAAACTAACACCAAATCATACTGGTAGGAAGAGAATAACCTCCTCTAACATAACGGTATCATATTTGATAGGACAATTAACTCAACCTAGCTGAGGCAGCTAAAGGTCTTATTCGTGAGGACAATAAAAAGGCTGATAACTGTGGCCTTAGAAGCTCACTAAGGAGACTTACAACGCCAGCCGTAGCTTACAAGTCTTCATCTCCGTGAAGACAGATATTAAGTGTAAGTTGTGACCTTGAAAGCTCACAAAATGGAGAATTACAACCATCGTCGTGCAAGGCAGGGAATGACGAGCTGCTATTCTAACAGCCGTAATTCCCAAAGAGACAGTAGTCTCAAGATAGTTACGCAGTTTTGAGTCTTCATCTGCGTGAAGACATATCTGTGTCACCTGCTGCCTTTGAAAGCTCACTGAATGGAGACTTACAACATTAGCCGCTAATGTATAAGAAAAGACTGCTGTAACAGTGCATAAGGTTACTATGGCATTCACAATGCGATATGCAGAGCAATCTGTGGCAGCCGGTCCGTGAACGAGGCTAGCAGAGCAATGATAATCCACCTGTTACCATACGCTGCTCATGGGACGGAGATCTGACCCCAGATCCTCGACACATGTCATGTATAAAAATGCCTCGTAACGACTAGCTGTCAACCCGAACATGCGAAGTTGGATAGCTAGTCTGCTGTTAACGTGCTTCATCAATGAAGCAGGGGAAGATGCCATAGCTGCGACCGGATCAGGCTGCAGTGTGGAACGAGCGTCCCAAACTGCAAGAGTGAACAGGCGTCCCAACTCACTAAAGTTTCTCGAATCAAAAACAGTCGACCCCGACTGCTGACGGAAAGGAGATGGTTCTCCAGCTCGCGGTCTGCTCCAGACCTCGCCGAGCATTCCGTTAGAAACTTGTAGGCATCTATCCCTTAGCATGCATATCCATGGAAGAAGAGGAAGCCGTAACAACAGCCGATCCCGGCTGAAGTGTGGAAGCATCCAAACTTATCACATTCTGGATGGATGCTCCAACTCATTGAAGTTTCTTACAACACAAAATAGTCGTCCCCGACTGTTAACGGGAAGAAAAATGCTCTGCACTCGTGATCTGTCCCCAGATCTTGCCAAGTATCCCGCTTAGAAACTTCTAGGCTAATCCCCTTTCGTGCCCTTCCATGTAAGCAGAAGAAGCCATAACTGCCGCCGGCCCTGGCTGCAGTGTGGAAGGAACATTTCAATGCATGTTCCAACTCAATATGGTTTCTCACAATGGACACAGTCGAGCCCAACTGTCAACGGGATGAAGAGGGTTTTCCAATCGGTGATCTGACCCCAGATCTAGACAAGCATCCCATGGAGAGACTTCTGGCTTCTTCTACATGCACAAATAACCGGACCGACCCAGCACCGTTCAATGGCTCACTACCATAATCTGCTGACGGGTGCCCCTTGCTGGGTTTTTAAGCTGCGATACACTGCACAAATTGCGACAGCAAGGCCATTATGGAGGCTTGTGGAACAGTGGCTTATATTCTCTGCCGCATATTGCTCCCAGGACAGAGATCTGGCTGCCGATCTCGTCGTCGAACGTCCAGATGAATCAAGCCTTGAATCACAAGCTACTGGATGGACCAACTCTGAGGGCAAAGACTGGCACATCTTCACTTGGCTGCATGAACATCTGGAGTCCGGTAGCTAGTGTGCAGTCACATATGCTTCGCTAAAGCAGAAGAAGACGTAACTGCAGCCAGCCCCGGCCAGGGAGGACGTTAGCACCGACTCAGTGCAAGTTTCTCAAAGCAATAGTTGACCCCGACTATTACTGGGTTAGAGAGGCTCTCCCACGCGCGGTCTGATCCAGACCTTGTTGAGCTTCTCGATGGGAAACGCGCAGACTCCTTCCCCTAATTTTGACGTCGTTGCTGGGTGAGCTTTTGATCATAAGGTGCTAGCTCTACCCAAATCTACACTCTCCTCGACCGCATTGGACATACCCGGTATTACAGTTCCCACTATCGGGTAACCGCCTGACCGGTTGAGCTAGCTGCTGGAATAAGAGGCCTTATTCCTTATATTCAAGAGCACCTTAGCAGTTAGCTCTGTTTACTCCTCAGAGTGCGACGATGCAGCACATTCTGGACGGGTGTCACCATACCATCACCATGTTCTTGTTCCTCTGGAAAAGAAACTGAAAATTTGAATTGTCTTGCAGTGACAGCCCCGACTTCGGAATTTCACCGCAAATACATAGTGTGACACCTGCTTTCAAAGTTAGTGTCCTAATGAGTCGACCCCAACCACACAAGTATGACCAGCATCAGTAGGAGGGCAGCGACTACAGGCAAGGCAACAAGCATGTAAATCCAATGTAGACTACTTGACCCTACACTGAGAGCAGTAATTCATAAAAAATTATAATCCAACAAGTTCACTTCACTTCTAACATCGACCATATAATCATACAATATAAGGACACATGACAAAGACAATCAAAAATAATTTCGAAATAAATCAAAACAAATTTTTTCCAAAACTTTTTTTGAAAATGCCTAAGTTCCCCAAGGAACCACACAAGCCCAAGGGCATCCCGATGGAGCCTAAGTGTGGACAAATACCAAAATATTAAAGCTACACTACCGAAATATTAATAAATGTATCCTAATATAACTGTGATGAAATAAAACCCTGAATATTACCTGTTAAGGGCATTGTTAGAAGTAAACAACAAAAGGATAGAAAAACCAGAAACTAGACAAAAGGCACACTAAAGGCCCAAATCAGTAAATAATTAACTGATACCTGATGCAAAGCTAGATCTTCATGTGAAGAAAAAACAATGCATCTGGTAGGAGAAGCAAGACAATAATGGCCCAACACCCCTAGGGTGAGGACGTAATAGTGGGGATAAACAGACTAAACATTCTGAACAACACATTAAACTCCCAAGAAATTTAATACAAAATTTCAATAAAAAAAACAGTCAGAAAGCTTAGGAGTTTAAACGGAGGGTTCATGGAAGCATAGGGAAGAAACACAAAACCAACAGTAGGTAAATCATTAGTAAAACTAATGATGTCAAGGCGTATATCCCGAAATTGGGTAACATGAAATAATGTTCATATTATTTAAAAGTTACAGCTCTGAACGACTCAAACCACTGTTATTCACTTCCATCATCCATTTTCTGCCTTGAATCCACCGTATACTTCATTGATTTGTGTCTGGCATCCACCAAAAGAGAGATTTAAAGCACAGATGTCAGTTGAGATGTTTACTGACTTAAGGCCAAACAAAGAATAATGTTTGCGCCAATTCCGGTCTCTTCCTGAGTACTGCACATGTGCAGATAGTAAAAGTATGGAGGGAGAGATAGGACTTTTAATTTTCGGTATTGTATGCAAATTTTGGGGATTGGGGTTTCAAAATTTGTGTTTGGCCCTTGATAATATTGAGTTTGCACCAGCTAAGTCTGGGCCATTGGTTGTAGTATAGAAATATTATGTCACGCACTTCCCCTCATCATGTTGATAATTTTTGTGATGTTTCATGAAAATGTGGCTAAAACTGTGGAAGTAGTTTGCTCCACAAGTTTACATGTGCAATGGACCAACGACAACAACAGACCGATGGACAAGTTGACTCCTACATACCCCCCACCCCCCACCCCAAACTTCGTTTTGTGGAGGTATAAAAATGTTGATGCTATATGGATGAATGGACAGAATGATGGATAGTGGAAGGAATTTTGGACAGATAGATAGATTTGCAGACAGATGGCCAAATGGATTGTTTGTGTCTTGGAAGAGAGGCAGTATTAAATAGGATAACTCAATACTGTCACTGCTAAAATATCTATATCAGTGAATCTAAATTTGGAACATATTCTGAAAATATTAAGAGTAAGGACACGCCTCAAAAATAAAATTTTGAAAATGTCTGTAATTTCCAATAATTAATACACTGTCCCAATAGAATAGGATATAAACCAGAGCTACTTTCCAATGTGTTCCCATGCCCAGACCATTGAGCACATGCAGTAGACGCTCTGCTGATCTCATGGGGATGGATGATAGGATATGCGTATCCTCCAGTTCAGTTGATTCAGTAGATTTTGTTTAATAAGATAAAACAGTCTCGTTGTGAATTCTACTAGTAGCACCTCTGTCGTCACAGAAACCTTGGATCAGTCTTCTCAAGTGTCTGTTATGGGACGTTCCCCGGAAGCTTCCTCCACGAGAGGACCTTCTTTATCAGGGGAAGTTTTTGTTCTTCACGTCCTTCTCCGCCCATAGTGGCATAATGGAGTCGGCTTGGCATGAGAAAACCATTGCGGTTCCTATATTATGTTATGTCTAACACAAGAACGATTAAGTAATGCGGGTGAGGAGGGTTCGATATAACGGGATTTTAATGCTCACGCACATAATATTTATTAAGCTGACTCTTATTGTATGTCATGGGCCTTAGAAATTATGAATTATTTCGGGGGCGGTCCGTGTCGGAGCCTGTTAATCATACCTACTTCCATTTCTAGATCCAGGTTTCTATTAATGTCGGTACTTAAATCGTATATTCACACGTGTATACGGTCATAGATATCGGATAGTATACAACGGACTTGTTACACCGGTAACGGCAGACGAACCAGATTGTTGTGAGACATTACCGAGTACACTATTCGAGTGAACTCCCAGGGCGCTAGATTCAGACCGAAGCACATCACTCGGAACTGAAATACTATCCCTTGCACAACGAACCGTAGGTACTTTCTGAATATACCAGGACATGAAAGAACGGATCCTTAGATCTATGCTTGCCACATAGTCGATCACTTGAATGCTCGCTTTTACCGACTGAATGAATATCATAAATAAACTTTTAGAGCCATGATAAACTTGTTATCCAGCTCCAGTCTATTACTGGTCGGAACAAACTGCCTGGCTTCAGTATGAGGAACAGGTGACTGTAGAATCCTAGAGAATCTTGATTCTCGATGACCTCTATTACTTTCATTGTCAAGAGAACCTTTACCTCCAATTGGAGAGACTCTTATGCAAGGATTTGACAGAAGCTTTGTTGGAATCATGTTAGTGGTGGTTTCTCTCGGAAAGATAGCCATAGGCCGTCCGAGACCAAACTTCTCGCCTACTGGTCTTCCGTAATAGTAATCCAGTTTGATGCGAATCTTGATAACCATCGGCCAACTGCAAAGCAATAGAGGTCCTAACCCTCACCTGTAATACCTGTGAAGCTTACGGAAGGAGAAACTACATCCCCCTCGCGAAGAGCCTCGACCCAGTGGTTTATGGGCATCTGACCGGTAGTCTTGATCAGACCTTCACCCCCTTTCTGAGTTGCTGTATTGACGATCCCTAGAGTAATTATAGGAGGGTTTCCTATACCCTCGTGAGGAGTCCTTTTTAAACGATTTTTTGTCCAGGACGTCCTTCCTTACTCTTTTCTGCTGCTGCAGGTCGATTAGACGCCAACTTAAGGAGCAGAGTATTGATGCTTTCTTTGTAGCTTGATCATAAACTAATGAAAGCTTATCGTCAAAAACTTAGTGCCAGGATACACGAGCGCCCCGTAGAGAATTTTTCACCTTGGCATCTATTAAAGATGATGACGCAAGGGCTCCGTCACGTCTGATTAACTCCAAATTAGCCACTGTTAAGACAGAGATATATGTGATAAACATAATAGCCCTGGAAAGGACTCTTAGAGAGGTATGAACGTCCTCAAATTCCTTTCCATTGAGACGTTGCACCACAGTTCTTAAAGGTGATCTGCGTAGGACACTGCATCTAAATTTGCTCTGAATGAAGAAATTGCCGTCTCAATTGTGTCCGAGCGAATAGTGAATGACGAAGGTAAGGCCATGACTAGGTCCTCAGCCTGCTCATCCAAACACAGAGGAACTCTCTATACATCTTCTCCGACTGTTTTAAATGAACGTAGTTCAACAATTGGTAAAATTACAGAAGATGATGACAAGAAACCGCATTTCTTCTTCCCAATGGAAAATTGAATATGGCGTCGTCTAAATGGCCGAAAGCCTGCGACACCTATCTAAACTGAACCAGAAAAGACATAACCTCCTCTTTGTCTGGATAAAGTCAGCGTCCAACGACGCCAGCGGTTTCTTCCTAGTAGTCGCAGCATTCTGATTCACTGGAACAAATTCAGGGTAGTGTTGATGGATTAAATCCATCACAATCATGTGTTGTTCCGAAAGGGAAGGGTAATCCTCCTCCGTATCCCTTTAACCATCCGTATGAATCAGTTGAAATTCACGGTCAGTGGCATCTGAACTTAAAGATGACGGGACCAACCCAGCACCATGCGACAGCTTAGGTTCTGAGATTGCCGTCGCTGCTTCTGCACTTGCTGGGATGCTGCGATGAGCTGTGCAATCTGCGACAGCAAGTCCATTACGGAGGCCTGAGGAGCAGCGGCCTTCCGCTGGCTGCTCCTGAGATGGCATGTGTCCGTGACGGCTCTTTTCTCCGGACGTCCTGATAAATGAGGCCTCATCTCCTTAGCTACTGAACAGAGCTTCTTTCGAGTGGTCACAGCATTCTGATTCTCAGGAATGAACTCAGGGAAGTAGTGATGAATAGATCCATCGCCTCCATATATTGTTCTGAAAGGGAAGGGTAATTCTCCTCCAAATCCCTTTAACCATCCGTCTGAATCAGTTGAAATTCACAGTCAGTGGCATCTGAACTTGCAGATGACTGGACCAACCCAGCACCATCCGACAGCTCAGGTTCTGAGACAGCCGTCGCTGCTTCTGCACTTGCTGGGATGCTGCGATGAGCTGTGCAATCTGCGACAGCAAGTCCATTATGGAGTCCTGAGGAGCAGGGGCCTTCCACTGGCTGCTCCTGAGACGGTGTGTGTCCATGACGGCTCTTTTCTCTGGACGTCCTGATAAATGAGGCCTCGTCTCCTTAGCTACTAAATAGAGCTTCTTTCGAGTGGTCACAGCATTTTGATTCTCAGGAATGAACTCAGGGAAGTAGTGATGAATAGATCCATCGCCTCCATATATTGTTCTGAAAGGGAAGGGTAATTCTCCTCCAAATCCCTTTCACCATCCGACTGAATCAGATTAGTCTCACGGTCATAGGCATCTGAACGTGCAGATGACTGGGCCGACCCAGCACCATCCGACAGCTCAGGTTCTGAGACAGCTGTCAGCTGCTTCTGCACTTGCTGGGATGCTGCGAGGAGCTGTGCAATCTACAACAGCAAGTCCATTACAGAGGCCTGAGGAGCAGCGGTCTTCTCGGCTGCTCCTGGGACAGTGTGTCCGAGATGGCTCTTTTCTGCGGATGTCCCCGATGAATGAGGCCTCATCTCCATGGCTACTGGATGGTGTGACTTCTTTGACGAAGAGTGGTCCTTTCTCGGTGATGCAGGCTGGATATCAGAAGTCACGTAGCCAAGGTGCGGTTGTGTTTGTTTGGTAGATGCTGAAGAAGAAGCCGTAACTGTAGCGGACCCCAGCTATGAACTGATCGGAGCGTTCCGGATGGGAGGCGTGGACGTATGCTCCGACTGACGCAAGTTTCGACCCACAACATCTGGCCCCAGATGTTGTTGTGAAAGAGAGGGGGCTCTTTCACTCGCGGTCCCTCAGACCTCGACGAGCTTCCCGCTGAACTTGCTGGCTTCTTCCTCTCCGATGTCGCAGGGTGAGCCTGTTTTTATTTTATGGTGTTCGCTCTACACTTTCTACTCTCCTCGACCGCAACGGACACACCCGGCGTCACGGTACCCACGGACTGAGTAACCACTTCACCAGTCGAGCTAGGTGGTGACAGGGAGCTGAAACCATGGGTGTGTGGCTTATTGCCCTGCTTAATATTAAGAGCACTTTTGCCGCTAGCTCTGTTAGACTATCTAAATGCACCGACGGTGTCACGTCACGTAAACATCACCATGTTGTTGTTCCTCTGAAATAGAAACTGAAAAACTAGAGTGACTTTGTGGCGAGAGGATCGGCAGTGGCCTCTCGCAGCGAGAGGACTGTTAGTGGCCTCTTGCCTCTAACAACGTACCGTGACACCCGTCTCCAACGTTTGTCACCCCATCCAACACATGTTGAGCAAGAATTAGTGGGAGTACATCGACTACAAGCAAGGCAACCAACATGTAAATCAGAGGAAAGGCTTCCTCGCCTTGCATCTGAGCAATATGCTTTCATGATGAAGCAAAATAAAGTCGATCGGACTCCCACCAACTCCACATTAAATATTAGAAAAAGATACATAACAAATAATATTCAAAATATAAATCGAAAAATAATTTACACAAAAAAAATTTTCGAAAAATTTTGACAAGAGCCCAAGTCCCCAAAGAGAGCGATGAGCCCAAATGTCTCCCGATAGAGCCTAAGTGTGGACAAAAATTATTTTACTATCCAAAAAATAGGCCGATGAAATCGTCAGATGTGTACCCATATGCGCAATTAGTAAAAAGCTGTATGACGGAGGGCCACCACGGATGCTGACATAATGTACACCATACAAGGTATAGTTACATATAGAAATGGATTGGAGGAGTGTCCAATTTGATGGATAAAGGGTTAATATCTCCGGATCAAATTATCAGATGTACATAAAAAACTATACAGCACAGCACATCAGTAACCTGAATAAATATATGAAGTAACATGACAATAGGATTGATATTTTTTGAGTTATCTCATGCCAAAGGGATTGGAGGAATTTTCAATTTGAAGGATAAAGGGGGTTAATATCTCCGGATCAAATTATCAGATTTACACCAAAAACTATACAGCTCAGCACATCAGCAACCTGAACACAAGGATAAAGGGTTAATATCTCGACAATATCTCGGATCAAATCATCAGATTTACACCAAAAACTATACAGCTCAGCACATCAGTAACCTGAACACAAATATAAAGTAACTAGACAATCCAAGCAATATTTTTCAAGTTATCGAATGCCAAAGGGACTGGAGGAATTTTAAATTTGAAGGATACAGGGTTAATATTTCAGGATCAAATTATCCGATTTACACCAAAAACTATACAGCTTGGCATGTCAAGTAACCTGAACACAAATATAAAGAAACTTGACAATCCAAGTAATATTTTTCAAGTTATCGAATGCCAAAGGGATTGGAGGAATTTTCAATTTGAAGGAAAAAGGGTTAATATCTCGGGATCAAATCATCAGATTTACACCAAAAACTATACAGCTCAGCACATCAGTAACCTGAACACAAATATAAAGTAACTAGACAATCCAAGCAATATTTTTCAAGTTATCGAATGCCAAATGGATTGGAGGAATTTTCAATTTGAAGGATAAAGGGTTAATATCTCAGGATCAAATTACCCGATTTACACCAAAAACTATACAGCTTGGCACATCAGTAACCTGAACACAAATATAAAGTAACTTGACAATCCAAGTAATATTTTTCAAGTTATCGAATGACAAAGAAATGGATATGGACGCCGGACGGACAGACAGACAGACAGACAGACAGACAGACGGATGGACAAAGGATGGCCGAACGACGGATGGTCACCCTGGATGCCAGCATTATGTGTACCATACATAGTATAGGTACACATAAAAATTAATTGCTACACTACCAGAATATTTAATGCATCTTACAACAGTCCTACCATAATAATAAATAGGAGCCTACATATATAAATAGAGCATTGTCAATGTGAACATCAGAATGAAAACCAGAAACAAGACCCCAGGCAATGCGGCCCGAAGTCAGTAACAGATTTTGAACTATCCAATGTAAAGCAAGATCTTCATCAGAAGAAAAAACGATACATCAGATGTATGATGCATGACCAAAACGCCTAAACACCCCTAGGGTGAGGACGTAATTATGGGGATATACAGAATAAACATTCTGTGTAACACGTTAAACACCCAAGAAATTTTATAAAAAAAATTCAATAAAACAAGCCAAAAAGCTTGGGAGTTTAACTGGGGGGCTTCAAGGAAGGATACGGAAGGAACAATTAACAAACAGTGGAAAAATCATTAGCAATAATGATGACGCCAGGCTCATGTCCCGAAATTGGGGAACATGAAATAATTTTTATAAATATTATAAAGTTACAGCCCTGAACATTTCAAACCACTGTTTCTTCCTTCCTTCATCCAGTTGTGTCCTTGGATACATCAAATTAACCATTGATTTGTGTCTGGCATCATTAAAACTGAGATTTAAAAGCACAGATGTCAGTTTGTTGTTATCTGACTGAGGGCCAAACAAAGAATGATGTTTGCACCAATTCTAGTCACTTCCTGGCATCTGCGCATGTGCAGAGAGTAAATGTATGGAGGGCCAGATAGGACTTCTAATTTCCGGTTTTGCATGCAAATTTTGGGGAATGGGGGGCAAAATTTGTGTTTGGCCCTAGATATTTTTGAGTTAGCATCAGCTAAGTCTGGGCCATTTGATTATAGTATAAAAATAGTAGATTTTTCAATGAAAGTGTCAATGACACTGTAGCTCAACTTGTCAAGACAAAGACATGTACATGTATAGTATGTGACACAGCAATGACAAACATCTAGGTAATGACCTGATAACAAAGGTACATATAAAGTATTGTAACGGTCTGTACATAAATACTGAGCGTTGCCTGTAACAAATGTATAGGTAAAGTATTGTAAAGGTGGGTGACAGTCAGATGCTAAACTAGAAAAGAAATCTTTGAGTCCCAGAGTGGGTCTGACTGAATCCCAAAATATTTGTTCTCATAGCACAGTGATAACAAAGGCACCCCAAACTCACTCATTCCTGTCCCAAGGTGAAAACAAAGGTACCCAAGAAGTTTCGTGAAGATCAGTTCACAAATATGAGCATTGTAGAAGTTGTGACAAAAAACTGATTGGACCTAATTTCGGTACAAAATGGCCACTGGCAGCCATCTTGAATTTTGGACAGCGCCCAGAAACACTCGTTCTCGTCCCAAGGTGATAACAAAGGTACCCAAGAAGTTTTGTGAAGATCGGTTCATAAATACAGCCTCTAGCCCGAGCCGTATTGACATGTGCACTTACAGAGTATAAGTAGCACTGAATAAATCAAAGTTCATCTAATTTGCATAATTTCTGCACGAGAAAAAAACCCGTACTATATGTGATGTTTTCCATGTTACTAAACATTCAAACAAAAATTTATTCAAATCAGAACTTTCATACAGAAGTTCTGTACAAAAGACTGATTGCACTAATTTTGGTACAAAATGGCTGCTGGTGGCCATCTTGAATTTCGGACCACACCCAAAAACACTCGTTCTCATCCCACGGTAATAACAAAGGTACCCAAGAAGTTTCGTAAAGATCGGTTCATAAATACGGCATCTAGCCTGAGCCGTATAGACGTTGTGTACAAAAAACTGATTAGACCTAATTTCAATACAAAATGGCCACTGGCAGCCATCTTGAATTTTGGACTGCACCCAGAAACACTCGTTCTCGTCCCAAGGTGATAACAAAGGTACCCAAGACGTTTCGTGAAGATCGGTTCATAAATACAGACTCTAGCCCGAGCCGTATTGACATGTGTACTTACTGTGTGTAAGTAGCACTGAAAAAATCAAAGTTCATCTAATTTGCATAATTTCTGCACGAGAAAAAAACCTGTATTATATGTGATGTATCCCATGGTACTAAACATTCACACAAAAAATTATTCAAATCAGCGCTTTCATATGGAAGTTCTGTGCAAAAATCTGATTGCACCAAATTTCGTACAAAATGGCTGCCATCAGCCATCTTGAATTTCGGACCGGACCCCAAAACACTTGTTCTCGCCCCACGGTGATAACAAAGGTACCCAAGAAGTTTCGTAAAGATCGGTTCATAAATACGGCCTCTAGCCCGAGCCGTATTGGCATTTGCACTTACCGTGCTGAAAGTAACACCAAAAACATCAAAGTTAGTCTAATTTGCATAATTTACGCACGAGAAAAAAACCTGTATTATATGTGATGTATCCCATGGTACTAAACATTCATACAAAAAATTATTCAAATCAGAGCTTTCATATGGAAGTTCTGTACAAAAAACAGATTTCTGCATCGTCGGTACAAAATGGCAGCTGGCAGCCATCTTGAATTTTGGACCGCACCCAAAAACACTCGTTCTCGTCTCACAGTCATAACAAAGGTACCCAAGAAGTTTCGTAAAGATCGGTTCATAAATACAACCTCTAGCCCGAGCCATATCCAATTGTTGATGGCCAGACAGCCAGACGGACGACGGACGATGGACGACGGGCCATGGCATAAGCTCAAATTTGGCTTCGCCAAAGTTGAGCTAAACATTAAAAAAAAAAAACATATGTGACCCTCAATGGAAAAAAACTCCTTCCAATAAGGGGTCACAAGATACAGTTTTGTTTAAATGTTTTTTAAAATTAAAAAAAATAAAATTAAATACATAAATTTTGATATCCTATGTGTTGGGTAAAGAGTTAAGAGTAACTGTCCAAAGTTCTGGTCAATTGAATGTCCCTGTCAACTGATTTTTTTTTAAAAGTATTTATGATATGATTTCACCTTCCTGATAATGTTTACTTACCTCTGTATCTTGTATCACAAGCAGTTATTTCATGTGAGACCAAGTCAACAACTTTACACTGGTTGGAGAAACTTTCAAAAGTCAGCTTAGATTTGTTCAAATCCAGTTTAGTGAGAGAAACTTCTGGAAACTCTGGTCCTTGTTCATGTGCCATCAGTAACTCAACTGTTATATTGTTCAAATCTATAGCCATTGAGATTCCTTTCCAAACTTTTCCACTATCAGCTGCCTGCATAAAACAAATATAAAGTGGTTAATTACTGAATGTTTAACCCTCTGTACGCTGATGTCAAAATACCAAAATTTTAAGTCGCCAATTCTTTCCCCAAAATGCAACTAGGAACTTAACCAAAGCAGTCTCGTTTGACGGAGCTCAAATGTGAAAGCTCTGTTTGCTCATTTTTGCTACACATAGGCAGTTGATATCCCTTGATATACAGTTGTTTCTGGGCAACTCTACACTGCCCATACAGGCAGCAAAGACTTGCCAAGAAAAAACTGCCAATGTACATATAATGTAACCTAGGCTATTGAAAAAAATCTTGTTTCTCAGGTACCTCCCTCTTCAAGGAAAATCAGCCTCATCATTTCATTTTTTTTACTTGGAAATCACTTCGATGATACTATTTTGCACTTATAGGATGAAAAATTTAACCCTTTACCCAATGTAACAGCCAAAACTGGCCAGCGCTATTCTCAAAAATAGCCAATTAATTTTCATTATTTTTTTCATTTTTTGTCTCAAAAACATAGGTTATGACACCTCGTTGGAACGAGCTTGTCGAGCTCATTCCAACGAGGGGTCATAACCTATGTTTTTGAGACAAAAAATTAGTTATTCAAGAATTTTTTTGCAAGTGTCGTCTGCTTTTCATGTTAGGTAAAGGGTTAACAAACTATATCTTGTTTGACAGAGCTTAGTGAGCTCTGTCAAACAAGATATTGTTGATTAAATTTGCAACTGCACTTTTGGGAAATTTCTACTACTGAAACATTGGGGAAGGGGGGGGTGGGGTCACATAATAGTGCAATTCGTAAAAATTTTAATTACAGCTAGTCTGTGATCCCCAAGTTAGAGAAGAGTAATGGCCTAATAGTCAAAAATGGTTATTATCTTTGAAAATTCTCCCTGGAACTTAAATTATGAGTAAACTCAAAATAGTTATTTAAAAAAGGCCATAAAAATTCTCACTCAAAACTTAAATTATGAGTAAACCTCTGAAAGCACATTTGTGACATGGATAAATTTTCTGGTTTCCTTGGCAATGGTTTCTAATCAAGCTGGGGCTACCTATTGAGGTAACGAAGCCAAAATTACTTTAACCCTTCACTGGCAGAGTGCTAAATTACTTTTCAATGGTCATTTGTAACACAAGTATTATTTTTCTAAGATATCACATTACTAAAAAGGAGACTTAATTTAACAAGGTGTTGCTCAGAAATAATTTTGCTGCAATTTATAGGAGAGTGCCAGTTGGCACTCTCCAATAAACTGAAACAAAACAATTTTGTATTAATTTTTTCTTCCAGAGCTGAGCCAGTAACAAATTTGTGCAAACTGTAAAGCGACTATAGTGGCTTTCAGCACTTTTTAGTAGAGCCCTGATAGTGGCTTCTAGCAGTTCAGGGCCTGGAGATTTTAATACATATTGGCTACACGACAGTCTACATCGTGTAGCATTGCAGATGTTTTAGGCAAGTCTTGGCTGCCAGTATAGACTGCCAAGACTTGCCTAAAAACAACTGCTAAGGTACTCAGATTATCTTTGTGAGTTTACCCAGAAACTTCATGTTAGGGCACCTGTTCTGTTGTAATAAAAGAGATCAAAGTCAGAATTAGTTCGTTGAGTGTTAAAGTCTTGTGACTTATAATTTGTGAGACAGTGGAAATTCTGAAACATTTTCTAGGCCTTTTAAGTGTTCATGAGTTTTTTCATCAACACATATGCATACATAAATAGAGTAGAGATGGAGCCAATTGATTGTGGACATTTTATATAAATATAGTTTGGAGACAGCCTAGCCAAATTAGATGTTTTTCTGCCATCCGTACAGATGGTAATATGATAGCTGTGAAAATACATGTCAGGAAACCAACCTGTTTCTGTGGATCAAACAAGTCTGATATGATTGGGCGAGGAAAATCATCAAGCTTTTCACCAAGATTATGGTCCAGTATTCCACGTATCAGTTTGTACTGATGAATGTCCAGAGAGCAGTGTATTGATGTCAGCATTCCAGTAACACACCAGTCTGGAGCAGAATGGCTTATGTCACCTTCTAAGTTTCTCTCGGCTTGCAGTTTTAACATGAACTTCTCTTTGCATAAGCTACCACCCTACAACAGAACAACATTTTTTAAAAATATCAACTAATCTGGAAATTGAGATTAATCTACTGATGAGACATGGGGAAAAGACACAGTTATGATGTTAGATATTTCTTTTGACCATCTACCTGCTGGCCACAATGAAGCAATGAGCAGCTGGATGTTTGCAACAGCAGGTGAAGTGTTCAGTTCAGGGAATCAGACAATGTACTAAAACAATCAGCAGTGCATTTGGTGATTGACTCTTAATCCGCTGAGAACTTTTCAAGATATTTTTCATCAAATCTAGTCATGGCTACCTCATAGCAGCCATGACTAGATTTGATGAAAAATCAGTCTAAATTTAACTGAAGAAATTTTTGGTGAAAAAACACATTCAATTTACAAGGGAAAAGTTTGATTAACCCTTTACCTAACATGAAAGGCAGACAACACTTGCAAAAAAAATTCTTGAATAACTAATTTTTTTTTCATTTTTTGCACCAAAAACATAGCTTGTGACCCCTCATTGGAACAAGCTCGTTGAGTACGTTCCAATGAGGGTTCATAAACTATGTTTTTGAGACAAAACGTGAAAAAAATAATTCAAATTGGGTGGTGATTTTTATGAATAGCACTGGCCAGTTTGGGCCATTACGTTGGGTAAAGGGTTAAATGTGCTCAAATTATACTTATTTAAGTGGCAAGCAAAATCTTGTCCTGGGCAAGAATATTCACCTGCAACAGGCAAGGAGTTAAACCTGATACTGGTTAATTTAGTACCTCTATATTTTGGAGTGACTTGGTAAATGCTCTAGACAAGTACAATATAAATATATTCATGCCTGTTCTGAACCCCTCATAGACAGCTATGAAAGGTTAAAAATTGCCCCAAAACACATTTCAATTTGACAGAATGAAAATGATACAAGAAAAAATAAAGGCTATTAAAAAAAATTTTTGTTCCTCAGGTACCTCCCTTGTCATAGAAAATCTGCCTCATTGCACATTTTTCACCTGGATATCTCTTCTACAACTCTATTTTGCACTTGTAGGATAAATATTTACAACAAATATTTAATCAATTATACCTTGTTTCACAGAGCTCACAGAACTCTGTCAAACAAGATATAGCTGGTTAAATTTTCAACTACATAATTGGAAATTTTCACTGCTGAAAATATTGGTTTGACACATAATACAGCAGTAGTTAAATTTCTGATTCCAACTATCTTAAGAACCGTTTTGTAAATAAACAAAAGAAAAACAACAACAAATGAAAGTGTCATTGACACTGTAGCTCAACTTGTTTAAGACATGTACATGTATAGTATGTGACACAGTAATGACAAACATCTAGATAATGACCTGATAACAAAGGTACATGTAAAGTATTGTAACGGTCTGTACATAAATGCTGGACGTAGCCTGTAACAAATATATAGGTAAAGTATTGTAAAGGTGGGGTGACAGTTAGATGCTAAACTAGAAAAGAAATCTTTGAGTCCCAGAGTGGGTCTGACTGAACCCAAAAATATTTGTTCTCATAGCACAGTGATAACAAAGGCACCCAGAAACACTCATTCCTGTCACAAGGTGATAACAAAGGTACCCCAAGAACTTTTGTGAAGATCGGTTCATAAATACAGACTCTAGCCTAAGCCGTATTGACATGTGCACTTGTGTATAAGTAGCACTGAACAAATCAAGGTTCATCTAATTTGCATAATTTCTGCACGAGAAAAAAACCCGTATTATATGTGATGTATTCCATGTTACTAAACATTCTACAAAAATTTGTTCAAATCAGAACTTTCATACAGAAGTTCTGTACAAAAAACTGATTGCACTAATTTTGGTACAAAATGGCTGCTGGCAGCCATCTTGAATTTTGGATCGCACCCCAAAACACTCGTTCTCATTCCACGGTGATAACAAAGGTACCCAAGAAGTTTCATAAAGATTGGTTCATAAATATGGCCTATAGCCTGAGCCATATAGCAGTTGTGTACAAAAAACTGATTGGACCTAATTTTGGTACAAAATGGCCACTGGCAGCCATCTTGAATTTTGGACCGCCCCCAGAAACACTCGTTCTCGTCCCAAGGTGATAACAAAGGTACCCAAGAAGTTTTGTGAAGATCGGTTCATAAATACAGCCTCTAGCCCGAGCCGTATTGACATGTGTACTTACTGTGTATAAGTAGCACTGAATAAATCAAAGTTCATCTAATTTGCATAATTTCTGCTCGAGAAAAAAACCTGTATTATATGTGATGTATTCCATGTTACTAAACATTCATACAAAAATTTATTCAAGTCAGAACTTTCATACAGAAGTTCTGTACAAAAAACTGATTGCATTAGGTACAAAATGGCTGCTGGAGGCCATCTTGAATTTCGGACCACACCCCAAAACACCCGTTCTCATCCCAAGGTGATAGCAAAGGTACCCAAGAAGTTTCGTTAAGATCGGTTCATAAATACAGCCTCCAGCCCTAGCCGTATTGACATGTGCACTTACAGTGTACAAGTAGCACTGAACAAATCAAAGTTCATCTAATTTTCATAATTTCTGCACGAGAAAAAAAACTTATTATATGTAATGTATTCCATGTTACTAAACATTCATACAAAAATTTATTCAAATCAGAAGTTTCATACAGAAGTTCTGTACAAAAAACTGATTGCACTGATTTTGGTACAAAATGGCTGCTGGAGGCCATCTTGAATTTCAGACTGCACCCAAAAACACTCGTTCTCGTCCCACAGTGATAACAAAGGTACCCAAGAAGTTTTGTAAAGATTGGTTCATAATTACAGCCTCTAGCCTGAGCTGTATGGAAGTTGTGTACAAAAAACTGATTGGACCTAATTTCGGTACAAAATGGCCACTGGCAGCCATCTTGAATTTTGGGCCGCACCCAGAAACACTCGTTCTCATCCCACGGTGATAACAAAGGTACCCAAGAAGTTTTGTAAAGATCGGTTCATAAATACGGCCTCTAGCCCAAGCCGTATTGACATTTGCACTTATAGTGCTGAAAATAACACTAAATAGATCAAAGTTAGTCTAATTGACATAATTTATGCATGAGAAAAACAAGAGGCCCCACGGGGCCTGAGGGCGCTCACCTGATACTGGCCGAGTCATATCACCAAAATAGCAAGGGATTCTGCCTTGTGGTTATTATCAGTTTTTCAACATAAAAGTGTTTTCTCTACTTAGTAACCCAGAGTGTTCATATGTTAGATCCCCATATTGGGTACTCAATAATTTATCTATTTATTTATTGGAATTTAAGGTCACTTTCTAAGGCTACATCATTACAGAGGCATAATTATAATATCAGGTTTGGTCAATCGTTTATGCCTATTACTGCCCACTTTACAGGGCTTTCAACGCAGGAATTGGTTACTGGGCCCAATTTTATCAATAAACCAGAACTTGAACAAATTTCAATTTGCCGCTTCTAAGAAAACTAAAAATCAAATATCAAAAGATTCTGAGAGGAGTATCAGAAAAAAAAGATTTTTTAAGAATATTTCTCATACTGAATTAAGTTATACATTGGGCTCCCATAGGGAACCCAAAAACAAAAGCTTCTGAAGCAGTGGTTTGGGAGAAGAAGATTATTCAACGTTATTCCCATTACCTACAGTGTTAAAAAATGATGACTCGGCACTTTTAGTCCTGGAAAAGTACTTATGATAAAACCAATGGCATTTTTTTCACCATTCCTTTCTCCCGGCCCTAAGGAAGCTTCACATTGTATAAAAATTCTCAGTGCCATGTAGTTCTGGAAATATGGGCATTCAAAAAAAAAAAAATTTTTCAGCTCCTGTAGTTGCCGTGGGGGACAGGAAAACAATTTATGGCATAAATTAGGTATTTGTGACCCAATAAGCCCTCATATCAAATTTGGTTCAAATCGACCTCTTGGTTTGGAAAATAAAAATTTTGGTATAATTTGGGCTTCTACAGTGAGCCCAAATATGAACCAAGGGACTTGGCTTTAACAAACTTCACTCTCAGCCCCCCCCCCCCCCCCCCCCCCCCCCCCCCCCCCCCCTACGAATGCTGTACATCAAATATCAAAAGATTTTGACTGGTGGATCTGAAAAAAAAATTTTTTTTAAAGAATATTGCTCATATTGAACTAAGTTATAATTAGTGCTCCCACAGGGAGACCAAATATGAGCCGAAGGACTTGACTTGAACAAACTTGAATCTCACCTCCCTAAGCATACTGTATACCAAATATCAAAAGATTCTGACCGGTGGATGCGAAGAAAAAGATTTTAAAAGAATATACCTCGTATTGCACTAAGTTACAATTTGGGTTCCCAAAGGGAGTCCAAATATGAACTCAGGGACTTGGCTTGAACAAACATCAATCTCACCCCCCTAAGGATGATGCATAGCAAATATCAAAAGATTCTGATTTGTGGATCCGAAGAAGAAGATTTTTAAAATATATCCCTCATATTGCACTAATTTGAACATTTGGGTTCCCATAGGGAACCCAAATATGGACCGAGGAATTTGATTTCTACAAATATGTGAATCAATGTTCCAAAGATGTTATATGTAAAATATGAAAGCTTTTAGAGCAGTGGTTTGGAAGAAAACAATTCTTTATTTTTTTCCCATTGCCTACTGTGTTAAAAAATACTGACTCAGCACTTTTTCAGAGTCCCGAAAAAGTACCCTATGATAAAACCGATAGCAATTTTTTTTTACCAATCCTTTCTGTTGGTCCCAAGAAAGCTTCACACCAAATAAAAATTCTCACTGCCGTGCAGTTTTTGAGATATAGGCGTTTTAATTTTTTTCTATTTTTAGCTCCTGTGGTTCCCACGGGGCTACAGGAAAAAAAATTTCTGCATAAATTAGGTACTTATGACCCAATAAGCCCTCACATAAAATTTGGTTCAAATTGGCCTCTCGGTTTAAAAAATAGAAATTTGGGGTGGGGCCAAAATTTTTGCTCCTCCCATAACATCGCCAAGTATAGACCTACAAACTTCTCTTGAACAAACTTGAGTCTACACCTCAAAAGGAAGCTGCATACCAAATATCAAGTCTCTGCTATTGCTGGTTCTTGAGAAGAAGATTTTTTAAGAATTGGAGCATTTTTGCCCCACCCCTCTGCTCAATATGAGCCGAAACCTAATTTGCCCAAAAATCAAAATGCCGCTATATAACCCCTACTCACATGAAATTTCATTAACATGCGGCCAGTGGTTTGGAAGAAAAAGACCCAAACACCACCTTCACGCCGGACGACGGACGACGGACGACGGACGAAAAGTGATCAGAAAAGCTCACCCTGACTTTCAGTCAGGTGAGCTAAAAACCCGTATTATTTGTGATGTATCCCATGGCACTAAACATTCATACAAAAAAATTATTCAAATCAGCGCTTTCATATGGAAGTTATGCGCAAAAATCTGATTGCACCTACTTTTGTACAAAATGGCTGCCAGCGGCCATCTTGAATTTCGGACCGGACCCCCAAAACACTCGTTCTCGTCCCACGGTGATAACAAAAGTACCCAAGAAGCTTCGTAAAGATCAGTTCATAAATACGGCCTCTAGCCCAAGCCGTATTGGCATTTGCACTTACAGTGCTGTAAGTAACACTAAATAAATCAAAGTTAGTCTAATTTGCAAAATTTACACACGAGAAAAAACCCTTATTTGATGTAACCCATGGTACTAAACATTCAAACAAAAAATTATTCAATCAGAGCTTTCATATGGAAGTTCTGTTCAAAAATCTGATTGCACTTAATTTTGTACAAAATGGCTGCCAGCGGCCATCTTGAATTTCGGACTGGACCCCAAAACACTTGTTCTCGTCCCACGGTGATAACAAAGGTACCCAAGAAGTTTCTTAAAGATCGGTTCATAAATACGTCCTCTAGCCTGAGCCGTGTTGACAGTGCGACAGATGGATGGACGGACGATGGGCCATGACAATATCTCAAATTTGGCTTCGCCAAAGTTGAGCTAAAAAAGCCTCCCTCCCTCATCATACAATTGAGGGAAAGTTGCCTGAGACATAAGAAATTTGTTTTATAGGCCTAAGTGGGCCCCACTGCAATGAAATCCTTATCCACTATCCAATGAACTGAATTTAAGCAATATTCCTGAACTATATTTACCCTTAGCACACAAAGCATTGCTCATCTCAATAGATTTACATATTTCAAACTACTAAGCAAAATTTATTCAGAACTGTTCTCATTAAGCAAATCAAACTACATACCATTCTTTGCACAACACAAGAGGGGAACTCCAAATCTCTTTTCAAGTTTTTTCCTTTGTAGTCCTTTTTATTCACTCTCTCTGCCGAATAAAGATCCATGTCTGATAGCACAATAGACATCACATCCAACAAGCACTTGTGTTTTGTTGGACTACTTTGTGACATTAGTGATGAAGATGAGAGGATGGAAGGACTCCGTTCATCCTTTCTATCAGTTGCTGTCTCATATGACTCACTTGTTGATCCTGCATCAGGAGATGGAGAACCCATGAGAGAATCCAATAGAGAAAACCCAGCAACATCTATATCACCAGGAACTGGATCTACACTGCTACCAAATAAACTTCTAGTTGGATCTGTCGGGTCAAAGAAATCTTTCTCCTCTTGAATATCTCGTAAGTCAGAATGCAAACTTCCATAAATACTGTCTGTCATGGGATCAACATTTGATTTGGGAGGAAGAAATTCACTATAAATGCTCTCAGTCATGGAATGGACAGTGGACATTGTACTTTGAGCAGTTTCAACACTTGGTGAGGAGATCAAACTTTCCAATGAGGTGTTTTTACTCAAGGTTGCCTTTTCGGCTTGCAATTCTAGATTCTTCTGAAAGAGGTTTGTTCCTTCATCACCATCTACCATAAAGCAATTATTCACAGTGAGATTTCCAAAGTCTGCAACCAATACATCAGTTGTTCTTGAGCTATGTGGAATAAGAACAATGGGAGCAGCAGCTTCAATGTCCATTATAACTCTAGGTTGATGAATAACTGAGTTGCTGATCTGAAACAAAATGAAGTGAAACAGATACTTTGGTAGTCAGTTAACTAATCAGACAAAATAACCAGTACAAATCATGCCAACAGTTTATTATTTATTTCACTTTTGGGGTTTAAACTCACTTTCATCATCTATGGATTAATCATTACAATAACAGGAGTGTGATATCAAAGGGAGCCAAATATATACTACTCAAAAGTTTGCTAAGCACCACATATTTGACATATCATTGTGAAATTTTCTTGTGACACTTTTGCGATATTTTTGGTGGATATGATTGAGGAATGTATTGAGATGGTCCCCAGTGTTTACATTAGCTCTCTTGACAGGCAGACTGTTCGTGACAGTCATGGAAAGCATGTACCCCTTGATTTTCATGATGTTTTCGTGTACTGTCTACATGTACATGACATGTGTAGGGTATTCAATCTTCATTTCAACACAAACCCTTGTGATTTAATGATTGAATATGGCGAATGCAAATGTAAGAAGACATCTGTCTGAAGCAGACATGTGGTGGGCTGTAGGGATGGTGGAACAAGGGGCTACCCATTGACAGGTTGGTAAAGCCCTTGGTGTGCACCATACAGTGATCACCAGAACCTGGGCAAGATTTCAGCAGTATGGCACACCAGTCAGACGACATGATGGTGGCAGAGACAGGGCAACATCTGCAGCTGAAGACCGGTTTTTGATCATTCAGGCCTGTAGGAACGGCTTTGATGCAGCAACCCAGCTTCGCAGTGACCTTCGGAATGCATCCAGAATAAATGTTTTGACGCAGTCTATCCAGGCAAGGTTGCACGAAGGTGGTCTCCGATCGAGAAGACCATGTATTCGCTTTCAGCTGTCCCAGAACCACTGCCAGGCATGATATGAATGTGCCATGGATCACGTTGGATGGACCAAAGAAGACTGACGAGATGTCCTTTTTACAGATGAGTCAAGGTACTGCCTAGACAACACAAATAGGCATTCTAGGGTACGGAGACCAGGAGAGCGATTCCATGCAGCCAACATTGCTGAGCATGACCAAGCAAACCTTCTGTCCCCCCCCCCCTTCCCAATCTTGACCAAAATTTCCAATAGTTGGAAATTCAGAGGGCCAGTCATGAGTAGTTGGAAATTCCATCTATCTGACTTTTAGAGCTTCTTTGGCGATACTGATGTCTTCTTTACTTCCCAAAATTCCAACTCGGTTTCAAATCAGCAAACATTCAAACTGTTACTATTTAAAACTACAGTGTACGCAATATCGAGCTTCATAAGTATGCATGATATCAACTGGTATGAGATTTCTATAGTATGTTTACTTATCGTACGTTTACTTATCGTGATAAAAAAAATCCTCGAACTGCACTTCAGGAAAATCACATCATGTAAAATCGTTATCCTGAGTTAATTCCATCATTCACAGTTACAAAATGATGAAACATCGAAAACTGATCATTCCTGCATAAGATCTGATTTAAGGTGGACAAAATCCCATCGGACAAAATCCCATCCGGACAATATCCCAGATTTTTTACCCGGACGAAATCCCAGCGGACAAAATCCCAGACATGGGCGGACAAAACACCAGGCAATATTTTTTCACAAAAAAGCGGACAAAATCCCAGGTGGTATTTTTTTCTGGCAAAAGCGGACAAAATGCCAGGAAATATTTTTGATTTACAAAAAAAGTGTTTTGGTTGTTGATTTACTCAAACTTCTCACTTTGTTTTAAACCGCCTGTCCGCCTATTTTTTCATCAATGAAACTTCAATCATGCCAGTTCTCAAACTTCTCACTTTGTTTTAAACCGCCTGTTCATCACTGAAACTTCCATCATTCCGCCTACTCGCTTTGTGTTAACCCGCTTGTTTTTTTAGCGAAGATATATAACACAAATCCGTTGGACAGAATAATCATATCAAATTTGAAGTCCAGTATGGAAGTGATAAAAAGCCAGAAAGGTGGCCTTAAACTTTGTTATGACGGTTTTCTCTACACAAAAAAATATAAAAGTAAGAACAGCATCCGATGGGAATGTAGCAAACGTGTTGCCTTTCAATGTAATGGTGCACTCACAATGGACCAAGAAATGTTAACAGCATTTAATTCCAAAGAACACAGCCATGAAGCTGATACAGCCGACGTTGAGACATGTAAACTCAGACTTACATTGTCACAGTATTGCATATTTTTTATCATAAATTAGTATAAACACACCTGGCTTAACCAATAGTTATTGTTGTTCTTTATACTTATTATCACTGGTATTGTTATAATAAATCACTAGTTACTTTGAAGAACATAGTTACAGTGCTTATATTAATTCTGCTGTTAATATTAAGTTAATATTATTCATATTAAGAAATAAAAGTACTTGAATCCAATGGGATAAAAAATTGTGTCTTTTTATTTTTTATACCCAACTGGGATTCTGTCCGCCCATGTATGGGATTTTGTCCGCTGGGATTTTGTCCGGATGGGATTATGTCCGATGGGATTATGTCCGGCGTTCCTGATTTAATGCTAGGAGAGTGTGAATTGCTCACAGTTCTCAGCTTGAGCATTTGTTTAGCACACATTCAATTCCCAGAATAATAACAACCTGATAATTCTATCATAAATGTGTTGGCATTTCAGTTACTAGAATCAATTTTATGCCCCCTTTCATGGCTTCACTTTCAAATTTTTTTCTCGGTAGTGAATTTCCAGCTAGGGGGAGGGACCCTCCTGGTCCCTCCCCCCATGTCGTGTACGCTGCCCATATGAACACAGAAATTGAGACCCCACTAATTACACTATGAGGTGGGGTCTCAAAACCCCACCACGTGACTTCAATTTGTCTATAATTAACTTGTGTTTTTTGCAAGTGCGGTAATCAGGTTTATTCTTCCACCAAAAATAGTTTCAGTTCATTGTTATTTAGTGATTGTTAGGTATTGCACTTAAGTATAAATTTAATACGTATGCTCCATACATGTTTTTTGATAATAAAAAGCATTAATATGGCAGAAAAAACGATCAAAATATGGAGTTTGAATTGTGTTTTTAATCTCGCATGAATATGTCAAACTGTGTGATGGGATGTTCGGCTGACGTCAGTTTATCTTTTGATCTCTCAGTCACCGGCTCTTAATTAGATCAAATTTTTTCACAGTCAGTGAAATATTACTTTTACTTTTACTTGAAATATTAAAAAGATAGTTCAGTATTTGAAAAAGTTATTGAAAGCTATTGCGATTCGGAATGTTGTTCATCAAAATCGATTCAGAACTCGAGGAATTACGAAAATATAAATATTGAAATCATGGATGTGAGTTGAAAAAATTATAAGTTAACCAGCACAATATCTGGAGATTTCCCAGACGGTCTTTTACCTAACTGTAGCTATTCACGGGGAGAAGAATCATGTTACTGGTACTGAATTTTGAATAAATTGTGGGTTGGGGAGGAAGGGAATCTGATTTACGATTTTAAAAGTTAAGTTCAGAGTGGAATGTTAAAATGTAGATATATAAACTACATTAACGAAAAAGGAATGCTTGTGGTGGCCCTGGGACGTTTCTGCCCAAGACGCTTCGGAATCCATATATTGAAGCGCCTGCATGCACTAGCAAGGAAAACTGGCCAAGATGGGGGTGGGGGTTTGGGGGGGTGGGGGGAGATGGGCAAGCGATCAATGATATAGGCCTATTTGTGCGTGTGGGTTTATGGGAGTCTGGGGCCCAATTGCCTCGTTTCGGGGATGGGGAGGGAGGGGGAGGGTCATTTACTTCACCATTTAGGAGTGGTATGGATGACTGAATCTTACACTGCCAAGACACTGAAATTTTTTATGTGCTTGGCTGCACGCAAAAATCAGGGGTGGCGTCAGAAAATCTCCGATAGAGGAACTAAAATCTCCTGTCTGAAAGACCTATTTTAATTTTGGGGGTTTCAAGACGTGTGGGGGGACAAAACAAAAAAATTATAATACGAAATTTCGGGGCATGTTTGAGCTAGGGTTACGATGTCTGTGGTCTGGCTTGTCGATCGGCATGTCATTATTGGAAATAAAAAAAAATATTATTTTCTATTGATTTTATTTACATATGGTTATACTTATGATTACTGAATTAATAAAAAGTAATTGAAAATATTGATTTGTCTCTTATTTTTTCTCAAGCTTGTCATGTGCAGAGGTGTTAAAACAGATGTTGGTTTGAAGGACAGCTCTGTGCTTTGTCGCACCACTCAAATGTCATTTCACACCTTGTGCAAGTGGTAGTTTAATCTACTGTACCTAATTAATCACTTCAATTCCGACTACTTTTATGTAGTAGCCGTAGAATAATATTTTATTAAAGTGTCACATTTCAATACACATGCATAATATACATTCATGTAGAGTATTTTCAAAATATTTGTATGAAATCCAGCCTATGGAGGCTTATGAGACACATTTTCATCAGAGGTAGGTCTTTTTTTACAGTAGTTCATAAAAAACAAAAAAACAACAAAAAACCCAAACCCGAAAAACCAAAACACATGCACTCACACCAAAATACACACCCTTGCGGACACCCCCCCCCCCCCCCACACACACACACACAAACACACAGAGAGTAATATGCAGACATACGCCCACATGCACTTGCGTATAATTTCGTGTACTAATTTTCTTTCACTTTTTCTTACTCGCCCCCCCCCCCCCCCATCACGTATATCTGTCTCTCTATCTCTTTCCCACTGAAGCGTACTCTCTCTTAGAATGGCACATTCGCAGATATTTTAATTCTCTCGTCCACCCCTCCCCCCCCCCACCCCCTCCCCCCCCTGTGAAATAATCATTAGTTTCAGTCTCGAGTGAGATACTTTTTGGTATCCATTCAAAAACACTATATTTTCTTTTTACTATATCCTTTTTATAAGAATCTTTAAATGCGTTGCCCGACAAGAGTAAGACAGGAAAGAGGATGTGCTGGTCGAGTTGACTCAATGTCGTGAACTGCTATCACTTCGATCATTAGCCGTGCGCCGTGGGCGCTTTCGTGACGTAGGAGGCTTTTTTGCCCCCATTTCCCACCCAAGAAAAAACACGGTTCATCACGTATTGGCCTACAGCTGTAAACAAAATGTGAAATTGGGAACTTCGCGAATATTATTGTTTTTCTCAAGTCTGGTTTATTTATTTCCTCAATCAAATCGATCGCGCAAAACACATCAGTTTAGTTTCGAAAGTGATGAGGACTTTGTACTTAACCAAATGGAACTGACTGTTCTATTCCCAATTTACAATTTCAAACCACAGCAATAGACGCCGTCTGCCTCCTCCAAATTCCAATTTTAATTTAAAATAAATTATCTAATACCAGTAACAAACGCAGTTGTCTTGCCAGTTGACGTCACAAGACAGTATTTATTAATCAGCAGAGAAACTGACTTGCGAAAGCAATTAAACTAATCGTTAACGCTCGTGACCACGGTGGGTCACAGTGTTTTGAAAACTGTCTTCCACTGATCAAACACTGCAGTCCACTGGAACTCCACGGAGGAGAACACACCGCGACGGCGTTTTTGTTTCAATCCACACTGAACGTACTGCAATGTTAGTTATAAGAAACCAAATGAAGTTAAAAGATTAAAAAATGACAACTCATTTATGTAAATATCAATGTGCAAAAAACAAACATAGGCCTATTTATGTTAATATCTATGTGCAGTGTATTATGTTTCTATAGTTTATTGCTCGTTAAAAGTTAGAACGCTTGAATGAAATAAAATATATCAAAGCCAATGTTCCTGTTATTGTTGCTCCTGTTGTCAATGAAGATAAGTAATTAATTGTACACGCCCACTCATAAATAGTTCCTCTATAAATAGACAGCACTAATCTAAATTTAGCATCAATAACTGGGGTATTTATTGACCAGTCTCATATGGGTACTGTACACGTAATGCTAGTAGGAAATTCACTTCCCTACACCCCCAATCGGAAACCTCTAGCCACGTCCTTGAGCCTCTGTAGACACCCAAAAGAATCCCTGAAAACTACCACATTAGACAAACACAGATTTCTGTTCTATGGATCCTGTGCAAATACATGTACAGTAGAACCTGTCTTGAGAGACCGTCCTTTGGGCCACACAAAAGTGGTCTCTCAAGACAGGTGGTCTCTCATAACAGGTTTCAGGTTTTCTCAAGTCGGTGAATAACCAACAACAAAATTCAATTCAGAAATGGAGAAGTATGGATTTTTGTAATTACTTTGTAGTTGTTCTTTTTTATGAAGTTTTTGTAACAAATTGAAATGGACTGTTATAAAAATTATAAAAATAAATTCATTGAAGATTTTCAACACAAATTTATTTTTATAATCCTATCTGTCACATTTCAGGTATGTATGAAATTGTTTATTCAGCAATAATCCTAATCTTTTCACAGGGGTCTTATAAAAACATCTCAATCTTTAATGAGTTATGTAACTGAATAGCAATTGAAATCCAATTAAGAGCTTTTAATACTTTTAATTATGTTAGTATAATCACAATGGATTTTCCAATTCCAGAACAGGTAAAAAGTTTTTGTCATGGTTTCAGTCTTCAAAGGGGGGGGGGGGGGGGGGGGGTTGGGGGGGGAACTCTCAAGACAGGTCCATTATGGCATAAAAATACAAGTTGGTACCAGGTCACAGTGGTCTCTCAAGACAGGTGGTCTCCCATATCAGGTCCATTATAGAGTAAAACCAATCGGTGCCTGGCAGATGTGGTCTCTCAAGACATGTGGTCTCTCAAGACAGTGGTCTCTCAAGACAGGTTTTACTGTATATCACTACTGCATATTACAAAGATATGGACAAAATTTAATCACAAGGCAGTTCATGATGGACATAAATCGACCTGTTGTGTATAGAAGGAACTTGACTGAAATGGTAAGGGAATCCAGTTAACCCTTAATTGTTCAGTGTAACCATTTCATTAGCAATTAGCTGGCTATTACTTTTGAACAGTGAACAAGCACACTAGGAGCTTGAACTGGTATAATACATGTGTTTTAGATAATTCTACTGACACTAAAAAATCTTGCCCACTCCAAATATTTTTATGGATAAAATCAGAACATCTCTGTATAAATTGTGTACATTTTCTAAATTTTTCTAAATGAATGTGAAGAGAATTCAAATTGCAAAACTGAAAAACTTTATTATTGGAAATAAAGTACAGCTGAGTAATATTTATCTTGTATCTTTTCAGTCATCAGTGCACATCAAAACATATCTCTGTCCAATATCCATCGGCAACAATTTGTCAAACTTGTAGAAAACATTTACAAAAAAAAAAAAAAATAATAAAATAAAAAAAAACTCTACCTTCCAAAGCTAGTTTTTTTCCAAGGTTACCATAAACACAGGGACTTTTATTTTTGGCCTTGTCAGAGGAGACAGGAAAATTTTGTTTTAGTGGATTCAGATAGTGAGAAGAATGCAGAACATAACTCACTGAAATCTTACATAAAACACTGGGTTCTCATAGAATGTAACTTATGCAAATCTCGCAAATAATATTCAGGCATGATGATCAGGCCAGAGTGTTGAATGCATGATTTGCATAAGTTACATTCTGAGTAGGGTGAGTGGGCAACCCAGTAGAAACAAGAGCTGGACTTTCGTCCAGTGCATACCCCCATGTGGTGTACCGCCTAGTGTGGGCATACCCATGACTAACAAATATCATTTATGAATATTCTCATACAGACTGACGGATGGATGCACAGATGGACGGACGCAATCCAGTATACCCCCCCCCCCCTTCCATTTTCTTCGAAAGTTTTCAACAATTTCCAACAATTTCTAAGTCAAAAGGTATGGTAAATTGTTTGGTGTTTGGAAGTTTTATACAATGAAGCAGAAGCCTTTGTCATCGGCAAACTGCATGCCATATTTCACTGAAATCCGATAACCCAATCCAGTATGCCCCCCTCCCCTCCCATTTTCTTCGAAAGTTTTCAACAATTTCTAAGTCAAAAGGTATGGTAAATTGTTTGGTGTTTGGAAGTTTTATGCAATGAGGCAGAAGCCTTTGTAATAGGCAAACTGCATGCCATATTTCACTGAAATCCGATAACCCCAATCCAGTATGTCCCCCCCCCCCCCCTCCCATTTTCTTCAAAAGTTTTCAACAATTTCTAAGTCAAAAGGTATGGTAAATTGTTTGGTGTTTGGAAGTTTTATGCAATGAGGCAGAAGCCTTTGTCATAGGCAAACTGCATGCCATATTTCACCAAAATCAGATAACCCATACCTGAGATACAGGCTGAACAAACAAATAATGTCTATTTCCTACAATTTCTAAGTCAAAAAAGGGGGACAACTCTAAAAAGGAGAATGAGAGAAATATCGTTGAATCCTTCTTTTAAAGCCTATACCATAAGCAGTGTTCATGGCAAATTTCATTGCAATAAAACATTCGATACCCGAGATACAGGCTGAACTATACAAAATTTGGCTCAGACGGACACAATTTCTAAGTGAACAAGTAATAAAAAGAAATAATAAAAAAAAAAAATAACTAGTGTGGGCATACCTATGACCAACAAAAATATTATAAAAAATAATAATTTACTTAAGTTATGAATATTTTCAGACAGACTCACTCACGGATGCACAGACGGATGGATGGATGGATGGACGAACAGACGGATGCATGTAATCCAGTATACCCCCATTTTCTTCAAAAGTGGGGGTATAAAAATCATAATCAGAAGCTTATAATTGCTCTACAACAGGTTAGCTGGATAACTGTCTCAACTCTACCAAGCAAATACATAAATAGATTTTTCCAACCTTTCCACAATGTTTTCCAAGAAAGTCAGGTTTTGAAGTACTCTTAATGAATTGTATAAAGATAGTTACGAATTTGTATCCATCCTCATGAAATCTATGCAGCTTTCAAAAATAATGTCTCATTAGTTTGTAAGTTTGACTACTGAACAAGTGGTCAAATTCAAATCTCATTTGTGTTACTTAACCCTTTACCCAATGTAACAGCTAAAACCGGCCAGTGCTATTCTAAAAAATCGCCAATTAATTTTTTGACGAATCTGCCATATCTGCACTCGTGATATACAAGTTATGGGAGTCCATTTTTTTTCCTGCATGTGGTCAGTCTAAATCCTTCAGAATGCATTATGGGAAAAGAGAAAAAAAAATGCCTAATTGGCACTGCGGGGTGGGGGTGGGGGTGTAGGGGAGGGGGGTGTGTGGTGTTTGTCTGGATTATTAATCACAAACTTTTAAGCAAAACTGTAAAAACGCATCTTTTTGGAAAGAAAAAAGAAGTGCCTAATAGGACATCCCCACAGGGGGGGGGGGGGGGGTGCTTACATGACTTTAAAAAAAAGTTACGCATGTAGTGACTGTAAATAGTTCAAAATGCATATTGGAGGAAAGGAAGAAGAAAAAAATGCCTAATTGGCGGGTGCTGGGCAGGGCAATAACTTCAACAATTTTCATTGGATGATTGTGGTCATCAAACTTGGCCTACAGAGATGTACGGAAAAAAATTGAAATCTGTTAACTTTTGTTTACGTTAAGGCATAAAGAAAGTTCTGACATACAGATGGCCTGACGAATGAACAGATGGAATGACAGATAGATGGACGGAGCAAGCTCTGTGCTATATCCCTCCCTTCTGGGAGGGGATAATGAAGGTGTCAATGACACTGTAGCTTAACTTGTCTATGTGTTGTGTTTGATGAAAAGGATAATGTTCAATGTTTATGAAAGGATTATGAAATAAAATAAGAATTGTGATAATTGGGAATATGTTAATTTCTGTTCCCTGTATGCTATGTTTTTAATAAAAATAATATGAGGTTTACACGGTACTAAAGAGCTGAGGGGTGGGTTAATATAACCTCACAGTTAATGTATGTGGCCCTCACAGTTAATGTATGTCAATGAATCTTACTAAATTACAGTGAAATTATTTCAAAATGAGTCATCCTCTCAAGTTACATTGAAATCCGTTCATAAATATGGCCTGTAGACTGTGCTGAACATTTTCGGGCTTCAGGCCTGTGTAGCCATGATGGTAGACTGATTGCAACTAAAAGGGAACATCCTCATCTCGACTTTATACTGAGTCATTCTTACTAAGTTACAATGAAATCCCTTCACAAATACGACCTGTAGCCTGTACTAAAGTTTTTGGCTCGGGAAGCAATCATGGTTGAATGATCGTGACCAAAAGTGGGCATTGTCATCTGGGCATAATCAGGAGTGATCCTACGAAGTTACAATGAAACCCCTTCATATATATGACCTGTAGACTGTGCTCAAGGTTTTCAGACTTCGGGCCCCTGAAGCAATCACAGTTGACCAAACACAACCAAAAGGGGATGTCATCATGTAGGCATTATATGGAGTCAACCTAACAAGTTACAATAAAATCCTTCCATAAATATGACCTATAGACTATACTAAAGGTTTCTGGGTTTTGGACCCAGGTAGCCATCAAGGCTATATGATCACGACCAAAATGGAACGTTCTCATCTAGACATTATTTGGAGTCATCCTACCAAGTTACATTGAAATCCCTTCATAAATATGACCTCTAGACCGTGCTTAAGGTTTTCAGGCTTCGGGCCCCTGTAGCCATCACAGTTGCCCAATTGCATCCAAAAGGAGATGTTTTCATCTAGCTATTATATGAAGTCAACCTACCACGTTACAATGAAATCCCTTCATAAATATGACCTGTAGACTGTGCTATAGGTTTTCAGGCTTTGGGCTCAGGCAGCCATCATGGTTGAATGCGCACAACAAAAAGGGGACATTCTCATCTGGGCATCATCTGGAGTGATCCTACAAAGTTATAATGAAATCCCTTCATAAATATGACCTGTAGACTGTGCAAAAGGTTTTCGGGCTTCGGGCCCCTGTAGCGGTCACAGTTGACCAATCATGACCAAAAGGGGATGTCATCATCTAGGCATTATATGGAGTCAACCTAACAAGTTACAATGAAATCCTTCCATAAATATGACTTATAGACTATACTAAAGGTTTTTGGGCTTGGGCAGCCATCAAGGCTGAATGATCGTGACCAAAAGGGACGTTCTCATTTAGACAATATTTGGAGGCATCCTACCAAGGTACAACGAAATCCCTTCATAAATATGACCTGTAGACTGTGCTAAAGGTTTTTGGGCTTCGGGTCCCTGTAGCCGTTACACTTGCCCAATCGTGTCCAAAAGGGGCTGTTCGCATTTAGATATTATATGAAGTCAACCTATAAATTTACAATGAAATCCTTTCATAAATATGGCCTGAAGACTGTGCTAAAGGTTTTTGGGCTTCAGGCTCGGGCAGCCATCATGGTTGAATGATCGCAACCAAAAGGGGACATTCTCATCTGGGCATCATCTGGAGTGACCATATGAAGTTACAATAAAATCCCTCCATAAATATGACCTGTAGACTGTGCTCAAGATTTTCGGGCTTCGGGCGCCTGTAGCCATCACAGATGACCAATCAAGACCAAAAGGTGATGTCATCATCTAGGCATTATATGGAGTCAACCTAACAAGTTACAATAAAATCCTTCCATAAATAAGACCTATAGACTATGTTAAAGGTTTTTGGGCTTGGGCAGCCATCAAGGATGAATGATTGCGACCAAAAGGGGACGTTCTCATCTAGACATTATTTGGAATCATCCTACCAAGCTACAATGAAATCCCTACATAATTATGACCTGTAGACTGTTCTAAAGGTTTTTGGGCTTCGGGCCCCTGTTGCCGTCACAGTTGCCCAATCGTGTCCAAAAGGGGAATTCTCATCTAGACATTATATGAAGTCAACCTACCAAGTTACAATGAAATCCCTTCATAAATATGACCTGTAGACTGTGCTAAAGGTTTTCGGGTTTCGGGCTTGGGCAGCCATCATGGTTGAATGATAGCAACCAAAAGGGCACATTCTCATCTGGGCATCATATGGAGTGATCCTACAAAGTTACAATGAAATCCCTTCATAAATATGACCTGTAGACTGTGCTCAAAGTTTTCGGGCTTCTGGAACCTGTAGCCATCACAGATGACCAATCACGACCAAAAGAGGATGTCATCACCTAGGCATTATATGGAGTCAACGTAACCAGTTACAATGAAATCCCTTCATAAATATGACCTTTTGACTATGCTAAAGGTTTTTGGGCTCGGGCAGCCATCAAGGCTGAATGATCGAGATCAAAATGTGACGTTCTCATCTAGACATTATTTGGAGTCATCCTACCATTTTACAATGAAGTCCCTTCATAAATATGACCTGTAGACTGTACTAAATGTTTTTGGGCTTCAGGCCCCTGTAGCCGTCACAGATGCCCAATCACGTCCAAAAGGGGACTTTCTCATGTAGACATAATATGAAGTCAACCTATCAAGATACAATGAAATCCCTTCATAAATATGACCTGTAGACTGTGCTAAAGGTTTTTGGGTTTTGGGCTTGGGCAGTCATCTCGGTTGACAGATCATACCCAAATGGGGAAATTCTCATCTAGACATCATACAAAGTCATCGTAGCAAGTTACAATGAAATCCTTCCATATTAAACATGACCTGCAGACTGTGCTAAAAGTTTTTGGGTTTCGGGCTTGGGCAGCCATCACGGTTGACAGATCATGTCCAAAAGGGGATGTTCTCATCTAGGCATTATACAGAGGCATCCTACCAAGTTACAATGAAATCCCTTCATAAATACGACCTGTAGACTGTGCTAATGGTTTTCGAGTTTTGGGCTCGGGCAGCCATACCGGTTGACCGATCAAGACCAAAAGGGGACGTTCTCATCTAGACATGACCCCAAACCTGCACATGAAATTTCGTGACGATCAGACAAGAACTTCGGGGTGTAGCCTGTACTTGAAGGTTGAATAAAAAACTTTAACCACAAACTTTAACCAAAACTCCAAATGTTAACTAAACAGGGAAAAAAAAAAACACCACTTGAACCTTCAGTAAAAAACTTTAACCAAAAACTTTAACCAAAACTCTAAATGTTAACAGACGGACAGATGGACGGACGGATGGACAGACAAAAGTCATGACTGTAGCCCTCACTGTAAACAGTTGGGCTAAAAATTAGTTACTCAGGAATTTTTTTTGCAAGTGTCGTCTGCTTTTCATGTTAGGTAAAGGGTTAATCTTGAAAACAAAGGAGGCTCAAAATTAAGTGTTTGGCTTGACTTTAACAGAGTAGCCAGCATGTCTGGACTAGTGGTAGTTGTGGGTAATCTGCATTATTTTTCACTAAATCAAGGGTAATAACATAAAAACAGAGCGTGCAAATATGACTAAATGTGAACTTGACCTGTATTTTGTCATTCTGGACAACAGGTGGAAGTTTAAAAAATATATCTGAATGCATACTAAAGATATCATCTGCATACCAAAAAATTGTATGTACATGTGTATGGACAGGTAAGCGCAACTAAGGGTAAAACTTAATGCCCTTCACATTGGAATGCATACACCTCAAAAACAGGACTTTCTGGAAACAGCCAAGTATAAGTTCTTTAGCTTGATGCTGAATCCATTTCCTTAATAGTTGTATGCTTCTGTTGAATTGTGAAAAAATATAAATTTTATAGTAAATTTCCTTTCTTATTATACCTACCGCAATTGTTTACTACAGGCTTGCACTACAGTGGAAGACCTAACCCAAATTGTAATTGCATTGCACAATTTGTTGAAAATTCCAGTGAAATTTCGCTTCTAATTAAAAATAGTCTGTCAACCTTTTCAGTTCTGCACATATTTTCATTTTCCGCACGGTTTAGTGTTGCTGTAGATGGGATTACATAGAACAGGCATGTAATAAATGACAGATCCATCTATTTGTACTTACAGTTTCGATTGTACGAAATAGTCTAGTACATATATTGATACTGAGTTCATATGGAGATAGTCAGCACTAGTAAGACATCCATAGTATCGAAAAATTGGGAAGTTGATTCGACTCGAGATTTGATTCAGTTTCAACCTTTTTAACTGATTTGATTCTAGATTTGATTTGAGTTAAAAATTGTGATTTGCAAGGTCCTGGTCAAGCAAAACTTAAAAAAAATAACATTTGAATGGCAAATTTTGTGTCAACACTGGCAGGATTTGGCTGATGTGGTAAGATTGATGCCTTTCCCAAGAATACATGGAAAGAAGTAAAAAAAAATGTTTTCCCAAACCAATCGGTCTCCCTACCAAGAACCTCCTCCCCTCCCCCCTCACCCCCCACCCCCCACACACACACAAAAAATAAAAAATACATTTCGATTTTCGAAACCAAAGTTTGATTTGTTTCTCTTTTTGTTGTGAACATATGTAATTTTTTTTTTTTATTACTGTTTCCTCATAGCATTGCCTACAACAGCATGGTATCCCCCAGTGTTGGAAAGCTGCATGACCTTATTAAATTGAAGTCCTGTTTTAGTTAGTTTAAACAATATTTATTTCCAAAGTATGAAAGTACATTTCTTATCAACCTACCTTACAATTGTTTACTACAGGCTTGCACTACAGTGGAAGACCCTAACTCAGATAAAATACTCTCTATTTTAATCTTTCCCAAGAGATTTGGGAAAGAAAAGTGGTGTAAAAACACCATGAAAAAATAAGCCCAAACTGGGTCGAGCGCCATCGGTGCACACCCAGTAGGGGACGCTCTTCTCTTAGTACAATTCCACAACTTCCGTTAACCAGTGCGCAAGCAGTCATCAAACCATTCTTTTGAGTCCGCCAACATAGGAGTTATGTGATCAGTGGGGAGGAAGGATTCTTACCTGAATAAGAAGACGGGAGGGCCTCCATGTAAACAATTGCGGAAGGTATAATAAGAAAGGAAATTTACTATAAAATTTATTTCTTATCAACCTACCTGACAATTGTTTACTACAGGCTGAATAGACAATAGGATGGAAGGAATCAACCCACACATAACTCAATTGCACTGGAACCGCGGACAGAGGAAGAGATCCCTAGTTCTATCAAACCATAGCATCACAAACATTAAAAAAAGACAAAGAAAGATGAGGCGTATGGTGATGTGTGACGCACAGACAGAAAGGGCAGTAACAGCATGGAGCTGGAACTGACACTGTAAGAAGCTGAATGGCTGGGATAGACAACAGCCTGAGCAGAAGAAAGAGGGCCCGTAGAACAAAGATCCTCTGTCTGCTCCTGCAACAGTCGCAGATAAGTGGAGAAGGTAGCATTTCTCCAGTAGGCTGCCAGCATAACATCCGACAACATGACGGAGTTAGTATAAGCCCCGAGAGGAAGACAATGCACGCACCTCATGGCAGAAAAACAATTGGTAAGACAATCGCCAGTAGCTAGACGAGCGGAAGCTGCACGAATAGCAAGGCAAATCCATCGAGAAATGGATTCAGGAGAGATCTGGCATGTGAGAAAACGCATATCCACCCAGGATAAAGGCACGAACCCACCCCCCCCCCCCCCCCCCCCCCCCCAAGCAGAGCAGCGCCCAAGAAAGTGTCCATCTTGGAGTAAACTGCAAAGTCTTACGCCTTTTCAAGGAAAAGTGCTGAACAAGCTTGGAGAGGCAAGGATGAGTGCCGAAACGATACAGTACCACATATGAAAAAGGTCTCTGAAGCATGGACTTGTATCCATTGCTGGAGACCCCCAGAAACAAACATATACCAGAAACTCCACAATTGGTGTGATCGAAGGAGTGACAGAAGCAACAGAGTGATCGCACACCATCGACAGAAGAACCTTCTACTTAGCCACAGAGGCTAAACCAGTGGAGTGAGTGCCTCCTTGAAGAAAAAGCAACTCCACTGCTCGTCTCTAAAAACCACTACGGAGGAGACAGGACCCGATAAAAGATGCATGAAGGCACAATGAAGTTGGGTCGACCTGAAACCTCCTCGGGCGACTGTGGCAAAGAAAGTCGCGACGTAGAGGGAGACATGCCGGAACCGCTGCTAACAGAGAGTAGAGCAGATTGATCCACACCCATCAAGGTTGCAGGGGTGTGATCGAAAGGATTCGACAACTGCAGGTTCATATCTGGGCTGGAACCTGAGGCAGAATCAGAACCGGTAGGAAGGCGTAGCCGACAAGACTGTCCCAAAGGAGGGACAGAGCGTCCAATGCGAAAGCCAGAGCATCTGAACACAGAGACACAGGGACACGAAGTGTCCACCTGATGGTTCCAATGAATCGCAAAGAGATCGATTTGGGGATGACCCTAGAGATCGCAAAGAGACTGGAACACCACCATGTGGAGCATTCCTTCGGTGGAAAAGAACCTGCCCCGTTGGGACAGGGAGTCGGCTAGGACGTTCAGACGACCGGGAATGTGACGAACCACCACTCCGGCGTTGACATCCTGAGCGAGCAGTAGAATATCCCGAACCAAATCGTACATGGGCACATAGTGCGTTCTGCCCTGGTTCCGAATGTAAACAACCACCGTAGAATTGTCAGACCACAGAAGGACCTGACAATTCGAAAAGCGGGGGATCCACTGTCGGAAACACAGAAGAAGAGGAGCAAGAAGCTCCTTCTTTTTGACAAGAAGAGCTGCTAGATCCTGGTCCCATGACCCGTGAAGGAAAAGACCTAGAGGATCCAACGTCACACCCCATCCAAGATCATTGGCGGTTACCGTCAGAACACGATTGGACGTAGGGAAGTCCAACGGAACGTTGCATAATCCACTGAACATCTGTCAGGGGAGAAGGTGACGAGGAAGAGACTCCGGTAACAGAAGCACCAGAACCAGAGGATTGACATTCAGCCTCCAACGACTGAGCAAAAAGTGTTGGAGAGGTCCGACATGCAGTTGACCTAGAGGAATGAGATCCGTCACCAAAACACAGAGACCAAGCAGTTGGGGAAGACTCCGAGCTGATGAAGTCCATCCCAGATGACAAGACGGAGAAGGGACCAGGTCCGACTTCTCTCCGTTGACTCTGAACCCTAGTGACAGGAGTAGGCTCAACAGTGTGACAACATCAGACTCCAGAAAAGCAGCATTGGATTGCCTGTGGAGGATATCAACTAGACAATCTCCGTGGTCACAAGTTCCCAACATGTAACGTTGAAAGGGAATCATGTTGGAAGAGGCACTCTCTACTTAGTGGAGTGCCTCAACCTGGGATGAAATCAAGGGGACTACTGCCAATGCCTACCCCACCCTGTGAGTGAGTAGAAGTTGATGACCAATCAAGACCAAAAGGTGATGTCATCATCTAGGCATTATATGGAGTCAACCTAACAAGTTACAATAAAATCCTTCCATAAATAAGACCTATAGACTATGTTAAAGGTTTTTGGGCTTGGGCAGCCATCAAGGATGAATGATTGCGACCAAAAGGGGACGTTCTCATCTAGACATTATTTGGAGTCATCCTACCAAGCTACAATGAAATCCCTACATAATTATGACCTGTAGACTGTTCTAAAGGTTTTTGGGCTTCGGGCCCCTGTTGCCGTCACAGTTGCCCAATCGTGTCCAAAAGGGGAATTCTCATCTAGACATTATATGAAGTCAACTTACCAAGTTACAATGAAATCCCTTCATAAATATGACCTGTAGACTGTGCTAAAGGTTTTCGGGTTTCGGGCTTGGGCAGCCATCATGGTTGAATGATAGCAACCAAAAGGGCACATTCTCATCTGGGCATCATATGGAGTGATCCTACAAAGTTACAATGAAATCCCTTCATAAATATGACCTGTAGACTGTGCTCAAAGTTTTCGGGCTTCTGGAACCTGTAGCCATCACAGTTGACCAATCACGACCAAAAGAGGATGTCATCACCTAGGCAATATATGGAGTCAACGTAACCAGTTACAATGAAATCCCTTCATAAATATGACCTTTTGACTATGCTAAAGGTTTTTGGGCTCGGGCAGCCATCAAGGCTGAATGATCGAGATCAAAATGTGACGTTCTCATCTAGACATTATTTGGAGTCATCCTACCATTTTACAATGAAGTCCCTTCATAAATATGACCTGTAGACTGTACTAAATGTTTTTGGGCTTCAGGCCCCTGTAGCCGTCACAGATGCCCAATCACGTCCAAAAGGGGACTTTCTCATGTAGACATAATATGAAGTCAACCTATCAAGATACAATGAAATCCCTTCATAAATATGACCTGTAGACTGTGCTAAAGGTTTTTGGGTTTTGGGCTTGGGCAGTCATCTCGGTTGACAGATCATACCCAAATGGGGAAATTCTCATCTAGACATCATACGAAGTCATCGTAGCAAGTTACAATGAAATCCTTCCATATTAAACATGACCTGCAGACTGTGCTAAAAGTTTTTGGGTTTCGGGCTTGGGCAGCCATCACGGTTGACAGATCATGCCCAAAAGGGGATGTTCTCATCTAGGCATTATACAGAGGCATCCTACCAAGTTACAATGAAATCCCTTCATAAATACGACCTGTAGACTGTGCTAATGGTTTTCGAGTTTTGGGCTCGGGCAGCCATACCGGTTGACCGATCAAGACCAAAAGGGGACGTTCTCATCTAGACATGACCCCAAACCTGCACATGAAATTTCGTGACGATCAGACAAGAACTTCGGGGTGTAGCCTGTACTTGAAGGTTGAATAAAAAACTTTAACCACAAACTTTAACCAAAACTCCAAATGTTAACTAAACAGGGAAAAAAAAAAACACCACTTGAACCTTCAGTAAAAAACTTTAACCAAAAACTTTAACCAAAACTCTAAATGTTAACAGACGGACAGATGGACGGACGGATGGACAGACAAAAGTCATGACTGTAGCCCTCACTGTAAACAGTTGGGCTAAAAATTAGTTACTCAGGAATTTTTTTTGCAAGTGTCGTCTGCTTTTCATGTTAGGTAAAGGGTTAATCTTGAAAACAAAGGAGGCTCAAAATTAAGTGTTTGGCTTGACTTTAACAGAGTAGCCAGCATGTCTGGACTAGTGGTAGTTGTGGGTAATCTGCATTATTTTTCACTAAATCAAGGGTAATAACATAAAAACAGAGCGTGCAAATATGACTAAATGTGAACTTGACCTGTATTTTGTCATTCTGGACAACAGGTGGAAGTTTAAAAAATATATCTGAATGCATACTCAAGATATCATCTGCATACCAAAAAATTGTATGTACATGTGTATGGACAGGTAAGCGCAACTAAGGGTAAAACTTAATGCCCTTCACATTGGAATGCATACACCTCAAAAACAGGACTTTCTGGAAACAGCCAAGTATAAGTTCTTTAGCTTGATGCTGAATCCATTTCCTTAATAGTTGTATGCTTCTGTTGAATTGTGAAAAAATATAAATTTTATAGTAAATTTCCTTTCTTATTATACCTACCGCAATTGTTTACTACAGGCTTGCACTACAGTGGAAGACCTAATCCAAATTGTAATTGCATTGCACAATTTGTTGAAAATTCCAGTGAAATTTCGCTTCTAATTAAAAATAGTCTGTCAACCTTTTCAGTTCTGCACATATTTTCATTTTCCGCACGGTTTAGTGTTGCTGTAGATGGGATTACATAGAACAGGCATGTAATAAATGACAGATCCATCTATTTGTACTTACAGTTTCGATTGTACGAAATAGTCTAGTACATATATTGATACTGAGTTCATATGGAGATAGTCAGCACTAGTAAGACATCCATAGTATCGAAAAATTGGGAAGTTGATTCGACTCGAGATTTGATTCAGTTTCAACCTTTTTAACTGATTTGATTCTCGATTTGATTTGAGTTAAAAATTGTGATTTGCAAGGTCCTGGTCAAGCAAAACTTAAAAAAAATAACATTTGAATGGCAAATTTTGTGTCAACACTGGCAGGATTTGGCTGATGTGGTAAGATTGATGCCTTTCCCAAGAATACATGGCAAGAAGTAAAAAAAAATGTTTTCCCAAACCAACCGGTCTCCCTACCAAGAACCTCCTCCCCTCCCCCCTCACCCCCCACTCCCCACACACACACAAAAAATAAAAAATACATTTCGATTTTCGAAACCAAAGTCTGATTTGTTTCTCTTTTTGTTGTGAACATATGTAATTTTTTTTTTTTATTACTGTTTCCTCATAGCATTGCCTACAACAGCATGGTATCCCCCAGTGTTGGAAAGCTGCATGACCTTATTAAATTGAAGTCCTGTTTTAGTTAGTTTAAACAATATTTATTTCCAAAGTATGAAAGTACATTTCTTATCAACCTACCTTACAATTGTTTACTACAGGCTTGCACTACAGTGGAAGACCCTAACTCAGATAAAATACTCTCTATTTTAATCTTTCCCAAGAGATTTGGGAAAGAAAAGTGGTGTAAAAACACCATGAAAAAATAAGCCCAAACTGGGTCGAGCGCCATCGGTGCACACCCAGTAGGGGACACTCTTCTCTTAGTACAATTCCACGACTTCCGTTAACCAGTGCGCAAGCAGTCATCAAACCATTCTTTTGAGTCCGCCAACATAGGAGTTATGTGATCAGTGGGGAGGAAGGATTCTTACCTGAATAAGAAGACGGGAGGGCCTCCATGTAAACAATTGCGGAAGGTATAATAAGAAAGGAAATTTACTATAAAATTTATTTCTTATCAACCTACCTGACAATTGTTTACTACAGGCTGAATAGACAATAGGATGGAAGGAATCAACCCACACATAACTCAATTGCACTGGAACCGCAGACAGAGGAAGAGATCCCTAGTTCTATCAAACCATAGCATCACAAACATTAAAAAAAGACAAAGAAAGATGAGGCGTATGGTGATGTGTGACGCACAGACAGAAAGGGCAGTAACAGCATGGAGCTGGAACTGACACTGTAAGAAGCTGAATGGCTGGGATAGACAACAGCCTGAGCAGAAGAAAGAGGGCCCGTAGAACAAAGATCCTCTGTCTGCTCCTGCAACAGTCGCAGATAAGTGGAGAAGGTAGCATTTCTCCAGTAGGCTGCCAGCATAACATCCGACAACATGACGGAGTTAGTATAAGCCCCGAGAGGAAGACAATGCACGCACCTCATGGCAGAAAAACAATTGGTAAGACAATCGCCAGTAGCTAGACGAGCGGAAGCTGCACGAATAGCAAGGCAAATCCATCGAGAAATGGATTCAGGAGAGATCTGGCATGTGAGAAAACGCATATCCACCCAGGATAAAGGCACGAACCCACCCCCCCCCCCCCCCCAAGCAGAGCAGCGCCCAAGAAAGTGTCCATCTTGGAGTAAACTGCAAAGTCTTACGCCTTTTCAAGGAAAAGTGCTGAACAAGCTTGGAGAGGCAAGGATGAGTGCCGAAACGATGCAGTACCACATATGAAAAAGGTCTCTGAAGCATGGACTTGTATCCATTGCTGGAGACCCCCAGAAACAAACATATACCAGAAACTCCACAATTGGTGTGATCGAAGGAGTGACAGAAGCAACAGAGTGATCGCACACCATCGACAGAAGAACCTTCTACTTAGCCACAGAGGCTAAACCAGTGGAGTGAGTGCCTCCTTGAAGAAAAAGCAACTCCACTGCTCGTCTCTAAAAACCACTACGGAGGAGACAGGACCCGATAAAAGATGCATGAAGGCACAATGAAGTTGGGTCGACCTGAAACCTCCTCGGGCGACTGTGGCAAAGAAAGTCGCGACGTAGAGGGAGACATGCCGGAACCGCTGCACACAGAGAGTAGAGCAGATTGATCCACACCCATCAAGGTTGCAGGGGTGTGATCGAAAGGATTCGACAACTGCAGGTTCATATCTGGGCTGGAACCTGAGGCAGAATCGGAACCGGTAGGAAGGCGTAGCCGACAAGACTGTCCCAAAGGAGGGACAGAGCGTCCAATGCGAAAGCCAGAGCATCTGAACACAGAGACACAGGGACACGAAGTGTCCACCTGATGGTTCCAATGAATCGCAAAGAGATCGATTTGGGGATGACCCTAGAGATCGCAAAGAGACTGGAACACCACCATGTGGAGCATTCCTTCGGTGGAAAAGAACCTGCCCCGTTGGGACAGGGAGTCGGCTAGGACGTTCAGACGACCGGGAATGTGACGAACCACCACTCCGGCGTTGACATCCTGAGCGAGCAGTAGAAGATCCCGAACCAAATCGTACATGGGCACATAGTGCGTTCTGCCCTGGTTCTGAATGTAAACAACCACCGTAGAATTGTCAGACCACAGAAGGACCTGACAATTCGAAAAGCGGGGGATCCACTGTCGGAAACACAGAAGAAGAGGAGCAAGAAGCTCCTTCTTTTTGACAAGAAGAGCTGCTAGATCCTGGTCCCATGACCCGTGAAGGAAAAGACCTAGAGGATCCAACGTCACACCCCATCCAAGATCATTGGCGGTTACCGTCAGAACACGATTGGACGTAGGGAAGTCCAACGGAACGTTGCATAATCCACTGAACATCTGTCAGGAGAGAAGGTGACGAGGAAGAGACTCCGGTAACAGAAGCACCAGAACCAGAGGATTGACATTCAGCCTCCAACGACTGAGCAAAAAGTGTTGGAGAGGTCCGACATGCAGTTGACCTAGAGGAATGAGATCCGTCACCAAAACACAGAGACCAAGCAGTTGGGGAAGACTCCGAGCTGATGAAGTCCATCCCAGATGACAAGACGGAGAAGGGACCAGGTCCGACTTCTCTCCGTTGACTCTGAACCCTAGTGACGGGAGTAGGCTCAACAGTGTGACAACATCAGACTCCAGAAAAGCAGCATTGGATTGCCTGTGGAGGATATCAACTAGACAATCTCCGTGGTCACAAGTTCCCAACATGTAACGTTGAAAGGGAATCATGTTGGAAGAGGCACTCTCTACTTAGTGGAGTGCCTCAACCTGGGATGAAATCAAGGGGACTACTGCCAATGCCTACCCCACCCTGTGAGTGAGTAGAAGTTGCGGTAGGAGGATCAGCCCTTAGCTTCGCAGAGGAAGCAGGAGGGTACTTGTTAGGCTTTGGATGGCGCCTGCCTCCAACAGAAGGCTGATCAAGCTGACTAAGCAGCAGCAGATCAATGGAATGACAAAGGGAGTCATCCCGGACCGTCGCCACGGAACCATGGAATAGTTGCGGACTCGCTGAAAGAGACAGATCGAAGAACAGCGCACTGCCCCTCAAGAAGGGGACATCTTGTGTCCAGCACAGCGTACCTGCGAACTAATTCCAAGCTAGCATGTGTGTGAGAAGATGCATGAGTTCCTTGAACAGCACACACAAAACAAAAACCTGTTTGTCGTCAAACTCATCTGGGAGCAGATAAGCAGCAAAGCAGAAACGACGTGATTGAAGAGAGAACGCATTCCAGCATCCCTCTCGATAAGCCCAACCTGGACTCCAGAGTCTCCATATGGCTGAGGAGTTGGAGTCCCAATCCAAGATCATCACAGTCTGGCAGACTGACGGATTGGCGAAATCGTAGGAACGATAACGCACCAGAGGCAAAACATGTCAACCTTGATGAAGAACGATGTCTTCATAGCCTTGGAACTCAGCTTAGAGTCCAAAGCGGTAAATGCTTCAACCACCTGTATCGACAGGCACGGGCGAAGGCACCCAGAAGCATGTTGCTCCACAGGCTGTAGGCGTGCGACCGATGATCGCAGCCGGGCTGACACTGTTGGCTGGTTTGACGGTTTGAGACCTGGAAGGAACCCAAACTCAAAGTCAAGAGCTGCCCCCAAGTCAGAAGACTGTTGGCTCTCGACATCAGGAATATCAGACTCATCCCATGAGTTGGAAGACACATAGCCCATCATTGGCAAACCAGCCGGCGCCTCCCATGGTGTGGGCACATCAGGTGATCAGAAAGCAACCTGTTTCCAATTCCGGGAGGCGGCGCCACAGCGGGTGCCCAGAAACCATTTGTAGCCCCGCTGGAAGCAACGGAAAAGGCTCTTGGACAGAACCTAAGTGAGCAAGGAGAGGGCCTCCCTAAGCTCACTGACTGTCGAAACGGAATGACGTGGGAACAAACTGACAAAGTGGCTTCACTCCTGATCCATTTACCAGCGAAGGGTCACGATCCTCAAATACACCCGACGCAGGGCGACGGGCTGCAGCCGAAAACATCTGAAAGCAGATGTGTAGTGGGGTAAGGGCAGAAACTCAGGAGAGTCGCTGTGGACCTCTGCAGGACAGAAGGTCCAGGCTGCACAAAAAGCGTTGGTCACACAAAACTGGCCATGGGACCAGAGTGCGTGGACGGAAACTCCACGGAGCTCATGGTGACCCCACCAGGAACATCCGAATCCAATGAGAAAAACTGAGGTACTTGACGGCTGAGAGACCATAGTAGAGGGTTTGGCCGGCAGCCCCTTCCAACTTCGCCAAGTTGAAGTCAGGGAAGACTGAGGCCAATACCCCATGTCTACACTACCAGACACCCCTGCAGAACCCTGCAGGGATAAAACTGCTGTGCTCAACGACCGAGAGGACACAGCAGGGGGTTCGGTCGGCAGCCACTTCCGACTTCGCCGAGTTGAAGTCAGGGAAGGTTGAGGCCGATACCCCACGTCAACACCACCAGACACCTCTGCAGATCCCTGCAGGGATAAAACTGCTGTGCTCAATGGCTGAGAGGACACAGCTGGGGGTTCAGTCGGGAGCCACTTCCGACTTCGCCGAGTTGAAGTCAGGGAAGGCTGAGGCCGACACCCCACAACGACACTACAGACATCACTGCAGACACCTGCAGGGATAAGCCGAGGCCGGCTAAAAAAGTGGCCAATGACATTGTAGACGGAACAGCAGTAGCTGCAGATACGACGGGAGCTGTTGGAACTGGCGGAAAAGGGTAGAGAGCCACCTACCTCGGCCTTCAAAGGAGGAGTCACAACCCTAGTGACAGCCTCAGATGTCGACTGGAGAGGGCGCATAGTCCCAGAACCAGGCATCTCTTCACCAGAAAACCAACAGCTCCTGCAGTATCCACCACAGTAAAAAAACTGCACATCCCCCACAGATGGTGAATAACTCTCACCAGACGTGGTCGTGTCGGGAGGCCCCGAAACGACAGCGTTCCCCACCCCCCGTGGGTGCGGGAGGAGCTGCACATCCCCCATGGAGGGGGTGTAACTCTCACCAGGCATGGTCATGTCGGGAGGCCCCGAAATGACAGCATTCCCCACCCCCTGCGAGTGCAGGAGGAGCTGAACATCCCACACGGAGGGGGTATAACTCACACCAGATGTGGTCGTGTCGGGAATGACAGAATCCCCCCCCCCCCCCCGCAGGTGCGAGAGTAACAGCCACAAGAACGCACCAAAAGCGAGGGCAAAAGGAATTGTCCTAAAGGAACCGAACTGGAAATAACAGAGGTGAGAGCAGTAGAAGAAAAAGGTGAACTCAACAGATACATAAAGTAGAAGAACACCCCCAACTACAAGAAAAACCGAAAAATTTTATTTCCAACTGTGTTGACACGATGTCAAAAAAACATTCGCGAAAACGGAATATATAATTAAAATTCAATGAGAATGTGGTTGAAAATATTGACGAGAATATATAAAACACAGTCATGTTATTATACGATCTTCAGATCCATAATTCCAGTCACAGGAAAACCATTATCGCCGAGTTGAATTATCACTGTTTCATAATGCAAAATGGCGACATGTCCTCCACGCTTCACGGACAAAAAAAGAATGGTTTGATGACTGCTTGCGCACTTGTTAACGGAAGTCGTGGAATTGTACTAAGAGAAGAGCGTCCCGTACTGGGTGTGCGCCGATGGCGCTCAACCCAGTTTTGGCTTATTTTTTCGTGGTGTTTTTACACCACTTTTCTTTCCCAAATCTCTTGGGAAAGATTAAAATAGAGAGTATTTTATCTGAGTTAGGGTCTTCCACTGTAGTGCAAGCCTGTAGTAAACAATTGTAAGGTAGGTTGATAAGAAATGTACTTTCATACTTTGGAAATAAACATTGTTTAAACTAAGGCCTAAAAAAATTAAAAAACTGTTTCTCAGGCCCTCCCGCATGGTCCTTTTTGCTGCCGCATGCTCCCTTTTTATAACCAATTTAAACTTAAAAAAAATAAAAATTAAATGGTTTATGTCTGATATTTTACCCAAGTTAAAAAAATTGATGAATTTGTCCCTTGAGTGCAAGAAGGCTTTGCAATGCTTTAGCATTGCAAAGCCTTCTTGCACTCAAGGGATGAAATACACCACCACCCATGCTATTCTGTAGATTATGAGGCCTAAAACTTGAACCAAGAACATGAACTTTTGATGGCAAAGAAGAAATTACTGAAATAAAAAATAAAATAAAAAACCGCTCGCCCGCATGCAATTTCACAAATAATGGCCTGAGAAACAGAAGATCTACTTTGTGCAGCCTAACTAAAACAGGATTTCAATTTAATAAGGTCAGGCAGCTTTCCAACACTGGGGGATACCATGCTGTTGTAGGCAATGATATGAGGAAACAGTAATAAAAAAAAAAAAAATTACATATATGTTCACAACAAAAAGAAAAACAAATCAGACTTTGGTTTCGAAAATCGAAATGTATTTTTTATTTTGTGTGTGTGTGGGGGGGGGGGGGGGGGGGGGAGGGGGGAGGGGAGGAGGTTCTTGGTAGGGAGACCGGTTGGTTTGGGAAAACATTTTTTTTACTTCTTACCATGTATTCTTGGGAAAGGCATCAATCTTACCACATCAGCCAAATCCTGCCAGTGTTGACACAAAATTTGCCATTCAAATGTTATTTTTTCAAGTTTTGCTTGACCAGTGCCATGCAAATCACAATTTTTAACTCAAATCAAATCTTGAATCAAATCAGTTAAAAAAATTCTTGGTAGGGAGACCGGTTGGTTTGGGAAAACATTTTTTTTACTTCTTACCATGTATTTTTAGGAAAGGCATCAATCTTACCACATCAGCCAAATCCTGCCAGTGTTGACACAAAATTTGCCATTCAAATGTTATTTTTTCAAGTTTTGCTTGACCAGGGCCATGCAAATCACAATTTTTAACTCAAATCAAACCTAGAATCAAATCAGTTAAAAAGATTGAAACTGAATCAAATCTCGAGTCGAATCAACTTCCCAATTTTTCGATACTATGGATGTCTTACTAGTGCTGACTATCTCCATATGAACTCAGTATCAATATATGTACTAGACTATTTCGTACAAACGAAACTGTAAGTACAAATAGATGGATCTATCATTTATTATATGCCTGTTCTATGTAATCCCATCTACAGCAACACTAAACCGTGCGGAAAATGAAAATATGTGTGGAACTGAAAAGGTTGACAGACTATTTTTAATTAGAAGCGAAATTTCACTGGAATTTTCAACAAATTGTGCAATGCAATTACAATTTGAATCACTAGTGATAGCTGGAAATCATTCCCTGAGTTCCAATGTGTTCTATGTGCCAGTAGGCACATAGAACACATTGGAACTCAGGGGAGGAAATAGTAACATGGGTTCCCCTCGTAAATTTGGTTGGCGATAAAATGTGTTCTTTATGTTGCGTGTCCTTCTAATAATTGTTTTTTTTTATAGACGTGAAGACATGTAATAAACACAGAATGACATTCGTGTTTGAATGGGTTAACTGACATGGCACTTGTGCCATCACAGAAGGATAAAACTCGAGGCCTGCAGCCTCTCGTTCTATCCTTCCGCGCTGGCAAACGTGCCATATTGATTAATGCATTCAAACATGTGTGTCGTTCTGTGTATTTGTTTCTGAAAGGTTGAGCAATTTATTCATATAGCAACTAAAGGTACACCTCAGGGAAAATTCAGCATAGAACAGTGCATGAACCATGATCTGCAATGTTCTTTCATTAACATTAGAACCATGAAGAACAGGGTTCAGTTGGGGTTCTGACTAAATGATATTGAAATTACTCAAAGCTATCACTTCGAATGTATCACTACCAAAATGACTTTTGACATTTTCCATTCTAACTCTTCTTGTGGTGACAACTCACCAGCAACAGGACTCAATTCAAATGAGAACTGACCAGACATCATCAAATTGGTAAAAAGAACAAGCCATATCATCCCTTGAGTGGAACAATAAATGAGGGGTCAAAATGGCACCACACATGTACAACACCAATTCATGCCAATCAGTTGACTATCTGCAAATGCAAACAAGGCTTAATTAGAAATCAATGCCAAGGCACTTTGATTTCAATTTTCTTGAGTACCAATGTGCAGCCTTTTTGAGTGCCTGTATAGATAAATGCAACTTAGCAAATTAAAAATTTTGCTTTTAGGTCTTGAAATATATCCAGCATAAATACAACTCACCTGTTGTCCTGCGGATTCAGCTCTCATTCTACTGAGTACATCCTGCAACTGCATAAAATGTTGTAGAAATGCTACAGTTTCAATCTGAAAGTGATTTGTATGAACATATCTGACTGAAGCCATCCTGATTTTCAGTCTCATATCAAAATCTCTTCTTAAACATGGATCAGGAATACCATACCTACAAAATAATAATAGTCACAAGCAGAGATGCTTGAGGAGGGTTACATAAAAAGATTAAACTTCTTAACAGGACTGTGCAAACCATGGAAGCAATTGTTTCATTTGCTTATCGTTCACCACAGAGGATAAAGGAAACCAATTTTCCAGAAACCACAATACAACACCATTAGTGTTTCACTCAAATTGCTGCCGGTCTTCATTTGTCAAATTTTTTAACTGGAGTCTAATGACAGTTTTTACAGAAAGGGTCACCTCATGTCAGGCAATTTTACAGGATGCCGTAGTATCTGGAGAGAACCACCAAGCAGCAGACAAACTCCCAAAAGTACTAACTCTAGACAAGCAATGTTACCACTGGTTAAGACATGTGTACCATCGACATGCAGTATGCCTCAGTAAACAGTGCCACCTTACCCCCATGTGGGCAATCAGGATTAAGTGCCTTACCCTGTATTCATTTCTTAACTTTCCCAAAACCTTAAACTATTTTGTACTGATGACAAAACTTAGTATTCTTTATCTTTCTCAATAAAATACAACACAATGACATACTGATAAAAAAAACTTGCTAAACTTCTTCCAACAATATTTTAACAAAACATATCATTACATGTAGCCTTCACCACACTGTTGAAATATCAGTATTTTAAGTCATAGAGTTTTTCCATAATGCATCTAAGAATTTAACCAATTCAATCTTCACTGAGATATGTCAAAGAAGATTGAATTGTTCAACTGGTGGAGTGCTAGAGCTACTTTCAGGGCTCTACTGAAAAGTACTTAAAGCAGCTTTAATGGCTTTACACTGTGTGCATTAGCTAGCCGTTTGTGAAGCAGTAAATAAATGAAATGTTCAAAATAAAATTGTTTTGTTCTAATTTATTGGAGAGTGCCAACAAGTGCTCTCCAATAAATAGTAACAAAGCAATTACTGAGGAACAAAATCCTGCTAAACAAAGCCCCCCCCCCCCCCCCCTGCTTGAAGCATCCCTTAACAATATATTGTAACAAAGGACTTACTCAGGAACAAAATCCTGCAAAACAAAGATCCCCCCCCCCCCCCTGTTTGCAACACTGTTTTTCAGTAAAGACATACTTGTGCTGCAAATCACTTTTGAAAAATAATTTAGCACTCTACAAGTTAAATTCACAGTTGTATTATAGGAAAGAATTTCTACTTTAAATTTTGGTATTTTGACATCAGTGTGCACAGCATAAAGGGAAATCAAGAAATAAGATGATGCATTCTAGATTTCTCATCTTAAATTTTACATTGACTTGAATAAGCACATCACACCACACATGTGAAACAATAAATTCATCCAAGTTTATATTATTATTGTTGGATCATTTGTTGACAAATGAAAACGCATGTGCATAGTCTTGGCTAAACATTTAGAATCATCTTGCAAATTGAGTACTACTTCTTTACAAACTACAGAACAGCCACCGTGGACTGGTTGTAATCCACACATGGCCAGTGATGTAGACATATGCATTTACCAGGTAATAACAGTCATTATCAGCAAAATTTTAATTAATGAAAATGAAGTACAGTGTTGTACCTGGTGTTTCATTAATTAAATTTTTGATGATTATTCCTACAATTACTGTTTGGAATCTAATATTGTTGCGTCCGTGGAAATATTGCCCACCAATGGAAAGTGACCAGTCTACGACGGCCATAATGTATTAAGGCATTATGCATGCACATATAAGGCTTTCATCAAAGTAAATCAAATAATGAAGTCAGTAACTGGCTGTGAATCAGTTATCTGGCTAAGATTTTCAGGACTATTAACTACTGTTGATACCAAAATATTATCTCGAGCTGTACCCTGATTATTTAAACAGATTTTAACTTGAAAACATAAGGCTCCAGGGTAGGGGCACCTGACAAAATACAATGATTCTTCAAAAACGGGATTTTGAATCACTTTAACTCCCATGAATATGAACTCAGGAATTCAAATTTGAGCAAACCTGTGTATCATTCATTTATAGACATGATGCCTGGATATCCATTTTTTTCCGTTAAAGGTAAAAACAAGGACATTCTTAAGAAAGAGATTTTTAAAGATTTTTCTTTATATTGGACTAAGTTCAAATTTGGGCTCTCAGAGTGTTCTGGAAATGAAAATTAAAAAAAAATATTCACCATATCGCACAAAGTTAGCATTCGGGACCCAAAATATGAACTTTTTAACAAACTACAATCTACCACATTAGAATGTTGCATATCAAATTTCAAAAGATTCTGTTTGGGGGTTCTTGTGAAGAATATTTTTAAAGAATGTTCTTCATATTGCCCTAAGTTAAAATTTGGGATCCCCTGGTAGCTCAAATATCAACCTAGGGACTTCATTTGAACAAACTTAAAAAACTAACTGCTCTGAGGATGTTGTGTACCAAAGATCAAACCATTCTGATAGCTAGTTCTGAAGAAGATTTTTAAAGAATATTCCTTTTACTTCACAGTGTTAAAATTTGGTCTGCCATAGGGGACCCAAATACGAACTAAGGGACATGATTGGAGCAAACTTGAATCAGACAACCCCCCCTTAAAGATGCTGAATACCAAACATCAAAAGATTCTGACTCATGAATCTGAAGAAGATGTTTAAAGATTATTCCTCATAATCCACTAAGTTAAAATTTGGGCACACTCAGTGAGCTCAAATATGAATCCAAGAACTTGGTTTGAACAAAATCTAACACCCCCTAAGGATGTCATGTACCAAATATCAAAATATTCTGACAAGTGATTCGGGATAAGATTTTTACAGAATGTTCCTCATACTGCATTTCATTAAATTCGGGATACAACAGGAACCCCAAATATACATTCAACTTGAATTTGATCCCCCAAAGGATGCTGCATATCAAAAGATCCTGACTGGTAGTTCTAGAGAAGAATATTTTTTTGAAGATTATTCTTTACATTGCACTAAGTTAGGAGGTTCAAATGTTAATCTTAGAACTTGGTTTGTAAAACCTCAAGGAAATTGAAAACCAAATGTCAAAACATTCCAACTCATGCATTGGAGAAGAAAATTTTTAAACTTAAAGTTCAGGCTGCCAGACGGAGCCTAAATATGAACTTAAGGAATTAATTTGAACAAGCTTGAACCTGAACTCACAAAGATCCTAACTGATGGTTCAGGAGAAGATTTTTATTGCCTTTTCCAAAATTCAGTCTCCTGTATGAAGCCCAGATATGAACCTGGGGCCTTGATTTGAGCAAACAAGAATCTGATCCACTTCACTTTAGGATGTTGTATACAAAATATCAAGAGATTCTGACCAGAGATCTGATAAAAGATTTTTAAAATTTTCAAAAACAAGCAGACTCAGCATTTTCCCATTGCCATCAGGGTTAAAATGAGTGGCTCTTGTATGGAACCCAATTTTGAACCCAAGGACTTGATTTAAACAAAATGAACTGATCTTCGTAATGATGTTGTATACCATATATCAAAAGATTCTGACCAGTGGTTCTGAGGAAGATTTTTTAAAGTGATGAAAGCATGCTGATCGAAGCTTGTTCCACTGAGGGGTCACATGATATGGTTTTGTTGTTGAAAGTTTTTGAAAAAATTTGAAAAAATAATATTTAAAATAAAAAATTTTGATAGGGTCTGCATTGGGTAAAGGAGTAATAAAAGCCACAAACACACCCTTCAGGTAGGACAACAGAAGATAGATGATGGACAGGGAACATTCACTATAGCTCATACTGACTGAAGTCAGGTAAGATAACAACTAGATATTAAGAGGGATTTGTTTGTAAAAAGGTTACAAAACCAATACGGCTTACTTGAAAAAGTCAAATTCCAAAGCTTGATCTCCAACTGTCATGAATCTCTCTCTGAACAATTCGCCATGAGGTGACTGATCCAGCAATGACATGCTTCCTAGCTGTCCAGTGATACTGAAGTTCTCATCACGCAGAGTTAAATGTGAGGTAAATTTTGATATATTGGCTTTGGCAAGTTCATAAGCTGGTTTATTTAACACAACTGTTAAACTGTTTATTTTCAAGTTGATCTCAGAATTCACAATTTCCTTCTTCTGTTGATTATCTTCTGCAACAAAAAAAACAATCAGTAAATATTAACCCTTTATCTAACATGAAAAGCAGACGACTCTTGCAAACAAAATTCTTGAATATATAATTTTTTTCATTTTTTGTCTCAAAAACATAGGTTATGACCCTTCATTGGAACGAGCTCCACGAGCTTGTTCCAGAGACGAGTCATAACTAAGTTTTCGAGACAAAAAATGAAAACTAGAGGCTTTAAAGAGCCTGTAATCGCTCACCTGGAACTACATAAAAAAATTGATTTCCCATAGGCTTTCCATGGTAACTATGAGCTGCAATTGTGGCCATGTTTGCAACATTACATCAACATTACATGAGGATCATTGGTAGAGGGTGTCCCAGTCCCCAATCACATGAAGTTTCAAAAAATTTGAATCCATCAAACAGAATCATAGAATGTCTCTTGTGGCCATATTTTCCAACCAACGGGAACAAAAAGAGGATCGTTTGTAGAGGGCCTCCTATAGACCATTCCTGCCAAGTTTTGGTTCACGTGGGCTCAGTAGTTCCAGAGAGAAGATGAAAATGTGATTTCCCATAGGGTTTTTCTATAGTAACTATAAACTGCAATTGTGGCCATGTTTGCAACATGATCAACATTAAATGATGAACGTTGGTAGAGGGTGTCCCTGTCATCAACCATGCAAATTGTCAAAACATTTGGCCCTGTGGTTTCAGAGGAGAAGAGTTTTTCAAAATTGACCAATCAGAATAAAAGAATGCTTCTGGCGGCCATGTTTTTCATCCAACAGGAATAAAATGAGTAACAGTTGTAGAGAACCTCTCATGGGCCATGCCTACCAAGTCTGGTTCACATTGGTTCAGTACTTTCAGAGAAGATGATGAAAATGTGATTTCGTATAGGGTTTCTATAGTAACTATAAGCCACAATTGCAGCCATAATTGCAACCTGATGAAGATTAAATGGGGATCATCGGTAGAGGGGGTTACAGTCATGAGTCACATTAAGTTTTCAAACCATTTGGTCTTGTAGTTTCAAAGAAGATTTTTTTTTTAAAATGCTCACATTTATGAATTCTGTTTCAACAAAAAAAATCAGTAAAAGAAGGTTAAATATTTTTGAAAAGTTAAAAAATTTATAGTAATTTCTATATTTTTTATACTTACCAATGACCCAGACATAGCTGGTGCTAACTCTTAAAATATAGGGCCAAACACAAATTTTGCCCCCCAATCCCCAAAATTTGCATCTAAAACCAAAGAAAACATGTCCTGAATGGCCCTCCACACTTCACCTCTACTGCGCATGTGCAGTGTCAAGGACGTTCCGAAATTGGCACCATTAATCATTCTAATAACCAGTGCCTGGTAAGCGCTATGTACTCAGCGGGGAGGCAAGAGTTCCCAACTCCTGGGAGGGCCATCCCCGTCTGGGTCATTGGTAAGTATAAAAAATATAGAAATTACTATAAATTTTTTAACATTTTTATACTGTACCAATGACCCAGACATAGCTGAATAGTAAAAAGGCTGGAGGGCCAAGGACATAGAGCAAGATGGAATACACTCAATAATATAAAATAGAGTCATCCCCTCTAGGGAAAAAGAAGTAATATGCCTTACATGTATCTTTCTTATTTATGATAAATTAGAAAGATACAACACCTTCCAAAATTGAGCATCATACATCCATGTACTCTATTAATATCCAATATAATCCTTATACTAATAATTTTTAAAGTAAGCCAATAAATAAAGTAAGTCTAGAGAATAGAGACTCTTATACTCCTTAAAAGTGTCTGAGGATTGCATAATCATGTCCGTTGACACGTGCTATATTCAAAAGCTATACTTTAAAAACTAAGACTTGAATGAATTTTTAAAACATAAACTTCTCACTAAACAACCATCCCAATAACAGCTCAGAATTACTAACTCCGGAGGAGGTATCCCCTTGTTTTCATAGTAAAACAGGTGAACCCAAGGGAACACCCTCCCCCCCCCCTTTTTCTTGCCCTGGGTCAAATAGCCCAGAGCGAAGAGTGCAGCAGAACGGAGTCACTGCCGAAACAGACAGCCTAACTAGCTATAGTAGCAACTGTTAAGTGAATGACATTCTGAGCAGTAGATAATAGACCTAACAATAGAGGCCTCCAGAAATGGACTCGATATTTCTGAGATAAAAATTCATGAATGAGGATGGCTGAGCGCAATGAGCAGCCTTCAAAAATCTATAATAGCGACACTATTAATGTAAGCCCAAGATGTAGAAGAACTCTTACTTCATGAGCCGAAATCTTAAGCACAACTGCTGAGTCAATGATATACCATAAGCAGTACCGATAGTTAATTGAATCCATTAGCAATAGAATGGAGCGTAACGTCCTTCTATTAGGCATCAAAGACAGAAGAAGCTTACGCTCGTAGTAATAAACAGATATCTGTTTATAAATACATAAACTCTAACCGGACAGAGTAAAGGCCTATGCCCGTACGAAGACGGAAGGACATTAATAACAATAGGTTCCGGATATTAGGAGCCTAACTCTTATGCAAAAATCCAACCTAAATAGTAAAGGAAGTAGTGATTCCGAAACTACGAAAGTGAAAATCATCCATTGATAGTGCATTAAACTCACTGACTCTTCAGTAAAAGAGAAGCCAACAAAATTCTGTCTAAAAGGTCAGAATTTGAAAACTACTGTTTCCAGAGGCTCAAATGATTACTTAGCTAAATAAGAACCGAAGTTAAATTCCATATAGGAATTTAATCTAAAGATTCTAAGTCTATTTATCAAAAAGTTACTAACTGACTTAGATAAAGAGACATAAGACTCAATTGTAAACTATCATAGAGTGCATAGAAATGAGGTAACATAAACCTATAACCTAAATAATAACAGGCTGCAGTAGATCTTGTCAAACAAGTATACTAAAAAGTTGCAATGAGTAGTATGGAGGGATCAACAATATGAACATAGTGATCCCTACACCAACGACGGAAGAGCCTCCACTTTAGCCGCATAGAATAGCGAAGAAGAGGATCTCCTATAGTAAGAAATCGCGTCCAAAGCTCGTCCAGTACAATGCTAACAATGCAATACGGACCACACAATGGAATACGTGAAGGTTGCGACCTTGCGGGTTGTGATAAAGATGACACGATTTACCCAGCGAAAAAAGATCCTCTCATTGAGGAAGATTTCGCGTTAAGTCCCACAGTAGACATCAGAGTAAATTACCCACGGTCTCTGTGAAGACAGAGATGCTATCAACAGAAATGTATTGTGGTTGTTTATCTTAGCAATACCTGCTGAAACAACAGCGCCAGAGGATACGCGTATCCTATCATTCCGTCCTATTAGATCAATAGAGCGTTAACAACATTAGCTCAGAGATCCGGACAAGCCAACACATACGTCTGCAATTGATTAGCAAGCTGTGTCGTAAATAAATTATCATTGGGCGCTCCCATAGATAGCAAATCTGATTGAATACTTGTTTGTTGAGAGTCCATTCTGACGGCAACAAGCGACCCCTAAGTGAACGGGAGTCCAGTAGAACAATCAGACGACCCGGAATATGACGGACCGAAACAGAACTTGGTGTACTATAACCAACAGACGGATTCTTTCCATTAAATTGAATAACGGAAACAAATGAGTGCCTCCCTGGTTCCGGAGATACGCCACTACTGTCGAATTAACGGAGAGGATTTGGACATGCGTTTCTGAATAATGTTCATGCAATGACATAAAGCAAGCCTAAAAAACATTATTCCGCGGAAGATAATTGCTTGCTTAGAGACTGCGGAACCCAAAGACCCTGGCACTTCGAATCCGTTGGGATCAATATTATATCCCAATCTGTTTGACTGGCAACCGTCATAACTATAACACTCGGATCCGCCAACTGCAGTGGCACTCTCTGAGTCAACCACCAAATGTTTGCCCCAGTCTGAATCTCTTGTAACACTAGATAGACAAGAGAACGTGTAAATCGAGCAATTCATGGATTGCTGAAAAGTTGCCGTCGAAGAGAGGCTTCTCCGAGAACGAAGCGACTCTGAGAGAGTTCTTCACCTTACTATCCACGCGCGTGGATGTAGCTAGGGCTGCGTCACGTCTAACCAACTCCAATCAGCCACTGAAGGGCGGAGTTATCCGTGAACAAACTACTGCCCTCAAAAGAAATCACATTGAGAATAATATCCCGTAAATCTTTTCTTGATGACGTAATGATAACGCCTCAGTAAGGTGGATTACGTATGATAAAGCGACTAAGTTAAGTCTACTAGACATCATTGTCGTTTCCAACATTGTGGTTGGAAAAGACATAGACGGCGAAAAAGAATATTTCCAGTCTTTAACCACGCCGTCTAGACGCATATGAACTCTCGGTATGCCCTGCTCTGCCAAAATAAATTATTCGTATAAATGATAAAACGGCAGAAATGAGCATTGCGGACAAGAAACTAAACTATCATGCTTGGTAGCCGGCTTATATGCATATATAGCGTCGAAAAATAAAACACATGTTGTAATGACATTATTGGACTGTGTCGGTAAGTCAGGGACAATGTCCCTGAACCGATCCAAAATTCCGTGTCCAATGACGCTATAAGTCTCTTATCCAACATCGCAGCAATGTAGTCCGAAATAACAATCCCTGGAAGATAATGCCAGAAGATATGAATGGCAGCTTCCGATGCTACGAAAGGGAAAACTCGAAATCTTTCGAATCCCTTTCGCCATCCTGTCGGACCCTATAAAGCGTTCGGTCGTCCGTACCTGATGCAACCGCGGACCGCACCGACCCAGCGCCGTCAGATAATTCCTGATTCGAGTAAGAAACTGTTGATTGCTGGGATGCTGCGAAACTGTGCTAACTCGGATAGCACGTCCGTCACTGAGGCCTGAGGAGAAGCGGTCCTACAATGCATTGCCGCTGGAAGCTCCGTGATCGTTACCCCGTGCATACTACCAATATGTGAGCGAACGGAGTGTATAGGCCTCGTGTCCCTTGGCTACCGGATGGCGTGACCTATTCGCCGTGGAATCACTGAATGACGAAACTGATCGGATACTCGAGGTCACGTAGCCAATGTGCGGTCGTGTGCCCTGCTGTGAGGATGAGGAAGCATATCGACAGTCTCTCGGACTGTCAATATAACGGAGCGTCCCGACCGACAGACATATGCTCCGAATGTAAAATATCTGAACCACAACATGCGGTCCCCTATGTTGTTGGACAAGAGAGGGACCTCTCTCGCTCACAGCCCGGACGGACCTGGACAAGCCAGGAACCGGACTAACAGGCTTCCTCCGATCTGTCCTCAATCCGCCGTCACTGGGTGAGTACTAAAGTAATTATAGTGCTCGCATCACCCAAATCTCCTTCCTAGACCGCAACGGACGAACCCGGCAGCCGAACCATTCGATGAATGTACGCTACACTGAGTGAGCTAGCGAATGTCACTCCGTCGATCCTACAAGGTATCTCTTAGGCGATAGACATATTCCATGAGCACTTATTGCCGCTAGCTCTTCATTAACTATGACGACAGAGGCACACTTTTGAAAGACATCTCCGTAACTCTGCGAACAAGAAACCAGAAATGCTTGGTTATAGCAAGCATATAATAATAATATATATAGCGTCGTTCAATAATTCGAAAGTTTGTGTGACATTATTGGACTATGTCGGAACTGAGGGACGATGTCCCTGAACCGAACCAAAAATTTCTAAGTCCACCGACGCTATCAGTTTCTTATCCGGCATCGCAGCATTCTGGTCCGACGAAAGAAGCTGTAGAAGATCAAGTCAGATGACATACACAACAGCATATGTTGTTCCGAAAGGGAAAGCTCGAAATCCTCCAAATCCCTTTCGGTATCCCGTCGGACCGGATGAAATTTTCGGACGTCCGTACCCGCTTCCGCGGAGCGTCCCGACCCAGCATCATCGGATAAAAAATATGCAACAGATTCAGTTGATGCTGGGATGCTGCGATAAGCTGTGCTATTTAGGAAAGCACGTCCGTTCCCGAGGCCTGTGCAGTAGCGGTCTTACGATGCATTGCCGCCGGAAGCTCCGTGTACGTTGACTCCCGCACACTTCCCTATGCGAACGTCCGGAGTCTGCAGGCCTCATGTCCCTGGCTACCGGATGGTGTGACCTGGTCGCCGATGATTCTCTGACTGGCGAAGCTGACTGGATATCCGAGGTCACGTAGCCAAGAGCAGTCGTGTGCGCTACCATGAGAATGAGGAAGCCTTATTGACAGTCTACTCCGGACTGACTATATGTCGGAGCGTCCCGAGCGACGGACGTATGCTCCGAATGCGAAACATTTTGTACCACAACATCTGGGGCCAGATGTTGTTGTATGAGAGAGGGGCCTCTCTCGCTCGCCGTCCGGATGGACCAGACCGAGCTCTGAACCGGACTAAAAGGCTTCCTCCGTTCTCCCTCTAATCTGCCGTCACTGGGTGTGCATTTGGTTGATTTATAGTGCTCGCATCACCCCAAAACTCCTTCTAGACCGCAACGGACGAACCCGGCTGCCGAACCATTTGATGAATGGACGCTACACCGGGCGAGCTAGCGGACGTCAAAGGCTGTCGAACCTACTAGGGTCCTCTTAGGCAATTGGCGTATTTACATGAGCACTTTTCCGCTAGCCCTTCATTAATTGTGACGACGGAGGCACACTGTTGGAAGACATCACAGATACATCACCCTAATCTTGATCGTCTGAAATAGAAATTGATAAAGTAGAGTGACCCTGCGGGGAAAGGACCGGAGTGTCCAATTCCCCACTAACATACCATGACATACGCTTCCCATGTTGTCATCGAAATCATTCGATACAGAACAGGAGTTAATGCGAGTACACTGACCACATATAGAATGATTATAAAAGTCAGAGGAAGACTTCCTCTTATTACAATTGATCAAAATCCTTTCAATGTGAAAAGAAAACAAGTCCTGGTACTCGCACCAACCCCTGGCAATCAAAATACATAATAATAATATGATCCATTAATATAGAAAAAATAATTGAAAGCAAAATATTTTGAAAAAATATTTTTTCAGAATAACCCAAGTTTCTGAAAAGTAACGTTGAGCCCCAATGGATCCCAAGCCTGAGTGTGGACAAAAATTTTAAAAATATTTTAAACAATTTATTCAACACTTACGAACAATAATAATGTATCTAGTTATGATTAAAATAACATCAAGATATTATTTTCAAGAAATCCCCCCCTCACACAGAGGGCTGTTGTAAATGTAAACAATGAGTGTAAAAACACTAAAATAAGACTCCAGGCACCCAGGCCCGGAATCAGTTACCAAAAATACACTATCTGATGCAAAACAGAGACTTCCAGGGAAGAAACTGCAGAACATCAGATGGTAGATGCAGAACACAATGCCTAACCACCCGTAGGTGAAGACGTAAATATGGGGAAAAGAACAGAATTCATTCTGTTATTCAGCTAAAACTCCCAAGATTTTAGTAATAATAATTACAGAAACTATGCCAAAAGCATGGGAGAACAGCAAGAGGGGACTTAAAGGAAAGGGAGAGAGGAAAACACTGAAAAATCAGTGTAACTAAATAACCAGAATGACAACAAAATGGCTGCTGCCTCGAAAATAGGTAACTTAACATAATTTCATTAAAAAATTTTAAGTTACAGCCCTGATAATATTCTGTCACACATTTTTCCTCTCCTCCTTCTCTATCCTCCTTAGAATCACCATTTCACTAATATTTATGTGTCTGGCATCATTTAAACTGAGATTTACAAGCACAAAGATCAGTCAGATGTTAACTGATGAAGGGCCAACCTTAGAATGATTAATGGCGCCAATTTCGGAACGTCCTTGACACTGTGCATGCGCAATAGAGGTGAAGTGTGGAGGGCCATTCAGGACATGTTTTCTTTGGTTTTAGATGCAAATTTTGGGGATTGGGGGGCAAAATTTGTGCTTGGCCCTATATTTTAAGAGTTAGCACCAGCTATGTCTGGGTCATTGGTACAGTATAAAAATATCAGTGTAACTAAATAATCAGAATGACAACAAAATGGCTGCTGCCTCGAAAATAGGTAACTTAACATAATTTCATTAAAAAATTTTAAGTTACAGCCCTGATAATATTCTGTCACACATTTTTCCTCTCCTCCTTCTCTATCCTCCTTAGAATCACCATTTCACTAATATTTATGTGTCTGGCATCATTTAAACTGAGATTTACAAGCACAAAGATCAGTCAGATGTTAACTGATGAAGGGCCAAACTTAGAATGATTAATGGCGCCAATTTCGGAACGTCCTTGACACTGCGCATGCGCAGTAGAGGTGAAGTGTGGAGGGCCATTCAGGACATGTTTTCTTTGGTTTTAGATGCAAATTTTGGGGATTGGGGGGCAAAATTTGTGTTTGGCCCTATATTTTAAGAGTTAGCACCAGCTATGTCTGGGTCATTGGTACAGTATAAAAATTTACAATTTGTTCAGACAGTATTCTCTGTCAAAACAGCTTTGGATAGGTAATGGGTTACAGGAAACACATTTTTACTCCAATTTTTGTCAGATCTCAAATGATATAATTACTGGTCAGCTAGCTGACATGATTGGAAGAGAATATAAACAAAACTTCCTGTCAGTGAAGGGGCAGCAGTTTAGTTTATTGCAGTTATGCTACAACTTATTTTGACTTGTCCTGTATACACAATATCTTTGGGGTTTTTTCCCAGTTCTCAGTGGAGAAAACTGGAACCAACCCTTACCAGATTCTCAAAAAAACAAGTATTTTGCTGACAGTACCGCTCTTCGTGCAGACAGGAGAGGCAATGGGTTAAGCATTAGAATATGGCCTCCAGCGGCCACATATTTCCATCCTCTCATAGACCATTCCTGCGAAGTTTGGTTCACGTCGGCTCAGTAGTTCCCGAGAAGAAGATGAAAATGTGATTTCCCATAGGGTTTCTATAGTAACTATAAGCCGCAATTGCAGCCATGTTTGAAACCCGATCAACATTAAATGCTGATCATTGGTAGAGGGTGTCGCAGTCATCAATGATGTAAGGTTTCAAAACATTTGGCCCTGTGGTTTCAGAGGAGAACATTTTTCAAAATCCACCAATCAGAAGAAAAAAATGCTTCTAGCAGCCATATTTTTCGATGCACGGTAATCAAAATGAGAAGCCTTTGTAGAAGACCTCCCATAGACTATCCCTGCCAGGTTTGGTTTATGTCGGCTCAGTAGTTCCAGAGAAGAAGATGAAAATGTGATTTCCCATACCTTTTCTATAGTAACTATAAGCTGCAGTTACGAGGATCGTTGGTAGAGGAGTCCCAGGCAACATTTATGTGAAGTATCAAAAAATTTGGCCAGGCAGTTTCAGGGGAGAAGATTTTTGAAAATCCACCAACCAGAATCAAAGAATGCCTCTGGCGGGCGGCCATATTTTGCAACCCACGGAAACAAAATGAGGATCATTTTTAGAGGACCTCCCATAGACCATTCCTGCCATGTTTGGTTCATGTCAGCTCAGTAGTTCCAGAGAAGAAGACGAAAATGTGATTTCCATAGGATTTCTATAAGCCGCAAATGAAGCCATGTTTGCAATCTGATCAACATTAAATGGGGATCATTGGTAGAGGGGGTCCCAGTCATCAACCATGCAAAGTTTCAAAACATTTGGCCCTGTGGTTTCAGAGGAAAGATTTCTCAAAATCCACCAATAAGACTCAAAGAATGTCTCTGGCAGCCATGTTTTCAAACCCATGGGATCAAAATGAGGATCGTTTGTGGAGGACCTCCCATAGACTATCCCTGTCATGTTTGGTTCATGTCAGCTCAGTAGTTCCAGAGAAGATGATGAAAATGTGATTTCTCATACGGTTTCTACAGTAACTATAAGCCACAATTGTGGCCATGTTTGTGACCCAATCAACATTAAATGAGGATCGTTGGTAGAGGGGGTCCCAGTCAACATTTATGTGAAGTTTCAAAATATTTGGCCTGGCAGTTTCAGGGAAGAAGATTTTTGAAAATCCACCAACCAGAATCAAAGAATGTCTCTGGAAGCCATGTTCTTCATCCGACGGGAACAAAATGAGGAATGTTTGTAGAGGACCTCCCATAGACCATTCCTGCCAAATTTGGTTCACACTGGCTCAGCGGTAACAGAGAAGAAGATAAAAATGATAAAAGTTTACGGATGCCGGACGACGATGGATGCCAAGTGATGAGAAAAGCTCACATGGCCTTTTAGGCCAGGTGAGCTAAAAATAATGAATATTAATTGGCGATTTTTGTGAATAGCGCTGGCCGGTTTTGGCCATTACACTGGGTAAAGGGTTAAATGATATTTCAACTGGAGAATTAGCTTCTACCAGTCTTATTCCCAGTTTTATGCCATCTCATCAATTCCAAGCTTGACTCTTTTGGAGTTTTTAAGATACCGTAAAATATACTATAGAAACTATTTTGCTTCTCCTTGAAATTTCAGAAACTGAGAGAGAAAAAGTCTAGGTAACCAAGTGAAAGGCAGACAGACAAATGAACAATTGGATGGACAAACAGATAGATGGAAGTTGTAATAAATCAGGTTAAGTTACTATTGAAGTATACAAAACTTAGCCTCAAGAAATATACAAACAACTGACAAAACATATATTTTTTTAGGAAGAGTAGCTGCCCCCAACCCTTTCCCAACCTTGATCACCACCCTTACTCTTTCTCAATCTAGGATAATCAGAACTGTAACCCAGCTTTGAAACTACACAAACCAATTGCAGTCCACTGGCTGAAAAAGACCCACAAAACATAATTTTTACCAACATAGTCACCTTTAAAGCAAGAGTCACATAATATGGTCTGCAAACAAAAAAATACACAAACCCCATTTTTTGAGTGTGTCCGGACAGATGTATAGGCAGATGAAAGTTTTGTGATGGATGAATGGTCCAATGAAACATACTGACAGATAAGCAGACAGACTGAGAGAGAAAATGCTAGGAGACAGTATATCCGATTAAAGTGGAGCCCTATTTACTGGATATTCAATTAACAGGAGAATTCAATTAACAGGAAATGAGTCATTTTCATCCAGTCTAGTGATAAACTGAGCATTTATTCTATTATTACTTGTTTGACAGAGCTCATGAAGCGCTGAGGAATGGGGAATACAGAGGTTATCGGAATGATTCTTTGATAGTTCCCAACATTTTTTCTTCAATTAGTAACAGTTTAGTCTAAAACCTATACGCAGTTAAGAGATCTAATTTGCACAAAATGTATGGTAAATGATTTGGTGTTTCTAAGTTATATACCATTAACAGGGTTATGGGTTATTCATTTTAGAAATATCCATTTAACTCTTAACCCTTTACCTAACATGAAAAGCAGACGATACTTGCAAAAAAAAATTCTCGAATAACTATTATTTTCATTTTTTGTCTCAAAAACATAGGTTATGACCCCTCATTGGAACGAGCTCGTTCCAATGAGGGGTCATAACCTATGTTTTAGAGACAAAAAATGAAAAAATAATGAAAATTAATTGGCGAGTTTTGAGAATAGCGCTGGCCGTTTTTGGCCGTTACGTTAGGTAATGAGTTAAGGGTCTAGAGATTTTTACACATTTTTGCTAAACTTTGATGGTTCACATCCTGCAACTTTGTTGCTGTTCTTGGGCAAGTCTTGGCTGCCTAAACAGGCAGCCAAGACTTGCCTAAAAACAACTACCATGGAACTTAGAATTTAACTTCTGAGTTAGTGCAAAGACTACTTGTATAGGCACCTGTTCTGATGAAAAATATGTTATCAAGTTGGAATTAGCTGCCTAAAGGTTAAGGGCTGTTCCACTGTTTTGTACCTGTGATAGTGATATCCTTTTCATCCATGTCATCTCTCTTTTCTCCTCCTTCTGTTGCTTTCTTTTTTCTCAGTTCATTCAAGTCATGAATCTTAGCACCCATTCCAAGAAAATCCAGTAGGACAACCCAGGTCTGTAAATTGATTGTGGCTTCCAAACAGTTAAAATCTACATCAATATATCTGTTTGTCTAACAAGAAAATAAAAAATTGAATAAAAGAATTCCAATATCGATGTTCAATGACATTAAAGGACAAACTTTATAGCAGATTAATTGTTAAATTAATTTTTTCGAAGATATGCTAAAAGCAAGGGAAGCCTTAGTGTAGGAAGATATTGTTCATAAATAATTGTTTTGTTACATGTTACTGGAGAGTGCCTGTTAGCATTCTCCAATAAACTTTAACAAAATAATATATATAAACATTATTTTCTACTGCTGAGCCAAGAACAAACAAATACATCATGAGTAAAGCCATTGGGCCAAAAAAAAGGTTTTGATTCTCACGCAAATCCTCAGTGAAATCCCCCCCCCTCCACATTTGCACATTTTTATTGATCTTGCAGTGTCTTTTTAATTGATGTTATGTAACTGAAATCTGAAGAGCAAAACTAAATACTGTCAACAGGAAGATTATTTATTTATTTATTGGTGTTTAAGGTTACATATTTCTGCACAATGGCTAATCATGACCACAACAGTTTTACGGGTGGAGGAAGTTGGACTACCTCGAGAGAACCACCGAGCAACGGCGAGCAACTGTCAGCTCCCAAACATACTAACTCCACACAAGCAGGCTGAAGACAGGTGCACCATCGAAGTGCAGTATGCCTTAGTACACAATGCCACAGTGCCCCCACATGGGTAATGGGGGTGAAGTGTCATGCCCAAGGACACAACATGGTTGCTGCAGGTGGGATTCGAACCGAGGACCTCTCCAACAGGAAGATAACTGAATACAGTCCGCTTCCTGTGGCACTGCAGCTGCTTCTAGGCATGTCTTGGCTGCCTAAGGCAGCCAAAACTCACCTAGAAACGACTGTCAAGGCACTTAGAAAGTAACTTGCATGTTTCTCCAGAGATAGCATTTGGGGGTACTTATTCTGTTGTGGTAAAAAGTGATCCACAATGGAATCAGGCCCATGCAGCAGGCTTGTCATTTTGAAAATCACAGGAGGGCCATTATGGTTTCGCCTCAAATCACCCCAGGAGGGCCATTATGGGTTCGCATAAAAGGACCCCAGGAAGGCCATTTATGGTTTGCAGGGGCCATTTTGTTTCAGCCTGCTGGATAGACAACTAATATCATTTTAAGGTACATGGTTTGTGTAATTATGATGTACGTCATAACGTAATGTATAGATGCAGGCGTGACTATTTGGATGTAAGATATCAGGTTACACATGACACTCACAGTGAGTGTTATAGTAATCTTGCATCAAGTCACCTTGTGTCAGACAGTTTTATGGGAGGATGAAGGTGAAGTACCTGGAGAGAACCACCGAGCAACGGCGAGCAACTTTCAGACTCCCCAACATACGAACTTCACACAAGCAGGGTTAGCATTGGTTGAAAACAAGTGCACCATCAACTTGCAGTATGCCTTACTCCACAGTGCCACACTGCTCACACATGTTCCTTACCCAAGATCACAATGCAGTTACCCCCGGTGGGGATCAAACTGTGGACCTTTCAGTTTAAAGTCCAATACCATAACCACTGAGCAACCGCACTCCCTTTTAGAAATCATACGTTGTATAATTGTGAGGTTACAACTGACTGTAATTTTTATTCTTCACTAAATCATGATGTAAAAATAGGCCGATGAAATCGTCAGATGTGTACCCATACGCGCAAATAGTAGAAAGCTGTATGACAGAGGGCCACCCTGGATGCCGACATTATGTACACTATACATGGTATGGGTACATATAGAAATGGATTGCAGGAGTTCTAATTTGATGGATAAAAGGTTAATATCTTCGGATCAAATTATTAGATTTACCTAAAAAACTAGACAGCACAACACATCAGTAACCTGAATACACATATAAAGTAACCTGATAATCGGATTAATATTTATTGAGTTATCGCATGCCGAAGAAATGGACTGGAGGAGTTCTCAATTTGAAGAATAAAGGGTTAATATCTCAGGATCAAATTATCAGATTTACACCAAAAACTATACAGCTCGGCACATCAGTAACCTGAATACATATATGAAGTAACATGACAAACGGATTGATATTTTTTGAGTTATCTCAGGCCAAAGGGATTGGAGGAATTTTCAATTTGAAGGATAAAGGGTTAATATCTCAGGATCAAATCATCAGATTTACACCAAAAACGATACAACTCGGCAAATCAGTAACCTGAACACAAACATGAAGTAACTAGACAATCCAAGCAATATTTTTCAAGTTATCGAATGCCAAAGGGATTGGAGGAATTTTCAATTTGAAGGATAACGGGTTAATATCTCAGGATCAAATTATCAGATTTACACCAAAAAGTATACAGCTCGGTACATCAGTAACCTGCATACAAATATAAAGTAACTTGACAATCCAAGCAATATTTTTCAAGTTATCGAATGCCAAAGGGATTGGAGGAATTTTCAATTTGAAGGATAAAGGGATAAATCTCAGGATCAAAATAACAGATTTACACCAAAAACTATACAGCTCGGAACATCAGTAACCTGAAGATATATATAAAGTAACATGACAATTGGATTGATATTTTTTTAGTTATCTCATACCAAAGGGATTGGAAGAATTCTCAATTTGAAGGATAAAGAGTAAATATCTCAGGATCAAATTATCAGATTTACACCAAAAACTATACAACTCGGCATATCAGTAACTTGAACACAAATATAAAGTAACTTGACAATCCAAGCAATATTTTTCAAGTTATCGAATGCCAAAGAAATGGATACGGATGCTGGATGGACAGACAGACGGACAGATGGATGGACAAAGGATGGGCGATGCCGGCATTATGTGTACCATACATAGTATGTTCAAGTTATGCCATAAACAAAGTTTGTCTGGATGGACATATGGACAGAGCTCTACACTATATCCCTACCTTGCACTGGGATATTTATTTATTTATTGGTGTTTATGGTCACATACTTATGCACAATGGCTAATCGTGACCGTGACATTTTTACGGGTGGTGGAAGCCGGAGTACCCGGAGAGAACCACCGAGCATCGACGAGCAACTGTTGGCTCCCCAACATTCTAACTCTGTTCAAGCTTCGCTCAAGTAGGGTTACAGTGGTTGAAGACATGTGCACCATCGACGTGTAGTACGCCTTAGTACACGGCGTCATCGTGCCCCCATGTAGGCAACGGGGATAAAGTGCCTTGCCCAAGGACACAACGCGGGTCGTCCCTTGCAGGGGGATAAAAAGTGACAAATTATGTGGTATAAGCATAATTTCAAATTTAAAGAAACTAAGTTCAAAAACTGTTTTTAAAAGGGGTAAATAAATGTCAATATTATTTGGAATCACAGTACAGGTTCAGTAGACCTTGCCCTAAATGAAAAACAATAATGTTGTAACCGAGTGTTTGAAGAATGAAAGGTACAACCTTGAAAAGCAAAATTTTAAGCTAGGAATACTAAGTAAAATTGACTGCAAAAAAGGGTTAAATATTATTTCCTAAAACCCCAAAATAGGCCGATGAAATCGTCAGATGTGTACCCATACGCGCAACTAGTAGAAAGCTGTATGACGGAGGGCCACTACGGATGCCGAAATTATGTACACCATACACGGTATGGATATATATAGAAATGGACTGGAGAAGTGTCTAATTTGATGGATAAAGGGTTAATATCTCCAGATCAAATTATCAGATTTACATAAAAAACTATACAGCACAGTACATCAGTAACCTGAATAAATATATATAGTAACATGACAATCGGATTGATATTTTTTGAGTTATCTCATGCCAAAGGGATTGGAGGAATTTTCAATTTGAAGGATAAACGGTTAATATCTCAGGATCAAATTATCAGATTTACACCAAAAACTATACACCTCGGCACACCAGTAACCTGAACACAAATTTAAAGTAACTTGACAATCCAAGCAATAATTTTCAAGTTATCGAATGCCAAAGGGATTGGAGGAATTTTCAATTTGAAGGATAAAGGGTTAATATCTCAGGATCAAAATAACAGATTTACACCAAAAACTATACAGCTCAGTACATCAGTAACCTGAACACAAATGTAAAGTAACTTGACAATCCGAGCAATATTTTTCAAGTTATCGAATGCCAAAGGGATTGGAGGAGTTTTCAATTTGAAGGATAAAGAGTTAATATCTCAAGATCATAATAACAGATTTACACCAAAAGCTATACAGCTCGGTACATCAGTAACCTGAACACAAATGTAAAGTAACTTGACAATCTGAGCAATATTTTTCAAGTTATCGAATGCCAAAGGGATTGGAGGAATTTTCAATTTGAAGGATAAAGGGTTAATATCTCAAGATCAAAATAACAGATTTACATCAAAAACTATACAGCTCAGCACATCAGTAACCTGAACACAAATATAAAGTAACTTGAGAATCCAAGCAATATTTTTCAAGTTATCGAATGCCAAAGGGATTGGAGGAATTTTCAATTTGAAGGATAAAGGGTTAATATCTCGAGATCAAATAATCAGATTTACACCAAAAACTATACAGCTCGGCACATCAATAACCTGAACACAAATATAAAGTAACTTGACAATTCAAGCAATATTTTTCAAGTTTTCGAATGCCAAAGAAATGGATACGGATGCCGGACGGATGGACAGACGGATGCTCCAACATTTCGGGTTTATGGGCTTCCAAAAAAACATTTTGTATGTCCAAAACCTTATTTTACCCAGAACCCCACCCCCTCCACCCTAGAACTTATATTTAACCCTAACCCCAATCCCTCCACCCAAAAAACACATCCTAACCCTAACCCTACCCCACCCTGACCCTAAATCCTAAAAGCCCACCCCAGACCCACCCCAGACCCACCCCCAGGACCTAACCCCCCAACCTTAAGCCCTATTCTGGGGCTACCCCAAACCCCCAACCCACCCGTAACCCAACCCCACCCTAGCCAAACCAATAGGATTAGGATCTATTTTTCGGTTTAGGGGCTACTAAAACTAAAACCCCACCCCTGACCCCCAACCCTAACCCCCCGGGACCTAACCCTCCCCAACCTTAAGCCCTACTCTGGAGCTATGCCTAACCCTAACCCCACCCCACCCCACTCCTAACCCTAACACTACCTTAATTTGAAGGTAGCCCCTAATAATAATATCCCCTAAACCCAAAATGTTGGCCCGGACAGAGAGACAGACAGATGGATGGATGGACAGATGGACAGACGGATGGACAAAGGATGGACGAACGACAGATGGCCACCCCGGATGCCGGCATTATGTGTACCATACATAGTATGGGTACACATAACAAGAGGCCTGGCATGGTAGCCTAAATATCAAACCAGAGGATTTCAACAAGTTGCATCTGCTCCTAAGAAAAGTTTATACCAAATATCCAAAGATTCCCACAGGGAGCACATATATGAACCCAGGGACTTAGCTTTAAAAAACTTGAATCTCACCCCCCTAAGGATACTGCACACCAAATATCAAAACATTCCGACTGCTGGATCTGAAGAAGAAGATTTTTAAAGAAAATTCCTCATTTTGAACTAAGTTACAATTCGAGCTCCCACAGTGAGTCCAAATATGGACCTAGGGACATGGCTTGAACAAACTTGAATCTCACCCCCCTGAGGATGCTGCATACCAAATATCAAAACATTCCGATTGATGGATCTGAAGAAGATTTTTAAAGAAAATTTCTCATTTTGAACTAAGTTATCATTCGGGCTCCCAGAGCGAGTCCAAATATGGACCTAGGGACATGGCTTGAACAAACTTAAATCTCACCCCCTAAGGATGCTGCATACCAAATATCAAAACATTCCGACTGCTGGATCTGAAGAAGATTTTTAAAGAAAATTCCTCATTTTGAACAAAGTTATAATTCGGGCTACCACATTGATCCCAAGTATGAACCCAGGGACTTGGCTTGAACAAACTTGAATCTCACCCCCCTAAGCATGGTGCATACCCAATATCAAAAGATTCTGCCTGCTGGATCTTGAGAAGAAGATTTTTGAAGAAATTTGCCTGAAATGCACCAAATTCAAATTTGGGCTTCTATAGTGAGCCCAAACATGAATCCAGGGGGACGATTTGAACAAACTTGAATCAGATCCACCCCACAATGTTGCATACCAAATATCAAAAGATTCTGCCTGCTGGATCTGGAGAAATAGATTTTTTAAGAAATTTGCCAGAAATGCACTAAGTTCGAATTTGGGCTTCTATAGTAAGCCCAAATATGAATCCAGGGGGACGATTTGAACAAACTTGAATCAGATCCACCCCACAATGTTGCATACCAAATATGAAAAGATTCTGCCAGCTGGATCTGGAGAAGAAGATTTTTGAAGAAATTTGCCTGAAATGCACTAAGTTCGAATTCGAGCTTCTATACTGAACCCAAATATAAATCTAGGGAGCCGATTTGAACAAATTTGAATCAGATCCACCCCACAATGTTGCATAACAAATATTAAAAGATTCTGCCTGCTGGATCTGGAGAAGAATATTTTTAAGAAATTTGCCTGAAATGCACTAAGTTCAAATTTGGGCTCCTATACTGAGCCCAAATATAAACCCAGGGGGGCCGATTTGAACAAACTTGAATCAGATCCACCCCACAATGTTGCATACCAAATATCAAAAGATTCTGCCTGCTGGATCTGGAGAAGAAGATTTTTTAATAAATTTGCCTGAAATGCACTAAGTTCGAATTCGGGCTTCTATAGTAAGCCCAAATATGAATCCAGGGGCCGATTTGAACAAACTTGAATCAGATCCACCCCGCAATGTTACATACCAAATATGAAAAGATTCTGCCTGCTGGATCTGGAGAAGAAGATTTTTGAAGAAATTTGCCTGAAATGCACTAAGTTTGAATTCATGCTTCTATAGTGAGCCCAAATATGAATCTAGGGAGCCGATTTGAACAAACTTGAATCAGATCCACCCCACAATGTTGCATACCAAATATGAAAAGATTCTGCCTGCTGGATCAGGAGAAAAAGATTTTTTAAGAAATTTGCCTGAAATGCACTAAGTTCGAATTCGAGCTTCTATAGTAAGCCCAAATATGAATCCAGGGGGACGATTTGAACAAACTTGAATCAGATCCACCCCACAATGTTGCATACCAAATATGAAAAGATTCTGCCAGCTGGATCTGGAGAAGAAGATTTTTGAAGAAATTTGCCTGAAATGCACCAAGTTCGAATTCGAGCTTTTATACTGAACCCAAATATAAATCTAGGGAGCCGATTTGAACAAATTTGAATCAGATCCACCCCACAATGTTGCATAACAAATATGAAAAGATTCTGCCTGCTGGATCTGGAGAAGAATATTTTTAAGAAATTTGCCTGAAATGCACTAAGTTCAAATTTGGGCTCCTATACTGAGCCCAAATATAAACCCAGGGGGGCCGATTTGAACAAACTTGAATCAGATCCACCCCACAATGTTGCATACCAAATATCAAAAGATTCTGCCTGCTGGATCTGGAGAAGAAGATTTTTTAAGAAATTTGCCAGAAATGCACTAAGTTCGAATTTGGGCTTCTATAGTAAGCCCAAATATGAATCCAGGGGAACGATTTGAACAAACTTGAATCAGATCCACCCCACAATGTTGCATACCAAATATGAAAAGATTCTGCCAGCTGGATCTGGAGAAGAAGATTTTTGAAGAAATTTGCCTGAAATGCACTAAGTTCGAATTCGAGCTTCTATAGTGAACCCAAATATAAATCTAGGGAGCCGATTTGAACAAACTTGAATCAGATCCACCCCACAATGTTGCATACCAAGTATGAAAAGATTCTGCCTGCTGGATCAGGAGAAAAAGATTTTTTAAGAAATTTGCCTGAAATGCACTAAGTTCGAATTCGAGCTTCTATAGTGAGCCCAAATATGAATCTAGGGGGCCGATTTGAACAAACTTGAATCAGATCCACCCCACAATGTTGCATACCAAATATCAAAAGATTCTGCCAGCTGGATCTGGAGAAGAAGATTTTTTAATAAATTTGCCGGAAATGCACTAAGTTCGAATTCGGGCTTCTATAGTAAGCCCAAATATGAATCCAGGGGGCCGATTTGAACAAACTTGAATCAGATCCACCCCGCAATGTTGCATACCAAATATGAAAAGATTCTGCCTGCTGGATCTGGAGAAGAAGATTTTTTAATAAATTTGCCTGAAATGCACTAAGTTCGAATTCGGGCTTCTATAGTAAGCCCAAATATGAATCCAGGGGCCGATTTGAACAAACTTGAATCAGATCCACCCCGCAATGTTACATACCAAATATGAAAAGATTCTGCCTGCTGGATCTGGAGAAGAAGATTTTTGAAGAAATTTGCCTGAAATGCACTAAGTTTGAATTCAAGCTTCTATAGTGAGCCCAAATATGAATCTAGGGAGCCGATTTGAACAAACTTGAATCAGATCCACCCCACAATGTTGCATACCAAATATGAAAAGATTCTGCCTGCTGGATCAGGAGAAAAAGATTTTTTAAGAAATTTGCCTGAAATGCACTAAGTTCGAATTCGAGCTTCTATAGTAAGCCCAAATATGAATCCAGGGGGACGATTTGAACAAACTTGAATCAGATCCACCCCACAATGTTGCATACCAAATATGAAAAGATTCTGCCAGCTGGATCTGGAGAAGAAGATTTTTGAAGAAATTTGCCTGAAATGCACTAAGTTCGAATTCGAGCTTCTATACTGAACCCAAATATAAATCTAGGGAGCCGATTTGAACAAATTTGAATCAGATCCACCCCACAATGTTGCATAACAAATATTAAAAGATTCTGCCTGCTGGATCTGGAGAAGAATATTTTTAAGAAATTTGTCTGAAATGCACTAAGTTCAAATTTGGGCTCCTATACTGAGCCCAAATATAAACCCAGGGGGGCTGATTTGAACAAACTTGAATCAGATCCACCCCACAATGTTGCATACCAAATATCAAAAGATTCTGCCTGCTGGATCTGGAGAAGAAGATTTTTTAAGAAATTTGCCAGAAATGCACTAAGTTCGAATTTGGGCTTCTATAGTAAGCCCAAATATGAATCCAGGGGAACGATTTGAACAAACTTGAATCAGATCCACCCCACAATGTTGCATACCAAATATGAAAAGATTCTGCCAGCTGGATCTGGAGAAGAAGATTTTTGAAGAAATTTGCCTGAAATGCACTAAGTTCGAATTCGAGCTTCTATAGTGAACCCAAATATAAATCTAGGGAGCCGATTTGAACAAACTTGAATCAGATCCACCCCACAATGTTGCATACCAAATATGAAAAGATTCTGCCTGCTGGATCAGGAGAAAAAGATTTTTTAAGAAATTTGCCTGAAATGCACTAAGTTCGAATTCGAGCTTCTATAGTGAGCCCAAATATGAATCTAGGGGGCCGATTTGAACAAACTTGAATCAGATCCACCCCACAATGTTGCATACCAAATATTAAAAGATTCTGCCAGCTGGATCTGGAGAAGAAGATTTTTTAATAAATTTGCCGGAAATGCACTAAGTTCGAATTCGGGCTTCTATAGTAAGCCCAAATATGAATCCAGGGGGCCGATTTGAACAAACTTGAATCAGATCCACCCCGCAATGTTGCATACCAAATATGAAAAGATTCTGCCTGCTGGATCTGGAGAAGAAGATTTTTGAAAAAATTTGCCTGAAATGCACTAAGTTCGAATTCGAGCTTCTATAGTGAGCTCAAATATGAATCTAGGGAGCCGATTTGAACAAACTTGAATCAGATCCACCCCACAATGTTGCATACCAAATATCAAAAGATTCTGCCTGCTGGATCAGGAGAAGAAGATTTTTCAAGAAATTTGCCTGAAATGCACTAAGTTCGAATTCAAGCTTCTATAGTGAGCCCAAATATGAATCTAGGGAGCCGATTTGAACAAACTTGAATCAGATCCACCCCACAATGTTGCATAACAAATATCAAATTTTTAAGAAATTTGCTTGAAACGCACTAAGTTCGAAATCGGGCTCCTATACTGAGCCCAAATATGAACCCAGGGGGCCGATTTGAACAAACTTGAATCAGATCCACCCTACAATGTTGCATACCAAATATCAAAAGATTCTGCCTGCTGGATCTGGAGAAGAAGATTTTTTAATCTTTTTCCCATTGCCTACAGTGTTAAAAAGTGCTGACTCAGTCCTGAAAAAAGTACCTTGTGATCAAACCGATAGGGATTTTTTTGAACCATTCTATTCTACTGGATAAAAGTAAGCTTTATACAAAATAAGAATTCTCTGTGCCGTGTAGTTTTGGAGATATGGCAGTTTTATGGTTTTTCCTATTTTTAGCTCCCGAGGTTCCCACGGGGCAATGAGAAAAATTTTTTTTTGCATCAATCAACTACTTATGACCCATTATCATATCATATCAAATTGGGTTCAAATCGACCTCACGGTTCAGAAAATAGAAATTTTAGGCGTTTTTTTTTTTTTTGACCCTCCCATAACGAAGGCAAATAATGCCCGACAAACTTCTCTTGAACAAACTTGATTCTACATCTCAAAAGGAAGCTGCATACCCAATATCAAGTCTCTGCTACTGCTGGTTCATGAGAAGAAGATTTTCAAAGATTTTGGTGCCTCTTGGGGGCGTGGCCCCACCCAGGAACAAATCTGAATTGACATTAGGTAATAAACATTTACCCAACATTTGAAAAATATTGGGCCAGTGGTTTCTTCGGAGAAGTTGGTTTTGTAAAGTTTACGCCGGACGACACCGGACGATGGACGACGGACGGACGACAGACGGAAAGCGATTAGTAAAGCTCACCTTGAGCTTCGCTCAGGTGAGCTAAAGATGGTAAAATTTCAAGCACCAATTTTTCCCATAATGCACCTAGGAATTTAACCAATTCAATCTTGTTTGACAGAGCTCATTGAGCACTGTCAAACAAGACTGAATTGGTAAAATTATTAGTTGCATTATGGGGAAAAACTTGCAGCCTAAAATTTCAGTACACAGGGAGTTAACAAGCCCCACAATCAGACAAATAATTTTCTTATCAGTTTGCCACTATTTATTCCAACATTTTTTGGCGTGGCAATGGGTTGATGTGATGCCTCCCCAATGGAGGACTGCAAACAGTAAGTGAAAGGTCAAAGAATTATTATTATTAATAAGAGAGATTGGGAAGAATGGGTACGGGATGACATCAAACAGTTTGTTTCTGAGTGTTGGAAGGAGAGGAGAGGTGTGGGGATAGAGAGGCATTTCAGAGCACAGGGTTAATCAAGGCCTTCTCACCTGAGAACCACAACAAATCAGCAGCCAGCCGAAGTGTTATTATTATTATGTTTTTATCAAGTTTTCTGATACTAGATCTATTAACCTACCTTACTGTAGACTTCTGTATATGCTTTGGACTTTTTATCAACCAATGTTACATTAATCGAGACCAGGTTTTCTTCTTTTATTTTCTCAGATGATGGAACTCGAGAAATGCGTGACGGAGGTGGAGTACATGGATAACCTTCTGACCTGAAAGAAAACAATTATTTATTTATTTATTGGTGTTTAAGGTCACATACTTCTGCACAAAGGCTAAACATGACAAAAACATGGAGATAAAGTCAAGGTCAGTAAAATCGTTTATATCCCACGTTGCCTATTTTAGAGGACTCGCACCCCAAGCATTAGTTACTGGGTTCTATTTTACCAGTGAAACATAGCTTGTTTACCAAGTATCTCAAATCTCTTCAATTATACTATTTGAACTTGTACAACTAACGTTTTAACCAATTTTGACTTTTTTACACTGAGCTCGGTCAATCACGATATAATTGGTTAAATTTGCAACTACATTATCGGAAGTATTTTCCTGCAGGAAGTAATGGTTTTTGAGATCACAGTGCAGAGTTAAATATCTGAAACCATTCAGTACTGTTTTATAGAGTTAAAAAAATATTAAAATGCCTCCCTCACATATTATAAGATTGAGAAAATAATTGCCTGAAAAACATGAAATTCTTTTTACAGGCCTTAGGCCAGAAAAAAAAGGAAGGCCTTTTTATTTGGACCATCATTGCACGAAAATGGGAAACAGGGAAATTGAAAAGGGCACATTGGTTTTAAGGCCCAAAACCAACAAATAAACAGGTAAATAGGCACAAGTTTGTGTTAAGTATGAGAGGGGAAAGGTTATCGCCATATTTTCGAGAGGTTGGATGCGCACAGCAGGGGAATTCAAACGCAAACTTGACTCGGTACAGGTATCAACTGATTGATGCACTTATCAACAAGAATTAGTTGCAAGTTACGTTTTGCCAATCTGGGATGCAACGGAAATAGGTAAGTTTTCACGAGTTATCATGTGTTGCATCAAAGGAGATTACTCAAAATACATGTGTGTTTTCCAATACGAATGACGTTTTCATTCAAAGTAAACAGAAACAAAGTCTTCACAGATTGACACATCCAGCTTATTTCGAATATTGAGTTGGGCCTCTCCATTTATTATTTTCACCCACGGACCCTCGGATAGTGATAGGAATGAAAGGGCTTCACCGCAGTGACGTTACAAGTGTTGTGCAAGTTCCATACTAAATTGACACCGGAAGCTTGCTTCCATTCTCAGTTGTTTTCATTCGAAAATATCAATCGTAAAAATGCTAATTTCTATCAAAATAACTTACAATGATACTAAAATAATACGAGGGTGGTCAATAATATCTATGGAAGATGACAGTACCCTGGGGGAGTTGGTTAAAAAACTGTTCGTCAGTGGGCTCCATATTCTATGGATAGGCTTTGTATTATCTTTGAAGTGAAATTAGTTAGTCTGTATGGCTTTGCCTTGTTACAATTTATTGGAGCATGCCTATAGGCATTCTCCTATAAATTGTCACAAGGCAAAGACATGTGGACAAATTTTGATGCCCCAAAATAACCTGACCTTCTACCAGTTAATTAAGAAAGACCCACCCACCAGAGGGGCTGAGAATTTGTGTTATTATCTGACAATGCAGACACAGATGTAACCCATCTCTCATCCAATTTGGATGATCCTGTCACTAGAACATGCTTGTCAATGAGACTGTTCTTTGCAACCAAACTGTGTCAGTTCATGGGAGATACCCTTACTTTGAATATTCATAAAATAGTTCTGCTTTGTAAAAGTTTAAAAGTGAAGTCAGAGTTCTGTTTCTATATACTAAAATCGAAAAATAAAGAAAAACAGTTTTAGTTTTCAATAAAATGAGTTTTATTTGTATATCATTTTACAATATGCACCAGAATGTGACTTTTGCCTCTCAATCCTTGCTCACCATCTGGAAGAAATAAAAATAAAAAATAAAAATAAAATCCTTTCTCCCTCATTGATTTGAAAAAAAAATTGCCTGAGAATCAATTGATTTTTTTTTTTGGCCTTATAAGCATTATTATTATATGGATAATGCATATAGCCCTTCAATACCACCATATTTTGCCCATTAAAGTGCAGATAACCACAAAATGAGTTTCACCTTTTCAGAATTCGTATCATGACTGTCACAAATGAGGTTCACACAAACATGCACAAAATTCTAAGGCAATAATTCTATAAACACGAAAGGTCTGTGCTAAAATTTTGTTATCAATAAAATTTTGGTATCAACAATTGTAATATATTCAATAATTAACCTGCTCGCATATGATTGGTTGAGGTGAATTTTTCATAACATGAATAATTTTCCTATCATATGAATGTTTTTGCTTTGTCCCCTCCATTTGTCAAAACAACTGTGGGCGTGCGAAATGGTATGCTGTTAAGTTGTTCAATTCCATGCATCATTTACACCAAAACAGTCATTTGTTACTGTCCACTAAAATTTAAGTTGATGCTGAAACTCAGAAAAGCTCAAGCCTGAAAATAAGCAATCTGTCATTTGCAGAATGAGGTGCCCAGAGGGTGAATTTGCTGATGCTATCCCCAACAGTGTGCCAATTTATCCAGGGTAAATTTATGCAGGATAGCATCACCAAATTCACCCTCTGGGGTCCTCATTCTGAAGATGACAGTCTGCTTATTTTCAGGCTTGACAAGGCTGCAAGGCTACATTCATTATAATATTGATAAATTAATTTATAAAATATTATTCATGTGGTTTGTTCACACTTGGGGTACTCTTGAGTATTTGACACTGTCTGTATCAGCCTGTGTTGAAAATAATAAAACTGGCATTTACACAAATCTTGATATGACTGCAATAATATAAATGGTGAAGACACTGGGTGTCTCGCAGTAAATTATAATGTACACAACCATGCTATAATAAGTTTTATACCATTATTACCTATTGTACTATATATGAAAAGCCTATGACATAAATTTTAGCTTTACACATCAACCGTGGTGAACACGCCAGCAATGGGATTTCAATAGTTAAATTTTACACCTACAGTAGAACTACATCCAAGTTGACCTTTGGTGATGTCAATCTGAATGCAAATTTGTCTAAATTTATCATGTCCCCTCACGAAGAGTGAAATGAAAGTGACGATTATTTATTACATTTTTAAATGAGTTTACCCCATAAGACGCTAAAAATTAACAATCATGCATTGCCTCATGTTAATAAAGCTTCCAAAACTCGAAATAGTATGTTATTATATTAATAAAATGAAAAAGGCCCTGTTTTTTTTCTATTTCATTTCAGTGATAAAATTGACAGCGGAAGTGCTGCCCACCGATGCTCATGTAAACAAAAGATTTGGACATGCGTACATCTGCTGCTCAGTAAAATTGAGAAAAAATAATAGCGACTCTTAATAATCTGATGATCATGGAATAAATAAAATATACCCAAAGTAGCTTGGTGTACCAAATGTTCACCAATCATGGTGTTAATCGTGTGCCACAGGCTCATGGTTAACACCGCTGCACCATTTGTGGCGAACATTTGGTATACAAAGCTACTATGGGTATATTCTATATGTATTATTGGAAATGAATTATCTGTCACTTTATCTGAGTGTGAATGTGGGATTCCAATGGATGTGACCCTGGCCGTGGAAAGTGTTGTGAAACTCAAGTAAATAAATAAATAAATAAATAAATAAATAAATAAATAAATAAATAAATAAATAAAATATCGGGTGCAGTGGGCATGTTAAGTTTTGCTACACACTTCATACAACTTAACACGCCAATCCCACATTCATACTCTGATAAAGTGACACATATAAATTCATTTCAATTTTTTATTTATTTTTATAAAGCTAATCCACCAATGTGTAGGATATAGAGGATATCTAGAGTTTCTGAGTGGATACCAAAAATTATCTCATGAGTGACTGAGACAAATGTTTATTTTTATAAAATAGCCATTTGTCTCAGTCACAAGTGAGATCATTTTCGGTATCCACTCAAAAATACTAGATTTTCTTTTTATTATACGTGTTTTATAAGAATCTGATAATTCCACTTGTTTCAACCTTGAATTGATGCATGAAAGTAAACAGCGCATTGAATCATTGAAATGCAGAAGTGATTTGATTGATACTCAGAACAGATAGCGTCTTGCAATCTGATTCAGCTGGCGGGTTTCTAGTCTAGGCACCAGAGCTGTGCCATATACTGATTTTTCAGTACAGTTTCGGTATTACGAGGATACCGAAAATCATACCAAAACCAAATCAAAATATTGATTATTTTGCTATTTATATTTCTAGGCAAAACTGACAGAAAGTCAACTCTTCAAGGTGGATTGTAAATCTAAAAGCCTGTGGGCCAGATATTTTGATCAAATTGATAAGAAAACATACAAATGTGAACTTTGTAAGCAACAGGTAGCAGCACATGTATATGTCAGATAAAAAAATAAAAAAGCGACAGCAGAAAAACAAACAAGAGGCTCAAGTGAGCCTAAAACGCTCACCTGGCTCAAGTTGTCAAAAGAGATGAGTGTGTCAGTAAGTGATCAGCAGCAAGAGCAATTTTTTTTTTATTTACTGTGACACAACCAATTGGCCAATCATTTCTGTTGGTCCTAGGAAAGCTTTCTAGCAAGCTCTGTTCTGTGATTTTTGTTTTGTTTTTGTTTTTCAACTAATGTGGTTCTCTCTACCCCTCCCCCACCCCCCCCCCCACCCCCACCCCCAAAAAAAATAAAATTAAAAAAAATTCTGGCATAAATGAAACACTTATGGCCCAGTTATATACTACATGACAAATATGGTTCACACCTGCCCATTGAATCGGAAAATAGAAATATTGAGTTTTGGGAGCCAAAATTTTGACTGAGTTTTCTTTGCAAAAAGTGAATCTGCATAACTAAAGTAAGTTCCAAACAAGAAATCTAAGCATTATTGCAAGTGGCTTATAAAAAGAGGATTTTAAAAGCATATTAGTCTTATTGAGCATTAACCCCACTTTAAGGGATATATAGTAATTTGGAGGGAAAAAATCAGAAGAGCAAATTCCACCAGCCTGAAGATGGCAGCAGCTTAATTTAAACAAAGGAGAAAAGGTTTACTCCAAAAGATGGTCTGTGCCATAAATGAATGAATTTGGCACAGTGGTTTTTAAAGAATAAGAAAGATTTCAAACTAGGGAAACAGAAGTTTTACTGCCACCAGTAAATTCAAGACTGTGTGAAAATGGTTAAAGCTTCAAAAATAAACAAAACAAAGAGAATTTATGGAGGCTTATTTTTTTTATTTTTTTTTGGGGGGGGGGGGGGGGTAAAATATTTTTTAAAGAAATTAGAAATAGGCTTTTCATTAACAGTGCTACATGAAATAAAATCTTTGGAACCCACTTTGAAGCCTGGAGAGGGTTAAATTAAACATATCCATACAGGAATTAGAGACATTTTTTTTCCAACAAACCAAAAAACATATGTGCACAGCATTGAAAAGGTTTGATCAAGGCATCAATAAAATCTTTGAAAGCCATACTGAAGTCTTGAGAGGGTTAAAATTAAAGACATCCATACAGGAATCAGATAAATGTTTCCAAGAAACCAGAAAAAACACTTGTGCACAGATTTAAAAGGGTTCAACATAAAATAAAATCTTTTGGAAAACACACTGAAGTCATGAGAAGGTTAAATTAAAGATATTCCCACAGGAATCACATCAATTTTTTTTTCCAAAGAACCAGAAAAAACATAAAAGTGCAAGCATTGAAAGTGTTTGATCATGGCATCAATAACATTTTGGGAACCCACATTGCAGCCTTGAGAGGGTTAAATTAAAGATATGCATACAGGAATCAGATAAATGTTTCCAGGACACAAGAAAAAGAAACATATATGTGCACAGTAGTGAAAGGGTTCATCATGAAATAAAATCTTTTGGAAAAACACACTGAAGTCACGAGAGGGTTAAATTAAAGATATTCATACAGGAATCAGATCAATTTTTTTTCCAAGGAACCAGAAAAAAACATATACAGCATTGAAAGGGTTTGTTCATGGCATCAATCAAATCTTTGGAACCCACATTGCAGTCTTGAGAATGTTAAATTAAAGACATGCATACAGGAATCATATAAATATTTCCCGAATTGAAAGGGTTCCACATGAAATAAAATCTTTGGAAAACACACTGAAGTCAGAAATTTGTTGAACAATTTCCTGATTAAAATGACAGATCACAAGGTGCCTGGCAGCAATTTGTTATTTTAAGAACAATTTGTTATTTTAAGAACAATATGTTATTCTAGCTGTCAATCAAGGTTTTCAGTGAATGAAAATATTTATCCAGGATAAACTACTGCAAAAATGCTGACTCATCATTTTTTCAATACCCTCTACCGGGCACCCTGATTGAACTGGAGGCAATTTTTTTTTAACCAATCCCTTCTAATTGTCCAAAGGATGCTTCATACCAAATAACAGTTCTCTGTTCCTTGTGGTTTGGGATATATGGACTTTTGAATTTTTTCAGTTTTTAGCCCCTGGGTTGCCACAGGGTTGTGAAATTATTTTTTTTTTTTTGGGGGGGGGGGGGGGTCAATCAATTACTTAGGACCCACTTATACTCTTATACTACATGCCAAATTTGGTTGAAATTGGCCCACCAGTTCTTGAAATAGAAATTTTGGGCAGAGCCCAAATCGATATGCCACCACAGAAAGCCCAGATATTGACCTATCAACTTCCCTTGAACAAACTTTAATCTTCTACACCAAAGAATGTTCCATACCAAATATCAAAGCATTTCCTCTGGTTGTTCATGGGAAGAAGATTTTTAGAGGTTTTTAAGCTTTTAGGGCATAAATCAGAGCCCGAATATGGCAGCTGCTTCATTTAAACAAAATGGAAAGAGTATACTCCATAGATGATCTGTGCAATATATGTTTGAATTTGGCCTAGTGGTTGTGAAGAAGATGTCAAGCTTACAAAAAGTTAACAGACGACGGAGCCAGAAAAAAAGTGATGGCAATAGCTCCCACTGACTTGCAGTCAGGTGAGCTAACAAGAGGCCCCAGGGGGTCTTAGGGTGCTTACCTGACATGGTAGCCTAAATATCAACCCAGGGTATTGATTTCAAAAAGTTGCATCTGCCCCTCCTAAGAAAAGCTTATACCAAATATCCTAAGATTCTGATCGATCTGAAAAAAAAAGATCTTTAAACAATATTTCTCCTATTGAACTAAGTTATAATTTGGGCTCCCACATGGAGCCCAAATATGAACCCAGGGACTTGGCTTGAACAAACTTGAATCTCACCTCCATAAGGATGCTGCATATCAAATATCAAAAGATACTGACTACTGGATCTGAAGAAACTTTTTTTAAAAGAATATTCCTCATATTGAACTAAGTTTTAATTCGTGCTCCCACAGGGAGCCCAAATAAGAACCCATGGACTTGGGTTGTACAAATTTGCATCTCACCCTCTTATGGATGTTGCATACCAAATATCAAAAGATTCTGATTGGTAGATCTGTAGAAGGAGATTTTTAAAGAATATTCCTCACATTGCAATACTCTGAACATTTGGTCTCCCATAGCGAGCCCAAATGTGGACCCAGGGATTTGATTTCAACAAACATGTGAATGAATCTTCCAAAGATGTTATATATGAAAGCCTTTGGAGCAGTGGTATGGGAGAAGAAGATTCTTTAATGTTTTTCCCATTACTCACAGTGTTAAAAAATGTTGACTGAGCATTTGTTCAAAGTCCTGGAAAAATACCCTATGATAAAACTGATGGCAATTTTTGGGGACTATTGCTTTCTGCTGTTCCTAAGGAAGCTTCACACAAAATAAAATTTCTCAGTGCCGTGTAGTTTTTGAGATATGGGCATTTTAAATTTTTTTCTATTTTTAGCTCCTGCGGCACAGCAAAAAAAATTTGGGGAATAAATTAGGTACTTATGACCCAATAAGCCCTCATATCAAATTTGGTTCAAATCGGCCTCTCAGCTCAGAAAATAGAAATTTTGGTGCAATTCGGGCTCTCACATGAAGCCCAAATATGAACCCAGGACTTGGCTTTAACAAACTTATATCTCACCTCCCTAAGGATACTGTAGAGATGGCCGGTTTTCAAATTTCTTGCCGGTTTCGGTTTCATTCAAAGAGTCGGGTTTTCGGTTTCGGTTTTCATTGTACAAACATAACAAGAGCAACGCTAACGCGTGAGCTAATGCCCCCGAAGGTAGCCAAGTCATACTCACATGTGGATAATCAGACAACAGCTACACTGCTGCTACAGTGCAGAACAACACTACATTGCAGAACAACAGTAAGGAATGGCAAAGTGCACATTGCAGAACAACAGTAAGGAATGGCAAAGTGACAATAAAATTATTATTACTTATATTTTGTTAATATGTTCTGTAACAACAGACAACAGCTTCACTGCTGCTACATTGCAGAACAGCACTAAGGAGTCAGTAATAGAGAAAAAGTTATAAAAATAATTGCAGATGACTTGAATGGTGCCATATTGAATAATAACTGAAAGAGGCAAAAATAGGAATAGTATATACCTTTGTTAAAAATTCTCAAACCAGTGAAAAAGTAGAACTGGTCTTGCATCTTTTCCAAGTGAAAAAGGGGGCATAACTGCATCAAAAATTGCCGAGTCAAACCTCAAATTGAAACCGACCTGTACTTTGACATGAGTAATCAGCATATAAAATTTGAAACTCATCGGTTCAGCCAAACAATTTTAATTGGTAGGAAACCCAAAAATCATCAATTTTCGAAGTAAATAAGGGACATAACTCCTGTAAGATTTGTCGGACGAAACCCTAGGTACAGGGGCATCCGTTTCCCCAAGCTGCCCATACCACCATACCAAAGAACATTAAAATCCGACAACTGATGTTCGAGTTATAATACAAAATGTTCGTACGGACAGACGGATGGAAAAAGTAAATAAGGGACATAACGCCTGTAAGATTTGTTGGATGAAACCCTAGGTACAAGGGCATCCGTTCCCCCAATCTGCCCTATCACCATACCAAAGAACATTAAAATCCGGCAACTAATGTTCGAGTTATAATACAAAATGTTCGTACGGACAGTCGGAAAAAGCAAATAAGGGACATAACTCCTGTAAGATTTGTCGCACGAAACCCTAGGTACAAGGGCATCCGTTCCCCCAAGCTGCCCTATCACCATATCAAAGAACATTAAAATCCGACAACTGATGTTCGAGTTATAATACAAAATGTTCATACGGATGGAGACCTCCACTATATTCCACTCGAAAAAATGTTTTCGGGGCATAACAATAAATTGCATTTGCATGTAAGAAGATGTATTTGGCGCCAGTCTGTGTCAATGAAACTCCCTTTCTAGTTCAATTCACCTGTGTAATATCCTATACTGGTACTCTGATTTCCTGAGCACAATGTATTTGCATAAATTATCTCAAGAGTTTCAAGTTTGAGAACAATGATTTTTGCCTCGAGTCTTGCAAAATTAGCCCCCTTCCCCAAATACCTGTGTTTAGGTTAACCCGACACACCCTAAAATATTATGCCGACCATAAAAATTTTATCAAGTAAAAGTCGCTCATAAGCCTCATATAGGTCATTGTAACCCAAAATTTCCATCAAATCGCATTTGATAAACAGATGAATGTTTAAAACACGATGCGTAAGAAGTAATTTTGTCACCTATTTTCGTGGTAAATGCCATGCTCGAACACAATACCAATTACTGCAGCTGTTCTGAAAACGGGGTATCGCGACTCTAAAGTTTGAAAATAGGTTAATTTTAGGTTGTTTATCTCTTTATTCTGAGAATTGAAGACCTGATTAGAGTTTTTCAATACTGAAGTTGAAAACTGCGACGACGATTTTCTTTAATTGTTTCGGTCTCGGTTTCGGTTTTGATAACAAAACCGAAAGTGAACCGAATTTTCAGTTAACCACCCATCACTAGGATACTGTATACCAAATATCAAAAGATTCTGACTGGTGGATGTAAAGAAGAAGATTTTTGAAGAATATTCCTCATATTGAACTAATTTATACATTTGGGCTCCCATAGAGAGCCCAAATATGTACCCAGGGATTTGATTTCACTAAGCTTGCGAAACAATCTTCCAAAGATGTTATAAGTGAAATTTGAAAGCTTTTGGAGCAATAGTTTGGAAGAAGAAGAGTCTTAAATGCTTTCCCCATTACCCACAAAGTGTTAAAAAATGCTGACTCGGCATTTTTTCAAAGTCCCGAAAAAGTACCCCATGATAAAACCGATAGCAATTTCTTTGGACCATTCCATTCTATTGGTCCTAAGGAAGCTTCACACCATATAAGAATTCTCAGTGCTATGTAGTTTTGGAGATATGGGCGTTTTAAATTTTTCTATTTTTAGCTCCTGCAGTAGCCATGGGGCGAGCGGAAAATCTTTTTAGCATAAATTAAGTACTTATGACCCAATAAGCCCTCATATCAAATTTGGTTCAAATCACCCTCTCAGTTTGGAAAAGAAATTTTGGGTGTGGCAAAAATTCTTGCCTCTCCCATAACGACGGCAAATATAGCCCCACGAAATTCTCCTAAACAAATCTGAACCTACACCTCAAAAGGAAGCTGCACACCAAATATCAAGTCTCTGCTACTGCTGGTTCATGAGAAGAAGATTTTTTTAAGATTTAGGCACATTTTTTGGGCCTGGCCCTACCGAGGGGCGGGGCAACTTGATTTCAACAAAATCAAAATGTGATGTCATAACAAACAATCAGATCAAATTTCACTTAAATCGGTTCAGCGGTTTTGGAGGAGAAGACCCAAACATCATGTTCACAGACGATGGACGGATGGTGGATGGTGAGTGATCACTATGGCTCACCCTGACTTTCAGTCAGGTGAGCTAAAAATGGCAAAAAAAAAATGGCAAGTTGTTAACTTGGTACTTCCGTTTCTAAAGAAATACGGCCCAGTTCCAGTGTTCCTAACATTCAGACAGATTCAATATCTTTTCTGGAAATTACTGTAGGACATTTGGGATCGGGTGGGTGGCTGACTGGTTGACAGTTGGTTGGAAATAATTCACTGGCATTAATAATTCAATACATTGACAACTTGACATACAAGAGAAGGAACACATAATCAACAGTAGGTACATCATTAGCAAAACTAATGACATCAAGGCATATATCATCCATTTACTGCCTTGAATCCACCATATACTTCATTGATTTGTGTCTGGCATCCACCAAAAGAGAGATTTAAAGCACAGATATCTCAGTTGAGATGTTTACTGACTTTAGGCCAAACAAAGAATGATGTAGGCACCAATTCTGGTCTCTTCCTGAGTACTGTGCATGCGCAGATAGTAAAAGTATGGAGGGCCTGATAGGACTTTTAATTTTTGGTATTGTATACAAATTTGGGGGATTGGGGGGTTCAAAATTTGTGTTTGGCCCTTGATAATATTGAGTTTGCACCAGCTAAGTCTTGTCCATTGGTTATTAGTATAAAAATATAAGAATACTGATACCCTTTATGCAATGTAATTAGATAAATTATCTTTTTCTGGCAAACATAAAATTCTCAATAGGCCTCACAAAGTAGATCTTCTGTTTCTCAGGCTATTTTTTGTAAAATTGCATGTGGACGGGCATTTTTTTATTTTTGTAATTATTTCTTTGCCGTCAAAAGCTCATGTTCTTGGTTTGTTTTAAGTTTTAGGCCTCATAATCTACAGAATAGCATGTATTTCATACTTGAGTGCAAGAAGGCTTTGCAATGCTGTAGTATTGCAAAGCGTTGTTGCACTCGAGGGACAAATTTATCAATTTCATTAACTTGGATAAAATATCAGACAAAAACCATTTCATTTTTATTTTTTTTAAGTGTGCTTTGGTTATAAAAAGAGAGCATATGGGAGGGCCTGAGAAACAGATTTTTAACTTTTTAGGCCATACTTTTGTCTCTTTTCCTCCAGCTGCTGGAGGGTAATATTTTTGTAAAGACCATACTTTCCGGGAGAGTAATTTTATTGGAGATGCCTTAAAGCCCAATGTGTGTAAATAAGTGAGAGGATAAGTTTTCATGCCCCTTCCTGTAATCCAAGCCTGTATGTTTATTCACTGTGTTGTAAGTGTTACCCAAACTTTTGAAATATTCATGGTATTCTTTGTTAAGTTTCATCTGAATAATACAATGGTTGATGCAAGGTCTGGATAAGCAGGGATTTTAAATAACAGTAAAAATTGAAACATGTGCAAACCTGGAAATAAGCATATTGTCATTTGCAGAATAAGGTCCACAGAGGTTGAATTTGGTGATGCTGCCTTGCACAGCAGGGTTACATTACTAAATTTTCCTTCTGTGACCTCAATCTGTATCAAGATCCCAGTCCTAAACAGAAAGAGGTACCCAAAGGATAAATTGAGGGATTCTAGCTCACTGTATGGGATGCCATCAGCAAATTCACCCTCTGGGGGCCTCATTCTTCAAACTACAGATTGCGTATTTCCATGCTTGCATGTGTGTGGTCAAGAAATATGATCTCAACAGGAGTTTAAGTATGATATAACAAATATTGTACTAGGTCGGGAGCCATATGGTAGTTTATGGGCTGACGAGTCAACCCTTAATGAGCTTATTGACTTCAGCTTCACTTCAATCAATATACACATTACAGGTTGACTTGCTAGTCCATAAACTGCCATATGGCTCGTAACCTCATACAATATTAGTTGAATAGGAAAGATATTAAATGTCAAACACTGGACCAACAACTGGAACAGCAGCTCAGGAGAGAAAGATTGTTCATATGTTGCACCTATTACCCATTCCAGAAATATGGGCGACATAACATCCCTTTTTGATTTACAAAAACACAGTACAGTTTCACGATCAATAATCCAGTTGATCTGGAGACAAATTGTCGTCAGTTGGTTAAAAATGAATGACTAGCAAATAGTGGTCACTTTATGTTATCTCAAAATTCTCAAAGGTGAGCTGATCATACTCAATAAAATTTTCATGTTTTTATTTTTGTTATAAACATTATAACTTAGGAATCCACTGCAATGAGCTTCTTGCACTTATCTCATTAAGGAGTTAAGAGTTATATTTTGGGAGGAAAGAACATTCTTGAAATTTAAATTAAAATTGTTGGGGACTGGTACCTTTCATCCTCTTTCTTCTGTGAAGCTTATTAACCCTTTATCTAATGTAATGGCCTAAACTGGTCAGCATAATTTACAACAAGAGGGATGTTACATCCCAACGCTCACCTACATTCGCGCTTCATAATGTCGTTCCAATGTAACATGCCTAATATTTAGTTAATATAAATCATTAACTAGGCATCAAATGATTAATGTGGTTTATGTGATGGCTTTGGAAAGTCTATATTTATGCATTTATTATATATCAATTCAACATAGAATCATTGGATATAAAAAAAAAAAAAATCAGTTATATTTCTGCTTACAGTAGGGTTAATACCTAAAGTAGTTTTTGAAAAGACAAAAATAAAGAGTAATAATAGGTGAAGGCACCACAATGTGCACAAAAGATGACTTTAACGCAAAATCTTAAACCTAAACACAAATTCTTACAAGTTTTGACAGAAAATCAGGCTCAAATTCCTCAAATATGCATGTAACGAGGGTTAAATATTACTGCAATGGAGTTCAGTAACCCAAGTGTAGAATGTTAAAAAATTTATAGTAATTTATATATTTTTTATACTTACCAATGACCCAGACTTAGCTGGTGCTAACTCTTAAAAATATAGGGCCAAACACAAATTTTGCCCCTCAATCCCCAAAATTTGCATCTAAAACCAAAGAAAACATGTCCTGAATGGCCCTCCACACTTCACCTCTACTGCGCATGCGCAGTGTCAAGGACGTCCCAAAATTGGCGTCATTAATCATTCTTGTAACCAGTGCCTGGTAAGCGCTATGTACTCAGCGGGGAGGTATGAGTTCCCAACTCCTGGGAGGGCCATCCCCGTCTGGGTCATTGATAAGTATAAACAAGAGGCCCCACGTGGCCTTAATCGCTCACCTGACAAAGTGACTCTAAGAAGTATTTTAGGTCACCTTCACCATGTCATGCCTCATCAACATTAACTGGTTGAGTGATAGATTTTGTTTGAAGTTCAACATTTGTTACCTAAAATTAGTTTTATTTAAAATCATTGGTGTGTGGCCAATCTCCAATGATTTTTAATAAAGCAAATTTATCTCTGCAGACAAACTGGTTTAGCTTGAAGCACAAACAAGGAATGTGAAGAGATAGCCTTGGACATCTCTCCCCAACTGTGGATATCTTCCATGTGCTACATGTACATATTTGCATGCAAGAAAACAAAAATTTTCACAAATTTTCCAAAATATTAGTTTTTTTTATCATCATTGGAACAAGCTCAAATAGCTTATTCCAATAGGGGTATGGGAAGATCAGGTATATTTTTGAGACAGAAATGTGAATATATAAATAATGGTGTTTTTTTGTGAATGATGCTGGAGAATTTTGCGTAAAGATATGGTAAATGGTTTGTTCTAGATACAGAATGATGCAAAAGTATTTAAATTTGATTAGGCAAGTTGTTCCTATAATGCATTTAAAAATTGAAGTAACTGTTTTTTTTTTTTGCTGCCCGAACTTTTAGATGTGTGTGTCTGTGTTTGTGTGTGTGTGTGTGTGTGTGTGTGTGTGTGGGGGGGGGGGGGGGGGGGGGGGGGCGAGGGGGGGGGGGGGGGTAAGAGTGTTCTTGCAAACAAAATTCCTGAATAAATGGAAAATTTTATTTTTTGTGTGAAAGACATAGTGCGTGAATGTTGATTGGAACAAGCTTAGAGAGCTCATTTTAATGTGAAGTCATAAAGCTGTGTTTTACGTACGAAATTCTGGAATAACTAAAAAATTGCTTTTTTGACTCAAAAAGCATGGTGTGCGACCTCTCATTGGAATGAGCTCAAAAAGCTCATTCCAATGGGGTATTTACAAGCGATAAGTACATGTATGTTTAAGAGACAAAAATTAAAATTTGAATAGCGATTTTTGCGAAGAATGCTGACAAGTTTTGGCAGTTATGCTGGTAAAAAGGTAAGATATGCAAAGTGGTTGTTTTTTAGAGGCGACATTTAATTAAGGGGAATTAACCCTTGATTACTGAGGTAACTTCTAAAAGTACTGAAATTTCATGAAGCAATTTGAATAACAGACAACAGTTGCCTAAAAATTTCATGAATAACTAAAATTTTTATTCTTTTGTTTCGAAAACATGGCATATGACCTTTGTTGGAATGAGCTGAATGCGTGTGTTCCAATGAGGGGTCATAAAATTTGAACGGAGATTTGTGTGAATAATGCATTAGTACTGCTAGATTTGGGTAAACGGTTCACCCTGGATACCACCCCTTCTATAGTAGATCTTTTCTGCAAATTTTGTCTAAGATTCTATCAACTTTACAAATAAATACGTTCATGAATCACAATCAGATCCACCCCACAATGTTGCATACCAAATATCAAAAGATTCTGCCTGCTGGATCTGGAGAAGAAGATTTTTTAAGAAATATGCCTGAAATGCACTAAGTTAAAATTTGGGCTCCTATACGGAGCCCAAATATAAACCCAGGGGGCCGATTTGAACAAACTTGAATCAGATCCACCCCACAATGTTGCTTACCAAATATGAAAAGATTCTGAAGCTGGATCTGGAGAAGAAGATTTTTTAAGAAATTTGCCTGAAATGCACTAAGTTCGAATTCGAGCTTCTATAGTGAGCCCAAATATGAAACTAGGAAGCCGATTTGAACAAACTTGAATCAGATCCACCCCACAATGTTGCATACCAAATATCAAAAGATTCTGCCTGCTGGATCTGGAGAAGAAGATTTTTTAATAAATTTGCCCGAAATGCACTAAGTGCGAATTCAGGCTTCTATATTAAGCCCAAATATGAATCCAGGGGGCCGATTTGAACAAACTTGAATCAGATCCACCCCGCAATGTTGCATACCAAATATCAAAAGATTCTGCCTGCTGGATCTGGAGAAGAAGATTTTTGAAGAAATTTGCCCGAAATGCACTAAGTTTGAATTCGAGCTTCTATAGTGAGCCCAAATATGAATCCAGGGGGCCGATTTGAACAAACTTGAATCAGATCCACCCCGCAATGTTGCATACCAAATATCAAAAGATTCTGCCTGCTGGATCTGGAGAAGATGATTTTTTAAGAAATTTGCCTGAAATGCACTAAGTTCGAATTCGAGCTTCTATAGTGAACCCAAATATGAATCTAAGGAGCCGATTTGAACAAATTTGCATCAGATCCATCCCACAATGTTGCATACCAAATATCAAAAGATTCTGCCTGCTGGATCTGGAGAAGAAAATTTTTTAAGAAATTTGCCTGAAATGCACTAAGTTCGAATTCGAGCTTCTATAGTGAGCCCAAATATGAATCTAGGAAGCCGATTTGAACAAACTTGAATCAGATCCATCCCACAATGTTGCATACCAAATATCAAAAGATTCTGCCTGCTGGATCTGGAGAAGAAGATTTTTAATAAATTTGCTTGAAATGCACTAAGTTCAAATTTGGGCTCCTATACTGAGCCCAAATATAAACCCAGGGGGCCGATTTGAACAAACTTGAATCAGATCCACCCCACAATGTTGCTTACCAAATATGAAAAGATTCTGCCTGCTGGATCTGGAGAAGAAGATTTTTTAAGAAATTTGCATGAAATGCACCAAGTTCAAATTCGAGCTTCTATAGTGAGCCCAAATATGAATCTAGGAAGCCGATTTGAACAAACTTGAATCAGATCCACCCCACAATGTTGCATACCAAATATCAAAAGATTCTGCCTGCTGGATCTGGAGAAGAAGATTTTTTAAGAAATTTGCCTAAATGCACTAAGTTCGAAATCGGGCTTCTATACTGAGCCCAAATATGAACCCAGGGGGCCGATTTGAACAAACTTGAATCAGATCCACCCTACAATGTTGCATACCAAATATCAAAAGATTCTGCCTGCTGGATCTGGAGAAGAAGATTTTTTAAGAAATTTGCCTGTAATGCACTAAGTTCGAAATTGGGCTCCTATACTGAGCCCAAATATTAACCCAGGGATCCGATTTGAACAAACCTGAATCAGATCCACCCCACAATGTTGCTTACCAAATATGAAAAGATTCTGCCTGCTGGATCTGGAGAAGAAGATTTTTGAAGAAATTTGCCTGAAATGCACTAAGTTCGAATTCGGGCTTCTATAGTAAGCCCAAATATGAATCCAGGGGGCCGATTTGAACAAACTTGAATCAGATCTACCCCGCAACGTTGCATACCAAATATCAAAAGATTCTGCCTGCTGGATCTGGAGAAGAAGATTTTTGAAGAAATGTGCCTGAAATGCACTAAGTTCGAATTCAAGCTCCTATAGTGAGCCCAAATATGAATCTAGGAAGCCGATTTGAACAAACTTGAATCAGATCCACCCTACAATGTCGCATGCCAAATATCAAAAGATTCTGCCTGCTGGATCTGGAGAAGAAGATTTTCAAAGAAATTTGCCTGAAATGCACTAAGTTCAAATTTGGGCTCCTATACTGAGCCCAAATATAAACCCAGAGGGCCGATTTGAACAAACTTGAATCAGATCCACCCCACAATGTTGCATACCAAATATCAAAAGATTCTGCCTGCTGGATCTGGAGAAGAAGATTTTTTAAGAAATTTGCCTGAAATGCACTAAGTTCGAAATCGGGCTCCTATACTGAGCCCAAATATGAACCCAGGGGGCCAATTTGAACAAACTTGAATCAGATCCACCCTACAATGTTGCATACCAAATATCAAAAGATTCTGCCTGCTGGATCTGGAGAAGAAGATTTTTTAATGTTTTTCCCATTGCCTACAGTGTTAAAAAGTGCTGACTCAGCACTTTTTCAAAAGTCCCGAAACTGTACCCTATGATAAAACCGATGGCAATTTTTTTTTACCAATCCTTTCTGTTGGTCCTAAGGAAGCTGCACACCAAATAAAAATTCTCAGTGCCGTGCAGTTTTGGAGATATGGGCGTTTTAAATTTTTTCTATTTTTAGCTCCTGCGGTTCCCACGGGGCTGCGGGAAAATTTTTTTTTGCATAAATCAAGTACTCATGACCCAATAAGCCCTCACATAAAATTTCGTTCAAATCAGCCTCTCGGTTTGGAAAATAGAAATTTTGGGCGGGGCAATAAATTTTGCCTCTCCCATAACGACGCCAAGTATAGCCCCACAAACTTCTCTTGAACAAATCTGAGTCTACACCTCAAAAGGAAGCTGCACACCAAATATCAAGTCTCTGCTACTGCTGGTTCATGAGAAGAAGATTTACAAAGATTTTGGTGCCCCTTGGGGGCGTGGCACCACCCAGGAGGAGGGGCAACTTCATTTGAACAAATCTGAATTGGCATTAGGTAATAAACATTTAGCCAACATTTGAATAAAATTGGGCTAGTGGTTTAGGAGGAGAAGTCGATAATGTAAAGTTAACGCCGGACAGACGACGACGGACGACGGACGACGGACAGAAAGTGATTAGTAAAGCTCCCCTTGAGCTTCGCTCAGGTGAGCTAAAAATATATAAATTACTATAAATTTTTTAAAATTTTTATACTGTACCAATGACCCAGACTTAGCTGAATAGTAAACAAGAGGCCCCAAGGGGCCTGAGGGCGCTCACCTGACATGGTAGCCTAAATATCAACCCAGAGAATTGATTTCAACAAGTTGCATCTGATCCTCCTAAGAAAAGCTTATACCAAATATCCAAAGATTCTGACCAGTGGATCTAAAAAAAAAATAGAAGATTTTTAAAGAAGATTCCTCATATTGAACTAAGTTATAATTCGGGCTCCCACAGTGAGTCCAAATATGGACCTAGGGACTTGGCTTGAACAAAGTTGAATCTCACTCCCTAAGCATGGTGCATACCAAATATCAAAAGATTCTGCCTGCTGGATCTTGAGAAGATTTTTAAAGAAAATTCCTCATTTTGAACTAAGTTACAATTCAAGCTCCCACAGTGAGCCCAGATATGGACCAAGGGACTTGGCTTGAACAAACTTGAATCTCACCCCCTAAGCATGGTGCATACCAAATATCAAAAGATTCTGCCTGCTGGATCTTGAAAAGAAGATTTTCAAAGAAATTTGCCTGAAATGCATTAACTTCGAATTCGGGCTTCTATAGTGAGCCCAAATATGAATCCAGGGGGCCAATTTGAACAAACTTGAATCAGATCCACCCCACAATGTTGCATAACAAATAACAAAAGATTCTGCCTGCTGGATCTGGAGAAGAAGATTTTTAAAGAAATTTGCCTGAAATGCACTAAGTTCGAATTTGGGCTTCTATAGTGAGCCCAAATATGAATCCAGGGGGCCGATTTGAACAAACTTGAATCAGATCCACCCCACAATGTTGCATACCAAATATCCAAAGATTCTGCCTGCTGGATCTGGAGAAGAAGATTTTTTAAGAAATTTGCCTGAAATGCACTAAGTTCGAATTCGAGCTTCTATACTGAGCCCAAATATAAACCCAGGTGGCCGATTTGAACAAACTTGAATCAGATCCACCCCACAATGTTGCATGCCAAATATCAAAAGATTCTGCCTGCTCGATCTGAAGAAGATTTTTTAAGAAATTTGCCTGAAATGCACTAAGATCGAATTCGGGCTTTTATAGTGAGCCCAAATATGAATCCAGGGAGCCGATTTGAGCAAACTTGAATCAGATCCACCCCACAATGTTGCATACCAAATATCAAAAGATTCTGCCTGCTGGATCTGGAGAAGAAGATTTTTTAAGAAATTTGCCTGAAATGCACTAAGTTCGAAATCGGGCTCCTATACTGAGCCCAAATATGAACCCAGGGGGCCGATTTGAACAAACTTGAATCAGATCCACCCTACAATGTTGCATACCAAATATCAAAAGATTCTGCCTGCTGGATCTGGAGAAGAAGATTTTTTAATGTTTTTCCCATTGCCTACAGTGTTAAAAAGTGCTGACTCAGCACTTTTTCAAAGTCCCGAAACTGTACCCTATGATAAAACCGATGGCAATTTTTTTTTACCAATCCTTTCTGTTGGTCCCAAGGAAGCTGCACACCAAATAAAAATTCTCAGTGCCGTGCAGTTTTTGAGATATAGGCGTTTTAATTTTTTTCTATTTTTAGCTCCTGTGGTTCCCACGGGGCTACAGGAAAAAAAATTTCTGCATAAATTAGGTACTTATGACCCAATAAGCCCTCACAGAAAATTTGGTTCAAATTGGCCTCTCGGTTTAAAAAATAGAAATTTGGGGTGGGGCCAAAATTTTTGCTCCTCCCATAACATCGCCAAGTATAGACCTACAAACTTCTCTTGAACAAACTTGAGTCTACACCTCAAAAGGAAGCTGCATACCAAATATCAAGTCTCTGCTATTGCTGGTTCTTGAGAAGAAGATTTTTTAAGAATTGGAGCATTTTTGCCCCACCCCTCTGCTCAATATGAGCCGAAACCTAATTTGCCCAAAAATCAAAATGCCGCTATATAACCCCTACTCACATGAAATTTCATTAACATGCGGCCAGTGGTTTGGAAGAAAAAGACCCAAACACCACCTTCACGCCGGACGACGGACGACGGACGAAAAGTGATCAGAAAAGCTCACCCTGACTTTCAGTCAGGTGAGCTAAAAAGGCTGGAGGGCCTAGGACATAGAGCAAGTTGAAATACGCTCAATTATATAAAATAGAGTCATCCCCTCTAGGGGAAAAGGAGTATTAGGCCTTACATGTATCTTTCTTATTTATGATAAATTAGAAAGACACAACACCTTCCAAAATTGAGCATCATAACATCCATGTACTCTATTAATATCCAGTATAATCCTTATACTAATAATTTTTAAAGTAAGCCAATAAATAAAGTCTAGAGAATAGAGACTCTTTATACTCCTTAAAAGAGTCTGAGGATTGTATAATAACGCCCGTTTGACACGTGATATATTCAAAAGCTATACTTTAAAAACTATGACCTGAATGAATTTTTAAAACATAAACTTCTCACTTAAAAGCCATCTCAGTAACAGCTCAGAATTACTAACTCCGGAGGAGGTATCCCCTTGTTTTCATAATAAAACAGGTGACCCAAGGGAACACCCTCCCCCCCCTCCCCCTTTTTCTTGCCCTGGGTCAAATAGCCCAGAGCGAAGAGGGCAGCAGGACAGAGTCACTGCCGGAACAGAAAGCCTACCTAGCTATAGTAGCAACTGTTAAGTGAATGACATTCTGAGCAGTAGATAATAGACCTAACAATCGAGGCCTCCAAAAATGGACTCAATATTCTGAGATAAAAATTCATGAATGTGGATGGCTGAGCGCAATGAGCAGCCTTCAAAAATCTATAATAGCGACACTATTAGTGTAAGCCCAAGATGTAGAAAGAGCTCTTACTTCATGAGCCGAAATCTCAAGCACAAACTGCTGAGTCAATGATATACCATAAGCAGTACCGATAGTTAATTGAATCCATTAGCAATAGAATGGAGCGTAATGTCCTTCTATTAGGCATTAAAGACAGAAGAAGCTTACGTCCGTACAATAAACTGATATCTGTTTATAAATACGTAAACTCTAACCGGACAGAGTAAAGGCCTATGCCTGTACGAAGACAGAAGGACCTTAATAACAATAGGTTCCGGATATTATTAGGAGCCTGACTCTTAACCAAAAATCCAACCTAAGTAGTAAAGGAAGTAGTGTTTCCGTCACTACAAAAGTGAGAATCGTCCACCGATAGTGCATGAATCTCACTGACTCCTCAGTAAAAGAGAAGACTAACAGAATTACTGTCTTAAAAGGTCAGAATTTGAAAACTACTGTTTCCAGAGGCTCAAATGATTACTTAGCTAAATAAGAACCGAAGCTAAATTCCGTATAGGAATTTAATCTAATGATTCTAGGTCTATTTATCGAAAAGTTTCTAACTGACTTAGATAAAGAGACATAAGACTCAATTGTAAACTATCATAGAGTGCATAGGTATGAGATAACATAGACCTATAACCTAAATAGTAACAGGCTGCAGTAGATCTTGTCAAACTAGTATACTAGAAAGTTGCAATGTCTAGTATGAAGGGATCAAAAATATCAACATAATGATCCCTACACCAACGACGGAAGAGCCTCCACTTTAGCCGCATAGTATAGCAAAGAAGAGGTTCTCCTACAGTAAGAAATCGCGTCCAAAGTTCGTCCTGTACAATGCTTGCCATGCAAGAAGGACCACACAACGGAATACGTGAAGGTTGAGACCTTGCGGGTTGTGATGAAGTTGACACAATTTCACCAGCGAAAGAAGATCCTCTCATGGAGGAAGTTTTCGCGGTAAGTCCCACAGTAGACACCTGAGTAAATTTACCCACGGTCTCTGTGAAGACAGAGATGCTATCAACAGAATTGTATTATGGATGTTTATCTTAGCAATACTTGCTGAATCAACAGAGCTGGAGGATACGCATATCCTATCATTCCGTCCTATTAGATCAATAGAGCGTTAACAACATAAGCTCAGGGATCCGGACATGCAAACACATACGTCTGCAAATGAATAGTGAGTTGTGTCGCAAATAAATTATCATTGGGCGTTCCCATTGATAGCAAATCTGATTGAATACTTGTTTGTTGAGAGTCCATTCTGACGGCAACAAGCGACCCTTACGTGAAAGGGAGTCTGCTAATACAATCAGACGACCCGGAATATGACGGACCGAAGCAGAACTTGGTGTACAATAACAAACAGAAGGATTCTTTCCGTTAAATTGAATAATGGAATCGAATGAGTGCCTCCCTCGTTCTGGAGATACGCAACTACTGTCGTTTTATCGGACAGGATTTGGACATGCGTTTCTGAATAATGTTCAATCAATGACATAGTGCAAGCCTAAAGAACATTATTCCGTGGAAGATAAGTGCTTGCCTAGAAACTGCGGAACCCAAAGACCCTGGCACTTCGAATCCGTTGGGATCAATATTGTACCCCAACCTGTTTGACTGGCATCCGTCATAATCATAAAACTCGGATCCGGCAACTGCAGTGGTACTCTCTGAGTCAACCACCGAATGTTGCCCCAGTCTAAATCTCTTGCTACACTTGATAGACAAGAGAACGAGTATATCGAGCAATTCATAGATTGCTGAAGAGTTGCCGTCGAAGAGAAGCTTCTCCGAAACCGAAGCGACTCTGAGAGAGTTCTTCACCTTACTATCCACGCGCGTGGATGTAGCTAGGGCTGCGTCACGTCTAACCAACTCCAGGTTGCCACTGAAGGGTGGAGTTATACGTGGAAAAACTACTGCCCTTGAAAGAAATCACATTGAGGATCATATCCTGGAATTCTTTCTCTTGAAGACGTAATGATAACGCCTCAGTAAGGTGGTCTACGTATGATAAAGCGTCTAAGTTAAGTCTATTAGACATCATTGTCGTTTCAAACATCGTGGTTGGAATTGACATAGATGGCGAAAAAGATAATTCCCAGTCTTCAACCCCGCCGTCTAGACGCATATGAACTCTCGGTATGCCCTGTTCTGCCAAAATAAATTATTTCCTAGAATTGATAAAAGGCAGAAGAGCATTGCGGACAAGAAACTAGACTATCATGCTTGGTAGCAAGCTTATATATAGCGTCATTAAATAATTCGAATGTTCAAATGACATTATTGGACTGTGTCGGTAAGTCAGGGACAATGTCCCTGAACCGATCCAAAACTTCGTGTCCAATGACGCCATTAGTCTCTTATCCAGCATCGCAGCAATGTAGGAAGCTAAACCTGTGGAAGATAATGCCGGAAGAAATGTATGACAGCTTCCGTTGTTCCGAAAGGGAAAGCTCGAAATCGTCTGAATCCCTTTCGCCATCCTGTCGGACCCTATAATGCAACAACGGAGCGCACCGACCCAGCGCCGTCGGATAATTCCTGATCTGACTGAGAATCTGTCGATTGCTGGGATGCTGCGATAAACTGTGCTAACTTGGATAGCACGTCCGTCACTGAGGCCTGTGGAGAAGCGGTCTTACGATGCATTGCCGCTGGAAGCTCCGTGTTCGTTACCCCGTGCATACTTCTATTATGCGAACGAACGGAGTGTATAGGCCTCGTGTCCCTTGGCTACCGGATGGCGTGACCTGTTCGCCGTGGAATCACTGAATGACGAAGCTGGCCGGATTCTCGAGGTCATGTAGCCAATGTGCGGTCGTGTGCGCTGCTGTGAGGATGAGGAAGCATTATCGACAGTCTCTCGGACTGTCAATATAACGGAGCGTCCCAAGTGGCGGACATATGCTCCGAATGCGAAATGTCTGTACCACAACATCCGGTCCCATATGTTGTTGTACGAGAGAGGGACCTCTCTCGCTCGCAGCCCGGACGGACCTGGACGAGCTAGGAACCGGACTAACAGGCTTCCTCCGATCTGTCCTCTAATCCGTCGTCACTGGGTGTGTACTAAAGTTTATTATAGTGCTCGCATCACCCAAATCTCCTTCCTAGACCGCAACGGACGAACCCGGATGCCGAACCATTCAATGAATGGACGCTACACCGGATGAGCTAGCGAATGTCAACTCCGTCGATCCCACTAGGGACCTCTTAGGCGATTGACATATTCCATGAGCACTTATTGCCGCTAGCTCTTCATTAACTATGACGACAGAGGCACACTTTTGAAAGACATCTCCGTAACTTTGCGAACAAGAAACCAGACATGCTTGTAAATAGCAAGCAAATATTAATATATATAGCATCGTTCAATAATTCGAAAGTTGTGTGACATTATTGGACTATGTCGGAACTGAGGGACGATGTCCCTGAACCGAACCAAAACTTTCTGTGTCCACCGACGCTATCAGTTTCTTATCTGGCATCGCAGCATTCTGGTCTGACGAAAGAACCTCTAGAAGATAAAGTCAGATGACATAAACAACAGCTTATGTTGTTCCGAAAGGGAAAGCTCGAAATCCTCCGAATCCCTTTCGGCATCCCGTCGGACCGGATGAAATTTTCGGACGTCCGTACCTGCACCCAGCGTCGTCGGATAATACATGATGCGACAGATTCTGTCATTGCTGGGATGCTGCGATAAGCTGTGCTATTTGGGATAGCACTCCCGTCACCGAGGCCTGTGCAGTAGCGGTCTTACGATGCATTGCCGCCGGAAGCTCCGTGTACGTTGACTCCCGCACACTTTCTTATGTGAACGTCCGGAGTCTGCAGGCCTCGTGTCCCTGGCTACCGGATGGTGTGACCTGGTCGCCGATGATTCTCTGATTGGCGAAGCTGACTGGATATCCGAGGTCACGTAGCCAAGAGCGGTCGTGTGCGCTACCATGAGAATGAGGAAGCATCCGGACTGACGGACTGACTATATATCGGAGCATCCCGAGCGGCGGACGTATGCCCCGAATGCGAAACATTTTGTACCACAACATCTGGGGCCAGATGTTGCTGTACGAGAGAGGGGCCTCTCTCACTCGCAGTCCAGATGGACCTGGACGAGCTAGGAACCGGACTAAAAGGCTTCCTCCGTTCTCCCTCTAATCCGCCGTCACTGGGTGTGCATTTGGTTGATTTATAGTGCTCGCATCACCCCAAAACTCCTTCTAGACCACAACAGACGAACCCGGCTGCCGAACCATTCGATGAATGGACGCTACACCGGGCGAGCTAGCGGACGTCAACGGCCGTCGAACCTACTAGGGTCCTCTTAGGCAATTGACGTATTTACATGAGCACTTTTCTGCTAGCTCTTCATTAATTGTGACGATGGAGGCACACTTTTGGAAGACATCACAGATACATCACCCTATTCTTGATCGTCTGAAATAGAGATTGATAAAGTAGAGTGACCCTGCGGGGAAAGGACCGGAATGGCCAATTCCCCACTAACATAACGTGACATGCCCTTTCCATGTTGTCATCGAAATTAACACATACAGAACAGGAGTTAGTGCGGGTACACTGACTACATATACAATGATTATGAAAGTCAGAGGAAGATTTCCTCTTATTACAATTGAACAATATCCTTTCATTGTGAAAAGAAAACAAAGTCCTAGTACTCGCACCAACCCCTGACAATCAAAATACATAATATGATCCATTAATATAGAAAAAATAATTGCAATCAAAAAATTTTGAAAAAATATTTTTTCAGAACAGCCCAAGTTTCTGAAAAGTACTGTTGAGCCCCAATGGATCCCAAGCCTAAGTGTGGACAAAAATTCTAAAAATATTTTAAACAATTTATGCAACACTTACGAACAATAATAATGTATCTAGTTATGATTAAATAAACATCCAGATATTATTTTCAAGAAATCCCCCCTCACACAGAGGGCTGTTGTAAATGTAAACAATAAGTGTAAAAACACTAGAACAAGACTCCAGGCACCCTGGCCCGAAATCAGTTACCAATAATACACTATCTGATGCAAAACAGAGACTTCCAGGGAAGAAACTGCAGAACATCAGATGGTAGATGCAGAACACTACGCCTAACCACCCATAGGTGAAGACGTAAACATGGGGGAAAAGAACAGAATTCATTCTGTTATCCAGCTAAAACTCCCAAGAAATTTTAGTAATAAAATTACAGAAAATATGCCAAAAGCATGGGAGAATAGCAAGAGGGGACTTGAAGGAAAGGGAGAGAGGAAAACACTGAACAAGCAGTGTAATTTGATAACAAGAATGACCACAACAGGCTGTTGCCTCGAAAATAGGTAACTTAACATAATTTCATTAAAAAATTTTAAGTTACAGCCCTGATAATTTTCTGTCACTCATTTTTCCTCTCCTCCTTCTATATCCTCCTTAGAATCACCATTTCTCTAATATTTATGTGTCTGGCATCATTTAAACTGAGATTTACAAGCACAAAGATCAGTCAGGTGTTAACTGATGAAGGGCCAAACAAAGAATGATTAATGGGGCCAATTTCGGAACATCCTTGACACTGTGCATGCGCAGTAAGGGCAAAGTATGGAGGTCCTTCAGGACATGATTTCTTTTGGTTTTAGATGCAAATTTTGGGGATTGGGGGGCAAAATTTGTGTTTGGCCCTATATTTTTAAGAGTTAGCACCAGCTAAGTCTGGGTCATTGGTACAGTATAAAAATATCAATCAGCTGGAAAGACACATAGAAACACAAGTCACCTAAACAGAAACTTTAAGAACTTAAAATTGACTAAGTTCGAGAAAAGCATGGAAATTTTTACTGAAAGAAGAAGAAATTGCAGTTAAATTTCTGCATACAGTCAGGTTAATACGTACAGTTGTTATTGAAATATGAAAATCAACAGTAATGAGAAGTTAAAGGCGCACAATCTGCACATAAGCTGACTTTAACGCAAATTCTTACAACACCTAAATGCAAATTCTTACAAAAAGTTTTGGCTGAAAACTGTAGGTGAAATTTGAACAAAAGTTAAAAAATTTATAGTAATTTTTTATACTTACCAATGACCCAGACATAGCTGGTGCTAACTCTTAAAAATCTAGGGCCAAACACAAATTTTGCCCCCCAATCCCCAAAATTTGCATCTAAAACCGAAAGAAATCATGTCCTAAAGGACCTCCATACTTTGCCCCTACTGCGCATGCGCAGTGTCAAGGACGTTCCGAAATTGGCGCCAATCATCATTCTTACTGGCAGTGCCTGGTCAGAGCTATATACTCAGCGGGGAGGTATGAGTTCCCAACTCCTGGGAGGGCCATCCCCGTCTGGGTCATTGGTAAGTATAAAAAATATATAAATTACTATAAATTTTTTAACATTTTTATACTGTACCAATGACCCAGACATAGCTGAATAGTAAAAAGGCTGGAGGGCCTAGGACATAGAGGAAAATCCAATAAGCTCAACTATATAATATAGAGTGAACCCCTCAAGGAGAAAAGGAGTATTAGGCTTTACATGTATCTTTCTTATTTTATGATAAATTAGAAAGATACAATACCCTTCATAATTGAGCACAATAACATTCATGTTCTCTATTAACATCCAGTATAACCCATTATACTAATTATTTTTAAAGTAAGCCAATAAATAAAGTTAGTCCAGAGAATTGAGACTCTTTATATACTTTAAAAGTGTCCGAGGATTGTATATTAACGCCCGTTTGACACTTGACATATACAAATGCTTCACACCGAGCTACACTTTAAAAATATGACATGAATGAATTTTAAACATTAATATTACACTTTAAAACCATCCCGGAAACGACTCAGAATTACTGACTCCGGAGGAGGAATTCCCTTGCTTTTCACTATAAAGCAGGTGACCTAAGGGAACACCTTCCCCCCCCCCCTTCCCCTTGCCCTGGGTCAAATAGCCCAGAGCAAAGAGGGCAGCAGGACGGAGTCACTGCCGGAACAGAAAGCCTGCATAACTATAGTTGCAACTGTTTAGTGGACGACATTCTGAGCAACAGACAACGGACCTAAACAATGCAGGTCTCCAGAAATGGACTCAATATTTCTGAGATAAAAATTCGTGAATGTGGATGGCTGAGACCAATAAGCAGCCTTCATTAAATCTGTAATAGCCACACTATTTACGTAAGCCCAAGATGTAGAAAGAGCTCTTACTTCATGAGCCAAAATCTTAAGCACAGACGGCTGGGAAGAAGATAAATTTTCATAAGCAGTACGGATAGTTAATTGAATCCATCTAGCAATAGAATGGACCGAAATGTCCTTTCTATTAGGCATCAGAGACAGAAAGAAACGTTTTCTTCCCTTTCTGATAAACTGAGATCTCTGTTTATAAATGCGTAAAGCTCTAACAGGACAGAGTAAAGGCCTACGCCCGTCTGAAGACGGAAGAGCCTTAATAACAATAGGTTCCGGATATTTATTAGGAGCCTGATTCTTAGCTAAAAATCCAACATTAGTAGTGAAGGTGATAGTGTTCCCGACACTACGATAGTGAGAATCGTCCACCGATAGTGCATGAAGCTCACTGACTCTTCTAGCAGAAGAGAAAGCTAAGAGAAAAGCTGTCTTATAAGACAAGAATTTGAAATCTACTGTCCCAAGAGCCTCTAATGGCTTTCCCTTTAGTTTAAGAAGAACCCAAGCTAAATTCCACTTAGGAATTAATCTAAGAGTTATGGGTCTATTTATCGAGAAGTTTCTAACTAACTTAGATAAAGATACATTAGATCCAATTTGTAAACTATCGTGGTGTGCATAGGTATCAGATAACATAGACCTATAACCCTTAATAGTAACAGGCTGCAGTTTGATTTCGTCAAACAAGTATACTAGAAAGTTTGCAATGTCTGGTATGGAGGGATCAAAAATATCTACAGAATGATCCCTACACCAACGACGAAAAACCTTCCACTTAGCCGCATAATTTGGCGAAGAGGAGGTCCTCCTACAGTTAGAAATTGCATCCACTGCTCGTCCTGTAAAGTGCTTGCCATGCAAGAAGGACCGCACAACGGAAAAACGTGAAGGTTGAGACCTTGCGGGTTGTGATGAAGTCGACGTGGTTTCCCCTGCGAAAGAAGATCCTCCTGTGGAGGAAGCTTTTGCGGTAGGTCCCACAACAGACACCTGAGTAGATTTATCCACGGTCTCTGTGGAGACAGAGATGCTACCAACAGAATCTTGCATTGAGATTGTTTTATCTTTAGCAATACTTGCTGAATCAACGGCGCTGGAGGATATGCATATCCTATCATTCCGTCCCATGAGATCGATAGAGCGTCTACTGCAAATGCTCTTGGATCCGGGCACGGTGACACATACGTCTGCAACTGATTGTTGAGATGTGTCGCAAATAAGTCTATCAATGGCCGTTCCCACTGGTAGCAAATCTGATTGAATACTTGTTTGTTGAGAGTCCACTCCGACGGCAACAAGCGACCCTTCCATGAAAGGGAGTCTGCTAGTACATTCAGACGACCCGGTATATGACGGACCGAAAGTAGAACTTGATGTTCTAGAGCAAATAGAAGGATTCTCTCCGTTAGCTTGAATAACGGAACGGAATGAGTGCCACCCTGGTTCCGTATATACGCCACTACTGTCGTATTGTCGGACAGAATTTGGACATGAGCTTTGTGAATAATGTCCATCCAATGACGTAACGCAAGCCAAATTGACATCATTTCCTTGATGTTTATGTGCTTGCTTAGGAACTGTGGATCCCAAAGACCCTGGCATCTCGAATCCGTTGGGATCAATGATGCACCCCAACCTGTTTGACTGGCATCCGTCATAATGGTAAAACTCGGATCCGGCAACTGCAGCGGAACTCCCTGAGTTAACCACTGAATGTTTGCCCAAGTCTGAATCTCTTGTTTCACTTGATCTGACAAGAGAACGCCTATGTCGAGCGAATGAATCTTCACACTCCAATTCTGAGTTAAGAAAATTTGGAGAGGACGAGTGCGTATCCGCCCCATCGGAATGAGATCCGCGGCGGCTCCGCACAGACCTATCAGTCTCATAAACTCCCTCGTTGTGACTTTGTCTGCATGAAGACAATAGCGAGCGGAACAACTGACTAATTTCGCTCTGGTTAACGGCAGACGAACGAGATTGTTGTGCGTCTCGATGCTCATTCCCAGATGAGTGAATGACTTGGACGGCACCAGATCCGACTTCTTCTCGTTTATAACAAAACCGAGACGTCGGAGTAATAGAAGCAGATTCTGCACATCGTTCTGAAGCGTTAACTCGTTGCCGTACCTCTGAAGAATGTCGTCCAGGTAGGCCAACGTTACCGCATGAGCTCGGAAATACATCATTACCGAGTTCATTACCCGAGTGAAAGCCCAGGGTGCTAGGTTCAATCCGAAGCACATCGCCCGGAATTGATACACAACTCCTAGGACTGCGAAGCGTAGATACTTTCTGAATGACGGATGTACCATGACATGAAAGTACGCATCCTTGAGATCTATGCTTGTAGCATAATCGTTCACCCGAATACTCGCTCTGACCGACCGAATCGTCTCCATATAAAATTTCGGAGCGACGATCAGCTTGTTTATCCAGCTCAAATCTATGACTGGACGGAACGAGCCATCTGGTTTTGGAACCAGAAACAGATGGCTGTAGAATCCCGGTGTTTCCTGGTCTTCTAAGACCTCTACCGCGTTCTTCATTAAAAGAGACTGCACCTCCGATAACAGAGCGTCTCTTTTCTGTGGATTTGACAGAAGTTGAGTCCATTTTGGACTTCGAGTTAAAGGAGGCTTTCGTTTGAAGGATATTATTAGACCTTCCGAAATCACCCCTCTCACCCAAGGGTCATCCGTAATCGACGCCCACTCTTCTGAAAAACTCGACAACCTTCCGCCAACCGGAACACGATAGAGGTTGAAGCCATCACCTCCTGGACCTGCGAGGCCTGCGAGAGGAGAAACCACGTCCTCCACGACCCGCACCTCATCCCATCGACCTCGGGGCATCCGACCGATTGTCCCGGCCCGAAGGACGTCCCGCACGTGAGTTGCTGCCTTGACGGTCTCTTGAATAAGACCAAGAGGATGCACCGGAACCTCTATAGGAACCTTTCTTGGACGCATTAGACCCAGAAGTGCCCGTCATTTTCTTCTCTGCCGTATCCGACTTTTTGGAAGCGGATTTAAACAGCAGAGAATCCGAAGCTTTCTTAGTAATTTTATCGTAGATTGCAGAAAGCTTGCCGTCGAATAGAAGTTCTCTGGAGACCGAAGCGACTCTGAGAGAGTTCTTCACCTTACTATCCACGCGTGTGGATGTAGCTAAGGCTGCATCACGTCTAACCAACTCCAGGTTTGCTACTGAGAGGGCGGAGTTATACGTGGAATAAGCCACTGCCCTTGAAAGAAGTCTTAAAGAGGATTGTATATCCTGGAATTCTTTCCCTTGAAGATGCAGTGATAACGCCTTTGTAAGGTGGTCTGCGTAAGATAAAGCGTCTAAACTGGCCCTGTTAGACGTGATTGTCGTATCCAACACCGCGGTTGGAACGGACATAGACGACGGTAACGACAATTCTAAGTCTTCCGCCTCGTCGTCAAGACGCAGAGGAACTCTCGGAATACCCTGTCCTGCCGTATCGAATTTATTCCTTGCATTAATGAAAGGCAGGTTAAGAGCATTGGAGGACAAGAAACCAACTTTGCCTGTTTTGGAAGCAAGCTTGAATATAGCGTCGTTCAATAATTCAAATGTTCTTGTGACATTATTGGACTGAGACGGAAACTCAGGGACAATGTCTCTGAACCGCTCGAAGAATCTGAACCGCTCGAAGAATTCAGTGTCCAATGACGCTATTATTCTCTTGGCCGGTACTGCAGCAGTCTGGCCCGACGGAACGTGAGGAAGGAAGTGCCGGATGAAATCCACGGCAGCTTTATGTTGTTCCGAAAGGGATAGCTCCAAGTCATCCGTATCCCTTTCACCATCCGGTCGGACCTCATGATGCTCCCGGTCGTCCGCACCCGATGCTTCGGCGGAGCGTACCGACCCAGCGCCGTCGGATAATTCCCGATCCGACACCGATTCTGTCGGTTGCTGGGATGCTGCGATAATTTGTGCTATCTGAGCAAGCACGTTCGTCATCGAGGCCTGCGGAGTAGCGGTCTTTTGCTGCTTAGCCGCGGGAAGCTCCGCATCAACTGACTCCCGCATACTCTTCCTATGCGAACGTCCGGAGTCTACCGGCCTCGTGTCCCTGGCTACCGGATGGCGTGACCTGGTCGCCGAAGAATCCCTTATCGGCGAAGCTGGTAGAATATCCGCAGTCACGTAGCCAAGGTGCGGTCGTGTGCGCTGGTGAGAGGATGAGGAAGCCTGAGCAGTCTCCGCGGACTGCCTAAACAACGGAGCGTCCCGAGCGACGGACGTGTGCTCCGCTTGCGACACATTCTGTACCACAAGATCAGGTCCCTGATGTTGTTGTACGAGAGAGGGGCCTCTCTCGCTCGCGGCCCGGCTGGACCTTGACGAGCTAGGAACCGGACTAGAAGGCTTCCTCCGATCTCTCCTAACATCCGCCGTCACTGGGTGTGCACCTAGTATGTTTATAGTGCTCGCATCACCCAACATTTCCTCCTGGACCGCAATGGACGAACCCGGCTGCCGAACCATTCGGTGAATGGACGCTACACCGGGCGAGCTAGCGGACAACAGCGCAGTCGATCCTATTCAGGACCTCTTAGGCAACTGTCGTATCTCCATGAGCACTTTTGCCGCTAGCTCTTCATTCAATTGTGACGATGGAAGCGCACTCTTGGAAGATAACATGGAAACATCACCCTGTTCTTGTTCCTCTGAAATAGAAACTGATAGACTAGAGTAACCCTGCGGAGAAAGGACCGGCATAGCCCTTTCTCCACTAACAACATACCGTGACACACGTTTCCAATGTTTGTCATCCCTATATTGACATATTGAACAGGAGTTAGTGCAAGTACACTGACTACAATTAATACAATGATCATGAAAGTCAGAGGAAGATTTCTTCCTATTACAATTTGAACAATGTCCTTTCATTGTGAAAAGACAACAAGTCCTAGTACTCGCACAAACCCTTAAACACAAAGATACATAATAACATGATCCATTAACATTGAAAAAAGCAAATGAAATTCAAAATAATTTTTGAAAAATATTTTTTCAGCGAAGCCCAAGTTTCTGAAAAGTAACGTTGAGCCCCAATGGATCCCAAGGGTAAGTGTGGTCAAAAATTTTAAAATTATTTTAAGTAATTATTGCAACACTTACGGATAATAATAATGTATCTTGTAATGAGATAAACTACTCCAAAGGCAAAAAGCCCCCCTCAAAAGAGACTGTTGCTAATGTAAACAAGAAGTGTATAAACACCAGAAAACATGACTCCAGGCACTGACAATACTGGCCCGAAATCAGTTATCAATATTACACACTATCTGATGCAAAACAGAGACTTCCAAAGAAGAATCTGCAGAACATCAGATGGTAGATGCAGAACACAACATCTAAACACCCATGGGTGAAAACGTAAACATGGGGAAAATAACAGAATTCATTCTGTTACCAAGCTAATTCTCCCAAGAAATTTTAGTAGTAATCTTAATCAAAAAATATGCCAAAAGTATGGGAGAATAGCAAGGGGGGACTTACAGGATAAGGAGAGAGGAAACACTGAATAAGCAGTGCAACATCAAAGCAAGAATGACAACAACAGGCCCATGCCTCGAAAATAGGCAACTTAACATAATTTCATTACAAAATTTAAGTTACAGCCCTGAATATTTTCTGTCACTCCTTTTTCCTCTCCTCCTTCTCTATCCTCCTTAGAATCACCATTTCTCCAATATTTATGTGTCTGGCATCATTAACTGAGATTTACAAGCACAAAGATCAGTGAGATGTTAACTGATGAAGGGCCAAACAAAGAAAGATGACTGGCGCCAATTTCGGAACGTCCTTGACACTGCGCATGCGCAGTAGGGGCAAAGTATCGAGGTCCTTTAGGACATGATTTCTTTTGGTTTTAGATGCAAATTTTGGGGATTGGGGGGCAAAATTAGTGTTTGGCCCTAGATTTTTAAGAGTTAGCACCAGCTATGTCTGGGTCATTGGTACAGTATAAAAATGTCGTAGTATCAGGGTTAAATAATGTGCTGATAGTCTCCTACAACGTACATATGCAATATGAAAGGCCTGAGGTCAGCGATCTTTGACAAAATAACCTTAACATTAAATCATACAATATTGGACACGCCGGACGCCGACGCTGACGCCCGAGGTCATCATATAAGCTCAACACTTGTAATAGAAGTAGGTGAGCTAATAAAAATCCATCAGATCAAAAAATAAAATAGGAGGTGCAAAATGGCATTATGTAATGAAGAATCACTGAAATTGTAAATTGAAGTACATTCATTGGTTAAAGAGGAGTTGCGGAAAAACATTCGTTCAAGAAAGTAACTATAAGTCCCAACAAAAATACATCACATCAACAACTAAAATAAGCCTTAATGTTACTAGTAACAAGTATGAGAAAGTATTAAATAAAAAAAAAAAGTTGAAAAAATTTTTTTTTAAAGAAAGTGAATATAAGTCACAAAAATCCCCCTCAAATTCCTCAAATATGCATGTAATGAGGGCGCAAAGTTACCGCAATGTAGTTCAGTAACCCATGTGTACAATATCAATTGCCTGGAAAGACACATAGAAACAGAACTCACCTTAACACAAACTTTTAGAACTTAAAATTGAGTAAGTCAGAGAAAAACGCAAACATTGTGACTGAAAAAAAGAAAAGAAATCAGTTAAATTTCTGAATACAGTAGGGTTAATACCTAAAGTAGTTATTGAAATGAGAAAATAAACAGTAATGAGAGGTGAAAGCACCACAATCTGCACAAAAGCTGACTTTAACGCAAATTCTTACAACACCTAAACGCTAATTCTTACAAGTTTTGGCAGAAAATCAGCCTCGAATTCCTCAAATATGCATGTAATGAGTGTTAAATATTACTGCAATGGAGTTCAGTAACCCAAGTGTAGAATATTAATCGCCTGGAGACACATAGAAACACATCTCACCTAAACACAAAGTTTACAAAGTTTTACAACTTAAAATTTACTGAGTCCGAGAAAAACATGAAAATTTTTACTGAAAAAAAAAGAAAATTTCCGTTAAATTTCTGTATACAGTAGGGTTAATACGTACAGTTGTTATTGAAATATGAAAATCAACAGTAATGAAAAGTTAAAGCAGCACAATCTGCACAAAAGCTGACTTTAACGCAAATTCTTACACCTAAATGCAAATTCTTACAAGTTTTGGCAGAAAATTTTAGGTGAAATTTGGAAAAAAGTCGTAGTATCAGGGTTAAATACTGTTCTGATAGTCCCCTACAACCTACATATGCAATATCAAAGGCCTGAGCCAACTGATCTTTGAGAAATTAACCTTAACATTAAATCTTACAATATTGGACACACCGGACGCCAACGCTGACGCCCGAGGTCACGACAATAGCTCACCACTTCTAATAGAAGTAGGTGAGCTAAAAACTAAGATTATTAATTTCCTTCTTTTTTTCAGTTCTTGAAATGAAAGTAAAACTTATAACTTCTCATTGCATGAGGTGTATAAGCTATGTTTTTGAGACAAAAAATGGAAACCTTTAGTTGTTCAAAAACATTTTTGCAAAGTCATCTACTATTCATGTTGGGTAATTCCTTAACCCTTTGAACCAACCTGAGAGGTCATTTGTCCAGCCTAGGAACATGATACATCATAATTTCATTAAGTAGGATGGCTCCTAAGTGAATGTGTGGGTAGACAGATCAATATTTTCAATGTGCGGCATCAAGGCTGCACATTGAAAATATTAATTGGTCTACCCCAAATAATGAATATGGACACTTCCAACTGCTGCCATTGAACTGACATGGTAGATACCACCAGGGTAAAATATTTAAGATAAAAGGCTGAAACAAAAGAGAAGTCAAACAGAGAAAACATTTTTACTACCTTTTTGAAGTGAGACTTGGTCTGTTGTTCATTTGTGAATGCAACTGAGTTTCAAGAGGTGAGTCCTGATTGAAACTAGCAGGCAATGAACATGGCATTCTGGGTGTTGGAACCACTATTGCATTATTTGGGCAAGACACAGATAGGAAATGCTTTGGTTGAAACTGTGAATCATCTTCCTCTTGAGCATTCTTAGACACCATGAGATTTCGATGGTCAGAATCTGGTGCTTCCAGAAGATCTTCCATCATTAAAGATTTCAATGAAATCTTGAAGTCTGTCGTAAATGGGTTATTCTTCTCATAAAAGAGAGAAAATTCAAATAGATTTAGATCAACTAATCCATGTTCACCATCTCCAACATCTCCTCTCAACTCAATGTTAAAGACTGGAACCTTAAAAATTAAATTTGTAGTCACATGTTTGGAAAGTGAGACTTCTTGTTGAGAGTCAGTGTTGGAGTCACTAATACTTTTAATGAGGTTGTGATCACTAGTTTTTGATGAAGTGCTCATATCACTAACATTACTGTGAGTTTGGTGAAATGGTACTTCTATTTCTGGTTCATCATATGTTATGTTATCCACTGTTTGTAAGATTTGTTCATAAACATTTTTAGAAAGCACCATTCTAAAAGGAGTTGCAATGAAAACAGATATGTTCATTAAAGTTTGTGGTGGAGGGGATGGAAATATATCAGGTTTCTTACCAAAATCATCACCCAGACTACTGTTGCGAGTGTAATCTGGATTTATGAAAGACGTATTTGGATGAGTTTTGTTGACCGTTATTTCTATGTTAGTATCATAAATGATTGGTGTGCCATGTATATTTCTATTACTGACATTGGAATGT